>OY294044.1:105612053-105827944 GCA_958510825.1 Brachypterus glaber
TGGCATGCCAAAATTTAAGATTTGATTCTGTATCCAAAAATATAAAAAAAAAAATCCTATAAAGGTTGGTCCGCAAATGAGCCCTAAGGGAGCTATGCCCTTTAAAATTGTAATAAAAATAAGATTTTTAATTAATAACTCTGGTATCTTTTAAGCTAGAGCGACGAGCTTTTGCATGTATAATAGTATTAATAAGGGCAATAAGTTTATGTTAATTTATTTTTTTGAAAAAGTCCCTAGACGGAAAAATGTATTAGGCTTTTTGCCCCAAACTTTTTTACGTTTACTTTTTTTGGACTTTTTTTAATAATATGGATTCCCTGAGTAAAAAATGTCGTATAGTGTAACACTGTAGGAGCAATCGTTTTAAAAAAAATGCAATTAAGAGGAAGTAACATTTTGTGCCACCAAAAACGTTACTTTTTAAAAGGCTATTACTCCTTCAATATTAAATTTAGTAGTTTTGGTGAAGAATACTTTTTTGCTTGGTTTAAATAAAGAATCACCCTGCAGCATTAAAATTTTATTCATGCTTTTTTTGTTCCCCAGTCAATATCTCATCTTCGAAGAGCCGTAGCTCCCTTAGGGCTTATTTCCGGACCAACCTTTATACAAACTTTTTTTCATATTTTTGAATGTAGAATCACCTCTTAAATTTTGGCATGGCAGTTACTGATCATCCTGTATAAAAAAATGCTTAACATTATATATCTTTACGGCTTCTTTTTAGGTCATAGACCCGTGGGGAAAAATCATTGCAGAATGCCCAAAATACACAGAACCTCACGAAACCAACGAAAGCATAGCCTTGGCAGATATAGATTTGGACCTGGTGAAAAAAATCAGAGAAGAAATGCCCGTAATGGGGCATCGCAGGGACGATATTTACAAGTTGGAACTGTCCGATACGCTACCGAAAACGATCGACGTCAACAAGGATTACAGTTTTGCAGACAAAGTGATACCAGGATCCACTGTGTTCTACGAAAGCAAATATTGTTTTGCTTTTACTAATATTAGATGCGTTGTCCCTGGGCGTATCCTTTTATAGTATATTAAAGTACTAGTGCGCTAAAAACGTGTTATGAAACGAGTGCTTTATACATTTTTTCTATTTTGCTCTAAAATTAAAAAAAAAACTTACATTTAAATTGATGACTGATTTAGGGATTTTTTTTGGGTTGGCATTACAGTTTCCACCATGTTTAAAATTCCAAGAACAAATTATATTTTGATATATTTTATAGTCATCTCTTCTCTTTTTCACTGCAATTAACCAAGACACAATTTCAACACGGTAAAAATAACCTAAACACAGAATTTTGTAGAAGATTAAACTTTAAAGTGACATTGACATTTGCACAGAAAACTTCAAGCGATAGGCTTTTCTCTGTTGCCAACCCAAAAGAAAAAAAAGTAGAGACCTCTTATGGGCCTATAAGAACACGCAAAATGCGTGTAATTATGAGCTTATAAGAGTGGCAAAATAGAAAAAATCTTATTATAACCTTTAGGGGTGACGGGTTGAGGGAGTGGGGGGCACCACCCCCCAAACACGTTTGAGTTGGGAAAATCTACTCTCTACACCTTTTCAAGTTGTAAATAGGAAAGTGTAAATTGATATTCAGAATTTCAAGTTAAATTTCAGAAAGTATAAATTGTAATTCAGATTTGCAAGTTATATTTCAGAAAGTGTAAATTGTAATTCAGATTTTCAACTTATATTTCAGAAAGTGTAAATTGTAATTCAGATTTGCAATTTATATTTCAGGAAGTATAAATTAAATTTCAGAAAGTGTAAATTATATTTCAGAAAGCGTAAGTTGAAATTCAGAAAGTGTAAATTATATTTCAGAAATTATAACTTTATATTATTATTACAGAGTAAATTGTATTTCAGAAAGTGTAAATTGTATTTCAGAAAGTGTAAATTAAATTTCAGAAATATAAATTTTGTTTAGTTTTATGTAAAAAATACATTTTTTTTTTAAATTTTAATTTATAATAATTATTTCTGTTCAATATTTAATACCGAATATATGTATAATACATAACTGCTACTTTTTTAAAATTTTGTTGAATAAAATAATACGTTCCGAAATAAAAATTATTATTTCTGATTTACAAATTACCGTTTCCTAAAATTAATTTACACTTTCTAAAATTGAATTTATAGATCCAAATTTAAATAAAATAACACATTCTGAAAATTAATTTCTACTTTCTGAAATATAATTTACACTTTCGGAATTTCAACTTACGCTTTCTGAAATATAAATTACAAATCTGAATTTCAATTTATACTTTCTGAAATATAACTTGCAAATCTGAATTACAATTTACACTTTCTGAAATATAATTTAAAAATCTGAATTACAATTTATACTTTCTGAAATTTATTTTAAAAATCTGAATAACAAATTACACTATCTGAAATTAATATCACACTTTCTGATTTACAACTTAAAAAGGTGTAGTTAGGAAAATTTAAAAGGTTTTAATCATCTCAGGGGCGTCTCCATGGGGGTGGGATTAAGGACACTAAATATGTAATCTCTCCCCTGTTAAAAAAAAAACAAGTAGAGACCAGTAAAGACCAATAGAAAACGAATCGGAATCTACTGGATGCTACTGGTCTCTACTTGGTTTATAGGGTAGTACAGTTTCCTAGTGGCTGCGCCACAGATCAGATCTGGTAGTGTCCTTAGGTGGGATACCCTACAAAGTTGGGTAGTTGAGAAATTTGTAGAGTTGGGAAAATTAAGCGGTACAGTTGGCAATTCGTGGAGGCTAAGATCTTTTTTTTTTGTCAAAAATAAAAATATTTGGTTAGTTAAAAAAAAACAAAATAGTTGAAGGAAAAATCGGATTTTTCAGGAAAAATTATTTTTATTACCTATAAGCATCAGTTCTACCATTTTTGAAAAAAATCATTCAAAAACAAAAAAGGTATAGGGAGCAATTTGAAGAAAATAATGTTTTTCACTACTAGCTTTAGAACATACCATTATTTATCATGTTTTCAGACTGTGAAATTAATTTTCTTCACCTAGATGTTTCAGTTCTTTGTGCAATTTTTACTAATTAAACCCAAGAAAATTCTTTAAATAACTTTTTATTTATTTAATATAATTAATTATAATTATTGCCAATTAATACAATCAATAATTAGCTAAATATTATGAACACTGTTTAAAAAAATTTTAAACGTCAGTTCAAAGTATTTATTTGAGCAAATGTCATTGATTTTTATGAAAATTTCTCATTTTTTTGTGCGTACGATAACTCGAGAACAGAAGGTTTGATTAATATGAATATTGCAGGAAAAATTAAGTTCATAGGTCTATGAAATTAATAATCAAATAAATAAAAAATAGGATAATTTGAAGAAGCTCAAAATTTTCAGATTATATATATTTTTTTTAATAATGATAAAAATATATATACGAAAATAAAAAGTTAGGGCACCAGATCTGGAATCTGCAGATTCCATTATGAGAACACACAGAACGTGTGCAAAAAAAAATGGCCGGAAAATTTATGACCACGATAACTCGACAACGCGTTGAGATAAACCTCATAGGTCAAAATTCCCGGCCGGCATTATTTTTGGTGAAAATTAGTGGGACAAGGGAGTCAAAGTAAGCACACTAAGTTAAAGGTTATCATAAAAATATTGTTGTAAATAGTTATTTATGGTACTAGTGGGTAAAGTAAGATATTGCCCATGAGAAAATTAACCTGCGAGGCGTCAGCCAAGCAGGTTAATTTTCGAGAGGGCAATATCGGTTTATCCATGAGTGCCATACAATGTTTTATCCAATAAATAGCTTAGGAATTCATATTTTTTATTAAAAATTTTAATGACATTTAAAAGAAAATAATTTGACAGTGAGTGGGTAAAATAAATAATTATCCACTCAATAAAGTAAAAGCCACGCGGGGGTTATTATTGAGTTTATCTATTTAAAATAAAGCTGGTAATTGTCTTTTTATCTGTATGTATTGGATAAAAGTAATTTTTTTTTATGTAATTTTTTGCCAATATTTTCTGAACAAACGATAAACAGATGTATTGGTATCCACTCTGCGAGTTGTAAAAAGGTTGGAAGAACTGTCAAGTGCGGAAGTTACAGATTTGTTCCAAACTGTGGTCAAATTGGAAAAACTGATGGAAACTGTCCATTCCACAAATTCCACTACTATATGCTGTCAAGATGGACCGCTGGCGGGTCAAACTGTACCAGTATGTATTGGATTGAAAAAACACTTCTTTGGGACTGTCCATATATTACGTAACGCGCCTAGGGGGGGGAGGGGGTCAGAGAAATTGTTACAGTTTGTTACAGGGGGGAGGGGAGGGGTCTAGGTAAACGTTACGTAACGCAATTTAATAAATTTAATGTGTATTTCCTAAGATTGGCAGATGTATTTTTATTTCAACATAAATTACTATTTAGTGGCCCATAATTCCCCTTTTCACACAAAAGTTGACGAAAGTATGCATATATAAATAATATTGTAATCAGTAAAAAAACTTTTGACATTGATATTAAAAAAAAATCTTACGGCCCTGTTCTTGCGTGATCTTGCCGATGAATCATCGGCGATGATATATATATATTATATATATATTTTTTTTCTTTGGATGATACATTTTTGCGCGGAATGTGTACTCACAGAACACCAATGTGTGGTATTATTTTGTGTACCTGTGCATAAACAATATACGTGTTATATGACACTCAGTGTAAAAAGAGGTACCTAGTATTTTTTCCCTGTGTGATATTGATTATGAATATTTTTTTAAAGTTTTAGTGATTTTTTCGTGTAAATTTTTTTCAAGGTTATGTATACTATATTTTAGGTTCATGTTTGTTTTGTCGAGAAAAACGAATCAATAGTGAAAATACAGTTAAATCTATTGCGAAACAAATTTTTTATATTGTTACGCGTTACACAGGGGGAGGGGTGTTGGTAAATGTGACAGTTTGTTACACAGGGGGGGAGGGGGTCAATTTTTTGAAAAATTGCTTTACGTAATATATGGACAGCCCCTTTCTACTATTAATTTTATTTTACATTTTAAGTTTTCACGGCCACTAGGACATAAACAACTTTTAATTTCGGGTTTAGACCGTGTAAATGGATTTTTAGAGATTAAGCTGAAACTGTTTTAGATTAGTCCCTAAAGATGTATCTAGCAGTAACAGACTAACGTCGAAAAGTGGAAATCCATTAACACGGTCTTAACCGGAAAGAGAAAGTTACATTTTATTTTACTTTCCCTCTATTAATTTTTGTGATAGGTATAAGGAAACGTTCAAGTATTACGTAACGCTCCTAGAGGGGGTGGGAATCAATTTGGGAGTGTTAGGCCCATGTTAATGGTATAGGAAAATAGCGTTACAGGGGGGGGGTCCAAAATTATCAAAATTTGCGTTACGTAACACTTGAACGTTCCTCATGTAAAGAGGAAGAGTTGTGTCGATTTTGTTATAGATCAACGTTGGGTTACTGGTTAAATGTTTTTTGTTTCAAAAATTAATGCAATATTATTTTGTTAGTAGAAGTATTTTCATTTCAGCATGTTCACGTTCATATCCTACCAAGAAAGGAGGGTGACTTCAGTAGAAACGACGATATTTACGATTCTTTAGCTAAACACGACAGGGAGGATAACCCCGGGCCTTTGAGAAATATTGAAGAAATGTCTGAAGAAGCAAAAAATCTTAGATCATTTCTTTATAAATAATACTACTAATAATTAAATTGAATTATAAATAACACTAGTTTACACTGGTTTTACGCGAGCGTCCTTTTCAACCTATATTATAGTATATTAAAGTACTAGTTTCATAACATAAGTAGTAGTGCGCTAAGTCCAAACGTGTTATGAAACGAGTGCTTTATACAATTTTTTCTATTTGGCTCTAAAATTAAAAAAAAACTTACATTTAAATTGATGACTGATTTAGGGATTTTTGTTTTGGATTGGCATTACAGTTTACACCATGTTTAAAATTCTAAGAACAAATGATATTTTGATATTTTTTTATAGTCATCTCTTCTCTTTTTTACTGCAATTAACCAAGCCACAATTTTAACATGGTAAAAATAACCTAAACACAAAATTTTGTAGAAAATTCAACTTTAAAGCGACATTGACATTTGCACGGTAAACGTCAAGCGATAGGCCAGGTCTGTTGCCAACCCAAAAGACAAAAAGTACAGACCTCTTATGGGCCTATAAGAACACGCAAAATGCGTGTGATTATGAGCTTATAAGAGTCGCAAAATAGAAAAACGTATTTTTTCTATTTTGCGACTCTTATAAGCTCATAATCACACGCATTTTGCGTGTTCTTATAGGCCCATAAGAGGTCTCTACTATTTTTTTCTGTTGGATTGGCAACATACAAAAGCCTATCTCTTGACGTTTTGCGTGCAAATGTCAATGTCGATTTAAAGTTTAATTTTTTACAAAAATTTGTGTTGGGTAATTTTTACCGTGTTAAAATTGTGGACTGGTTAGTTGCAATGAAAAAAGAAGAGATGACTGTAAAATATATCAAAATATCATTTGTTCTTAGAATTTTAAACATGGTGTAAACTGTAATGCCAACCCAAAACAAAAATCCCTAAATCAGTCAATTTAAATGTAAGTTTTTTAAATTTTAGAGCAAAAGAAAAAATTGTATAAAGCACTCGTTTCATACCACGTTTTTAGAGCGCTAGTACTTTAGAAAACTCGCCGCAAGCGGCTCGTTTTCTAAACTTGTACTCGTGCGCTAAAAACGTATGTTATGAAACTAGTACTTTAATATACTATTCAGGGTTCATTTTACGTGCAGCTGGACACAAAATTTGCAGTTGGAAATTTAAATGTGCTGTAAGTTTGGATTGGTGTAGTATAAAATGAATACATTTAAAATATTACAAAATAGTAAAAAATTATGTTTAAAGTTTTTTTTCCTAGGATAGAATTTCGTATTTTTTGGCTCTTTTTTACGATTTAAATTTTTTTAGATAATATCTAACATATTATGTCCTTACATATTGTAGGTTTCTTTCGAGGGTTTTTTTATCAAATGAGTATTTGAACAAAAATCAACAAGAATTTTGATTTGTTTTCATTTTAATCCATTTAAAACTTAAAAAAGAAAAAATGGTTAATTTTCGTAGATGTTCGTTAAATGCTCAAAAATAAAAAAAAAACTCGAAAATGTTGCCTGATGCGCATTTCATTTTTATCGTTTGATATTTCGCTAAAAGGAAAGATTAAAATTTATTTTGGAAGATTTATAATCTTATGCAGCGGGAAAAAATCTTAGAATTTCCTCCACATATACGCTAAAAATTGCCCAAAAAGCCATGTTTATGGTCAAATTTTATTTGGATTCGGATTTAGAAAAATAAATAATACAAAGTTGGAAAGAACGCTCGCGTAAGAAGAAAGTTAAAAACTTGTAAACTTGTAATTTAATTTTTTTCCAAAAATACTAAATAAATTGGCGCACCCAGGGGAGGCTGGCGGACTGTAGCCACCCCAAAGCCTTCCAATTTTATTTTTTTTACGTTTATTTTAACAATTTTTCTTACAAAAAAGAATAAAAATTTATTTTTTATTTTTTTATGGCTTTATCCATTTAACATGAAAACCCTAAATTAGTTTAAATTAATTTAAAAATAATGTTTTCTATAACTTTTGAGTGCTTTAAGCTACAGACATTAAATTTAGTAGATATCTTAATACTAATTAAAGTTATTTTCATGCTAAGTTTGAAGTCGTTAGATCGAAGCATTCAAAAGTTATTGCAAAAATACAAAAACCAGCACCACGTTAGCGCTAACTACCGGGATTTATAACTCCTGTATCAATCTCTCTTTTTCTAAGACAACTTGACAGAAAAAGACAGACTGCTCTGGGATCGTTCAAGTATTACGTAACGCAAGTTGTACCAACATTCATACACTTCATACCCCGGTTCTCGCGTTATTATAGATTATAGAGATTTCATAGTTTGGCTACCTCCCCCCCCCCTAACAGGGGGTTTGTTAGGGGAGGTAGCCAAAATATGAAATCTCTACAGCCTTGAATAACGCGAGAACCGAGGTATGAAGTGTATGAATTTTGGTACATTTTGCGTTACGTAATACTTGAACGTTCCCTCTCTTAATTTACATGAGAAACAATATCTGGAAAACTGTTTGTCGATGCATATACTAAGTATATAAATGAACAGTGATGTATTCGTGCAGATACGCTGTACTCGTACTGGTTTTTGCTGTGGGTCGCAGGGTACAGGGCATAGGCGCCGACTCGGGGGGCCGGGGATCATGACCCCTTGGACTAGTTACACAAGGGCGGGCCCTCCTTTAAAAATTAAGAGTGTATGTGATAAAATCAATAATTAAAGTAGATGAAACGTTGCAAGCACCCTGTCAAAACATCGGGACTATTGTACACTAGAGCCATCCAGTTTGCAAATTTCAAAAAGTGTTTTGTTTGATTTTAAATTCTGTATCTTTAAAACATTATATTCTAGCAAAAAACTGTATATAACATTTTTTATAGGGCTTAAAAAGAGCTTTTATTTAAAATATAATTTTTTGAAATCGGGTTATAAATATGTGAGATATGCTAAAAAAACCTTTTACTGCTTTAAACGTCAATATCTCGAAAACAATGCGTTTTAGGAAAACCTTGTTTATAAAATTTTTTGACCAATTTAAAATTATCTTTTATATAAGTGCTAAATTAACCAATTACAATAATAATTACCTTAATTATAAACAAAAAACGCTAAAAATCGGAGTTTTACCCTATTTTTACCTCCTCACCCCCAATTGTTTACCCCCAAAATCTAATCAGCTCTTCGGAATACGATACGAAACAATATGCAAAAAACCGCAAGTCGATATCTCATGTAGAAATGGAGTTAGAGAGTTTACACCCAGACAGACACTGCCGCGCATTAAATTCCGGACGCCTAAAAAATTGACATTTTTAAATTCAAATATTTCGAAAATTAATTAATGGAATTGACTGATTCTTTTTTTGTTTTGAAGCTTAAACATTCTCTACTTGATAAGAAGAAAAAAGTAACTCGGTTTAACTTCAAATTTAAAGCACAGCATCAATCAAATTCATGTAGTACTTTTTAAGTTAACTGAAAAAAATCGTTTTTCGAAGAAACTTTTTGAATAAAAATTAAAAAAAATATTTTGTACATTTTTTTGAAAATATAAATTTTTTATTTTTTATTTTTTGTTTTTCGAAAAAATTATTTATTGAAAAAGTTTTTATTTTTTGTGTTAATGAACCTAGGCCAACAGAAGAAAGTATTCTTTTGTTGGCAGCATTTTTTTTTTGGCGGATGCGCATTTTGCCACTGTTACCCGCATTGGTTTTTTTTTACCTGACATTAAAATACATGATATATGTGATCTGTGAAGAGTAAATTAACCTTGTTAATACCTATTATACCACATTTAATTTGCTCTCATAGAATTTAATAAAAAATATTTTTTATGTTTAATGTTTTTTAGGAAATTTTTATATTTTTATGTATTTTTAGCATGTTCACGTTCATATTCTACCAAGAAAGGAGGGTGACTTTAGCAGAAACAACGATATTTATGATTCTTTGGCTAAACACGATCAAGAAGATAATCCCAATCCTTTAAGAGATATTAAAGAAAGGTCAGAAGAAGCAAAAAATCTAAGATCATTCCTATACAAATAATCTTATAGCAAAAATTTTAAATAAATTTATTTTTAAATGATCGAATTCTTTGAATTTCTCACCTTATCCCTAATAACGTTAATAAAAATTTAAAAAAAAACAATTATTTTAAACAAGAAAAAGTAAACATTTTCGCATAAAATACCATTTATCCAATACATACAGATAATAAGACAATTACCAGGCTTTATTTTAAATAGATAAACTCAATAATAACCACCGCGTGGCTTTTACTTTATTGATAATTGATAATTATTTATTTTACCCACTCAACTGTCACTTGTCAAATTATTTTCTTGTAAATGTCATTAAAATTTTTAATAAAAATATGAATTCCTAAGCTATTTATTGGATAAAACCTTGTATGGCACTCATGGGTAAACCGATATTGCCCATGAGAAAATTAACCTGCGAGGCGTCAGCCAAGCAGGTTAATTACTTTAGCCACTAGTACCGTAAATAACTATTAAACAAGAAAAAGTAAATATTTTCGCATAAAATACCATTTTCTCACTACCAACTAGGTAAGTTGACATATGTCAACTTAATATTACTTAATCGACAGTAATGGAAAGTACTATATCAAGCACACTTAGTGATAGATGAAATCGATACAAACAAAACCGTAACTAAAGACAGAAAAAACGATTTACCGCACAAGGACACTTAGTGTGTTTACATTTACCGTAGGGGGGCATCTAGACACAAGACTACTATTTCTAATTTTATTGAGTGATTGCAAAAAAAAATGATTTCTTGAATTTTCACACATATAAATCTCAAAAATATTATAAATAAATAGAATTTTAACTCCTTGGCAGTGAGAATATTTGAATTACGCGCTTGTAGCTAACTTCGTTGCGCTTTCATTCAAAAGCGGGAAAAAGTAAAATTAAAATGTTCCTAACTTCACACTAAAATGCCCATTGTCAAAAATGTGTTGTGCTTTTTGTATTTTGCTAATATTTTGCAAAAATATTGAATTATATTGTTAAATTGGTTTCCACAAATTAAATACAATAGTTAATTAATAGGTGAGTGCTTTATTTTCATTGATAACTGTACAATTTTACTATAAAAATTACATTTGTTTGTATTTTCTTGCAACAACAAAAATCTGTCCATTTAAATTATCAACAATTTTCCTATATTAAACAAAATATATCGTCTTACTATATGTTTATTAGATATTCCAAATCGTTAGCCTTAATTAATATACATTATTTATGCAAAAAAATAAAATCTAACCTAACTTTTAGGGCACAAATTATAATTACTCAACTAGATGCGAGTAATATGGATAAATTAGATTCTGCAGAGAATGCAAGGAATATAAGCAAAGAAAAGCTATGTAAACCAGTCAAAAATAACCCTAAACATAACCTTGTGAGTGGAAAGTTACCTAAGTCAGATTTAGTCTCGAAAACTGTTGGTGATAATAGGTATTTAGAGTGTAAGGGCATTTTAAGTGATAAGGAACCCAAAAAAGTGGAGGATTCCAGTGAAATTAGTCATAGTTTGTTTGATAGTGATTTGTTGGAACACCGCCAATCACAAGCATCCCCTCAACTTTCCGAGGGTGAACAGAAGATTACTTTAGCTAAAGACAGAATATTCTTTCAAAGTAAATTCGGAAAATCTAATCAGTTTGAAGATGTCTCCAAAGTTATTAAAATAGTCACCAAACCCACAAAATTACTAGAAAATGATGAAACAAAGAATAAATCAGCTACAAAAACGTATGGTAAGGATAGATCGAGGCTTTCCAATGAGGCTTATGAAACCTTTGGACTGCCAGATGATGATGACGATAAATATGCAATGCCAGTACTACAGAATGAGTTAGATGTTGATATGACAACAAAATATGAAGTTAACTTAATTGATTATGATTTTTTTAAAGAATTTTGGAAAGCTGATAGTTTTGAGGGCGATAGTGTGATGTTTACTTCTAACGAAATTAGGTTCAAGGCTGATTACGATACTACATGTGTAAAATCAAGGTCTAATTCAGGATGTAGCAGTATAAACATATCACCTAACAAAAATTTAAGTATAACACCTAATAGACTTTTAAGCCCAACACCTAAAATTAATTTAAACCAAACATTTAAAACAACTTTTGAATCAAGTGATAGTATTAAATTAGCAGAAACAAGTGTTAAAAATAAGTCAATTTTAAAGTCTCCTAGACCAACAGAGCAAAATAATGCTCTAAAAAGAAAAGAAGAAAAACTAACTTTCAATAAAATTACATCACCTGTAAAAAAATCTAGTATTAAACCAAAAAAACATGCAGATACAACAAAAAACAACTTGGGCAGTTGTGCTTTATTTACTTCGACCCCAAATACGAAAAAAACACGTAGTTCAGCTAAAGCACAGGACTTAAGTGATAAAGAAATTTTGGATATACCTAATCTGAATGTATCTTTTCATACAGAAGATGATTTGTTTACCGTAGAAGATGAAGATGTGGTATTCAAGATTCACAACACTAATCGTACATCATTTTTAAACAAATCTCATGAAATATTGGTAAATTCAAAAGAAGATGGCACCAGTGTGAACAATTCTACCAGTAATTCTTTGAAAGAAGAAGAGAAAAGGTTAAGTAAGGAATTTGGGTTGACTTCGGAGTTGTTGATTCTTTTACAGCCAATTAATGATAGCTCTAAAAGTGAGGAACATAAGGAAACATTGAAAAAAATCGATGTTAAAAAATTAAAAAAGAAACTGAATGAGAAAGTTTCTTCAAGGAAATCTTCTAGGTTAAGTAGAAGTCATGAAGAAATCCGCCTTGAAAATATACAACAAAAAATAAGCTATTCTTTAGAACAAGAACCTGCAAAAATATCGGGTTCTAAAGAAGAATTGCAGGTTAAATCTAAATCGGATGTCATTTTTTCTGTAGAAGAAGTAAAACTATCTTCTAGTTCAACTGCAATACCAAAACAAGAATTTTCACAACCAAAGACTACAGGTAGACCTAAGGGAAGACCAAGAAAGAACCCAAAAGTTGAATCTTCCGAGTTAATTGCTTCTGATTCAAATTTAAATGATTATTATTTATCCACCGAAAATATTTTGAAAGAAGCAGTTAACACTTATACAAAAGAAACGGCTGTTAAAAACAATCTTAGATCAAAGTCAAAAGAAGAACAGAGTAAAGTTCATCCTGGGATAGTTAAAGAGAATTCTTCACCTGTTATAATTATGACACCTAAACATAGTTTGTTAAATACTTCAAAAGAAGAACATATCCAAAAATCATCAAAATTAAATAACAAAAAACAGAATGTTTTGATTGTTGCTGAATCTTCAAATGAAGATGCCACCGAAACCAGGGTTAAAACCACTAGATCAACAAAAAATGAAGATGGATTAGCGCCAAAAGAAAACGTTCCAAAAAATAAGACAACAAATATTAAGGGGCCAATTCAAAATAATCTGGACTCAAAAACAGAAGAAAGTATTGATAATACTGCCAAATCACTAGATTTTATTTCACCAAGTACAAAAAGAAGATCTACTAGATCTACAAAAATTGAAGATACATCAATGCAGGAAGAAAATAATGTTTCAATGAATAAGGAAGAAAGAGTAGAGTTAAAAATTAAAAAGAAGGAAGAACGTATTGTGAAAGATGTAAAATTGATGAAGAATAAGACTGAAATAGTTCAAACTCAATCAAATTTAGGCACTCTAAGTAAAAATGAACAAAGCTTTGATAAAGTTGGTCCAAATACGTCATCATATTCCAAGGAAAGAAGTAAAAAAAGAACGCAAATTGAAGATAAGTCCATGTCGCAAGAAAACAAATCTTTAATAAATAATGAAGAAACGGAAAAGAAAGAAATTGAAAAGAATCATAACTCCAAAATAGAAAAAAGTATTGATAAGGCTGGAAAATCATTAAAGGAAAAGACTGTACCAACTTTGAACTTTTCAACCTTACATGAAGAGAATGTCGAAAAAATCTTGTCGGATTCTGAGTTGATGTCCCCAAATGCTAAAAGAAGAACTACTAGATCAAAAAAACCTGAAGATACGGCAATGCCACAAGAAATTCAAAAGATTCAAGACTCCAAAATGGAAATATGTGCTGAAATTCCTGCAAAATCATTGAAGAAACATCATGATGCCACTCCAATAGTACCAACTTTAAGCACTGCAACCCTAAGTGAAGAAAACGTCGAAAAAACCTTTTCTGATTCTGAGTTGATGTCACCAAAAACACAAAGATCAACTAGATCAACAAAAATTGAAGATAAGTCTACGCCACAAGAAACTCAAAGCATTCGGGAATCCAAAATGGAAAAAAGTATTGACAAGGCTGCCAAATCTTCAAAGAAAAAGACTGATGTAATTCCAATTGTTCTAACTACATTAAATGAAGAAAGCGCTGAAAAGAGAGATGTATCCTTGCCAGAATCTCAGTTAATGTCGCCAAAAACTAAAAGAAAATCAACTAAATCTACAAAAACAGAAGATATACCGCAAGAAAAGGATACTGAAGTAACGGGACCTAAGAAAATTGAAAAAAGTATGGATAAGGGTAAATTATTAAAGGAAAAAACTATTACCACTCCAATTATACCAACTTCGATCATTAAATCCGTGAATGAAGCAAGTGTTGCTCCAAACCCCTTATTTGATTCTAATTTTATGTCACCAAACACGAAAAGAAGATCAACTAGATCAACAAAAATTGATAATGCTTTGCCAGAAGAAAATAGTGTACCAATAAATAGGGAAGATTTTGAAAAGAATGAAGATACACAAAAAACTATTGATAAAGCTATCAAGCTAAAATCACATGTAAGCAGTATGACTTCAAATGAAGAAAACGTTGAAAATAAAGTTGCACCGTTACTTGATTCAGTTTTAGTGACACCAAAAACGAAAAAAAAATCTATTAAATCAGCAAAAACTGAAGATACATCATTGCCACAAGAAAATAATGATTCGGTAACTATGAAGGAAGTTGCAGAGTTGCAAATTCAAAAGAATGAACTTGAAATTGTTTCACAAACACCAAGTTTGAGCGCTGCGAAGAATAGGAAGAAAAAAGGTGCAAATTTGTCACACTCCGAGTCACCAAATACAAGTAGAAGATCTACTAGATCCACAAAAATTGAAAATACTTCTATGGAACAAGAATACATAGACAGAAATGTAGAGGAAGAATCGCAAAAGAAATTTAGCTCAGATGCAGAAGAAAATACTAAAATCGAAAAGTGTAATGCTGAAATCGGTTTTCCAAAACCAATTTTGAACTCTGTATCTTCAAATGAAAATAAATTTCTACCTGATTTTGAGTTTTCGTCACCAAATACAAAACGAAGATCTACTAGGTCCACAAAAATTGATAAATCTATAACAGAAGAGAACAAGGTTTTAATAAATAAAGAAGAAATAGCACATGAAGAAATACAAGAAGGCTCAAAAACAAATGAAAGTACTGATAATTTATACATGGAAAATAAAAAACTCGTTTTAGCAAAGCCAGCTATGTCTTCAAATATTGATAAAAAGGTTACAAAAATGATCCAACCTGATCAAATATCACCAAATAATGATTCGGTAACTAACGAAGTTGCAGAGTTGCAAATTCAACAGGACCAACTTGAAATTATTCCACAAAAAGTCCAAACACCAACTTTGGGTTCTGCAAGAAATAAAAAGAAAAAACATGGAAATTTGTTCAATTCTGAGTCACCAAATACAAGTAGAAGATCCACTAGGTCAACAAAAATTGAAGAACAAGAAATTAACATTCCAATAAATAAGGAAGAAACGGTGAAGAAAGAAATTCAAAAGAAACAAGACTCTCAAACAAAAGAAATTATTGATAAGGCGACTGAAATACCAACTTCGTCTGCAAGCGAAGAAAACAATAAAAAAGATGTTGCAACCTTCCCTGATTTTGAGGTAATGTCACCAAATACAAAAAGAAAATCTACTAGATCAACAAAAATTGTAGACGAAAACACATCGTTATCACAAGAAAATAACCTTTTGATACGTGAGGAAGAAATTTTAGAGAAGAAAAATAGAAAAGAGCTGGAATCAAAAGCAGAAAAAAATATTGATAACATTGTTACTTTAAATGAAGAAAATGTTGATCACACTGCCGCAGATAAAGAAAACGTTGACAATAAAGTTGTAACTCCTTCCGAACAGAGCTCTACTAGTTCAACAAAAATTCAAGATACATTAATAACAAGTGTTTACATAGTATTAGCCTCATTATCAGAAGATAAAAAAGAGAAGGAAGAGCTAAAAGAGAAACCTGTTTCAAAACAAGAAGTTAATGTAGATGTTTTGGCCAAAAATAGCTCCTACCAAACGCCTTCCACTAGAAAATCTAAAAAAAGTTTAGATAATTCATCTCAGGAAAGAAGGAAGTCTTCTAGATTTTCAGAAAGTACTGAATTTTCTGAGGATAACAAATCTCCCAGAATAAGTAAAAGCAATGAAGGAACAGATACTTCAGATACAGAAAGTTTGAAGCGAAATAAAGGAGCAAAGTCCTTGGAATGTGCTGAAAATACTGCAGTTTGCAGAAAAATAGAATTGCCTCAAAAAACAACAAACGAGTCTGACTTAAGCAAAAATTTAGAGCCAGTAATAAAAACAACTGTAGTTTCTGTGAACCTAGAAATCTTGCCTAATTCTGAGATAATGTCACCAAATAGAAAAAGAAGATCTACTAGATCAACAAAAATTGAAGATCTATCATTATCACAAGAAAATGACCTTTTGGTACATAAGAAAGAAATTGTAGATAAGAAAAATAAAAAAGATCTGGAATCAAAAACAGAAAAAAATGTTGACAACACTGCCATATTAAATGAAGAAAATGTTGATAACAGTGATTCTTCAAATGATAAAACTGGTGCTTTAAATAAAGAAAACGTTGACAATAAATTAATAACAAATTTGCACAATGTATTATCAGAAGATAAAAAAGAGAAGGAAGAGCTTAAAGAGAAACCTGTTTCAAAGCAAGAAGAGAATGTAGATGTTTTGGCCAAAAATAACCCCCACGAAACACCTTCTACCAGAAAATCTAAAAAGAGTTCACCTTGGGAAAGAAGAAAGTCTTCTAGATTTACAGAAAGTACGGATTCTTCTCAAGAAAAAAGAAAATCTTCTAGATTTTTAGAAAGTACGGAATCGTCTGAAGATAAAAGATCTCCCAGAATAAGTAAAAGCACTGAAGAAACGAATATTTCAAATACAGAAAGTTTAAAGCGAAATGAAGAAGAAAAGTCTTTGGAAAGTGCCGAAAATACTGCAGTTTGCGAAAAAAATGAATTGCTGCAAAAAACAAGGAAAGATTCTGAGTCTGAGTTAAGCAAAAGTTTGGAGCCAGCTATAAAAACAACTGAAGTTTTTGTGAATCTAGAAACCATGCCTGATTTTGAGATGTCACCAAATAATAAAAGAAGATCTGCTAGATCAACAAAAGTTGAAGATACATCATTATCAAAAGAAAATAACCTTTTGATACATGGGGAAGAAACTGTAGAGGAGAAAAATAAAAAAGAGCTGGAATCAAAAGCAGAAAAAAATGTCGATAACACAGGTACTTCAAATGAAGAAAATATTGATAACACCTCTGCTTTAAATGAAGAAAACGTCGATAATAAAGTTATAACTCCTTCTGAGCAAAGCCCAGCTAGTTCAACAAAAAATGAAAATACATTAATAACAAGTGTGCACAGTGCCTTATTATCAGAAGATAAAAAAGAGAAAGAAGAGCTTAAAGAAAACCCTGTTTCAAAACAAGAAGATACTACTAGAGATTATAAAAAGAGTTTAGAAAATTCATCTCAAGAAAAAAGAAAGTCTTCTAGATTTACTGAGAGTACAGATTCTTTTCAAGAAAGAAGGAAGTCTTCTAAATTTTCAGAAAGCACGGAATCTTCTGAGGATAAAAAATCTCCCAGAATAAGTAAAAGCACTGAAGAAACAGAGCTAAATGGAGAAGCAAGGTCTTCGGAGAGTGCCGAAAATACTGCAGTTTGCGGAGAACAAGAATTGCCTCAAAAAACAACGACAGAGCCTGAGTTAAGCAAACATTTAGAGCCAGCTTTAAAAACAACTCCTACTGAAAGTACCTCAGATGTTTCTCAGCAAACATTGGTTATATCTGAATTGAGCAAAAATTTGGACTCACCCAGAAAGTCTCAATTGTCCAAAAACACAGATTTAAGCAAAAATATACAGTCACCACAAAAATCAATTTTGATCAGAAATACACCAAAAGTTACAAAAGAATTTGATTTGAGCAAAAATTTGGAATCGCCCAAAAAATCTACTGACCCTTCGAATTTGCTTAACAAAGAAGACGTTTCTTTAAAAAATGTCGAAAATGCTTTAGATTCTGGTAAAATAAGTGTATCTCAAACTACACCTAAAATATCTATAGAAGCTTCAGTAAATTTAAAGCAAAATCAAAATGAACCTACCAAAAATACTCTAGATTCTGCAAAAATGGACGTATCTCAAAAAATAACGGATAACTCTGCATTAATAAAAACTCCCAGAAAAACCAAATTAGGCTCAGACGCTTATCTTCTGAAAGAAAATCCGATTCCGTGTTGGACTTCAATTGAAGAAAATGTTAAAATCAGATCGTTTGCTAGATATTGCTTGGCAGAACTAAACAAAGCAAAGAATACAGATAATTTTAAATTTGACTGGAACAAAGGCAAACCCAGTAGCGCAGAAAAGTACAAAAAGAGACCTGTAAAGCTTACCAAAAGCAAATCCGAAATCTGGAATGGCTGTGAAAATGAAGATTGCTTCCAGAAAATGATCAATAAAAGAAAAATAACGAAATCCATATCTGCAATAAACAAACAGAATAAAAAATATTCGAATCCTACCGAAAGAATCCGTCCAAAATCTGTAATGGCTAAAACAATCGTTTTAGAAAAAAATCCTCAAGTACAGCGACCAAAAAGTGCAATGGACAAAAGAAAAACGAATTTTTTTGAAGATGACAGTGATTCAGATTCTGTCGACTCAGTCCCAATATCTCAAAGGATGAGAAGAAAATCAATGAGTGGAGTCAACAGGGTGAGAAGAAAGATGAATTTTGAAGACGATAATGATGATTCCAGTGATTCTTGTGATTCTGTGCCCATAATTCAAAGACTAAGAACAAAGTCTATGAGTGCGGTCGAAATTTTAAGAACCCGGGAACATAAATCTCCCAGTAAAACATCGAAAAAATCTTCCATTGTGGGGAATAAACAACAAATACATGATTTTTTGATTGATAACCAATCAAAACCTTCCTTGGTAGAAATATCTGTCTCGAAAGAAGAATTAAAAACTCCAAATACAATTCTGAAGAAAACTTACTATCCAAACCCAAAAGATGTCGCCGGAAGACAAGATGTTACTGATTCTGAAAACGAATCAGAACTTCAAGAAATATTATCTTCTAAAAAGAAAAAGGAAGATTTCGTTGTTAAATCTTTGAGATCGAGGAGTGTTATGCGAGTAGTATCAGATGAAGAAGACTCAGAATCGGAACTTTTGGAATATCAGCGTGCTAGACCAAAGACGTCTCTTGGTAACACTTCAATAGAAGAAGAAAATACTGTAAATACCAGATTCCTTAGGTCTAAGAGTGTTATGCAGCAAGTAACAGATTTTGAAGAAAATACTGAGAAAATGCTGAATAAAGACGTTTGTACAGAAAAGGAAATCCCCACAACACCCAAAAAAGATTCAAAATTGGAACTCAGTCCTAAAAAAGATGAAACTAATTCTCCTAGAAGTTCAAAATTTGAAAATAATGTTACCAAAAAAATGGTTAGGCCTAAATCTAGCATCGCGGAACTTTATTCGCAAAACTTTGAAGCACACATGACTGAAATGGGCCTGACTAAACCATCAACTCCAAAGCCTGTCGATTCATCTTCTCAGTGTAATAATTCAGTTCTTGCTGAAGATGGAAATCTTCATACGACAAAATCGACTAATAAGAAAGAAGAAAATGAAGTTTTGATACCTGAAAATGTAGGAAACGAACCTGTAAGTCCAAAATCTGCCCAGGAAGAAGTTACATTAGTACATCCACAAACTAAAACTCAGTTAGGGATAACTAGTCTCAAAGAAAAATTAACAGAAAAGAAAAAAATAGTTGAGTTATCCAAGGAAGAAACAGAATTACAGAAAGATTTACCACCTAAATTCTTGACAACAAGAAGAAAGACTTTAAGAAACAATAAGAATGAAAGTGATACTATTTGCTTTGATAAAAAAGATGACATTACCAAAGAAAAAGATGTATCTATAAATATCAATGAAGATAGCAATGATCTTCAGACAAACGAAGAAATACCTTCAACATCACATAATATTACTCAACGCCGAAAATCTTCAAGAATCAAAAAAGAAGAATGTTCAAATAACAGTGTAATCTCTTTTAAAGATGAGGCTGAAAATGATGATCTTCAGATTGTTAGAAGTAGAAAAAAATCTCTACGACTTAATAATGAAGAAGCAATACAGATCATTGAAGATATATCAATCGATGAATTTAAAAATAATGTAGTTAAAAAGTCTTTAAATTCTTCAAGAACAAGGAACTCTTCAGGTAGATATGCATCTATTATTTCCGTAGGAAGTGACTCAGAAACTGACTTTATTGAAAAATTAACGGAAGAAATCATAAATAGAGAGAATAGTGAGAAGACAAGAAGAAGATCTGTAAGAACAAAGCAAAAAGAAACTGTTCATGATGATGTTTCGTTAAAAAGCGAAGTTGTTGTAAAAGTAGAGGAAGAAGAAGAACTAGGAAGGGCGGAGGTAAAGAAAGAATTTGGGTCTGATGATGAACCGTTGTCAATTGTGGCGAAACGTCTGTCCGCAGGCCAAGAGAATGAAACTGAAAGTGAATATATGAATTTGGATATTATAAATATTAAAAAAGGTATGTAGTATTTCCCTATTAGAAAGTTCGATTCATTTTCGGTGGAACCGGAAGTGCCAAAAAATGTCTATCCATGTCAAAAAAATCCTAAATTATGCATAATATAGCTCCTACAAATTTCACGATCCTACAGAGAAAAGTAAAAAAGTTAAGGGGGTGAACCACCTTTCTGAAACACCCGGTATTATACAAAACCTCGTTGCTATCGTACAGAAACCCTTCCTGAGTTATTAAAAAATATCGAATTTTCGTAACCCTTTTTAAAGCTCCCTTATGAATCGTTGGATATATGTTTAAAGGAACTATATTTCATATATTTTTAACTATGGCCTGTTTCTTCATAGTAAATTAAAAATCACACAGTAAATAATTTTACCTCAGGTTTGAATAGTATATGTTTGTGTATAGAATATAGTTATGTTTTATAAAATAAACTACGCAGTAGGGTGGGTCAAAAAAACCGACTATTTTTTTTTTACTTTGTACTCTGAAAAATCGGTTGCTAGACACCTCTAGAAAATTCTCACCAAATATGAGCTCTTAATTTTGATAAGAAGGTCCTCCGCTTTACAATTTTCCATTTTTTTCTCAGTATTAGAAACAAAAATTCATATCTCTTTGACACCTGTTCGTTAAAAAGTATCTCTCCTCATATTCTTGTAGGAAATCGAACGCTCTACAAAAAAGGTCTCTTACAATTTTTTCGTAAACCTCGCCGTTTAAAAGGTATGATTATTTTAAGAGACATTTCTGTTTTGCTTTTGAATTTTATAACTCGCTTACAAAAAAGTGTTATGAATTGCGCAATTCATGGTTTTGTAGGAAATTAACTGCTCTACAAAAATGGTCTCTTATGATTTGTCGATTAAATTAAGCGTTTAAAAGATATTCATCGTCAAACTTCAATGCATACTAATTTTAATAGTTTTTGATGAATAATTCGAAAAATTTCAATTTTCACAAAAATTTATACAAATTTGAGTTTCTATCGTAAGAGTAACTCTTATAGAAGTTTCCCTTTCGAAAATTTATTTGAAACTTTTTTATTTTAATAATATTTTTAATAAAAAATTGTACATTTTTTTTTCTTCAAAATCAATACTTTCAGTGATTTCTTCTTTAATCAATGATACTTTTTATATTTAATTCATAACGAAAACGTTATTTTTTTCAAAATTTAATAAATCATTGACTCTGAGTTTTTTTTAATATAACCAAACATACTTAGGACTAAAAAAAACGAGACAAATAGTTTAAAACATTTCTCTTTTCATAGGAACTCAAATTTGTATAAATTTTCGTGAAACTCGTAAATTAAATTGAAATTTTTCGAATTATTCATCAAAAACTATTAAAATTAGTATGCATTGAAGTTTGACGATGAATATCTTTTAAACGCTTAATTTAATCGACAAATTATAAGAGACCATTTTTGTAGAGCAGTTAATTTCCTACAAAACTATGAATTGCGCAATTCATAACAATTTTTTGTAAGCGAGTTTTAAAATTCAAAAGCAAAACAGAAATGTCTCTTAAAATAATCAAACTTTAACCTTTGATTTCTTTTAAACGGTCATGTTTACGAAAAAATTGTAAGAGACCTTTTTGTAGAGCGTTCAATTTCCTATACGAATATGAGGAGAGATACTTTTTAACGAACAGTTGTCAAAGAGATATGAATTTTTGTTTCTAATACTGAGGAAAAAATGGAAAATTGTAAAGCGGAGGACCTTCTTATCAAAATTAAGAGCTCATATTTGGTGAGAATTTTCTAGAGGTGTCTAGCAACCGATTTTTCAGAGTACAAAGTAAAAAAAAATAGTCGGTTTTTTTGACCCACCCTACTACGCAGTGTATTCGCACATCCAATATTCGAATCTGTTTTGAAAATATTCACTGCGCGATTTTTAATTTACTATCTTGCTTGAAGAAACAGACCATAGAACAATAGCTATTTAAGAATCATCCTGTATATATTTTATATTTTAGAAACTTACACTTACGAGTTGGGAGACACAATTTGGTCGAAAATTGGCTCACATCCATATTGGCCCAGTGTGGTTGTCGAAGATCCCGGAAATGAGAACCAAACTTTTACAAAATCCGGTAATTATAATCAAAATTTTATTGACACTGTTTCAAAAAGTTTCCTAAAGCTTTATCGAAATTTGTATAACCTTTTTTTATCTTTTCCCGTTTTATAGTTTTTCAATCAAAATTTGATCTGGGAGAACCAAATTTTAATTACGCCCTGGAATAAGGGCTGTAAAAGAAAGTATTTTGTTTTGTATGGGCAGCTCCACTTTAATTTTTCCAAAGAACTTTTACCTCAAGAAGTGTTTTCAGACCATCGTTTATGAAGGTGTCATCTTTTTGTTTGTTTATTTACTAACAGAAACGCGATACAGCTTTGTGGTATAAAATGTAGATGTCGCTAGTCGACTTTCAGGCTACCTAGTAGCGATGTTGCGTAGTTTCCACCTTATCATAAATTCAAATCATTATACTTAAATTAAAAATGTAAAAAACTTTATTGTGTATACTATAATTATGTTTATTAATATAGTATATTTAAATCTATTAAAATTAAACTACTAGTTCATATAAAACTCATACAGAACTAATGTTTCTTAAAATTTACAATAAAATATCCAAAGTATATGTTTCCAATCGGCAACACTGTACCCCTTTCAGTCATTTTACGACATTAGACTGAGTTTACACATTCTTTCTCTCTCTTTACGCGTACTAAGTGTAAACAATAGTCACTCACCGTAGTTGGTTCACGCTTCAAACAAAGCATACGGTAGATTTCATTATGTTCCTTCTTGAGGTAAAAGTTCTTTGAATTTTTCACAAAAAGGGCCATGGAGCTTAGATTTTAGGCATAGACTAATATTCCAACCCCCAATTTTGCTACTCCCCATCTTCCCTACTCTATAACAACCCTACTCAATAACATCCCTACTCCCCAATAATCCTACTCCGCACTATATTATGTACCCCATCAGCTACTTAATAATAAATGAGTGGTTCGCGGAACATTAGTATATTGTTTTACTAAGAGGAAAAGTGAAGCTTTTTTTTTACTAGTCTAGAATTTACGGACGACGCGAAGCGGAGTGAAACATACTATTTTTTCTTCAAGCATCCTATATATATTTTTTAAATAATAATTTTTGAATTTAATTTATTCAGTAATAAAGTATGTTTTTTATTAAAATAGGTAAATAAAGCCCTTTCGAAATAAACTTAAACCTTACTTAGCTCATTTAAAATTTTTTTCGTAGGCTAAATCGTACACTTTTCGCGATTTCGATGGTAACTCGTCTAATGTAGCATTTGCAATTTCGAAGAGATTTGTAGGTGTATAAACCATATATTCTTCTACAATCATTTTTAATCAATTTCACACAACGTTTTTGCACAGAATCTCGAGTCAACCACCTGTTTACATAATAAACAAACAAGTTTGAAGTATGGCTGTCATCAAAGTCAAAGAGTGCTGCCGCCAGTGGTGGTTTTACTAACTTTTTTTTACGGCGTACAACAATGAACTCATTTTTTTACTGTAAAAAAATAGATCACTTCTAACTAGTGTGTTCAGTTATAAAATATGAACATTTTAGTATGCTTGAAGAAAAAGAATATTCTTATATATAATTGTATATAGTTATCGTCTACACATAAAACTCTAGAATAATTGCAAATGTGTGACTAGGGGGGGCTAAGCCCCCTCCCAAACGTTGTTAAGCCCCCCAAATCAAACTATAAAAGTAAATTACGCATATATTTTTTATATATACATATACAGGGTGATCGGTAACTGCAATGCCAAAATTTAAGAGGTGATCCGAAAATATGAACATAAGTCTCTGTAAAGGTTGGCCGGAAATGAGCCCTAAGGGAGGTACGGCCCTTCGAATATCACATATTGAATGGGGAACAAAAAAAAGCATCAATAAAATTTTAATGCTGCGATTCTTCATTTAAAACTAAACAAAAAAGTATTCTTCACCAAAACACGTAAATTTAATATTAAAGGAGTAATAACCTTTTAAAAAGTAACGTAATAGGTGGCACAAAATGTTATTTTCTGTTAATTGCATTTTTTTTTTGAAAACGGTTTTACAGTGTTACATTTTTTATGTATTTTTACTTAATAAATCCATATTTTTTACAAAAAATCCAAAAAAAAGTATACATAAAAAACTTTGGGGCAAAAATGTGTTAAGCCTAAAACATTTTTCCGTCTAGGGGCGCCCCTGGATAAATTCAAAAAAATAAATTAACATAAACTCATTGCCCTTATTAATACTAGTATACATGCAAAAGCTCGTCGCTCTAGCTTAAAGGGTACCAGAGTTATTAATTAAAAACCTTATTTTTATTACAATTTTAAAGTTAAAAAAAAAACTATATTTCTTCCAACGTTTCGAGTATTATTGTGTACTGTTCTATTAAGAAGATTTCACATATAATTTATATATTAAGAACGAGAGAAAAATAAAAAACAGAAAAACAATTTTAAAGGGCTGTAGCTCTCTTAGGGCTCATTTGCGGACCAACCTTTATAGGACCTTTTTTATATTTTTGGATGCAGAATCACCTCGTAAATTTTGGCATGCCAGTTATTGATCACCCTGTATATAGGGGGTTTAACCCCCCCCCCCAAATTTGGACCTGGTTACGCCTCTGTAATCGATTGAATATAGTGCGAGTAGGGATGTTACGTTCCGTAACTTAGGGAGTAGGATTGTTGTAGAGTAGGAAGGTTAAGGACTAGGGAAATTGAGAGCAGTGATGTTAGTGTGTTGTTCTACCTGCCAAGTACATTTTCATGTTGACCAAGGGGTTTATTTATTGGACAATCCTTGAACACCTATCCAACAATCTTCTACAATCCTTGACAATTCCTTCCTCCACAATCATCTACAATCTTCCACAATCATCTGAAATCTTTCCACAATCTTCTTTAAAATTTTGTTCAATCTTCCACAATCCTTTAATTCTTACAATCCTTGTACACTTTTTTTTAATAAATAAACCCCTCGATGTTGACTAATATATTTTTTTTTAAAGTTCAAGATTTAAATTGTACAAATTTTAGTGGAGCATATGAGATTTTTTTTTTAATTCTGCTTGATTTAGGACTACAATAAAATGTATAATTTTTAGTTACAAATAGAGGTAACAAAACTATGTACCACGTGCGCTTTTTTGGCGACAACGGAAGACGAGGTTGGGTCATGGAGATATTACCTTATTACACAAAAGATGACTTGAACATTATTGCTTCAAAGTTAAAAGCAGAGGTAAGTAAAGCGCCACCTTTTATTTTTAAATTCAACATAATGCAGTAATTCTGTCATTTTACCAAAAAAAAAAATCTTACAAGATTCATGTGGATGATGTGACATTGCCATAAAAAGTTTTTACTAAAAACAGAAACAATTTTCGCTTTTATATTGATAAAAAAATCATCAAAAACCATGCAAAATCCTAAAATTTATGTTTTTTTACCATTTTGTCCTAAAAAATCAAGATGTCCTAAAAATTTTAAATGATTTTTTAAGGTTTTTCCTTAGATTTCTAACAAAAAATCGCCTGCGGCGCTGAAGAGCTAAAATTTTGTACAAATTTTTTATGACAGTGGCAACATTCTGCGCAACAATGAAAATAAAATTTTGTATGATTTTTTTTGTATAGGCCCATTTTTTTGCTCTGTAAATATTACTTTATCTTTTAGCACAAAACGAAAAAAGCTCAATCTCACATACGCAAGACCTACGTCGTACCGACATCTATACTTCCAAAATGGAACGCAGCTGTAGACGAAGCCGAGATCCTAAAATCAAAAACATACGAAGAAAAAATGAAATTCTTCGAAAAACAATATTTAAATAGACAGAGACAAAGACTAAAAGATGCAGAAGCCCATTTAGATGAAGACCATAGGTCAGTTAAAAGTGAACCTGTTGCTATTTCGGGCGTAAAAAGAAAGAGAAATGCTGAAAAAGAACGAATTATTGTTGAGGAAGTTACACCATCTTCAAAAAGGCGTAAAGTTGTAGAAAAGGAAGATTCACAAGAAATAGAAAACATAAAAAGATCGAGAAGGTCTGAAGTAGGAATCGGTAACGATGTAGTAAAAGAAGAACCACAAGAAGCAGAAACCACAAAAAAATCAAGGAAGTCTGAAGTAGGAATCAGCAAAGCTGTAGAGGTGCAAGAGACTCCTGATGATAAAGAAAACGAGGGCGAAACAAGTCGAAAACTTCGTCAGAGCAAAATCGTGCCTGACGAAATGAAAATGACAGAAGAAATAGCATTTGAAATGCAGTCTTCGTTGTACAAAAGAAATAATATCTTCAAGGGTCTTTCAAAAGAGCGGGTATGTTTCTATTGCTTCAAGCGCGGCGAGTTATTCAGATGCAAGGGGAAATGTCACTGCAGTTATCACACGCAATGCGGGGGTTTAGTTGTTGTGGAAAATCCTTCGAAATTGCTTTCCAGGGATAATGCTACTCCTGAAAAAAATAGAACTGGTTCTGAAATAAGTACCCCGCCAGAAAGAAGTTTTACTTTTGAAGTAGTCAGGGCGCCAACGAGAACATCAGGCAGAATTTCGGCGTATAGGAACCAGGAACCAAGTACATCTTCTCGGAGAGAATCTGAGGTGATAGAAACTCAGTCAGTTTCTGATGAAAGTTTAGTCTCTCAGAAAATTTTGGAACTTAACTCAGAAACAATTTCTGATCCTGCTGGCTCAGATTCTCAGAGAACATCTAGTTCTTCTGCAAGTTCAGATTCTCAGAAAACATCGGGTTCTTCTGAAAGCTTAGATTCTCAGAAAACGTCGAGTTCTTCTGAAAGCTTAGATTCTCAGAAAACGTCAAGTTCTGAGGCTCAGATGACATCAGGAATTTGCTCGGATTTCCAGGAAAGTTCCGAATCCGGTTCCGATTTCCAGAGAGCAAATTCTGAGGCATCTTCTGGCATCACTTCAGATTATCAGGGAATTACTGAATCTCCAGAAATCGCCACAGATGTATCAGACGAAAAAAATCCTTCAGAAATAAGTCCGGAAGCAACCTCAGAGGAAAATTCCAATTTAATCGAAAATACTGAAGAAAATTCAGAGAAAACCGTCAGCAACACAGACCAGGAGAATATTGTAGAGGAACAATCAAGCACGAATCAAAGTGAAGAAAGTAGCAGCCAAATTATCCCGTCTGAAGCCCCAGTTACTCAAAGAAAGCCCCAAATAAACATTGTAGAAATAGTTACAATAAAATCAAAATTATTCAACACTCCACCCCGGAAAGCTTTCCCCGCTGGGTTTTCTGAATTGTCACTAGTGGAAAAAATCGACTTTAAAATGAAAGAAATAATGGATAAGTTCGAAAATAAATCGACTTACTTCGAGTCATCTACAACTGACAGTAGTTGTGATGAAGTGAGGACAGAACCTTCCATTGATGAACCTTTTATAGAAGATACTTCTCAAGAAATTTTAGAAGATGAAATACCACTTAGAAACGCTCCAAAACCTGATAATTCAAAAAAAATTGTACACGTAACGGCGGAATCTGTGTTAGAAGAAGCAGAAATTTTCAAGTGTGGTTTCTGTATTAACGATACAGACCCATACTGTTTTGTATGTCACCATTATGTATCACCAAAAGGTTCAAGCATACGTCAAAAGTGTAGTTTGTCGTATTGCGGTAGATTCTATCACTTAGAATGCTTAAAACTTTGGCCCCAAACTCAGTACATGTTAACCCAAACTAAGTTAAAGGATTCTGATATAAACGTTGATACTTTTGTCTGTCCAATGCATTCTTGTCATACGTGTACTTCGGAGGACCCTAGAGCTGCGTATATGAAACGGTGCAACAGTGACAAGTTAGCTAAATGTATGTACTGTCCTGCTACATATCACTGTAGGAATTATTGTGTTCCAGCAGGTACAGAAATATTTACTACGACTCAAATTATATGTCCGAGACATTGCCCGAGTAAAAGAAGTCATACGATCAACACCACTTGGTGTTTTATTTGTTCGGAAGGTGGAGACCTGATTTGCTGTGAGAATTGTCCTACTAGCGTTCACCAGGAGTGTTTACCAATGGATTTAGATAAGAAAGAAGTGTTTATATGTGAGGATTGTGAGTCTGGACGATTACCTTTGTATGATGAAATAGTTTGGTGTAAATTAGGTCACTACAGGTGGTGGCCAGGTCTTATACTATTTCCCAACGAAATACCTGTAAACGTGATGAAAATAAAACATTATCGGGGGGAGTTTGTGGTGAAATTCTATGGAACATATGATCATTACTGGGTGTCGAGAGGGAGGACGTTTTTGTTTCAAGAAGGGGATCAAGGTCAAAATCAGTCTTCGATTAAGAACAAATTGGACTCAAATTTCGAGAAAGCGATAGAAGAGGCGGCGGAATCGCATAAACACAAAAAGGCGTTCAAATGTAATCGAGAGGCGTCGGATAAAAATGATAACAGGCCGCCTCCATATGTTAAAATTTTCAAGAATAAGCCTGTCGGGAATGTCAGGCAGTTTGATCCGAATTTGAGTAACACGACGGCTTGTGATTGTAATCCCAGCAAACCCAACCCTTGTGGACCCGATAGTGACTGTTTAAATAGGTAAGTCACAAATTAATGGGTAGGTCGAAAGTGTACACGAATGTTTAAAAATATTGTGACCACTCAAAAAATTTTCATTATTTATTTTACAACTTATAAAAATTGAATTGTCAATTTTACATGTTTCTTCATTTGTAAAAAATAGAGTTTGAAAGTGCTCATTTGCCATCGTGTTCAAAATTTTTGATTCACTGACAAATAATTAACTACAATAAAGTCTCGAATAAAGCCATCCCTAATTATTGTATGTTGTACAATTGTATTGTTAATTAAAATTGAATTTTGTTCTGTGGATGTATGCAAGCATCTACAGGGTGGCCATATTCTGGAATAATCAGGGAGATTAGTCAATTTAATATGTCAGGGAAAATATATGTTTTTATAAAAATCAGGGTTTCTTTTTAAATCTGCATTTTTTATGAATTGAATTTTGGAACAATTTTTTTTTTGGATTTTAAATTATCTGCTGCAATTGGCAAAAAATGTGTGGCCACCTTTTGTGAAAATTTCGAAAAAAAGAAATAAATATCAGGAAAGATTTTAAAATGCCAGGGAAAAATCGGGGAAATTGAACAGAAAAAACATGTGGCCATCTTGATCTACTATTATAGTGTTAATAAGTATTATAATAAGTTAGATTCATTTTCCAAAATTATGGAAAAGGTTGTATATAAGTTGATAACGGAATACTTGGAAAATAATAATATATTATCAAATTCTCAACATGGATTTCGTAGTAGTAGATCTATAGAAACAGCCTCATTTCAGTTGCTCGATTTTGTGCACTTAGAACTAGATTTACATAAGTATGTTGTTTGCCTTCAATTTGATGTAAGTATGGATACCTCCGAACATTACCAGCTGGATCTATTCCTACATGCGACAACGAAAGTTAATTATTAACCTTAATAAAAGAACAAGATCAAAAACATTTTATGCTAAGTTAGGTGTACCCCAAGGTTCTGTTTTGGGGCCTCTCCTTTTTTTAATCTACATAAATGATTTGCCTGATTATATTAAGAATGCCCTAGTCGTAATGTTTGCTGATGACACCACAATTGTGATTTCTGCTCACTGTGTTGCTGAGTTATATGACTTGATATTGAAGGTCATAGACGACTTTAATATATGGTGTCAAAGAAATAAACTTGTTTTAAATAATACTAAAACAGTTGCTATTAGCTTTTTAATTAGAAGACGACTTCCACAAGACTTTACAATACCTGATATACAGTTAAGTCAAAATACTAAATTTCTTGGTACATATTTTGATGAGAATCTGTCTTGGGATTTACATATTGACCATGTTGTAAAAAAGTTAAACAGCGCATATTTTGGTATATCAAAGATGAAATCTGATCTCAATGAAACCGGTTTATTGAACATGTACTACTCACTCTTTTATTCACATGTCATATAACATAATCAGCTGGGGCTATGGCAGAGAAATTGACAGGGTATTTGTGGCTCAAAAAAGGGTTATTAGAATGATTTTTAACATGCCTTTTAGAAATTACTGCAAACAGATATTTAAAGAAAAGCGTTTGTTAACTATTCATTCATTATTTATTTTTAAGTGTATTTTATTTGTGAAAAAAAAATTTAATCTTTTTGTAAACAATTCAAATGTAAATTCGGGTGCCACTCAAAATCATTATCTTCAGACTCCGCGGCATAGAAAATCTTTTTACGGGAAATCTCCGAGATACTCTTGTATAAATTTTTATAACAAACTGCCAAAAAACATCAGAAATATAAATAGCTACAACTCATTTAAAAATTCTGTAAAAAACTATCTGATTGATAAAGTTGTTTATAAAATTCAGGATTATTTATCACCCCCTAGTAACTGAACTTATTTTAAATGTTAGTTTTAAGATTGTGTGTTTATTTAAATGCGTGTTTAAATTTTTATTTCATTTATAATTATATTTTTATTTTAAATCTATTAAGTATATATTGTGTACTTTTTATTACATATTTTGTATTTTTTTATATTTCGTATTTTGACATACCATATATACTGTATGTATCTTTATTGGTGAATAAATTATTATTATTATTATTATTATTTATTACTTCACATTATAACTGCGTAATACAAAATATGACTTGGAGTACAAATAAGGGTTTTTCCAATTTAAATCGATTACACCACATAGCTCTAATTTGTATGTTTTATAAAAATTCTTACAGTTTGTTTCGATTTCAGGCTGTTAATGACAGAGTGCAATCCAGAAGTGTGCCCGGCAGGGAAAAAATGCCAAAACCAGAGCTTCGAGAAGCGCGAGTACCCGCTCTTGACGCCGTTCAAAACGGAGGGTCGGGGGTGGGGCTTGCACACGCTGGCGCCAATCAGAAAGGGCCAGTTTGTGATCGAGTACGTCGGTGAGTTGATCGACGATAGCGAATACCAAAGAAGGATACGAAGGATGCATGAGTGCATGGAGGAAAATTACTATTTTCTTACGATCGATAAGGATCGGATGCTGGATGCAGGGCCAAAAGGTACATTACAATTTTACGGGTGAAAACATCCGTTTTTAAAATAGACCGAAAAATATATTTAGTATTTTTTTGCATTTTCGGGTTTAGAATATCAAGAAACGTCGAGAAAATGTGAAAAATGGGTGTAAAATAAAGTCTATCTGTTTTTAAACCTTATAACAAACGACATTTTTTATTTGCGTCACATTAAATATGGTTAACATTGGCGTGGAGCAAGGGGGGAAAACGGACAAAAACTGTAATTTTTAGCGATGTTATTACTTATTTATAGTAGGACAAAAAATGTTTAGGATAAAAATACTGTTTAATTCCTTGCAAAATCATTTTTATCATATGACTATTAGTTTTCGAGATATAGGCATTTCAGTGTTTTAGTATACAGGGTGATCAATAACTGACATACCAAAATTTAAGAGGAGATTCTGTATCCAAAAATATCAAAAAAAGTGCCTATAAAGGTTGGTCCAAAAATGAGCCCTAAGGGAGCTGGACAATTCCATGATGACTCGCGGGACAATTAGAAAAACATCAATTTTAAAAGTATCAATTTTTACCATAGGCACAGTAAATCTTATGTGATTTATTGATATTCTAGTATGGCAATGGTTTCTCTGCTATTAGTACTTGCTCATTTAAAAAAAAGCAGAACCTAATAAATAAAGTTTTTGAAAAATCTATGCTTACTCGCGGGACATTTAAATTTTCAAAAAATATACCCAGGTTTTAATTATCTTTTTTCTCTAAATTTTATAGATATTTAAAAAAATGATTATTACTATAAACTTACTTATTCTTAGTTGAAATTTATTAGGCCATAACTAAGTTGTCAAAATGCTTGAAATTCTGTATATAACCAATTTAGTGATTACTCGCGGGACATTACTCGCGGGACAATGCAATTTCAGTAAACAAATATTTATTTTAACTATAACTATAATATTTATTTTACTATAACTTTAACAATAAATAATTAACACTAAGGAATTACATAGGAAAACACAAAACAACGCTTGATTCGTTTGAATTAAATACATTTTTAACTCCTACATGATAATTATCCAAAAATCGAAAGTTGTGGCAGCTTGTTATGTTGGGAATTGCGTTTACCAAGTTCCATTTATCATTTAAAGTTTTTTTTGCTGCTTCAATCTCTTCTGTTTCTACATAAATGACGTTTATCTTATCCAGTTTCTGAGCACATTGGTAAAAGTCTTTCGCATTACTAATTAAAGACTTTCGACTTTTTATTTCCATCCAGACCTAAAATATGAAGTGTTACAAGTACCACTAGATACTCTCAGAAGACATAATATGCATATTTTATTCCTTGAAAACGTAGTTTTAGATAAAAAGATTGCATAAGCTAAAAGTTCAAACTAATAGTGTAATTATAAATTTTTATAAATACCTTTCTCTTTACTGTGGCTCCTATACCATCCACAGAAGCCTTTCCGTGTGATGACGCGAAGAAATTCCATTCCATTGCTCTTAAGTTCATTTCTGCTGGTAATAAGCACAACGAAGACAGCGTATAACGATTTTTAAACTGCGCGGCGCATCCGTCGCTAAACACGCATAATTGTTCAAAATTTAATACTTCAAGTTTCAGAAATTCTATGATTTTTTTTAAAAAAACATTGACGGCGTATTTATCATGTGAAAGATAGTCAGAGACGATAGCAAAAGAAAGTATTTTGTTTGGACCCCAAGCAACGGCAGTATAGATTGTTACTTGGCTATGCGACCAATGCGCACTTTGAATTTCATCTTGTGCCGTAATTGAAAAGTTTTCCGCAAAGTCCATTTGCAATATGATTTCTTTCTCGCCAACGGTACTTCTTTTTAAATCAAAATACTTTTGTTGGCTGTTTTTGATAAATGAGTGTTTTTTGAAAAAAGGCAGTTGATTTTCTAGGGTGGAAATAATCATTTCAATGGACTTTTCAATACTTATTATTTCTACTTTTCCGTTGATAGTTGCCCACTGTTTAAAAGTTAATTCTAGAGACTCGTCATATTTCAGAGGTAGAACTGAATATTTTAGGTCAATGTTTTTACAATTCTGACAAATCCCCATCATACAATCTTTACTGTCTAAGTTGCAAACGATTTCTTGAAGAAGCTCTCTGTGTGTTTTTGGGAACTTTACATTTTTGTGCAATATATCAATTAAATAAGATACATTGGCATGATACCTGCAGACACATACGTCATGAGGCATATCTGATAAAACCATGACAAATTGAGGTCTTAGTTCATAAAATTTACTAATTTTTATTTTTTCCTCGGGATTTTCTTCTTTAAAAATGCTAAAAGCTTCTGAAACTGTATACATCATATGTCTTTTTTGTACGTGCTCTGTTTCATTTTCAGATTTTATTTTTATTTTATCCCTAACGTTTGGCGAAACTCTGCTTATATCTTCTCTACAAAAAAAAATCTCAACTTTCCTTATTGTTTCCGTATTCAGCTGGTTATACTTATTATTTGTTGTGATAGACGTAAACTCGGGATTATTTTGACCAATATCGAAACTTATGGTTAAATTCTTATCAATCGTTTTTAAAACCCTTCTCATGATCTCTATTTTCTTCTCTTTTTGTTCTGGAAGGACATTCTTAATTTTTTTCAAATCTTTCCCAATGGTTTGAGGGGTCTTATAGGCACTATTCTCTTTTTTATCCAACCTTTGAGCATCTTTTTTTGCACGGTATTTTCTTTTTCTTTCTCGTTCCTGTTTTCTTTTTAACTCTAACAAATCTGTCGAGGACAACATGTTTTGTTTCATTTTTGTTCGGTATTTTTTGCAACATTCAGCATGTCGTTTACGGTATATTAACTTAAGATTTTCATTTGCATTTATTTTTTCTCTAAACTTTTTGACATTCTCTTTCACTCTAATTTTCCTCTTATCATTTTGTATTTTCGGCATCCTAAAAATAAAACATTTCTTTCATTTTTGCAACCCAAAAAAACAACAAAACTAAACCGGACCGTAGCTTTTAGTAGTAAGCAAAGTATTTTCAAAAAAATTAAAAAAAAATAATATAAAAATTACCTAAATAGGTACCTAATACACTAAAAATTATTTGAAGCTACTAATAGCAGTTTTATTAAAATCTCAATATCTTTTAAAACGCTTATGTGTTAAAAATAAAAATTAAAAATTTGTAAGCAATTAATGATTACTCGCGGGACAAATAAAGAAAATATATTAAAAATATATTCTAGGCGTCTTGATATTTATTTATTATGCTGTTATAACGAGCAAGTCAAAGCTTAAGAAATTTCATATCTTTATCTAGAGTTTCTATTAAGGTCTAGTTAAAAACTAAAAAAGTATTGAATTCTGCTTACTCGCGGGACAAAATGTTGCAATATAAATAAGCAATGTTTAAGCAAGTTCTACTTACTTTTTGCACAAAAATAATTCACTCTTAAAAAGTTTGACAGCAACAGTTTTTGACGGGCACAGTGTTTACAAGCACTTGGTTTTGTTTTTCCATAGCCACCTGTGACAAACAATGCTTTTTATGCAGTTTAACCCAGGAACGGATTCCTGCAGTTCTTCGTAACATTTTAAAGCTACATAGGTAAAATTGGAAATATTTATCTAATATTTCATAAACTTTAACTCAATTTTAAACGTTTATTCAGGTTTTTTAAAGAATTTTCGACAATTGAATTTCACTAAAAAGTAAGGATCGATCATGGAATTGCCCAGCTACGGCCCTTTAAAATTGTAATAAAAATAAGGTGTTTAATTAATAACTCTGGTACCCCTTAAGCTAAAGCGACGACTTTTTGCATGTATACTAGCATTAATAAATATAAATAAATCAGTTTATGTGAATTTATTGTTTTTGAATTTATCAACATTTTGTGCCACCAAAAACGTTACTTTTTAAAAGGCTATTACTCCTTTAATATTAAATTTAATTGTTTTGGTGAAGAATACTTTTTTGCTCAGTTTTAAATGAAGAATCACCCTGCAGCATTAAAATTTTATTGATAGTCTTATTTGTTTCCCATTCAATATGTCTTCTTCGAAGGGCCGTAGCTCCCTTAGGGCTCATTTCCGGACCACCCTTTATAGAAACTTTTTTTCATATTTTTGGATGTAGAATCACCTCTTAAATTTTGGCATGGCAGTTAGTTATCACCCTGTATGTGAGTGGTTTAGCAAAAAGGTATATTAGCGTAAAAAAATCGTTTTTTTTATTTACCAATGTCATGGGTTTCAAATGTAGTGTTTAGTAGATCTGGTCCCTGGAAACAAAATGTTTTTCTTCCTAAAAATTCCTTTGTTGCAACTTATTAAAAAAATATATTTATGAAACTTTCTTTTAGGAAATTCAATAAAAAACTCCTCTAGTCCAGAAATAAATTTTCAAAATTTAGCGCTGGTCGTTAATCGATTTTATTTTTCTAGTATACCTAGTATAATACGGCAAAAAGTATGTCCCAGACAAAAAATTCTTGTATACAATTATGTTTCATGAAAAAATAAGAAACTTTGAAAAAGTGCGTTCGTCTGTCTGTCTTTCTGTAAGAACGAATTATCAGAAAATCGAGTTCTATTGTTTTTGAAAATAATATTCCCAAAACCAAAAAAGTTATAGAGGGTAACATTTTTTAAAAAATTGAAAATACCTGAAAGAAATGTCGGATTGACGTTATTTTTTTAGTAAAAATTACTTTTATTACAAGGATCAAACCTACCAAAAAATGGTTTAAAAAACGAAGTAGTTATAAACCAAATTTTATTATCGTAACTATAACATACTAGTATGGCTTGAAGAGTGTTGTTTAAATGACGTCATAGTTATTTGGTAAAGTAGGACACTATTATACATACCAAAATCTTTTTCGAGGTTAAAAAGTTGATTTAGTTGTTTATTTTGCAATATTTGAAATTGAGAACCAAAAATGAGGTCTACAAGAAAAAAATTAGGCTTGTCCTAACTTTGCAAGAACATTTTTGCAGAAAGCTTATAAATTACTTACTTTTATTTAACTCATTTGTTATAGGTACCTACATAATCCACGAATAATATGTGACGATTATTTAAAATGATTTCAGTTTAATCCGTTCTTGCACAAAAAAGTGTCTGGCAAAACAATCTTACAAATATTTTTAACGTCTGGCTTACCCAAAAAAATTATACCTAACCTATTTTTTCCTCTTCTTGTTCGAAAAAATATGCTTTGGAGTGAACAACAATATAATAGAAAAGGATATAAATACTTACTATGTGAGCAAACCACCTAGGTTACGTGGTTACTACGAATAGTTAGTGTGACGTCATTGTTTGTTGTAGTTAAGTAATAAAATGTGTGTAGTATGCTATTCTTCATACTAGTATGTTATAGTTACGATAATAAAATTTGGTTATAGGGGGAGCAACTTTTCAAAAAATTACAAAAAATATAAGGGAAAGTCCGATACACACCAAATCTTCAGAAGAGATTACTTAGATATAATTAAAATTGTATTTCAGGCAATGTGTCGAGATTCATGAATCACTCCTGTGACCCCAACTGCGAGACGCAGAAGTGGACGGTAAGCGGCGACACCAGGGTCGGACTGTTCGCCAACAAAAACATTCCTGCCAATACCGAGTTGACGTTCAACTACAATCTAGAGTGCGTGGGAAAAGAGAAGAAGGTCTGCAGATGCGGGGCGTCGAATTGCAGCGGATTTATCGGGGTTAAGGCGAAACAGGTGAGCATCCGGCTCGACGGACTATGTAAAAGAATGATCTCTACCTTAAATTTTTTATATGTTATTAATTCAGGTATTTATAAGCGGGTTTCTTGGACTTAACGAAACTGTTTATTGACTTTTTATAATTATATATAATATTTTATTCTAAAACTTATGTTTTTATCAATACAGATCAATATTTTTTTTAATTTTATCATTTTTATCCTATGGATAATATAATCTAAACATACAGCCTGTTCCAGAACTCGCGTACAGAAAGGGTATATTAAAAACCCTTGGGAAAATGTGAAAAAAATGTCAAAAAAAATCCATCTTCGTTCAATTCAAAAATAAGAACGCTTTAAGTGGACAAATACTGTTTCTGATGTTAAATTACCTTTAAAAGTTGAATTTGTAGCTATGGAAGCAAATTTAATTATTGCTGGTACATGTTCTGTAGGTTGACATGGTGATTAATGTGACATAAATATTTATTAATGTCAAAAAACCACCGCCGGATGGAGTGATTCTAAAGTTGAAAGTCTCAAACAATGCACGCGTCAACAATTAAAATGCAACCATAGTTACTAATAAGTAGGGAAAAACTAATTTGTAGTTAATTTACCATCAGCAACAGGATTGGTCAGATTAAAAAAAGTCCAAACCTAGCTTCCTTTTTAATTAGTATTGAAGATGGATTTTTGATTTTTTTTTCATATGTTCCAGGGGGTTTTTAATATACCCTCAAATCTGTACGCTAGTTCTGGAACAGGCTGTATAAATTTAATATTCAGGATATTTTCCCTTTAACAAAATACAGTGTAAACTCCATAACTCGAACCTCCATAACTCGAAATGTTTCATAAGTCGAAGTTTACTGATATTCCCCGCACATTTTCAATTGTAACAATGTACTTCCACCTCTACAACCAACTCGAATTTTTTTAAACTCGAAAATCTCGAAACCACAGTAACACAGTAACTCGAATTTTCGGGCAGCATATAATAAACTTTTTTTTAATTTAACAAAAGAATTTATTAAGTCATTCGAATTTAAAAAGATTCATTACAGGCTCTTCCTATATATAGATCACAGATATTTAATTTTACATTGCTTATAATATTATTATTATATTATTATTAGTACAAAAAGGCATAGGCATTAATGCCTATTATGCCCAAGTATTATTACAAATATAAATAGATAATATGAAATATAAACATTTAATATAAAATAAAAGTTTGATGTCTACCATAATAACGATTTTTAAAGATAGTTGATTCAGTTAGAGAGTTCCAGGAGCTAAAGACACGATTAGGTAGAAAATATTGCCTGATAGTGGTAAAAAAAAGTTCACGTGAAAGTTTTAATGTATGACCACGTTTGGTATTGTCCAAATTACGGGTAAAAAGTTCATTTAAATCCACTGAAAAGTCACAATTTAAGATACGGTAAGTGTAGATAAGGTCCCCATGGCTTCTTCTTTCGGAAAGACGGGATAAACCAAGCCGTAAGAGTCTTTGATCATAATCGAGGTGCCTTAATGAAGAAACCATTCTTGTGGCGCGATACTGCACATTTTCAATTAATTTGATGTCTTTAATGTAATACATTCCACACTACAACTGCATACTCCAGTAATGGCCGTATATATGCGGTATATAACTTCTTAAATGGCTTAATTTCAAGTGATTCAAATGCTTTCGATAATATATCAATTTTCGTTACAATATTATGCATTTTAAAAATCGAGACGCCACTGGGCCTATCGTCGCGCGCGATCGCTCAGAATCTACAAATTTCGTTGTGCCGTACGTCGTTTGTTGTCTGTTTTCTAAGGGAATCCCCAAAACTCGAAATCTCTCTAACTCGAACTAATTTTGCAGTCCCTTGAGTTTCGAGTTTGGAAGTTTGGAGTTTCCACTGTATACAGATCCGACTCGATGTCAAAAATTGTTGATTATTTTTTGTTTTTTACCTTAAAATGACTTTTAAAAAAAGCCAAAAACTTTTTAGTAAAAATGCAATAGGGTGTTTATAATTTTTTTTTTTTTGTTTATTTTAGGATGAATCAAAACCAAAAAAATCAAGGAAAAACAAATATAAGAAGAAAAAGAGAGAAACAGATGAAGTGAACAAATCTCCGTGTTTTATATGTCGAAAAAGGGGAGATGTTCAAAATTGCAATAATAAAACTTGCAACAAAAGTTATCATTTGAAGTGTCTGAATTTGGAGAGTTGGCCTGATGGTGAGTTATTAAAAATAATAATCAAAAATTAAAAAATACTCAAAAAAAATAATAATGAAAAGGTTTTTAACCCCTTTGACCACCTTATGCCACCCCGTTTTTTACTAAAAAGGATCCCAGTCAAGAACTTTGGACAAGAAATTCCATAGGTTAACCTATGTTTAAAATTTGAAGTATTTAGCTCAAAAGGTTTTTGAGTTATCATGGTCACAAATTTTCCCGACCGACCATCAGACAATTTTTTTTTTTGCGGAAATTATCTTGTTTGCGTATAAAGCTTCGAGAAACGTAAGAAAGCAATAAGAAATTTTAATATTTTTTTCTAACTCATGGCTTTTACATCGGCACTTAGTGCTACTAAGAGTGCCGATGTATTGAAATCTTCGCCGAAAAGTCAAAATCTTTGACCATGTTTTTTTCACATTTCTCGACGTTTTAGACCATTCTGAGTCGAGATCAGTAAAAAAAAATTTTGCGTCTGTCTGTCTGTCTGGGTGTAAACTCTCTAACTCTATTTCTACATGAGATATCGACTTGCGGTTTGCATATTGTTTCTTATCGTATTCCAAAGAGCTGATTGGATTTTGGGGGTAAACGATTGGGGGTAAGGGGGTAAAAATAGGGTAAAACTCCTATTTTTAGCCTTTTTTTGTTTATAATTAAGGCAATTATTATTGTATTTGGTTAATTTACCACTTATATAAAAGATAATTTTAAATTGGTCAAAAAATGTTATAAACAACGTTTTCAAATAACATTTGTATGTTATATTTTAACTCACATATTTCGCCTTTTGATCACATTTTGAGCCGAAAATTATAATTATATATATTAAGATGTTTTTTTTTTTCATTGTAAACTTAAAGAGTTGCTTGAGTGCCTAACGTCGTCCTTTTTTTATTTTTTGCTTTAAGGACTTAGTTTTTTTATTACTGCAATTACGTAAAATTTCTTAAATTTCAAAATCAAATATATTATATTAAAAACAAAAAAATCGAAAAAATGGCGACGTTAGGCACTCAAGCAACGATTTAACTAAACAATGATGAAAATGCTATATCGATATCTTTATTAATAATCGAGAATTTTGGGATCAAAAAAATCTTTACAAATGCCAAAAATTGCATTTTAACCAATCGGAACCGGGTCTAACTCACTCACACATTCATATTTTATTTATTTTTTTCCTTCTTGACAAAAGTTTTTTTTATTCCCTTAACAACTGTATTTTTTTTTGTTTTAGGAAACAAATTTATGTGTCCCTGGCACAACTGTAATGTGTGTTCAAAAAGAACGATAAGATGCTGTGTGAAGTGCATGAATTCGTTCTGTCCGCAACATTCGGAGGGAAAAGTTAGGCATCACCCGATGCTAGGGTTTATATGTTTTAACCATGATCCAGTAAGTATAAAATTCATATTTAATATGCCGCCTTCCTTTAACTTTTGAACTGCTTAAGATATCAAAATAAAATTTTGACTTTTTAAATAGAATAAGTGGGATTTTTTTTAAAGTAGTCATTTGATACTTTATTTTTTCTATTTTGCGACTTACAAACTCATAATCACATGAATTTTACGTGTTCTTATAGGCCCATAAGAGGTCTCTACTTCTTTTTCTGTTGAGTTGGCAACATACAAAAGCCTATTGACGTTTTGCGTGCAAATGTCAATGTCGATTTAAAGTTTAATTTTTTACAAAATGTTGTGTTTGGGTTATTTTTTACCGTGTTAAAATTGTGGACTGGTTAATTGCAGTGAAAAAAGAAGAGATGACTGTAAAATATATCAGAATATCATTTGTTCTTAGAAGTTTAAACATAGTGTAAACTGTAATGCCAACTCAAATCAAAAATCCCTAAATCAGTCATCAATTTAAATGTGAGTTTTTTAAATTTTAGAGCAAAATAGAAAAAATTGTATAAAGCACTCGCTTCATAACACGTTTTTAGAGCACTAGTACTTTCTAAACTTGTACTCGTGCGCTAAAAACGTATGTTATGAAACTAGTACTTTATTAACAAAGATAAATTCACCTTCTTTTAAACATAATTGCAAACGCGCCAAAAGCTATTCAAAAATTGAACTTTTAAAATTTATTTTCAGACATTTTTCGTAATAATTTTATAGAGCATAGATGAAACTTTAAACTAGAAAAAACTTTTGTAGCTGCTATAATAATTTAAATATAAGCATTAAACAAAAATGAAAAATTTAGATTTTTGTAGAATTTTGTAACGGTTTTTCTCAAAAATGGAAACCGATAGAGATTTGATCTAAACAAAATCGAAATCAGCAGAAAAGCACTATTAGAAATGTGCAAAAAAAATTGCAGTTTGTTACTGTTTTTTGGCATGCAGTCTGCAGAAGAACTTTTACCACTATTTAAGAACTGGCGCTCGTTAGGATTTCGTTCTGAGGTTTTGAAGTTTACAGACCCTTTGCTAATATACCCTGGTAGAAATGTACATAAATCTAACTTAACATAACATTAGATTAGTGACATTTTTATGTTTAGTCTCAAACGTCATACAAAAACGTTATAAAATATATAAATCTAACCTTAAAAATTAACGTTTGACAAAAACGTTATAAAATACATAAATCTAACGTTAGTTTCCTAACCTTATTCTAACTTTAGTTTCCTAACCTTATTCTAACTTTAAATATTTTAAATTTCCATTATTAATACGTAAGCTATAGTAGAAAATACTCATTTCAGACAGCCTAGCTTTGATAATTGTCCGTAAAAAGTTTGTAAATTCTCAAAAAATAAAATAAAAACACTAAAAGATTTTATTGAAAAAATATTTTGAGATTCTGAATGTATAAATAAATATTAACTAATTATATATAAGGTTTTTCTGAGAGGTAAACGTATTTATCAAGTATAACAGCATATTACACGAAAAATATTTAAGGCCAGCTAAAAAGATGGCTATTTTATAAATAAATGAAACGAAATTATGTTTAAAAATATTATGATTGCTAAAATATATTAAGATTTATTTATATGAATAAATTTGTCTCAAGCTGCTATTTTATGATGCAGGTAAAAATTTCCTAGTTGGCCACGCCCCCTCCGAAAGTTAAAACTTAAACGTACTTATAACGTATTTCTAACTTAAAAATCTAACGTTAGATTAACGTTTGTAACTAACGTTTGATTCTAACGTTAAAAAGCGGGACATTTGCACATATTTTATAACGTACTTTTGTATAGTTTCCTAACATTAGAAAAACGTTATTCTAACGTTAAATTTCTACTAGGGTAATTAACAGTCATCTAAATTTGCTATTTTTTCATACCTATTTCCATTTGCAGTGCAGTATTTTGTGCTGTTTTCTAATTTTTGTATTTTCTTCCAGGAAAAACATCCAAATCTATTACTAAAAGGGCGAAACCGGCGAAAATGGGTGAGTCCCGAGGCGAGCTCCGATACGGAAGAATCGTCGCTAGTATCGGCAACGTCGGATGATGAGTTTACGCTCAAAACTTACAAAAAAAGGGCGAAAACAAAAAAATCGAAAAATTTGAGTGCCACAGTTTCAGAAACCGATAGCAGCGACAAAATTTTTACCAACAGAAAAAGACAGCGAAGTCCAAGTTTGTCCGCAAGGTCGAGTAAAAGGTCCAAGGGTCATGAATAATAAATAACACTGCCAATGCGCATTTATTGGGGTCCTTTAGTCAATTTTGAGGGTCCTTAGTGAAAAAATACGAAAAATTTTCTTTTAAACGGTGTCTCTCACTACAAATTTGATGCCACGTGTGTCGTAATATTTAAATTTAATTCATCAGTCAAAATTATAAAGATTATTTTTTAACGTTTTTATCAACCTATCATTTAACAATATTTCTGGCCACGTGTTTATTTCTGTTCAATCTTATAGCTATATTGGGAATTTTCTACTGTAGTATTTTGTTTTTCAGTATTTCTCTTTTACAGCAAGATTTCATACCTAAAACTAATTAATAATTAAATATGAATGTATTACTATTTATAATTATTGTTATTAATTTATTATTTACCAAAAAATACCTCAAAATATTCTTTTTATAAAATGTAATGACAGTTTTTATATGTTGACTTTTATGAACATGCTTGCAAGCCTAGCGCAGTACCGCGCTAGTCAGTACTGCAGTAAGTGACTAAACTATTGACAGAACTATAATTTGCAATTTAAAAATGGACAAATAGGTTTTAGTTTAGCAGTTGAGAATGTAATTAAATTAACCAAATCAAAGAATATGCCTGTAAAAATATTAAGATAAGCAATAAAACAATTTATATCAGTTTGCGATGAAAAAAATATAAAAGTTGGTTTGATATAGTATAAATCGTTAAAAAATAATTTTCCGATTCTTCGGGAAAAATTCAGTTTTGATTCAAATTTTCTGTCAAATTACTCCAGGGTTGGTTCTATATTTTTTATTTTAGTTTTTTTTATTAAAATTTAAAAATTTTAACCCCTTAAAAATTGACCCCCCTAAGTTTTAGATGTTTTAAACCATTTTTCTCGTTATCAACAGATTATTTTAAGTTAATACTGAAATTTTCCCGAAATAGTTGTATTTTTGTAAAAAACTACGATGCGCAACTCTTGCATAATTGTATGATGCATTTTTAAATTTAAATATCACGGTCACAATGTATCAAATATAAAGTGTGAAACACCGTTTAAAAGGAAATTTATGATATTTTCTCACTATAGTCCTCGCCAAAGGTCCTCATTTTATTGACTGTTTTAGTGAAAATGCGAAAAAATTTACAAAATATATTTTTAATGTCCAAAAGGTGTTTTTCATACAGGGTGTCTTAGATTTACAGTACAAAATTTTAAGGGGAGATTTTTTTAAAAAATCGGCAAACTGATTAAAATTATATATTTTTGATCGTATTTTTAGTTTAGTTTAGTAAAAACGAAAACACCAATTTGGAAAAAATTTAATTTTAAGACATTCGCATTTTTACTGTAACAATCAGTATTCAGTGATTTCCAAATAAAATAATTATAATATTAAATAAGAAAATAAGACATTTTAAGAGATTTTTTTGTACATAGCATGTAACTAGCTTTTGTGTTTATATTTTTTGTGAATAGGGCGCCACTTGTATTTTTTATTAATTATATAAGAAAATATCCAACCAAACTTGGCTTTTAATAAAACGCTGCGAAAATTATGCTACATGGCAACAAATTGCGTGAAATAGGGTTCAAACATTCAAGGGCAGCATTTTTTTTAACTACGGTACCCTAAAATGAAAATCTTCAAAAATCATGGAATTTCACTTTACATTACTTTTTTAATAATGATTTTATTTTGTAATATTTATATACGTTATTATTAGAGATCGGATTTTACCGAGTCGTGACGTCAAAATCCATAGCCGGGTACAATAAAATAATAATTTTATAAAAATGTTTTATAAGCTATCAAACTACTACATTTACAAAGAAAAGTATATAAATATTATGAAAATCCCCTAACGTTTTTATTTAAGTAAAAGAAAATTAAAAAACAAAACATAACAGATCCGAAAATTATGATTTAGTTGGACTTTTAAGTAATCCAAATTTTATTTAATAGTATTGTAACATGATGGCTGGGTATTACTTTTATAAAGTTAAAAAAAAATCTACCTGGCCAATCCTTTTCTATTCGCAATAATGCTCAAGCGACGTTTATAACTTGTGAAAATTTTCTTTAAAATTATTATTTTTATTCAAATCTTTTGTTTTTCATATTACAAATAAAATATAAATAAAATACAAAATTACACAATTAAATCTTATAGTGTTTGTAGAAAAAACAAACTACCGACGAAATCTTTTTGTGTTTTATTCAATTTGTGAAGAGGTGACTGGAAGGTGAAATATATTTGAACTCGTTATAAACATGTACTCTGCAGAGATCTAGAAGCTCTAAACTTGTTTCCGTATGCGTGCGGCGAAATAAGTGAGATGTAAGATCAAGCGTGTACCATATACGTTATTTTATTGGTTAGGATCACGCGCATGCGGAATCAAGGTTTTAATTGCAAGTAAATTGAGTCATTTCGTTTGACTTAGCAATGCGAATTAATTTCTTTTTTTGCTCTAACTTTTTCGTTTTTAATATACCTATTGGGCCTAATCTAATATTAATTTGTCACCGTTCATTTCATTAGTTAAATCCCTTAATAAAATGTTCGTAAACCATTACTTACTACGGTTAAATCGTGGATTGAAGATTATCGAGAACTAGAGTTCGACGGCAATATTTTACACTGTAAAAAAGGAGATGAGGAGCAAGGACAATTTAATATTTAAAGTAAGTAAAAAAATACAAAATTAATTTTAATCACAAGTTATAAAAGTCACGTGACCTTTTATTGCGAATAAAAAACGATTGGCCAGGCATATTTTTTTTAACTTGGTAAAAGTAATACCCAGCCACCATGCCACAATACTATAAAATAAAATTTGGATTATTAAAGAGCCCAACTAAATCGTAATTTTCAAAATTGTTATTTTTTTATTTTCTTTTACTTAAATAAAACATTAGGGGATTTTCATAATGTTTATATAATTTTCTTTGGTAATGTAGTAGTTTGGCAACATATTAAACATTTTTATAAAATTAATATGAATTAGTTAACTTATTGTATGCATTTTGACGTCACGACTCGCTAAAATCCGATATCTAGTTATTATAGATATTTGCGTAATATACAAATTTACTTTTCATTACCGGAACATTTTTATTTTAAATAGTCGAACTATACCGAGATATACCGGGTAAGTTTTATTTATGTCCACTCCTAAAATTGGTTATTCTTCATTTGATAAAAACGAAACTTTGGTGATTTACATAATTTTACATTGGCTATAAAATGTCGGACTTAATTTTTTTGTTTCACCTTGTATAGAATATAGTTATGTATTATAAAATAAACTACGCAGAATATTCGCACATCCAATATTCGAATCTGCTTTAAAAATATTTACTGTGCGATTTTTAGTTTACTCTCTTGTTTGATGAAGACAATAGTTACAAATTTCTGCTAAGGCATTGCCTAAAAATATACTTTTATTTTTATGCCATTTAATTTTATTTATGTTTTAAATAATTTTCGCGACGTTTTTTCTAAAATCCTGTGCAGCTTCAATTTGTTTTTGTTTGTTTTTTTGTTCATATGATATTTGATAAGAATTTGAAAAAAAATACAAATTTATAAATGGCATATAGAATATAAACCCAAATTTAAAATTTATTTACCCCCTCAACAACAATAAATACGTTTTAAAAAATTAATTGCAATAATTTTGGAGCAAACATGCAAAAACCGATAAATCCATGTTAGCCAGTTTTGAGATATTAGCAGAAAACATGTACAGTTAATTTCAACAAAACTGGAAAAGTGGGGTTATAAAAAAAATACATTGTGACATTTGACAAATATTTGTTTACTTGTTAATATTTTTTTTTTTATTTTATACATAAATTATTATTTATTATTCTTTCAATAAGTAACATATAACATAAAATATAAACATATAACATTTAAAAATAAAATAAAATAAAAGCAAATACAAAATAAAACCGTGGCTCTTCAAAGATGTTCGTAAAATAATATGTAGGCATCTGCTGTTACGATTGAATTTTTTGAAACAGAAGAGACCCTATAGTCGTCGTATATATGCCACCTGTGACTATACGGATGCTTACAAAAGGCTGTATAGTGTCCGCTATACATGTTACCATTATGATTGGAAATGGCGTACAAGTTATAACTGCAGGGTGCGTCGGACTCTGCGGCATAACTGCTCATATCTAAACCTTCCAGAGGGAAGTCTACCATAACGCTGAGTTTTCTTTGAAACTGTTCCGTCGAGGAGAAGCGTTTGAGGTGGATTACTAGAATTTTCGGGAATTTTTGAATTGTAAAGGATATTGTGCATTTTCGGCGATCTTTGCATTTTGAACATGTAGGTTTTTCATCATCGTCCAACGTTTCTTCCCGCATTGAAACTTCCAAACATTGCGACAACCTTAATTGACCGATCCGTTGTGGAAGTGAAAGAGAAAGATCCCAGAACGGGTCAAAGGAGACGGAACAATGACCGCAATTAGTGCACTTGACAGTGGTTTTCAGTTGGCCGACGAAGAGGTCCAAAATGCGAGAGTCGTCCATCCGGAGGTAACTGGACCATGAAGCTGCAGATTTTTCGTTATCATTTAATTTTTCGACTATCTCGGCCAAAGTAGGTTTAGATTTTTCCGTGACCCTGTTGACGTCTTCGTGAAGTCCCTCCAAAAGATACCGCAAAAATTCTTGTGCGTCCTGTTGTGCGTATCCCATAAATCGGGGGGCGAAATGCTGGATTTGGTTCTTTAGGGAAATCGTGTTCACTATCCGGTCAGACGAATCTTCCGACCACAACTCTTTTATCACCTCGGAAAACGCCTTAATTAAAGCTCCACGCATAGTAGAAATATTAGTATTGATGTCCCGAACATAACTGTCCTTCTTCAGGTATTCCATCAAAAGTTTTGTGTTTGAAAGGCATTGAATCACCGAGTTCATAAAGCAGGTATTCCCGATATTTTTTAAACCGTTAAGACCCAGGGATGTGACTGGACATCCGACCACCCGCTTATTGTTCGTAATAAAGTTTTTCTCGCTCAGGTTATCCTCATCATCCCCGTAATTAAAATGGTTGTTGGTGGACTTTTTTGAGGACCTGCACGATATGTTATTGGCCAACCCTAAATTTCCAGAATTTGAAGGAGATACGGTCGAATGGTGGTTCAACTTTGAAGAAGATAAGGAAATTTCATTAATTTGATTGTTTTTTTCCACGTCTAAATTATGATCTAAATTATTGCTATCATTTAAAATAGAACCAGTACCAGTTTCGAAACTGTTTTCATCATTTTTGTAGTCATTTGTCGGTATATTCGATGTAAAATTATTGACACTTGAAGTTTTCCAATAATTATTTTTACAGTTCGCCTTTATATTTGAAACAGATGTATGCGGATTAAAATCATCAGCTATGTCTTTACCAGTCAAAGTTCCCAAAACACTAATTCCATTGCCTCGTTGTATTGCTATGCTTATCCTTTGTAAAAAGAAAATACCTTCTAATGGATTACCGGTAGTTTCAACCAATTGTTTGCAGATTTCTTTAAAGAAGCTTTTAGCCATTGGCCCGTAAGAGCCAAATGTTTCTATAGCAATTGGCATAAATATATAGTCTTTTGATAGAGATTTATAATTCTTTATTTTATTTAATTCTGCTTTCTCGGCAGCGGCACCATCGTTTTTGGCATTAATCGTCAAGTAAGAAGGAGCAACTGAATCTATACAGGTAAAGTCCCATACAAGACATTTACCATACTTATATGGTACTAGGGTCATACCATCAGGTCTCTTACCATCTAATCTTGCGTTTAAACCGGGAGGTTCAAGAATTGCGTGAAATCCAATTGTTGTTAGGGCTTTTTTAATAATATTATTAACCTCCCTATGTCGAGAATGGCGACCTTTGCAAAATCTACAGGAAAGTCCGTGAGTCCCTGATGAATCAACACAGACTCCACAAAAACAAATGTGAGGGCTTACTGTTCTATTTGAGCCAATTCTTAAATTAATGCATATTCTTAAAAAATGTTTATTTAAAAGTAGTCCTAAACTTGATACTGGAAGAACGTTTAACCAATAACCTGCTTCTTTTTGAGTAATAGCATTTAGGCGGGATTTATCCTTTAAAGAGTTGGCTTTTTGTTTTAAAAGGTTTAATGCCATCTCAATAATAGGTTTATCCCAATCACGTTGTTTATATGAAGAAGGAGGATTAGATTTTGTCAAAGCTTCCCATTGATCCACTGCTTCTTCGATTCCATATAATTCTATTTGATCAAATTTAATTAATATTAAACTGACAAGGTCAGAATTTGCCTTGCAAGATGAAATAAAACTTGGGAGAGCAATATCCATTGAACGACGAAGTCCCAAACCACCATATTTGACAGGGAGAGACGTTTGTAACCATTGAACATCTGATAAATAAATATTAGTTACAGCACAGAAAATGTTACGGAGAGCTTCATCAAAAGTATTTAATAAAATTTTCTGTTTGTATAAAGGAGATGTTCTTAATAAATATTGTAATCGGGGCATTGAAATGCAATTTTTTAAAAGGTAAAAAGCTTGGTGTGGTTCTAATAAAAGAATTCTATTTCCCAAAGTTCCTAATGTATTGGTTTTCTTATGAAGAATACTAATTTCAGCATCTTTGCCAAGAGGAGAACCAAGTAACTCTAAACAACCTTGCTTGATAACCTTCATTTGACTAAATTGATCAACATTTAAATTTTTACAATTCAAATTGTAAATTTCACATTTTTCTTTATTTAAGAAAAGCCCATATTTAGGACCTTCTTTTATAATAAAATGTAAATCCTCTAAAACAGTTTCCATAGTTCCAGCAAGTGAACCATCATCAAGGAACCATACGTTAAAAGGTGATTTTAAACCAGCAAACAGAGGCATAGCCGTATGGCAAAATAAAAAAGGACCAAGGGGATCACCTTGCTGTACGCCCTCTTCAGATTTAATGATAGTGTTTCCGTATAAAAGATTTGAAGGTTCTCCATAGCTTGCGTAAATATATTGATAAATCTCTGGAAATTCTTCGTAAATAGAATTTAAAAGAACGTCACGACGAACAAGATTAAAAGCGTTCATGAAGTCCACTTTTAAAATAATTTGATTTTCAGAAGATTTTTCATAATTCATAAGGGAACGTAGTCCATGAACAGCAGCTTCAGCACCTCCGGATATTCCAAAACCAAGTTGTGTCGGAGAAAAATTTTTAACTGCTCGGTCTCGAATTTCTTTTACAACACATTTTGATGATAATCGGCGTAGAGTTAAACCAATAGCGATGGGCCTTAATCCACCATCTTTTTTTTTAAGGGAACAGAGATAAGCTCCAAAAAAAGTGGATTTTATAAAATAAGGTATTTCACCTCTTAAAATTTTATTGACTAAATTCGTCAACCCAACCAGTAACTTCTGAGCAATGTCTCCATTACGAGAATCTGTTAAATCCTGTAAATGACAAGGACGAAGACCATCGATCCCTGCACTTGAGCTTTTTGAAAAACTTGAAATGGCAGCTTTAACATCAACTACATTAACTTGCAATTGTTTACGATCAATTTCAGTTGGTGGGTTACTAGAATCAATATTTTTCGGTGGGTGTTTCTCTTGCATAATGGCTGTATTATCTTCATTAGCTGGAACAACAATGTCGTCAGAGCATGCCAACTTCAGAGCCCCTCTCACATCTCCCTCAGAGAGTTTTAAGGACACCCGATGAGCCATCTTAAGTTCTAGTTTATTTTGACATAAAAAATCGTCATCATCTTTAGCCTTTCTCAAATTTGTTTTATTGGGGACGTAAGAACAAAACTCTTCGTCGTTTAAAATTGTACAGGAAGGATAATCTCTTAATAATTTATTAATTTTGGTAGATAATGAAGTTTTGTTACTTTTATCATTTTTATGAGAAATTTTGAAACAGGAATGAGAAAAACAGAAAAGTTTCTTCCAAGATTTTTTAGAATTTTCAACACATACTTCATTAATGCAGTCTAATAATTTTTCACCGGCTAAAATTCTTGACGCTTTAGGTATTTTTGATATGATTCGTCCACGCGAACGTAGTTTTAAGAGGGAAGATAATATATCGTCAGAAGGATCTTCAATATATTTTGAGGAGTTACTAGAATTTTCAGGAGTTGGTTCAGAAGATTTAGTATTATTAGATTTCATTGTATGACTCCGGGTGGAATGTGATTTGAGGCCTCTATTTGTTTTAAAAAATTTAGGACACAGTAAACATTGAAAGCATTTGTTAACCTGTGAAGAGTCATTTTTATTCAAATCCACTTTGGTTAAAGATTTTTCTCGACAATCAAATAATGACACTGACATAATCAGAACTTTAAAATTAACTTTTTCACCAAAAAACGGCACTTTCCATGAATTCTTTCTTTCTTCAATAAAAATTAGTGTATAAATAAAATATTAAAATAAGTTTCTTCAAATAAATTCTTGTTTTTTCCTCAAAAAACTGATAAAAAATATAAATATAAAATAAATGACTTTGACTTCAGGTTAATTACCGTAATTAATAAATTTAGTGTCAATATTGGTATTGCCACATCAATGTCAAAGTCAAAAAATGTTGGTGTATTTTTTTTAAAATTGGGAGAGATAAAGCAGAAAAACAAGAATACTTGAAGAATACTGGTGTAAAATCCATAATTATAATTTTTAAATTAAGGAACTATGAGGAATACCTAGTTGTAGGAGACCAATATACTAGTAGTGTTTTTTAAAAATAAAGGTATTTAAAACAAGTTTATTAGATACAAAATATATTGATAAGGGGATTTAATAATAGACATTTTAGAATAGGGATATTTTAGAGCAGAAGTACAGTAATTAACAATAGAGATACTCTTCAAAATCCAAATAGTATTTACTAAACACAAATGCATAGAATAACATATGATTTTTGACATGGTTAAACTAACCTTATTTTTCAAACAGGCATAACCCCATTTTAAATAATCCACATTCACACAACTAAATTTTATGGAAAACATGAAATTTTACTTAACCCCACTTTTCCAGTTTTGTTGAAATCAACTGTACAGCGTAATCCCAAAAAAAATTAAAAATCCTAAAACTGGCGAAAACTGTTCATGGATCATATAATTATCGGCTTTTGCTTGTATATGATGCGCTGTATCAAGAAAGCGCTATAATATTAATAAGAATATGCAAAAAGTGTATTTATCGGTTTTTGCATGTTTGCTCTACAATTACTAAATACTTTTATATGTTCCTTTGTTCCCCCATATGGCCTAAATGGTTTGGGCGATTTCATTCTGTAACCTTCTAACATTCTGTAAATATTATCAGCCTAAAAGTTCTAAAAAATAATAAATACATCGAAAAATCGAAGTTTTAAAGCATTGGCCTATCAAAAATAAAATTTTAACCACATAGAATATCATAAAACCGGTTTCACTAACCGAGTTAAACCACGTAAAATTTGGACTTTTAGTCGGTTAGTGCGACCGGTTTTATGAGATTCTATGTGGTTAAAATTTTATTTCTAATAGGAAAAATTTTCAATTTTTTTTTCTGTGTATTTTTGCGTTTTATGACGTTTTATGTCGATATAAATCAATTTCGAGCAAAAAAAAATATTATCGGTCGGTCGATCGGTCTGTCCGGGAAATCTTGTGGGCACGATAACTTAAGAACTCTTTAAGCTAGATACTTGAAATTTGGTATACAGGTATATTACCAAAAGTTCTTGCTTGGGATTGTTTTTGGTAAACATTGGGGTGCGGCAAATGGGGAAAAATACATTTTTTTTAGAAAAATTTGAAAATTGCTATATATGGGTTTTTAAACTTGTTGAAATTGAATCTGATAAAAAAACTTCTCTAATTCCACTCCCGAGGGGGTAAATATTTTTCAATATTATTATTTTCTTCAAAATTGGTATATAGGGGTTTTTGGGGTCGACGAATATGAATATGATAATACTTTTTTTCTAATTTAACCCCCTGAGGGGTGGGGGTAGTTTTCGTGAAAACTGGTGTATTGGGGTTTTTGAGGTTGCTGAAAGTGAATCTGATAATAAAATTTTTCTTAATCCACCCCCTGAGGAGTGGGGGATAGTTTTCGTAAAAATTGTTATATTGGGATTTTTGAGGTTGTTGAAAGTGAATCTGATTATAAAAAAAATTCTAACTTTACACCTAAAGGGGCAGAGGGTAGTTTTCGTGAAAATTGGTATATTAAGGTTTTTATGGTTGCTGAAAGTGAATCTGATAATAAAAAATCCATTTTACGGGCGGAGGTGAAAAATGGGAATGCTCTTTTACTGGGCAATGTATTTTTAAACCTATTTCCATTTGGGGGGACGTGTGTACAGGAGAAACTAGTATTTTGTTGGCAGGAGTATTTTTATCACGGACTTCAGACAAGATCTATTTGTTATTTTAGCAGTTATTATATTTAGAACTTCTACATTATATTACTGGCGTCCTATGTATAGTTTGATTTTTTTTGCAAATTAATTTGATGTGGGACGTTTTAAAACTACTTAATTGTTGTATAAACTTAGATAATTCTGTAAAATTGTCGATAAATTTGGTTTTTGAAATAGATACTTATAATTTTTTTGTTTATAGTAAATGTATTTTTGTTTTTTTGTAATGTTTTATTAATAAATTCCTATATTTGACCTAAAAAAAAATGGTAAACATTTTTAATTTTAAATCTATTAAAAATGTTATTTAAATTGTATAGTTACCTACCTACCTTTTTGTAGCAATTTATAAATTAATATTTTTATTTATTATATTACCTATACCTATAAGATTTAAGTTAAATAAACGTTTTTAACAAACATGCATATGTTTAAAAAAAATATCCTTTATCCAATACATACAGATAATAAGACAATTACCAGCTTTATTTTTTGAATTGATAAACTCAATAATAACCCTCGTGTGGCTTTTACTTTATTGAGTGGATAATTATTTATTTTACCCACTCAACAGTCACTTGTCAAATTATTTTCTTGGGTAAACCGATATTGCCCTCTCGAAAATTAACCTGCTTGGCTGACGCCTCGCAAGTTAATTTTCTCATGGGCAATATCTTACTTTACCCACTAGTACCATAAATAACTATTATCCAATACATACAGATAATGAGACGATTACCAGCTTTATTTTAAATAGATAAACTCAATAACCCAGGTAGCAAAATAACATGACATTCACGTGAAAGCCACGTTAATATGTGACATGTGATGTTAAGATTGTAGTCTCATTTAACAAGAATGTAGCATGGTGGGGATGTCCTAAGTCCGCCCCTAATAACATCACACATTGACATCCCGAAAATAACGTGTTTGTGACATCATAAATACACATTCCTGTTATATCTAATATCTTATGGATGCCGTTACTGGTACTCTAATATTTAAATAATATTCTAGGATATTAGCTTTTTCTAAATAAAACCATTAAAAACGCTATAAGCCTATAAAAAAAATCGGATTTAAAATCAATCAGTAATTGAAACAATCACAGATTGAAACAGATAGATTCTAAATACGAAATTGCAGATTAAGCGGAGAATATATTCCTTTAATCCGTGTCCGTGGTCTTGGGAAGCCCGGCAGAGCCCCCTATCCATTTTTAATTAATTAATTTAAAAAGTCTTTATTAATTGTCAAAATAAAAATATATAATGCAGGTTAAATAGGACAGAACATTTAAAAAATCTAAAATCATTTATACATGTATAAATCGGGGGAGGTTTCCCGAGGGCCCACCGGGTCCTATCCATTGGAAATCGTATAATGTGTATACAATTTCCTTATAATAATTTACTCTATCAACATCATCTTATATCGATTTTTTTGCTTCGAACGTCGGTGAGAAGCAAAATAACATGACATTCACGTGAAATCCACGTTAATATGTGACATGCGATATATTCACAGCGTTGCTAAATATTTGTTATTAAATAACATGGTTGTCACGTCACACGTGTTACGTTGCAAATGTGATGTTAAATACATGTTATTTTTCAATATTATGTGATGTTATGATTTAGTTTAAAAATACACCCAAAAGTGATGTTAATTTCTTGTAATATAACATCCCTTGCTACCTGGGAATAACCCCCGTGTGGCTTTTACTTTATTGAGTGGATAATTATTTATTTTACCCACTCAACAGTCACTTGTCAAATTATTTTCTTGTAAATGTCATTATAATTTTTAATAAAAATATGAATTCCTAAGCTATTTATTGGATAAAACCTTGTATGGCACTCATGGGTAAACCGATATTGCCCTCTCGAAAATTAACCTGCTTGGCTAACGCCTCGCAGGTTAATTTTGTCATGGGCAATATCTTATAAGGGGTAAAGTATACTTTACCCACTATTAAAAAGTCCAAACGAATGTTAGAGAAAAATCTTACTTTACCCACTAGTACCATAAATAACTATTATCCAATACATACAGGTTAATTTTGTCATGGGCAATATCTTATAAGGGCTAAAGTATACTTTACACACTAGTAAAAAGTCCAAACGAATGTTAGAGAAAATTTTCGTTTGGACTTTTTTCAAAAACGCCCCGTTTCGAAAATATGATTTTTAATTTTTTTTCAACATTTATAAATTTCTCCAAAAATGTGACATTGACGTGCAATATTTGACCTAGAGAACTGCGGTTTTCGCCATTAAAAAAGTAATATTTTTTGCTATTAAATTTTATGAAATTAGTTTTGACTGTTTTTTATTTTTTCAAGATGGCGGCGAAAATTTTTCAGGCCACTTTTCTCAAAAACTCCATTTTTTTAGGATCACCTACTAATTATGTGTACTTTTGATTAAAAAAAAAAATCAAAAAATAGCACTTTTTTGTTATTTCTTTGCTAGAACCAATAATATAGCCAAAAACGGAATTTTGCCAACTTTTTAATACTTTATTCGCAGTAGGCGTGGAAAAATTCTTGTTTACCGCTTAAAACTATTGTCTGCATGTCATATTTTATGTCCCTTTCATGACAATAGATTTCTTAGATATACAATAATATTGTATAACAATATATTATATTGTGATGATATCCGCGCCAGTATGGCAAGAGTCACGGATTTGTTTAATTGTTTTTTTTAATGTGTAGTCCAGCGATGTCTAAGAAAAACCTCCAAGGGATTTTATTCAAAAACGTCCCGTTTCGAAAATATGATTTTTTTTAATTTTCTTAAAATTTTTTAAATTTGTCAAAAATTTGACATTGGCGTCTATTGACGTGCGTAAACAATATTGCCTGAATAACTCAAAAACTATTTAACCTAGAGCTTTGCGGTTTCCACCAAGAAAAAAATCGTATTTTTCTAATTGCATTAACTTAGTTTCGATAGTTTTTTCAAGATGGCGGCAAAAAAATTTAAGGCCACTTTTTTTGCGGCCATCTTAAAAAAACAAAAAACTATCAATACTAAATTAATGGGATTTAATAGAAAAAGATATGATTATTTATTGGTGGAAACCGCAATTCTCTAGGTTAAATAGTTTTTGAGTTATTGCACGCCAATGTCAAATTTTTGACAAATTAAAAATTTTAAAAAAAATCATATTTTCGAAACGGGACGTTTTTGAATAAAATCCCTTGGAGGTTTTTCTCTAACATTGGTGGACTACACATAAAAAAATAATCAGCCAAATCCGTCACCCAAGCCTTGCCTGAATCGGCGCGGATATCATCAGTTTTGACTTTTTACCTTTTATTGGTCTCGTCTGCCCCGAAAGTAAACTTATCCCGTTAAATCAAGAACGCTTTGAGGTAAACGCTTCATATTTGGATCATACTTCTGTTATTTTCTGTGATGGGTCGCTTACGAGATTTTGGTTTTGCCTTTGATTTTTGTAAAGGGAAAAAATAGTTTTTTTTTGCAGCTGTATTTTCTGCTTTTAATGCTTAGTCCAATTCGAAGAATTTTTAGTAGGAAAAATAAAAGTATACTGCTGCCAAAAAAATAAAACTTTCCCCTATAGGCCTATAAAATTAAAAATTAAAAAAAAAATAAAAAATTCGAATTTTTTAAAATATTTTAAGTCCCTTTTTTCGTAGAACGAAAAATAAACTAAAAAAAAATCAAAAAAATTGTTTTTACCCCATTTTAACCCCTTATCCCAGCCTGGAACTTTGAATAATCAACCTATGGTTCAAATTTGAAGTGTTTAGCTCGAAACGTTCTTGAGTTATCTGGTCACAAATTTCCCGGACAGACAGACCGACAGACAGAATTTTTTTTAAGGAAATCATATAAACGTTGAGAAACGTAAAAAAATTAATAAAAGTTTTTCATTTTTTTTTACTATAGCAAGACTTTCCTCGGGAAAAGTAAAACACATTTACAAAAACATAATTTAATTAAAATTGTAATAGCTACATATGTGTATGTATATCATACATATATTTTAATACACCATTAGTGTATTTTATCAAATAGAATATTAATATACTAAAATATTACACCAATAACACAGGCCTACAAGACCCTGCCGATTTACAATTAAAAAAATATGGCTTGAATGTCCTTACATTTCTAAATAAAAAACTAATTCGGAAATTTATTTTTTCGGTAAATAAAACCTTGATAAATGTACAGGTAATTTTAATCCTTTTTGCATACCCCTAAAAAATGATTTTAAATTAATTCAGCATGGCTAAATTACCTAAAAACATACACGCTGCGGTTTTGGAGGTAATTTACGAACTCGGACCGTCACTATTTTTTTTTGATAATCTTGTTATTTATGACATAACTAAGGATTTAAGGCCAAAAATTAAAAAATCTGACGGTTAGTTTTTTTTTTAACTGTCAATTTATTAAAAAAAAGTGCACTAACTTAATTATCCCCTTATAACTCAAAATTTTATTGATATATAATATTTATTTTTTCATAAGAATAAAGACTACTTAATTCTCTATAAAAATGTATTTTCCAGTTTTTTTATATCTTCTGCCGTTTTGTCACAATACGTGATTAAATCTAGAATTCAACCTAAAAAAGCATTAAATTATTTTTCATTTATTTGAAAATTATACAAGTAGGCTTGTTTTACATTGATACGTCAAATACACTTTTCACAAGTTATTACCTTAAAATCAAGGTGGCTTGTGTCAAATAAATATAAATATATAAATTGACAATTAAAAAAAAACTAACAGTCAGATTTTTTAATTTTTGGTCTTAAATCTTTAGTTATGTCATAAATAACAAGATTATCAAAAAAAACTTAGTGACGGTCCGAGTTCGTAAATTACCTCCAAAACCGCACCGTGTATACAGAGTATCCCAATGTCTCCGTTGTTTTAAAAGATAGAAACTCAATTAAAATACACTGCCCAGTAAAAGAGCTTTCCCATTTTTTACCTCCGCCCGTAAAATGGATTTTTTATTATCAGATTCACTTTCAGCAACCATAAAAACCTTAATATACCAATTTTCACGAAAACTACCCTCTGCCCCTTTAGGGGTAAAGTTAGATTTTTTTTATAATCAGATTCACTTTCAACAACCTCAAAGACCCCAATATAACAATTTTCACGAAAACTACCCCCCACTCCTCAGGGGGTAGATTTAGAAAAAATTTATTATCAGATTCACCTTCAGCAACCTCAAAAACCCCAATACACCAGTTTTCACGAAAACTACCCTCACCCCTCAGGGAGTGAAATTAGAAAAAAAGTATTATCAGATTCATATTCGTCGACCCCAAAAACCCATATACCAATTTTGAAGAAAATAATAATATTGAAAAATATTTACCCCCTCGGGGGTGGAATTAGAAAGTTTTTTTTATTAGATTCAATTTCAGCAACCTTGAAAACCCATATATAGCAATTTTCAAATTTTTCTAAAAAAGAATGTATTTTTTCCCATATGCCCCCTTGCCGCACCCCAATGTTTACCAAAAACAATCCCGAGAGAGAACTTTTGGTAATATACCTGTATGCCAAATTTTAAGTCACTAGCTTAAAGCGTTCTTAAATTATCGTGCCCACAAGATTTCCGATCGACCGACAATTTTTTTTTTGCTCGAAATTGATTTATATCGACATAAAACGTCATAAAACACAAAAATACACAAAAAAAATGAAAATTTTTGCACGAATACAAGGCTTTCAGAAACTTTGAAAATTTTCAAAATGGGAAAGCAAAAACATATTAAATCATCAAAAGTACTTTTAAATCCCTTACAAAACCACACCCCTCATTAACTCACCCCCTTGGAACCACCCCAAACTTTTTTTTTTCGTTTGGACAGCACCCGCATAGTTTTTTAGTGATTTTAAAAGCACTGTAAATTCTGAATTTAACGGTGTATTACACTTTTTACTTGCCCTAACGGGAAGTAGCCTAAAATAAAAAATGAATTTTCTTCAAAATTAAAAAAAAATTGTTTTCAAACAAAATTTTTAATTTGGGGTGGTTCCAAGGGGGTGAGTTAATAAGGGGTGTGTTTTTGTGTGGGATTTAAAAGTACTTTTGATCCCCTTTTAATATGTTTTTTAATTAAGTTCCCATCTTTTAAAATAACGGAGATATTGGCCGGGAATTAAAATTTGGGACACCTGGTATTTAGATAAAATCAGCAGATACAAGTCAAATTACAGGCCTATGTAATCCCAATTAAAAATGAAGGGTCTGTGCGGCTATAAATGGTGCAGAACCGACATTTTCAATAGGGAACCCCTATTAGGGATTATAGTAAATACTGACTTTTCCTAATCTTCCTTCCGTTTTTTAGCCTTTATAATAAATTCATCGGTCGTAGTACGTTTTCTTTTCGAGCCAGACTCACTGGTCCTTGTCTCCCTCCTTAACAAAGGAGCATCTACTTGCATGGTCGCCTGGAGCAGGATCTCAATAGGTTGCAGGGACTCCAACTGCATTTGCTGCGCCATGTTGTACACAGTATCATTCATTTTATTGTACATGATTGCATTTGTAAACATCAGCATAATATCTCTCTTAAACTCCAAAGAATTCCGTAACACTCCAGTTTCAATATTTTTCTTTATAGTTTGTAGATCCATGGGTCTGTAGATCATTTTGCTGTAGTCTGGTGCATGTTCATCTGTTATAGGTTTTAAAAACAGGGAGGCGTATTTGTTTGTAGCTAATCTGTTATACACCAGCATAACTGATTTTTTCCAGTTTTTGTAGTCTCTATCGTCATCAAAGTTGATGCTAGAAGCTGGAGAATTTGGAACAGAGTCCAGAGGAGTTGCTGGAGTTGAATACCTCCGTGAGTTACGAATGTTCAAGACATCTTCCTCAGTCCAGGGGCTGTTTGACCGTTCGGTCTCTATTTTTTGCTCAACTTTTGGTATAGGTTTAATTTCTTTCTTTTCCTCTATAGAATCTTTATCAGATAGAGTTTCTTCAGGTATATCACTGTCTAACTGGGATTTTTCTATAGCTAATAACATATCAAATTCCTTTTCTTCCTTCTTTTTCATTCTAGAGTAGTCCCTTTTTACTTTTCCAGTTTTATCAACCTTAATTTCCATCGCAATTTCATCATAGATTTCTTGTACAAGTTCTTCTTTGCCTGATGTTTCCTCCGTAGTTTTTGGCTCATTTTTAATGGATTCCGGTCTGATTTCCGATATTGTCTCCAAATCAGAAGCTTCAGAAGATTCTTCTGTTATAACAACTGGTTCTTTACTGTTTTCTATGTTTTCTGTTACTTCTGATTTTGTTTCTTTTGTTTCTTCTTCTGATTCAATCTTTATTTCTTCTTTTATTGGTAGTTCTGGTTCTTTAGCTGCAAAATGGACTATGTCTTGTATTTGCGATTTATTCAACGTTTTGTCAATATCAGAATTTTCTGATCCGGCATCTACATCAACTATTTCTACAGATCCAGAATTCTTCTCCACTTTCTTTGGGGTAATTATCACATCTTCCTTTATTTCAATTTTTTCTTCCAAAGTTTGACTGCTCTCAGGAGACTCGATTTTGATATCAGTCTTTATTTCAGATGAAAATGAATGACTCTGAGGTTTGGGGGTGGGTTGTTGCTGATACAGCTTAGACTCTGTCTGTTTAATGGGTTTTGCAGGTTCAAAAATAATCGGATCTTCTTGAAATTCAAACGGATCTGGAGCAACTGATTTAGGCAGCTCCATTTTAGGTGATTCCAGTTTCTCAACTATAGGTGGTGGAACAACAGGTGATGGAGTTTTAAATATTCGCTCCTCAAGTGGTGGAGGAGTTAATTCTGGTTCATCATCAAAATCAAGGTTGATATTTATATCCCCATTACCATCCAATACCAAGTGATGCTCAGGATCGGACATCATATCATGTGCATTTTCAATTATTTCTGATATAATATCATCCACTTCCTCTTTTTTTATTTCTGGTAAAGGTCCATCTTGTCCATCTAATATACTATTTGCTAAATCATCTATTTTTAGATGAGGAAGATTTGGATCATCCAGAATATCGTTTCCTAAAGGATGAGATTCCAAAAGCTGGTCTTCATTTCCAATTGCTGTTGTAACCAGCTGCTCCAAACCAGGTGAAACTGTTGTAACCCCAGTAGAAGAATTAAGCAGACTTGCTATCGTTGAGTTGGTGCTTATGTTAGGTAAGTGTTTCTGAGCAACTTTGGTATTGGTGATAGCCGAGTGCAAAATTGAAGTTGTTTGTACATTCTGAACCTGAGAGGGTGATTTCAGGAGGCTGGTAAGTAGAGGGGATAAAGCAGGTCTGCCAGGTTCCTGCTGAGTTACAATTTGAGCCGGAATGGCTTCTTCTTCAATTTCCATTTCAACGGCATCAGAGATTTTTCTCTTTTGACCAGGGGTATTTGGTTTTATCGGCCTCCATGCTCTTTCGATCTCTAATTTCTTATGTTCCCTTTCTTTCAGCCATTGTGTATGTGTTAAACTTTCTTGGTATTTTCTTGCTTCTTCCTCGTCTATTTCTTTGCACCATTTATCTAACTGATCCTCTGTTACTTTTCCTGTTTGTAAAACAATCATGTTTTCTTGCAATTTATGATATTCAGCTTTTTCTTCAGCAAGCAGTTTCTTTAATTCGTTTTGTCGCTCAGCAATTAATCGCCTAAGGATGCTTTCAGATGGTGTTTCAAAACCCACCTCACCAGTTGACGATCTCTTCTTACGTTTTGGAGTTTCCACATTTCCTAAAAGCGCACCATACTGGGCGGCGCAGTTCTTTTGATGAAACCAGTCTAATGGACGATTTGGATCCCCGAAAGGCTTAAGAGATCTACTAACAGACATCCAGTTTTGATCTCCACTTCTTGCTACTGCTGATGCTAAGCATAGTTGTTCTCTTACTGACCATTTATCTAAAGGCTCCCGTTTTAGGCGTAACTGTTCTTGAAGTGAAGTCATATTTATGTCCTTTGTGTGGATTTTATGTACTCTGTATGGGTTTACTTTGTTTTAAATTAAATAAACACAGAAAAAAAACATAACCACTAAAACACTCGTCTTCTTCTTCTACTTTTACAGTCTCGAAATGGTTCATTTGAACTACTTTGCACTTGACAACGGTTCGACACCTACTTTTGATCTGAGATTATCTCGCGTAAACCGAGTTTAAGTTAAAAATGCTGAGTTCATATTGGTTAACAGTCAATTTAATCCAAGTTTAAAGTTCAACCATCATGGTACAAGTGGCACTTAGTGAATTGCTTTATACTGCTATCTATTATCTTAAGGTTGAACATATCTAAATAAATATCTACTGCGCCATCTAGTGTCAAATTTATGAACTAACTATTATTTTGACAGATGCACCGACGATATTCTAGTGCGCTAAATTATCGTAAAACGTCAAAGGAGAAGTAATGAAAAAAGTGGTAAAGTTTAGTCAAAATAGTATTTCTCTAATTAATATATGGACATTTATAATAGTTAAATAGCATTCAGATGGTAGCAAAATTCACAGTTTTAGTATAGCACAACAAAAAGTCCTTGTAGTGCCTTCCCAAGAATATTTTTCTTATCCCTACTATTGAAGGTGAGTGCATTGCTTTACCAGCTGACAATTTACAGTTTGTTGATATAAATATTATTTTTTGGAATTCAGCACGTGTAAAACACGTATATAAATAATTAAAATGAACTATAAACATTCTTTTTATGTTTGACAACATAATTTTTGTGGTGCATAATTATAGATTGACATTGGCATTGCAACAATAACTTTTCCTTGGAATATGGTGCCAAATAATCCTAACTGCACTGTATTGTTTTTGCAGGTATGAAAAACTACATAACAATCATGAAAATTAGCAAATAAATTCAATTAACAAACTTTATACTACAATATGAAAATCTCATGACAAAACCTGTTACTATATTAAAGCCTGTTAAATCAGGTTTAGGTGTTTAAAATGAGTGAAAGCAGCGAATTGAAATGGACTTGTGAATATTGTACCTATGAAAACTACCCGTCTGCTATTAAATGTACCATGTGCAGAGGCCCAAAGCCGTTTGTTTCTGAAGACATCTACCGCATCCATGGTGATAATGAAACCTTTTCTAACACCATTGAATCTGCAGCTGGACCCAGTAAGTAAACCATTAAAAAAATTACTAATATTTACAACAGAAGTTTAGGAGTAATTCTAGAAACAAGCTGTGAAGAAATTAATATTGCTGCCAACAAAAGAATATGTTCCTGTAAGCAGGACCAGATTCATTTCATTTTAAGGGGGGGTATCGATAAGGGAAAAAAATTGCGCATTCACCAAAAATATAATTTTGAAGGTATTTCTATGCTAATATATATATATATATATATATATATATATATATATATATATATATATATATATATATATATCTTGCCCCCCCTCCTAAATCCGGCGGTGCCTGTAAGCAGCTTACAGCAGGCCAGGTTCATTAAAACAAAAATCAAGTTTAAAAAACAAAACGGTCAAATGACAAAAAAAAATTAAATAAAAGTAAATTAAAAAAATAACATTTTTTTAAACAGAGAAGCTTAGGAGTAATTCTAGAGACAAGCTGCGAAGAATTAAATATCACTGCCAACAACTCCCTGTAAGCAGGAGCTGATTTATTTCATTTTAAGGGGGGGCATCCATACGGAAAAAAAGTTCGCATTCACCAAAAATATATTTTTTAAGGTATTTCTATGCTAATATATCTTGCTGGGCCTACAGTAGGCCTAGGTTCATTAAAACAAAAAAATCAAGTTTAAAAAACAAAAAGGTCAAATGATGAAAAAAAAAATTAAAAAAAAAAAAAAAAAAAATTTAAAAATATTTATGTTTTCAAAAAACGAAAAATATTTGAAAAACTAAATGAAACTAACTAATGAAACTATTGTACACTAGAGCCATCTAGTTCGCAAATTTCAAACTAGGTGTTTTGTTTGATTTTAAATTCTGTATCTTTAAAACATTATATTCTAGCAAAAAACTGTATATAACATTTTTTATAGGGCTTTAAAAAGAGCTTTTATTTAAAATATAATTTTTTGAAATCGGGTTATAAAGATGTGAGATATGCTAAAAAAACCTTTTACTGCTTTAAACGCCAATATCTCGAAAACAATGCGTTTTAGGAAAACGTTGTTTATAGCATTTTTTGACCAATTTAAAATTATATTTTATATAAGTGCTAAATTAACCAAATACAATAATAATTGCCTTAATTATAAACAAAAAACGCTAAAAATAGGAGTTTTACCTTATTTTTACCCCCTTACCCCCAATCGTTTACCCCCAAAATCTAATCTTCGGAATACGATAAGAAACAATATGCAACAAACCGCAAGTCGATATCTCATGTAGAAATGGAGTTAGAGAGTTTACACCCAGACAGACAAACAGACGGACGCAAAAAATTTTTTTACTGATTTCGACTCAGAATAGTCTAAAACGTCGAGAAATGTGAAAAAAAAGTGGTCAAAGATTTGACTTTTCGGCGAAGATTTCAATACATCGACACTCTTAGTAGCACTAAGTGCCTATGTAAAAGTGGTAAAAAAATGTTGAAAAAATAAATTAAAAGGAAAATATATTTTTTTCTTGAAAATTAAAAAAAAAAAGTTATATTTTCATTTTTTTTTTCAATAAAGACTTTTTCAAAAAAAAATTTTTTTGAGAAAACGAAAAAATTTTTTTTTTAGTTTGTTTTTTGTTTTTAGTAACTGCCAATGATTTACAGCAACAAGTTCAGCCTCTACGAATATCCCAACATTCTGACCTAGCTCAAAGTTTATCTAGATCTAGAAACAATAGCCCTCCTGCTAGTTTGACCAACATTGAAAACACTAGAAGAACTTCACAAGCCAAATGGTTATGCACTGTAAGTAAATAAAAATAATGCCTCTGATAGAGGAGGAAAAAAAAATTAAAAAAAATTGATTTTTTTTTTTCAAACTTTTTTTTTTTTTTGTAAAACGAAAAATTATTTGAAAAAAAAATTGTTTTTACCTCCTTACCCCCACCCCGATTTTTACCAAAAAAAATCCCAGCCGAGAACTTTGGACTTTTTTAAATCTTTAGCTAGAAGCGTTCTTGAGTTATCGTGGTCAAAAATTTCCCGGACATAAATAGACCAACAGACATATTCTTTTTTAAGGAAATCGTATTTTTCTTCAAGCGTACTAAAATATTCATATTTTATAACAGAACACACTAGTTAGAAGTAATCTATTTTTTTACAGTAAAAAAATGAGTTGATTGTTGTACGCCGTAAAAAAAAGTTAGTTAGCAAAACCACCACTGGCGGCAGCACTCTTTGCCTTTGATGACAGCCATACTTCAAACTTGTTTGTTTATTATGTAAACAGGTGGTTGACTCGAGATTCTGTGCAAAACCCTTGTGTGAAATTGATTAAAAATGAATAAAAAAGAATATATGTATACACCTACAAATCTCTCCGAAATTGCAAATGCTACATTAGACAAGTTACCATCGAAATCGCGAAAAGTGTACGATTTAGCCTACGAAAAAAATTTAAAATGAGCTAAGGAAGGTTTAACTTTATTTCGAAAGGGTTTTATTGGCCTATTTTAATAAAAAAAACATACTTTATTACTGAATAAATTAAATTCAAAAATTAATATTTAAAAAACATATATAGGATGCTTGAAGAAAAAATAGTATGTTTCACTCAGAGGAAAAGTATTTTTTTTTACTCGTCTGTAGTTTCCGGACTCCGCTTCGCGTCATCCGTAAATTCTACAGACTAGTAAAAAAAAAGCTTTACTTTTCCTCTTAGTAAAACAATATACTAAGTCAAGAAACGTAAAAAAAAGCAATGAATCTTTTTTTATGTTTTTTACTAACACAAGACTTTTCTCGGGGAAAGTAATAATTATTTTTTTGGTTTTTTATTACTACACTTTATTAATTTTTTTTTGTAGTCCTGCACATATGAAAACTGGCCAAAATCCACAAAATGTGCTATGTGTGGACATTCAAACTATCAGAGATCACAAGCCTCCAATTACATAATGCCTTCACCAGAACGAAATATCGACAATGATTCCAGCCACGATGATATGTATAAAGATAATATTTTAGGTAAGTAAAAAAATGTACACTACAACAACAACAACAACAAAAAGTACAAAAAAAAATACAAAAAAAAAATCCGAAAAAATAATACGAAACTGATTTAGGCTTTTTACAATAAATTGTTTTAATATTCAATAAATTTTAACTAGTGATCTACCGATACCTATGTCATTATCCGAATATTTTATATGGTGTTAAAATTATTAAAATAATATTGCTTTAATCATAACGTAAATACAGTCTGGCTTCAGGAGGTTTGCTTCGGCAAAGTCCGGTTTGTTCTACATTAGATCGGACCCTTTTCGGTGATTCTTGTCGGTATAACTTAAAAGACATAAGTGTATAAACAAATATAATTTATGGTTAAAATGATTGTTTCAAATAGTAATTAGCTTGCAAATTGATGAGACTGGAACGGGGAAAAGTAATAATTTAAGCTTGTATACAATTTTAAATTAACACGTTCGCTGCCAGTCGCATTTATAGTACCGGTTACTATTTTGTATTTTCAAACCTAGCCCAAAAAATACTCCGAACAATAATTCTGAAACGCGCGTGAAAAACTACGACTCAGTACCTTCGTACTGCCGGTATGCACACCAAACCGCTCACGCAGTTCCACAGTAAATGAATACTTGCGATATAGCCACAGACACTGACGGAAAATTCCGTCGGTGACACTCGACCAAGGACAGTTGATTTCAACAAAACTGGAAAAGTGGGGTTAAGTAAAATTTCATGTTTTCCATAAAATTTAGTTGTGTGAATGTGGATTATTTAAATGGGGTTATGCCTGTTTGAAAAATAAGGTTAGTTTAACCATGTCAAAAATCATATGTTATTCTATGCATTTGTGTTTAGTAAATACTATTTGGATTTTGAAGCGTATCACTATTGTTAATTACTGTATTTCTGCTCTAAAATATCCCTATTCTAAAATGTCTATTATTAAATCCCCTTATCAATATATTTTGTATCTAATAAACTTGTTTTAAATACCTTTATTTTTAAAAAACACTACTAGTATATTGGTCTCCTACAATTAGGTATTCCTCATAGTTCCTTAATTTAAAAATTATAATTATGGGTTTTACACCAGTATTCTTCGAGTATTCTTGTTTTTCTGCTTTATCTCTCCCAATTTTAAAAAAATACACCAACATTTTTTGACTTTGACATTGATGTGGCAATAACAATATTGACACTAAATTTATTAACAAGTAAACAAATATTTGTCAAATGAAAGATAGTTTACAATGTAATTTTTTTTTTATAACTCCACTATTCCAGTTTTGTTGAAATTAACTGGACGAGCGCGACGGAATTTTTCGTCAGTGGCATTGAACGTGTTAAGAAAATGTTACAGTTTCATTAAATTTCCTTGGTGTTCTGGTTTTATCTTTTTTTTGTGTAGATTCTCCACAAAGTTTAAACATTTCGGAAAACGAACGAAAGATGCGCCATCTGCGCAGGACCGCCGACTGGAAATGGCTGAACGCGTGCATAGGAGTGATAGAAGGGGACCCGAACCCCGTCGAGGCTTACCTGTCCTCCGGGGGCAATCCCGCGAGGACCCTGACCCCGGCCGAAGTGGCTATCCTGAATAGGACTTCAGCTTTTGATGTCGGTCATACTTTAGTTCATTTAGCTATAAGGTAAGTTTAGATTTTACATTTTGTTTAACCTCGTACTATTCTACTTAATTAAGCATCCCCTAAGTCCAGGACTTGTGTGGGCTAGTAGTAGAGGGAACCACCGGCTTTAATTGACTTTCGAACCAATTTATAAGGAGTGTCCGCTTCACTTACGCCTTCACCAAATTTCAATTATTAATTAACTGAAAAAGGCAAATCGGCGCCAGTGAGAATCGAACTCACGCTATTTGGGTAGTAAACTCGTCAAGTAAAGATTAAGGGTCCCTTTAGATAAAAAAAATACTGCTGCCAACAAAATAATACTATCCTAGGTTCGTTAAAATCAAAAACGAAAAAATAAAAAAATACACTGCCCAGTAAAAGAGCTTTCCCATTTTTCACCTCCGCCCGTAAAATGGATTTTTTATTATCAGATTCACTTTCAGCAACCATAAAAACCTTAATATACCAATTTTCACAAAAACTACCCTCTGCCCCTTTAGGGGTAAAGTTGGATTTTTTTTATAATCAGATTCATTTCAACAACCTTAAAAACCCCAATATAACAATTTTCAGAAAAACTACCCCCCACTCCTCAGGGGGTGGATTTAGAAAAAAATTATTATCAGATTCACTTTCAGCAACCTCAAAAACCCCAATACACCAGTTTTCAGGAAAACTACCCCCACCCCTCAGGGGGTGAAATTAGAAAAAAAGTATTATCAGATTCATATTCGTCGACCTCAAAAACCCCTATATACCAATTTTGAAGAAAATATTAATAATATTGAAAAATATTTACCCTCTCACCCCCTCGGGGGTGGAATTAGAAAAGTTTTTTATCAGATTCAATTTCAGCAACCTCAAAAACCCATATATAGCAATTTTCAAATTTTTCTAAAAAAAAAATTAGTTTTCCCCATTTGCCCCCCTTGCCGCACCCCAATGTTTACCAAAAACAATCCCGAGCGAGAACTTTTGGTAACATTCATGTATGCCAAATTTTAAGTCTCTAGCTTAAAGCGTTCTTAAGTTATCGTGCCCACAAGATTTCCCGGACAGACCGATCGACCGACCGATAGACCGACCGACCCACCGATCGACCGAGCGACAATTTTTTTTTTGCTCGAAATTGATTTATATCGACATAAAACGTCATAAAACGCAAAAATACACAAAAATAATTTTTGAACATTTTTGCACGAATACAAAGCTTTCCGAAATTTTGAAAATTTTCAAAATGGGAAAGCAAAATAAAAAAAAATTAAAAAAAAAATTTCAAGTCTTTCAAAACAAGTTTTTTTTCGTAAAACGAAAAATAAATAAAAAAATGTTTTTACCTCATTTTACCCCCTTACCCCAATCCGATGTTTACCAAAAACAATCCCAGCCTAAAACATTGGATAATCAACCTATGATCCAAACTTGAAGTCTTTAGCTTGAAGCGTTCTTAAGTTATCGTGGACGGACAGACCGACAGACAGAAATGTTTTTTGACGGAAATCATATTTTTTTCGATCAGTTTATATATTTTTTATTTTAAAGGACCCTTTAGAACCCTTGTTTTTTTTTTAATTTAGATTTCAACGTGAAGATTTACTGGCAGTCCTCCTGTCCCAAATCGAGGGGTCCGGGTCCGGTATCAAGCGAGTTCCTAGCTACGTAGCCCCAGATTTGGCGGCCGATATTCGAAGATACTTTGCGTCGAGCATTCGGCAGAGAAAGGGCAACTTTCCTTGCAACTTTGTTTCCGATTTTCCCACATTTGCTTTACCTGCAGGTAAGAAATAGTATATTTTTTTAACTTAGTATGTTGCTCTTAATGACAATCATAGCGCCATCTATGAGGTAAAATCTGAAGCCAAAACAGGTTAGAAAGAGCTATTTTCTGCCCTTCGTTAGAAAAAAGGTAACTTTTATAACTTGTTAAAAAGTAACTAGATGAAACGTTACAAGCACCCTGTCAAAACATCGGCACTATTGTACACTAGAGCCATCTAGTTTGCAAATTTCAAACTAGGTGTTTTGTTTGATTTTAAATTCTGTATCTTTAAAACATTATATTCTAGCAAAAAACTGCATATAACATTTTGTATAGGGCTTAAAAAGAGCTTTTATTTAAAATATAATTTTTTGAAATCGGGTTATAAATATGTGAGATATGCTAAAAAAACCTTTTACTGCTTTAAACGCCAATATCTCGAAAACAATGCGTTTTAGGAAAACGTTGTTTATAACATTTTTTTGACCAATTTAAAATTATCTTTTATATAAGTGCTAAATTAACCAAATACAATAATAATTTCCTTAATTATAAACAAAAAATGCTAAAAATAGGAGTTTTACCCTATTTTTACCCCCTTACCCCCAATCGTTTACCCCCAAAATCTAATCAGCTCTTCGGAATACGATAAGAAATAATATGCAAAAAACCGCAAGTCGATATCTCATGTAGAAATGGAGTTAGAGTTTACACCCAACAGACAGACGGACGCAAAATTTTTTTTTTACTGATTTCGACTCAGAATGGTCTAAAACGTCGAGAAATGTGAAAAAAAAACGTGGTCAAAGATTTTGACTTTTCGGCGAAGATATTAATACATCGGCACTCTTAGTAGCACTAAGTGCCGATGTAATAATATATTTTTAACTTAGTAAAGGAATAAAACAATTCCAGCCTAGGGCAAATAAGAATCTCTAGAGTTGGAAATGTCTTTTTCTTATGAGGTTAGAACAGTTTTTTATTTACAATCATATAAAATATAAAATATTGCGAAAATAATTACATTTAAACAAATGTTTGGTTATGTTGCTTTTAATGGCAATCATAGCGCGCCATCGATGAGGTAAAATCTAAAGCCAAAACAGGTTAAAAAAGAGCTTTTTTCTGCCCTTGGTTAGAAAAAAGGTAACTTTTATAACTTGCTAAAAAGTAAATATTGTAAGAATTATATACTTTGCAACCAAATGATTGTGAATAAAAAGTTTTCCGATGTTTTTCTTGTTAAAATTTTCCGGATTTTAAAAATCAAAAAATTACAATTTTAGCGATTTTTTACTCTTTAAAGCGCACAAGCGCTAGAACGGTAGATTTTTTCCAAAATCGTCAAAAATCGTCCTAGACAAAAATTTCTTGAATACTTTAAAAAATGAATAACTCTAAAAATGTCCATTATCACGTTTTTTATTAAGACAATAACTCAAGAACGAATTAACCGATTAACTGGAAATGTTCAAATGTTTTTGAAAATAATTCCCTAAGAAACAAAAAAATTATGGAGGGTTAAACTTTTTTTTGAAAAATCTAAAAAATCTGAAAAAAGTCTGATTGTCGTTATTTTTTCAGAAATATTACTTTTGTTATAAAGATCAATCCATAGAAAAACATGTCTATGGGTCATCTTACCGATTAAAAAAAACTTAAAAAATAAAAAAATATAGGTGGACTAAGTTTTAAATAATATATTATGTGTAATAATTTCAATAAAATTAATCAATTATCTGATATTAATTTTACTAAATTTAGTGAATTAAAATGGCTTGCTTTGCAGCATTGTTAGTATTATTATATTAAGAGAAAAGTCTCACTAAGGAATATCCCAATAACTATTATGTATTTATTATTTATCTATCAATTTTAATTTTTAGTTTTAAGTTATTATTAAGTTTATTTACATAAGTAACTTTGTATTAATATTTGTCCTATTATTGGTTATCTGTTGGGCAATAAACTATATTATTATTATTATTATTATTATTATTATTATTATTATAAAATAGAAACGTTCGATAAACTGAAAATTTTCAGAAAAGATTACTTTGATAAATAGAAATATTTTTACCAGTTTAAAAAAAAATCCATTAATGAACAAAAAATGTACAGGGGGCGCCATTTTTTAATACAGTATAAAAAATAAAGTACGCGCAAGCAATTTTTTTCAAGAAACTTTTCTTTCTGAATATTGTTGTTGACTTTTTTTTATTTTGCTTATTTTATATATTTTTGTTATTACAGAATGTGATGAGTTACCTGGCGCAGTCCAAGAACAACTGTTCACCGAATTACTGGACAAAGACGCCCAGGAGCAGCTCGAAAGCGACCCGGCCGTCATCAACTGGTCCTTGGAACTCACCGTCCGTCTGGGCTCCAGGTTAGATACAGGCTGTTTCACTTAACCCAAAGAACTTTTACCTCAAAAAGTTATTTCAGACCAATATTTATGAAGGTGTCATCTTTTTGTTTGTTTGTTTACATAAACGTACGCGATACTGCTTCTGGTGTAAACATAAGTATCGCTAGTTTTGACCTTCTGGTGACCAGAGCGATGTTGCGTAATTTTAACTTTATCATTATGATAAATCTTTATACCTACATTAAAATTTAAAAAAACTACTATACTATGACACTATAATTATGTTTGATAATGTAATATAATTAAATTTATTAAAATTAAACTAGTAGTTCATATAAAACTCAAATAAAACTAATATTTCTTAAAATTTACAATAAAATATCTAAAGCAGGTGTTGCAACCGGCAACACTGTATTGCTTGACAAAGTTTACGACATTAGACTGTGAGTTTACACATTATTTCTCTCTGGGTTTTTGGGGTAGCTGATCATGAATCTGTTTCAGCAACCTCAAAAACCCCAATATACCAGTTTTCAAAAAAATCGCCCCCCACCCCTAGGGGTATTTAGAAAAAATATATTTTAAGATTCAGTTTTAGCAACCTTTAAAACCTCTGTGTACAAATTTTCACGAAAATATTGAAAACATTTAAAAATATTTACCCCCTCAGCCCCCCGGGGGTTGAGTTAGAAAATTGAATTCAGCAATCTCAAAAATCCCTATACAGCAATTCTCAAATTTTTATAATTTTTTTTTTCCCCCATTTGCCCCCCTTGCCCCACCTCTATGTTCACCAAAAACAATCCCGAGCGATAACTTCTGGTAACATACCTGTATGCCAAATTTTAAGTCCCTCGAAAGATGCTACATATGCATATAAAATTTTATCAAGCTTGACGTGTTTTACACTTGGGAACAAAAAAATTGATCCACCTAAAAGATTGCCATTTTTTAAATTTAAATATTTCAAAAAATACTTAATGGATTTGACTAATTCTTTTTATAAGCTTAAACATTTTCTACTTACTTGTTTTTATTTAGATTGCTTAAAAAAAGTATTCTTGTATTAACAGCAACAAAAAATGTACAACTATGTTTTTTTGCCTCATCTTCTAGGACTTGTATGGTACGCCACTGCAACTGTTTATCAAATTATTAAAGTCTCTCTTATTGCCGCAGTTTTAATGAATATTTTATTTTTAATTTTTTTAAAGAGTTTTTTATGTTTACTGTAGGGACACTAGATCTAGGTCTTAAGTTAGCAAGGCGAGAGTCTGTCGCCTTGCTAACTTAAGACCTAGATCTAGTGTCCCTAGTTTACTGGTTTGGGAGATATCAGGATTTTCCTGAAAGTTGTAATTTTTTCAGTTAATTCAAAAAGTGCCTCGAAAAGTGCTAAATCAATAGAGTTGTTATTTTTTATTTGAAACTCATGTCTTTTACTTCTTCTTTTAGAGTTTCTTCATCCTGGGGTGATTTCCCAGGATTCGCCGGATGGAGTGATCTTTTTTTCTTTTACTCAAGTTTATCAAACCCATTTTATGTTTCTGATAAACTTGATTAGAAGAAAAACGTAACTCGGTTAAGCTTCAAATGTAAACCACAACATCAATCAAATACATGTAATACTTTTTGAGTTAACTGAAAAAATGACAACTTTCAGGAAAATTCTGATATCTCCTAAACCAGAAGTAAAAATATAAAAAAATAAAAAAGAACATATTCATTAAAACTGCGGCAATAAGAGAGACTTAAACAATTTGATAAATAGTTGCAGTGGCGTACCATGCAAGTCCTAGAAGATGGGGCAAAAAACATAGTTGTACATTTTTTGTTGCTGTTAATACAAAAGTACTCTTTTAATCATTCTAAATAAAAACAAAAATAGAGAATCTATATAAAACATTTTACTATTCCTTAAAACGACTTTTGTTTGATTAACGCAGTCGTCCCTCCGAAGTGACTGATCGATTTCGTGCGTTTTAGCACTCTTCAGAGCCACATATCGGTAGTAGGGACAACTACGAAAATCAAATCCTTTCCATATATCTCTATATAGAGTTTAAAAATCGTTGTAAGGAAAAGCAAAAACAGCTAGCGACATCTACTGCTAAAAGCAGAGACTGGATAAACCTATCGACAGTCCAAGAAAGGAAGCAGTTATTGGTTTCAAGAACCTATTGCACGCTGTCGCTAGGAGGTCACCTTTTACAGTGGTATCTGAATTAATAAACTAAATTTAATTTAGTTTATTAATTCAGATACCACTGTAAAAGGTGACCTCCTAGCGTTTAGGATTCAATTGGCGGCAATGTCCACCGTGGCATTGATTAATCTGCCCCCTATCGACAGCGTGCAATAGGTTCTTGAAACCAATAACTGCTTCCTTTTTTGGACTGTCGATAGGTTTATCCAGTCTCTGCTTTTAGCAGTAGATGTCGCTAGCTGTTTTTGCTTTTCCTTACAACGATTTTTAAACTCTATATAGAGATATATGGAAAGGATTTGATTTTCGTAGTTGTCCCTACTACCGATATGTGGCTCTGAAGAGTGCTAAAAAGCACGAAATCGATCAGTCACTTCGGAGGGACGACTGCGTTAATCAAACAAAAGTCGTTTTAAGGAATAGTAAAATGTTTTATATAGATTTTTTAAATTTGTAAATATCAAACAATTTAATTTAGTTTAAAAATAGAGAATGTTTAAGCTTTAAAACAAGAAAAGAATCAGTCAAATCCATTAAGTAGTTTTCGAAATATTTGAATTTAAAAAATGGCAACTTTTTAGGTGGATCGATTTTTTTGCTCTCAAGTGTATATAATTTTTGATTCTCTAATGTTAATATTGTAAATTTACAAAAAAAAACACAAAAATTACTTAAAAAATGGAAAAAAATTATAATGATCTAGGTAGTAAGTACTTATCACCATGCTTGTAATCAAAGTTGGGTTATGTCTGAAAAAAAAACCTCAGTAAATTTTATTTCATAAACATTTTTTTCTTTTAGGTTATATGCCCTGTGGAACCGCTCTGCAGGTGACTGCCTTCTGGACTCGGTCATGCAGGCAACCTGGGGCGTTTTTGATAGGGATAACATGTTGAGGAGGGCCCTCGCCGAGAGTCTAAGTCAAGGAGGGCATGTGTAAGTAAAAAATACTGCTGCGTATAATACTTTCCTCTATAACTAGTTCATAATATCAAAAATTATCTTTTTTGTTTGGAAAATATCTTTTTCTACGACTGCTTTAGAATGTAAGCAAATACACACACTTTTCAAACACAGAATGAATCCATTCTAGCTCTGGATACGGTATGAATATTCCGTAACAAGAATGAGAACATGTAGTGCCATCTCTTGTTTATAAAAGTAAAGAAAACTGTAGCAAAATTAGCAAAAACATATATATATATATTTTACCATGAAATATTGAATAATTTAATGCAATTTAAAATTTTGCGTTAAAATTACATAAAGTTTATTAGTTTTTCTTAATATTTGACCAGTTTTTTATCAATTTAGTTCAAAAAATTAAAACTGCTCCATCTATTGTTAAATATTTAAACCTGATATCTGTCACAACAATCTGACATAACCTTCAATTTTTGCATTATAATTTGTAAATATGTGCTAAAATTAAATAAAAATCTTTTTTAAGTACTGATTTGATAAAATTATTTGATTTATTTAAAAATATGTGTTTTGTTGCATTTACAATGTCGAATCACACCGTCATACTGGCCTGCCGGCTTGTATGACAAACTTCCCGCTCGCGTTGAATATTGTCTATTCCATACTAGTTATAGAATATACTATTTTCTACGAGCGTGCGAAAAGATTCTTTCCGCACGCATATGCGTGTAAAAAGAAAGCCTTTTCCGCACGCATAAATGTGGTTTAATTTCTTAATTGCGTAGTGTTATTCTTCTTATATTTATTCATAATATTATAAAAATGTTTAAATTTCTTGCCTGTTAACTGATTTTCTTATTGAAAAATTATAAAAATAAGATTTATTTCGATTTATTTGATAAAATAAAAAAGCATATTTTATTTAAACCCTGCTTGTAGGAAAAGTATTATTCCTAACGCATGCGTAAAGAGGATTTTCCACACTTGATTGCTTGCCTGAAATCCGCTACGCGTCGTTTAGGTAAATGCAATCGAGTGCGGAAAAGGGCCTCTTTCCGCACTAATTAGGAAAATAGCTATTTTCTACGAGCGTGCGGAAAGATGTCTCATTCCGCACGCATATGCGTGTGGAAAGAAGGCCTTTTCCGCGCGCATAATTATTTCATAAAAACAAGTAGCCTGATTATACAAACGTGTAACATTATTGACTAAGACACTTGTTTCCATGGCGACCGATCAATATGATAGCGTCCTAAGCTAGTTTGTTCGTGTCATTTGTGTTGTCAATTTGAATTGTAAAGTTTTTATAAAAGAACTAGATGAAACGTTGCAAGCACCCTGTCAAAACATCGGCACTATTGTACACTAGAGCCATCTAGTTTGCAAATTTCAAACTAGGTGTTTTGTTTGATTTTAAATTTTGTATCTTTAAAACATTATATTCTAGCAAAAAACTGTATATAACATTTTTTATAGGGCTTAAAAAGAGCTTTTATTTAAAATATAATTTTTTGAAATCGGGTTATAAATATGTGAGATATGCTAAAAAAACCTTTTACTGCTTTAAACACCAATATCTAGAAAACAATGCGTTTTAGGAAAACGTTCTTTATAACATTTTTTGACCAATTTAAAATTATCTTTTATATAAGTGCTAAATTAACCAAATACAATAATAATTGCCTTATTATAAACAAAAAACGCTTAAAATAGGAGTTTTACCCTATTTTTACCCCCTTACCCCCAATGGTTTACCCCCAAAATCTAATCAGCTCTTCGGAATACGATAAGAAACAATAAGCAAAAAACCGCAAGTCGATATCTCATGTAGAAATGGAGTTAGAGAGTTTACACCCAGACAGACAGACAAACGGACGGACGCAAAAATTTTTTTTACTGATTTCGACTCTAAAACTAGTCTAAAACGTCGAGAAATGTGAAAAAAACGTGGTCAAAGATTTTGACTTTTCGGCAATCTTAGTAGCATCAAGTGCCGATGTAAAATGATGAACATTAAAGAAGAAAATGAAATGTTACCTAAAGAAATAATAGAAATGGCAAATGCAAATGAAACCTGAAACAAATTTATCATTAATGTTTAACCAACATGGTAATAACACACAAAAATATACTAAAAGTCACTCGCAAAGGTTTATTGATTTTCTGGGTCCTAAGTTTTTTAATTTAATTCCTAAAGATATAAGAAATAATAATATACTGCGAGTTTTTAAAAAAGAAGTGTACCTGTATGTTTTTCAAAACTCAAACCAATTTTTACCTTAAAATTCTCCAATTCTCTGTTAATCATATCTCCATCACATACATTGTATATGTGTATAAAAAGTAAAAAAAGAAAAAATACCAAAAATACAAAAAAAAACAAAAAGAAAAAAAAAAGTTGAAAATGTGGAAAATTATTAGGAAAAGTATAAGAAAACAAAGCTTAAAATTATTATGTTCTTTTTTTTTTAATGTTTAGTAGTTTAGTTTTATATATTTACATAATTTTAATTTTATTATAAAGTTTGTAAATTTTCTCGTCTCAGAAATAGTCATTGTAATAAGTCAGTTACATTGGAGCGCAACACAAGCTTGCTTAGAGCGTTCCAAAATAATGTTTTATATATGATGTAAAATAATATATTATTCCATCAATCTATTTTCTAATCATCGTACAGAGTGATATTGGTAGACTGACAGTTTCGGGCTGCTGGCCCTCTTCAGTACCAAGAGTCAACTCTGCACGCTGATTAAGAAAACGTTTTTAGACTTTACTCGCAAAAGGAATATAGCCATTAGATTGATGTAGACCTGTGCGCCATCTATTTCTAGATGTAGACAACTACTCATACCTCTCCTAATCTGGAGACTTTGAATGGTAGCAAGTTGAAAAATAATATGATATGAATTGAATAAATGAATTTAAAAAAAAAATAATAACTAATGTTAGATTCTTTTCAATAATCGTTAAAACTCTTAATATCTTAAACAATAAAAAAAATAAATTTCTTAATTTTTAATTGTTTTTTTTTATTGGAAAAAGATATAAAAATACAATTTATTCAGTTAAGTATACTTCTATACTATAAAAGCATATTTTATTTTTAACTCGCTCGTAGAAAAAATATTGTTCCTAACGCATGCGTAAAGAGGATTTTTCGCACTCGATTGTTTGAAATGCAATCTAGTGCGGAAAAGAGCCTCTTTCCACACTTGTTAGGAAAATAGCTATTTTCACCATGTTTTTTTCACATAGCTTGACGTTTTAGACCTTCCTGAGTCAAAATTAGTAAAAAAATTGCGTCCATCTGTCTGTAAACTCGATAACTCCATTCTAAAAAAGATTTTGCATATTGTTTCTTATCATCTTTTAAAGAGCTGATTAGATATTAGGGGTAAGTGATTTGGGGTAAGAATGGGGTAAACTTTTGGTTATTATTTTTATTGGGTTTTATTAATTTAGCCCTTAAATGAAAGATTTTTTCAAACTGCTCAAAAAATGTAATAGTTATTTATGGTACCATCGTTTTCATAATAAACGCTTACACCTAAAAATGTTACAGATTATATTGAACTTTATCAAGGTCTCTTTGACATTTATTTGTCAAATATTATTATGACATTACTTGTCAAAATAATTCACATTAGTTATGCCGCAGCTTACAAATTATCAAAAATGTATTTTAACAGCAAGAATAAATGACGGGATAAGTGTACGTGAAATAGCCACTGAATTAAATGTTGCAAACAGCACTATAATGCGAGCAAAGAAAAAACTTGAGGAAACTGGACAGATTAGCAGAAAGCGGGGTTCTGTTACATTACATTACATTACATGTTTGTTTAACCTCGTACTATTCTACTTAATTAAGCATCCCCTAAGTCCAGGACTTGTGTGGGCTAGTAGTAGAGGGAACCACCGGCTTATACTGACTTTCGAACCAGTTTCTAGGGAGTGTCCGTTTCACTTATCGCCTTCGACAAATTTCAATTATTAATTAACTGAAAAAGGCAAATCGGCGCCAGTGAGAATCGAACTCACGATAGTAGACTTGCTATGCATACGCGCTAGCCACTACGCTATGCCTCCCATGTTCGAAGTAGAATGAGTAGTGCAGAAGAAGATATGCAATTAATGAATTATCTGCGGGAAAACCCTTTCCATACCGGAGTCAGAGCGAGGGAAGAAACTAACTTTCCTGGGTCATAATGCTGAAGAATTACGACAGGCCATCATTGAGGCTTGGCACGCAAAAATTACACCAAATTACACAAGCCAACTGTTAGAATTACAAAGAAGATTTTTTTATTTTTGATATCTTAAAATAAGTCACTCTTGATGATGTTTTTTTTTATTTATATTTTTGAAGACACTATTTTGAAGAAAAAATCATTATCCCATGAACCGTAAGAGTTGTACAAAAAGCGCTTAGTGTTTTGGGAGTTTAAAATCAAGCAGGGCAAGTTATAAAGAGTGACTTTTTTTGAGATCAAATCAAAAATAAAAAATAAATTCCTCTTTGTAACTCTATCTGGAGATATACTGTATAAATATCATTTATAATAAAATTTGTTAACCTTTTTGCTTATAAGCATATATGCTTAAAGACAGTTATAGGACTTGCACTATATAATATAGACTGTACTTTAACCTTACTTAATTATTACGGAAAATGTCAGTGTCAATCTTAGTAAAGTACATATACCACAACTAAAAACTTAAAATGTTGGGGTACCTCAGGGTTCTGTGATGTGAGCGTTTTCTATGAAAATGATGGTACAGTTGGATCCGAAAAAAAAACAAGATTGAAAATTTAGTTGCGTAAATTCAATAATTACAATACAAACAAAGCCGTTGTCATGTTGACAATATTGACAATACTTATAATAATTATAAAGTAATTAGAAATGCGTTAAGATATGTTATGAAATCTCAAACTATTATATTGGAAGCAGGATGTACGGAAGTGATTGTGGCTAGTGATCTCTATAGAGACCTTTAATTGTGGCAAGGTTATTTAGTGTTTCGGAGAGTTGTGTTAAGATCATAGAAAAAAGAATAATGGTTAAGATTGAAGAAAAAATAGATGGGGGAGGAAAGGGCGTGCAGACTCGGAAAGAAAGAAGATATCAAATGAAATACAGGAAGAAAATTTACTTAATTATTTGAGAGAAACAATTTACAAGAAGCGGTGTATGCTATAAATAATACAAATTTTCCTGGGTTAAAAACCATCGCCCGTCGCCGCATCGATAGTTCCAAGATTAAAAAAGCGAAAAACAACCTCCCGAAAAACTTTTTTTAAACAAAAATCATAATTTTCATAAATTATATGTTTGGTTGCTAGAGTTCAAATTTTTATTTTTTCATAAGATTTACTAAATATTGTGTTTTAATTTTCGATTTGATTAAATATTCGAAATGTTTTTTCAGTTTATTATTTATTATTATTATTTTTTTAATATTCGACATTATTCGCATGCATTTTCTGTAATGAACTTTGAAATAACTGACAATTAATTGTCAAATTAACCTAACCTATTTCTTAAAATCCTACTTAAACTATAAAATAATTAGTAAATTTGACATTTTAGCATATTTAAATCTTGCGTTTTTTGTGGGTCCAACTGTACTAGTGGGTAAAGTAAGATTGCCCATGAGAAAATTAACCTTAACGAGGCGTTAGCCAAGCAGGTTAATTTTCGAGAGGGCAATATCGGTTTATCCATGAGTGCCATACAAGGTTTTATCCGATAAATAGCTTAGGAATTCATATTTTTATCAAACATTTTAATGACATTTACAAGAAAATAATTTGACATGTGAAAGTTGAGTGGGTAAAATAAATAATTATCCACTCAATAAAGTAAAAGCCACGTGGGGGTTATTATTGAGATTATCTATTTAAAATAAAGCTGGTAATTGTCTTATTATCTGTATGTATTGGATAAACCATTTTTTCCTTAAATACATTGTTTTCGAGATATTGGCGTTTAAAATGGTTTTTTAGCATAACTCGCTTATTTATTATCCAGTTTCAAAAATATATATTTCAAATGAAAGCTCTTTTTAAGCCCTATAAGAAATTTTATATTCAGTTTTTTGCTAGAATATAACGTTTTGGAGATACAGACTTTTAAATTTTAATAAATTATGAAATTTACACAAAACGCAGGTATACTAATCCTTTTTATAAAGTTTTAAATCTTTTAAAAAGATGCTTGCAACTGTTTAACTAATTTTTTGATCTTTACCAGCAGACTTTTTAATATAATCGTTTTTTAACTTTTCTCAGGGTTTTGGTTTTGTGACCAAATATCAATAAAAAGTATACATCTTTGTAATTTTTTGTTCATTTTCCCTATAACTTCAGTCTTTCAGGGAAGGACACCTTGTTAAAATGTATTCTGTTTTCGTGTTGTTTTTTAATGTAATAGTATATTAAAGTACTAGTTTCATAACATACGTTTTTCTACGACTGCTTTAGAATGTAAGCAAATACACACACTTTTCAAACACAGAATGAATCCATTCTAGCTCTAGATACGGTATGAATATTCTGTATCAAGTGTTAGAATGAGCACATGTAGTGCCATCTCTTGTTTATAAAAGTAAAGAAAACTGTAGCAAAATTAGCAAAAATATATATATTTTACCATGAAATATTGAACAATTTAATGCAATTTAAAGTTTTGCGTTTAAATTACATAAAGTTTATTAGTTTTTCTTAATATTTGACCAGTTTTTTATCAATTTAGTTCAAAAAATTAAAACTGCTCCATCTATTGTTAAATATTTAAACCTGATATCTGTCAAAACAATCTGACTAAACTTTCAATTTTTGCATTATAATTTGTAAATATGTGCTAAAATTAAATAAAAATCTTTTTTAAGTACTGATTTGATAAAATTATTAAATAACATTAATTGCTTTATTTAAAAATATGTGTTTTGTTGCATTTACAATGTCGAGTCACAAAAAACATTGTTTTAACCTTGTCCGCAGTTTAAAGCCATACAGTGTTTCATATTTGCAGTCAAAGAAAAAGTATAGTCTACAAAACGTATGGAATAGTCATTCCGCGCTCGCGGGACCGTCATACTCGCCTGCCGGCTCGCATGACAAACTTTCCTCTCGCGCGGAATATTGTCTATTCCATACTAGTTATAGAAACTTACTATTTTAGCGCACGTGTACAAGTTTAGAAAACGAGCCACTTGCGGCGAGTTTTCTAAAGTACTAGTGCGCTAAAACCGTGTTATGAAACGAGTGCTTTATACAATTTTTTCTATTTTGCTATAAAATTTAAAAAAACTCACATTTAAATTGATGACTGATTTGGGGATTTTTGTTTTGGACTGGCATTACAGTTTTTTTTACTGCAATTAACCAAGCCACAATTTTAACATGGTAAAAATAACCTAAACACAAAATTTTGTAGAAAATTTAACTTTAAAGCGACATTGACATTTGCACGGAAAACGTCAAGCGATAGGCCTGGTCTGTTGCCAACCTAAAAGAACAAAAAGTACAGACCTCTTATGGGCCTATAAGAACACGCAAAATGCGTGTGATTATGAGCTTATAAGAGTCGCAAAATAGAAAAACATTTTTTCGTACGACCTAGTGTACACGAAATAAAGAAAAATGCATGTTCACTATGTATTCTCGTTAGGATATTTTTCTGTCGCACGAGTACATAGTGCATATTTGAATGAAATGACAACTATGCACACTCATTTATCCAAACGATTACACATAGCTTTCATTTTGACAAAAGTCATTTGACGTTTATAAAAATTTGAAATGTAAAAATTAAATGCAGGTTATTCTTTAAAATTTACATTTTTAAAGAGTCTAGACTGTAGGTCGAACGAAAAATGTTGTTCGCAACTCGTTTGCGACAAGTCCTTAGTGCACTCGAATGATTTTTTGACTTCGCTTCGCGTCGTCAAAAGAACTTCATTCTCGTGCACTAAGGACTAAAGTCGCTTACTCGTTACGATAACTACTATTGTATAAGATTTACAATTTTTTTTTCCGTTTTTTACATATTTTTTCAGATTTTATCCAAGATGGAAGGAGTACGAATCGGGACAGGCCTCGTTTTTGCAGTATTCCTTGGACGAGGGCCAATGGGAGGAAGACTGGACAAGTCTGCTCTCATTGGCCAGCCAACCGGGTACCAGTTTGGAGCAGCTGCACGTTTTTGCGTTGGCTCACATTTTGAGACGTCCCATTATAGTTTACGGGGTTAAGTATGTTAAGAGTTTTCGTGGGGAAGCGTTGGGTTATGCCAGATTTGAAGGTAAGATATTTTCTTAATATTTTTTGAAAATGAGTCTAATTTTCCTAAATTATTCTAATTTTCCCAAAAACAACTCTTATTTTCCCAAAAACGACTAATTTTCCGACAAATGAGTAATTTTCCCAAAAATCTGTGATTTTTCCAAAAATTACTTTATTTTATTAAAAACGAGTCTTGTTTTACCAAAAATGATTATTATCTTACCCAAAAAAATCCTTTACCAAAGAGTCCAATTTTCCCTAAAAAAGGTGAAATTTTCCCAAAAACAAGTCTGATTTTCCAAAAAATAAGCATTTTTTTCCAAAAATTGGTCTAATTTTACCCAAAAAGTTATTATTATTATTCAAAACAAGTCCCAAAAAGAGTTATTTTCTTTTTTAATTAATCTAATTTTTTCGAAGATAAGGCTTATTTTGCAGAAATGTTTATAGCCTGGCACGTTTAAAAAAAAAATACAAAAATATTTGGAGCACGTTTTTGCGTTGCAGTTTTCCCAAAAAGAGTGAAATTTTCCCAAAAATAAGTCTAATTTTCCAAAAAAATGGCATTTTTTCCAAAAACTCGCTCAAAACCCAATATCTCACACAGTTTACCGAAATTTTTTTCCAAAACTGTAATTTTACCTAAAAACTTTTTTTTCAAAAACCAGTGTCAAAAAGAGTAATTTTTCCAAAAAATAATCTAATTTTCCCGAAAATAAGGCTTGTTTCTCCAGAAATGTTTTTAATTTATAGTCTCTAGTTTTTACAAAAAAAATTCTAGTCTAATTTTTCCAAAAATGTGTCGTAATTTTCCTAAAAATGAGTTCCGTTTTGTCAAAAATAAGTATTGTGTATTAAATGTCTCATTTTACCAAAGAGACCAATTTTCCCAAAAACAAGTAATTTTTTCGAAAATTCAAAAATCAGTATTTTCCCCAAAATAAGTCCAAGTTTACGAAAAATTTGTTATTTTTTTTTAATGTCTAATTTCATACAAAAAGTGTTATTTTCTTAAAATATATAATTATTTTATATATATATATTTTTTCTAATTTATATTGTAGTTTGTGTTATCAAAAAAAAAATCTTAATTTTTTTCAAAAAAAAAAAGAAAAAATCCAAAAACACATTTCTAGTCCATTTTCCCAAAAATCTGTCGTAATTTTCCTAAAAATGTTTGAGAACTTTCGAAAACTTGGTATTTTTCCTAAAAATGAGTCTAATTTTTTATTTTCAGGGGTGTACTTGCCCTTATTATGGGAACAAAGCTTCTGTGTTCGAACCCCGATAGCCCTAGGCTACACCAGGGGCCATTTTTCGGCCCTGGTGCCCATAGAGCCCTACAGCCGTCTTGATTCGCGCCCCTCCACACAGCACAGCAACGTGTCTCCCGACCAGCTGCAAAGCACTTTTCTGCCGCTCATGGACCACGAGAGGAAGCTACTGCCAATCCATTTTCTGAACGAGTCAGAGGTAAATACTTACACGGTGTTTTAGAACTTTTAAATGACATGACAACTTACATTTTTTTTTCTTTTTGGAATTTTTTATATGAGCTCTAATTAAAAAAATAAGACCAAACTTTTAAAAATTGTTAGAGCCGTTTTTGAAAAAAATGAGTTTTTTAGAAAATATCTCCGATATTTATCGCTAACTCGGTTTGCCCTTGATATCTCGGATTTTGACCAAACTTGGCATAGTGGTACCACTATGGTACCTAAGCACTTCATCCAATTTTTTTTCAAAACGGTCCATCCGTTCACGATACTGGGTGTCCAGGTTCTTGACAAGTTATATCTCCGTTATTTGAAAATGTAAATTTTTTGTAAAAAATAGCTTTAAATGGAAGCCAAAGAAGATTTCATTGACCTATTCAGCCCCCCTCTCCATTGCTTACTCACTCCCTTGTAACCACCCCACCCTCTGATTTTCAAATAACACCTTCCACCCCCATTTTTATCTAAGAATATGAAATTACATTTCATTTTGAATTAAACCATGTATTATAAATATAATAATATATAATCTTATTCTTTTAAGGGTCTTCCAATAACAATTATTATTCATAAACTCTATATAGAGATATATGGAAAGGATTTGATTTTCGTAGTTGCCCCTACTACCGATATGTGGCTCTGAAGAGTGCTAAAAAGCACGAAATCGATCAGTCACTTCGGAGGGACGACTGCGTTAATCAAACAAAAGTCGTTTTAAGGAATAGTAAAATGTTTTATATAGATTTTTTAAATTTGTAAATATCAAACAATTTAATTTAGTTTATTAATTCAGATACCACTGTAAAATGTGACCTCCTAGCGTTTAGGATTCAATTGGCGGCAATGTCCACCGTGGCATTGATTAATCTGCCCCCTATCGACAGCGTGCAATAGGTTCTTGAAACCAATAACTGCTTCCTTTTTTGGACTGTCGATAGGTTTATCCAGTCTCTGCTTTTAGCAGTAGATGTCGCTAGCTGTTTTTGATTTTCGTAGTTGTCCCTACTACCGATATGTGGCTCTGAAGAGTGCTAAAAAGCACGAAATCGATCAGTCACTTCGGAGGGACGACTGCGTTAATCAAACAAAAGTCGTTTTAAGGAATAGTAAAATGTTTTATATAAATTATTATTCAGTTATAATAATATCCCAACAGGTTTTAGACGGGCTATATCTCCGTTATTTAAAAATATAAAAAAGTATATGAAAGCACATTTCATTTTAAATTTAACCAGAAAATGTTCCAAAAACTTACTTTAAATTGTACCCAAAAGAAAATTGATTAATATATTCAAAACCAACTCATAACAACCCAGTCTCCTGGAACTACCCGCAATTTTGTTTTAAATACCACCCTTCTATTAATAAATAATAATTGTTATTTAGAGCCCCTTAAAATCTAAGATACCACTTATAATAAATAGTTGAATTCAGAATAAAGTGCACTTTCATAGTCTTTAATAAGAATTAGGGGGTGCTATTTGAAAAACAGAAGTTGGGGGTAGTTTCAAGGGAGTGGGTAAGCAAGGGACGGTTTTGAATAAGTCAGTAAAATCTTCTTTGGCTTTGATTTAATGCTATTTTTTGCAAATTTTAATACCTTTTCAAATAACGGAGATAGCTATTTCAAGAAGTTGGTGAGACACCCAGTATAGTGAACGGATGGACCGTTTTGAAAAAAATTTTGATGGAGTGCTTAGGTACCATAGTGGTACCACTATGCCAAGTTTGGTCAATATCCGAGACATCGAGGGCAAACCGAGTATGTTAGCGTGAAATATCAAATATATTTTCTAAAAAAAAAACATTTTTTTCAAAAACGGCTCCAACGATTTTTTAAATTTTAGTTCTTCTAGAACACTATGCTTATCTTACAGACAAAAAAAAATTAATCCAGGAAGTATGATCCGCCTAAACGTGATATTGACTCATTTTGAAAGTGTGGATGGCGCGGGGAATGCACACAGGCGAAATTTTCTAAATTCATGGCCAAAACCCTCGAAAGCGAAATTGCTTCAAATAGTCCCCAGGTAGCAAGGGATGTTATATTACAAGAAATTAACATCACTTTTGGGTGTATTTTTAAACTAAATCATAACATCACATATTATTGAAAAATAACATGTATTTAACATCACATTTCCAACGTAACACGTGTGACGTGACAACCATGTTATTTAATAACAAATATTTAGCAACGCTGTGAATATATCGCATGTCACATATTAACGTGGATTTCACGTTAATGTCATGTTATTTTGCGTCTCACCGACGTTGAAAGCAAAAAAATCGATATAAGATGATGTTGATAGAGTAAATCATTATAAGGAAATTGTATACACATTATTCGATTTCCAATGGATAGGAGGCTCTGCCGGGCTTCTCAAGACCACGGACATGGATTAAGGTAAAATATTCTCCGATAAATCTGCAATTTCGTATTTATAATTTATCTGTTTCAATCTGTGATTGTTTAAATTACTGATTGATTTTAAATCTGAAATTGTTTATAGGGTTATGGCGTTTTTAAGGTTTTTATTTAGAAAAAGCTAATATCCTAGGATTTTATTTAAATATTAGAGTACCAGCAACGGCATCCATACGATATTAGATATACCAGCGCAGGAATGTGGATTTATGATGTCACAAACACGTTATTTTCGGGATGTCATTGTGTGATGTTATTAGGGGCGGACTTAGGACATCCCCACCATGCTACATTCTTGTTAAATGTGTCTACAATCTTAACATCACATGTCACATATTAACGTGGCTTTCACGTGAATGCCATGTTATTTTGCTACCTGGGTCGCCTCTATCGTTTTTTATCTTCTCTATGAACTGTACCAATAGATGGTGCCAAAGTCGTTTTCTATCAAAACAAATGAACCGAAAATGTCAGTTCAAAACTAATTTTGAAACGTTATTTTTTTTAATCAAGTTTTTTTAATATAAATATCAAAGTTGTTGCTTTTTTTAAGCAGTTTTTTAAAATGGATTTAAATTCCGTAGGTATGTATTTATTTTTTACAATGATCCTTTAGTGGTCGAAATAAACATATTATTATTATTATTATTATTATTGCGGTAAAAAGAAGAAAAACCCCATTCTTAAATAAACAATGGGAGACACGCTCTTACTTTACCGACTGTAAATACACAATGTGTATTACACATACTATGAAATTGCAGGTAATTTTTGTTTCTTTCAAAAACCAACTTGGTATTAAAAGTATCTACCCTATAAAAAAATTCAAACAAGTCTTGGAAAAAGCCCTGCACATTTGCTCGTGTTGGTGCCCTTATCGTTCTGGGGGGGAAGTATAAATAAATAAATAAAATATAAACTGTTTGTTATAAACTAAAAGAAATGTCATTTTAACATCTCTATTCCAAACATCTCTATTCCACATTTCTCTATTCCATAACATCTCTATTCCACACTACTCTACTCTGCACTATGTACTTGCTTAATATAATTTTTCCTTAGCGTAACAAAGTCGTTGCATTTATTAGTATGTAATTAGTATTTTTGATTTTTGTTAATTATTATTTTAATAATTAATATGTATTGTATTTGTTGTAATAGATTTGTATCCTAAACATAGAAATTTAAATTTATTATCTGTTTTTGGTAAAAACTATGTTTTTTTAAGTGAGTGTCAATTTTAATTAAGTCACATCCTGTCAATTTAATTCACTAACGGTAAGTAAATAATAATTTTTAATTATAAATATTTATATTTTATGATATATTTTTAAATTAAAAAAATTACGAGCCAAGGGATAATTCGCACAGCATGCCAAAAACGTTACTTACATGCCCCCGGGGGCATTTACCGCAGTCAACGTAATCATTCAAGATAATTACTGCCTTGTCATCTTTGACAATGTTAATGACAATACTTATACAGGGTTTTTAAATTATAGAGCGCAAACACAAATTTTAACGTTTTTGTTCCACTAAGGAAAAATTAACTTTAGATATTAGGCAAGTACGTAGTGCAGATTAGAGTAGTGTGGAATAGATGTTATGGAATAGAGAAATGTGGAATAGAGATGTTTGGAATAGAGAAATGTAGAATAGAGATGTTATAAAAAAATGTGTATATGGCTCCAGATACATTTAATAAAAACTCTTTTTTTTATGCTTCCTTAGAAGGGCTGTAGTTAGCTCCCTCAGGGCTCATTTCCCGACCAACCTTTATAGAAACTTTTTTTCATATTTTTCGATGTAGAATCGCCTCTTAAAATTGTTTTGTTAGTTTTGACTTTTTTTTCTAATTGTTTTTTTTTCTCCAGTTGGGTAGAGAAGAGTCAATTATGAGGCAATGGCTGGACGTCTGTGAGAGTGAGGGCGGAATTCTGGTCGCCCAACAATTATTACACAAAAGACCTCTGCTAGTTGCTCAAATGGTTGAGGAATGGCTCAACCATTACAGAAGACTTACGTAAGTACCTTTATTTTCACCTAGGAAGTTCCTGTATTACACAGTAAATAACGACCATTAATCGGAATAAATTCAGTTATGACTCATCAACGTTGAAAATAAACAGAGAAACATAGGCTTACGGAATAATTTTGCCGAATTATGAGGGAAATTTTTATAAAGGTCACTAAATCAAAACATTTGACGACTAATTTGTTACACACAACAATATTGAATATACATATTAACTATAAATATGTAAATATATCGGTGTTTTTCGAAGAAAATAAAAATGTAAATATTTAAAACCTCGCGTCAACGATAGAATCGACGCGGCGCCTATGCGAGCACTGGAAATTCGCCGATGACTGATAATGACCTTATGATAAAAAAATCACGAGTCGTAGAAAAAAAATAAGTGTTAATTTACACCACAGCTTACCATAAAATAATCTTAAAAATTATTTCCTGTTCGTAAATTTTGCTCTCTGACGCCTCGCAGGTTAATTTTCTCATGGGCAATATCGGTTTACCCATGAGTGCCATACAAGGTTTTATCCAATAAATAGCTTAGGAATTCATATTTTTATTAAATATTTTAATGACATTTACAAGAAAATAATTTGACAAGTGACAATTGAGTGGGTAAAATAAATAATTATCCACTCAATAAAGTAAAAGCCACGCGGGGGTTATTATTGAGTTTATCTATTTAAAATAAAGCTGGTAATTGTCTTATTATCTGTATGTATTGGATAAATATATTTTTTCAGGCATATGACAGCAGCGCCATTTAGGCCTCTCCCCATTCAGGATTATTCAAGCGAAGGTGATACAGATGACGAATAACGCAAGTCAAAAATCGTGCCCTTTTGACACGACAAAACGTAGTGATGATTAGTACCTAATTTAACAAAATTATCTCATAAAAAAATCGATTAAAAAATAATTAAACTAATGTTTTGAATTAAAAATATCGTGGACCGATAACGTATTTTTTGTCGATTTGGATTTTATTTTTTTACAAGTTTTTGGTAAATATTCTTAGTCAAAATATTAAAGAATGGAGCTCTCTACAACTAGAATTATGAAACAAAAGACGTCTACCCTATCTCTCTACACTTTCCAGCAAACCAAATAAATACTGTATTTGTTTTTCATACAACAAATACAGTATTTATTTGGTTGGCCGGAAAGTGTAGCACTGAGCGGCACGAACGAACATAGCTAATGTGAATTTGTAGAATAAGATAAGTCTACTAAAATTTAGATGGCGCCAGTAATTTCTTTAATAAAAATAGTTACACTTTTCGCCCGGCCAAGTAAATATTGTATTTGTTCAACAAAGAACAAATACAGAATTTGTTTGGTTGGGTGGAAGTGGGAGTGTATGTATGTCTTCTATCCTTTTTGGGTAGAACTTTTGTCCCTGTCTAATCTAACGGGAGAAATCGCCATTAAGATTAAATAAATACCTTGCAAAATATATTCTTTTCAAACTATTTTTAAAGCGTCACGTTTAGAAGAAAAATCCTCATCACTGTAACTCTCCATAATTCCTTAACAACAAATATTTAACACATAAATATTTAGCACACGAAATTGAGATTTGATTAAAGATGAATAATAATTTTATATTAAAAAAATGACAGAACACAACATCTCGTAGCATATACTTGACACTGTCAAGTTGGCAAAAGTACAAACCATCGACTTCCCGGTTGCCTACACTCTAGCGCGCAAAATTCAATTTTGCGCTTGCTCTCATGGTAATGAGCAGAAAAGTAAAATGCTATGAAATAGGTTATTTTTCGGTCAGAAACTTCATTTGTTTTTGTAGAAATGTTAACTTTTCTATTAGATCGTTTCGGTCCACAAAGTACGACCTCACACAGCAAAACTATTTTCTCACTACCAACTAGGTAAGTTGACATTACTTAATCAAAATGCCGACAGTAAGGGAAGGTACTATATCGAGCACACTTAGTGAGAGATGAAATCAATACAAACAAAACCGTAACTAGACAGAAAGGACACGAAGTATCCGACACTTACCTAAGGGGGACACCTAGACACAAGACTACTATTCTTAATTTTATAGAGTGATTCCATAAAAAAATGATTTGTTGAATTGTCACACATATAAATGTTAAAAATATTATTAATAAAATACGATTTTAACTCCTTGGTAGTGAGAAAAACGTAATGCGCTACTCGTAGGTAAGTTTTTTTCTGTCTTCGGTCGTGTTTATGGACCTCGGCTCCGCTTCGGTCCACAAAATACAACCTCGCACAGAAAAATTCACTTACCTCTACTAGGAGCGCAAATAACTATTTCTTTAGGCTAGGGCGTAAAGTACTTTATGGCCCTATGTCCAAAAAGTGACACTTTACGTCAAAAAGTCAAATCGGACTTTGACAAAATAGTTATTTATATACCAAGGGGCTAAACTGTTTTAGTCCCGCTGCATGAATGTTTTCTGAGCGAGCGCAGCGAGCGAGGGAAACAGAAATTCAAGGGACTAAAACAGCCACGTTTAGTCCTGAGGTATATACATTATTTTTTGCACGACCAAACATAATTTAGGTGGGTAGATAAAATTAAAATCAAAAACCATGCGTCTAAAATCGAGTGTGTTATTTTCGTAATTTAATCAAGATGCCTGTGAATTGCGAAAGGTCAGTTTCACGGCTATCGCGATTTCAATTGTTTTTTAATATGGTTGACACAAACGTCAGTTCGAAAAAATGGACGAAGACGATAAATGTTAAGTAATTTAAACAAAGTTATTTTTAAAGGTTTTCTTTGTTAAAATCAAATAATTTCGTTTGAATCGCTAATTTATTGCAAAACATCACCAAACCTAATTTTTATACCAGTAAAGCACATGGTATGTATAATATTTTAATATTATCAAGATTGCCGTGGTTTTTTTCCCTTGGGAGAAAAACGGCAAATTTGGTCCCAAAAATAAAAGCGTAAAATTAAGTTTTAGTCTTGGTCGTGCAAAAAACATATTATTACTATTAAATTCCTTAACATTTCGAAAATTTCTTAAATTTTTGTCCAAAAAAACACTAATTCTGTTTACCAAAAAGTTCTAAAAATAAAAACAAAAACAAAAAAATGCATTCTTAGTCCATGAAAAATATTATCATAGCATAGAATTTTAACAGAATATTTTTAAGATTATTGCACTCACTGAACGTCACATTTAAATAAAATATAAGTAAGGTTTTTTGACAAAAAAAAATCTATTTCCCTGTTTTGAAATAGCTAGAGGCTCTTTTCCGCATTCGATTGCATTTGCCTGAACGACGCGTAGCGGAGTATTGTAACATTAAATTTTACATACAACATTGTTACAATAGTTTAAGAGTTGTAACTTGAGTGTTCCACTATTTTAACTATTTTTTCAATACAAAAGTATTGAATTACATTGTTGCATATTTCCTTAAAAAAAAAACTGAAAAATAATTTTTTTGTCAAAAAGCCTTAATTTGCTTTTTATAATTTATATTTTATTGATTTAATTGAGAAATATTGTTGATAATAGATAATATAAAAAAAAACTAAATATTAAGGTGCATTAATTTTTTTCTTGCCTATACAATATGGTATAGTATTACTTATTTGGGTAAAGTATATTTATTTTTATAGATGGATAGATGAAGTACAAAATATATACATTTTTTAGTTTTTCAAAAGAATTTTTGCAGTAGAAAAACAAGAAACTAAAAATTACACAGGCTCACTATAAATAAAAACCTCATTTACTTTTAACTAGACGAATTTTTGAGCGCTGAAAATTAATTTGACAATCAAAAAGCCCGCTGACCCCCCAAAGGATCTCGCCTTTTATGGAAAAGTAATCAAATTTGGGGTTTTGGGTTTTTTTCAGCGCACAAAAATACGTAAGTAAAAATGGTCTGGAAAAATAGTTAAAAAAACGGCCTGAAAGAGTAGTTAATGTTTTTATTTTTTGTGGGCCTGTGTTATTGGCAAATGATTTTTATCAAACTTGCTGCTGATTAATTAAAATTATATAATTTTTCTTTTTTTTAATTTTTAGTTGGGATGTTTTTATTTTTAACAAATAAAAAAATTATTTTTTTTTGTGGATTTATGTTTTAAAATATTTATGTATATGTTTGAATTAATTTATGTATAGAGAGGTTTATATAAAAATATGTATTGCGTATAAAATACATTGTTAAACTGTTAAATATTAGGAGAAAAAATATTTTACTTGTTCTCACAAAATCTTGTAATAAATAAAAAAAAAATTAAATTTGTATAGTTTTTTACTCTATTTTGCCTGTAATCTTCAAGGCTTTGACCTAATTTTCTTCCTTAATTACTTTAATTTTTGGTAAAAAATATAGATATCTTGAGGAAAAATACATAAAAAATTTCGTATAGTGTAACACTATAGGAGCAACTATTTACAAAAAAATTTCAATTAAGAGGAAGTAACATTTTGTGCCACCAAAAATTTAAAAGGCTATTAATCCTTTAATATTAAATTTAGGTGTTTCGGTGAAGAATACTTGTTTGCTTAGTTTCCAATGAAGAATCGCCCTGCACCATTAAAATTTTATTGTTGCTGTTTTGCTCCCCATTCAATATCTCCATCTTCGAAGGCCAATAGCTCCCTTAGGGCTCATTTTCGGACCAACTATTATAGGAACTTTTTTTGATATTTTTGGATGTAGAATCAGCTCTTAAGTTTTGGCATGCCAGTTACTGATCACCCTGTATTTTCTCTAAATATCAGTAAATATATTGTAGAAATTTTCTGAGCTTGAGTCTGCTGTAAGGGAACGTTCAAGTATTACGTAACGCAAATTTTGATCATTTTGGACCCCAGCCCCGCTATAACGCTATTTTTCTATGTTAACATGAGCGTGATACTCCAAAGTGCCCCCCCCCCCCTAGGAGCGTTACGTAATACTTGAACGTTCCCTAACTCGTAAACTACTCATCTGATTGAAAAATGTTTCCTCTATAATTTTTGTATCTATGTAATCTATTTTTAACCTAGGTGGCGCTGGAGAGAAGATATTCTCGAAAAATTGGTTTTCGGTACCATTTTTCCAATATGGCGCGCAAGCGGCGGTCGCTCAAGGTCGAAAACTCGGAATTTTAATGAGGACACCAAACTGTACAAATCCACCAAATTAGAACTCTCCTTTACCTTTTGCAAGTCAGAGCATTTGCTATTTCACGTGGAAGTCATTATGACATCATTTATTGATTTTCTCTGAGTTCATGAACGCATACAGATGACTCCTCATTGTAAAGTCATTACGAGCAAAGAAAATATATATTACGAGATCATGTCATGAAGATCTAGCAGCGGTCTACGGAATGCGCATGCGCAAACTTTAAATTAACCGCGAAATTAAAAAAAAAAAGAAAGGAATTTCCCAGTGGAAATGTTCCCCAAGATGACTGGAGAAACTACTTCCTCTAGGCTAAAGCCTCCAGATATCTACGGCTCACCATACCAATCCGATAATGTGTATCGAATTACCAGACCAGCAAGTTAATTACTAGTGGTATATCCTTATACAGACAGCTGCCTTTTAATACTAGTATTCCTAGAAGGCGACTTTATTCGTTTAATAACTTTAGTTAGTGGTAGGAAATAACATGTGGGGCCACCTATAGCATAACGCTGTCAAGTGCACTGAAATTGAAACATTACAGAAGCCTGTACTATTTGGCAATCGTTCTCAATCGAGTCCCGGGCGACATTTGCTATTTCACGTGGAAGTCATTATGACATCATTTAATGATTTAACGTTAAATGTATACACCTCATGATAAACTCATAACAAACTCATAACATGATCACAAAATCATGAGATGTGCTCATCATGATGTTGTATGAGTACAAAACGTGGAAATCATAACATGATGCTCTCATGAGGCCTCCTGAGTTTATGAATGTTGTCCAGGTACTCACTGCCTGGACTAAACGGTTAATCATCTTTTCAACTAACTGATCGATCTATGAATCAAACGATCGATCTGTCAATCAACCAATCGATCATTTAACGGATGAATTAATTAGTTAGGCAAAAGATCCAAATTGATTTTTTTTCGTTAGAGAAATAAAAAAATATATACTTATTAAGCAAACTTTAATAAATCCTAAAAATATCTACAAACCAGGCATGATAAAAGCAACATTATCTAAAGTGTTGATCAACTGTTCAGGACTGCAACAATTTTCCTGCAGTTCTGGAATTTGTTGGGTCAGACAAAGTAAAGGGCCCAGAGCGCACAGCAGGGAGTCGAGTAGCACGGAGAGGCTTCCAGAGACTGCAATCTGCCCCTGTAACAAAAAACAAGCCGTGAAGATATGTAATGCTACGCATTCCATTAAGGTAAAACACCCAATAGTTGACACTACCCCAATAGTTGACAGTTTTAAATAAAACAACCTAAAATAAGATTACATTACATTTATTGAGGCAAAATAAATGGGCACCTAGTACCATCTAGTCTTAGAATTTGCAACTGAAGATCACGTGATGAGTTGCGTTTTAATATGGCAGGCAATTTTTTAGTGGAGTGTTTTTGTTCGCATTTTTTTTTACAGTTTCTTAAGACAAGTTCTAAGAAATTGGGTGTTTTTAATTTTCAGTATTTAGTGAATAATACGTATTTATGCATGCTAATCTTAATTACAGGCTTTTATGGGTTCAAATCAAACTTTTTCTCATTATTTACAACTCAATAAGACAGTTTTAGCTTTTTACATAGGGGGTGTCAACCACTAGATTAAAAAATCAACAAATTTCAATAGTTGACAGCTAATTTTACGGCTCGTGGGGATCGTTTAAAATACTGTATTATACACCTCAGGGTGACCACAGGTTTTTTCAAATTAAGATTCCCTTTTTTTCCTAATTCTTCCCTGATTTTTTCATGATGCTTTCCTGATTCTTCTCTGAACTTCCTGATAAAAATTAAAAATTTTCCCTGATTTTAGTACAGATCATGAACGTAGAGATATAAAAAAAGTTTTTGAAGCCAATATTCTCAAAAAATTTGAACATCCTGTTTTATTTTTAAGTTATGATTTTTTATTTTTTCAACTTTTTTTCTGTAAAACTGATCGATGGATTGGTAGAACTCTATGAATAAAAACTTGTTTTAGTAATAGTTTATCATGTACACCACAGCTTTTTTTCAGTTTCCCTGATTTTTTACAGTTGATCAAATTACCTGACTTTTCCATGATTTCCCGGTTTTCCCTGATCTGTGGACACCTGCACATTTAATTAAGATCTAAATGTGGATGGGTGTTTTAAGATAAAATGAATGTTTTTTTTTATAATTCCAATAAAAAAAATAAAATATATCAAAGTATTTTAATTAAAATGCTCATCTCTTATTTTTCGTATTTTGCTAGGAACTTCACTTCAGTTTTGTAAGTTATTGTACAATTCTGGTTAACCTCTGGTCGCAAAGCATTTAGAGATAAGATAAGATTTAGAGCTTTAAAGTTAATAGGAAATTTTAAGTCAACTATTGGTTAAAATACTGTCAACTATTGGTGCTTTGATATCGTTTTGTAAAACTTGATGAATTTAAATAAAAATATAACTTTACTGGCATTCTTTTTAATAAAAACAGTAATTTATAAGTTACATTTTTAAAGCATTATGCTTTTAAAGTAATATTTCTTTTAAAATAAAAGAAAAATATGTTATGTCGACTATTGAATATGTTATATGTCAACTATTGGTAAATTAATTTATTACCCCTGTCAACTTAACAATTTTTACAGGGTCTACAAAAAAATTAAAAATATGTGTTTGTATTATCACATTCAAACATTTTGGTACTAATATAAAAAGAAAACATCTAACTAAACACATGTATTAAATAAAATATAAAAAAAAATTATTAGATAAAATTTTAATTAAAAAACATTATAGAATTTTTCTTAGACTGTCAACTATTGGGTGTTTTACCTTACATGCAAATATGAAACACTGTATGGCTTTAAACTGCGGACAAGTTTAAAAACAATGTTTTTTGTGACTCGATCACAGATTTCACATATGTGAAATCTGTGGACTTGACATTGCAATTGCAACAAAACACATATTTTTAAATAAAGAAATTAATGATATTTAATAATTTTATCAAATCATACACAACATATTTACAAATTATAATGCAAAAATTGAAGGTTATGTCAGATTGTTGTGACAGATATCAGGTTTAAATATTTAACAATAGATTGAGCAGTTTTAATTTTTTGAGCTAAATTGATAAAAAACTGGTCAAATATTAAGAAAAACTAATAAACTTTATGCAATTTTAACGCAAAACTTTAAATTCCATAAAATTATTCAATATTTCATGGTAATATATATTTGCTAATTTTGCTACAGTTTTCTTTACTTTTATAAACAAGAGATGGAACTACATGTGCTCATTCTAACACTTGATACGGAATATTCATACCGTATCTAGAGCTAGAATGGATTCATTCTGTGTTTGAAAAGTGTGTGTATTTGTTTACATTCTAAAGCAGTCATATAAAAATTATTTTCGCTCATTCCAGACGGATTTTTTCTTTTTTCTCTTACCTCGTGTTCTTTTAATCTTTCTCCTATAATAGTCAAACTTTCACCCAAAAGTTTCAAATGGGCAGCAACGTCGATGGGTTTGATACCGTTTACTTTGTACCCGCCATCTTTGCTTCTGGGACTTGGTGGGGACGTGGTGCTTTCGTAATGGCTGCCGATTTGGTACGAGCCCAGCGAGGCGGGCGAGATTTTTGAAGACGGGGTCTTTTTGCTGGGACTTTTTAACAAACCTAAAATTTTATTTAATAAACACAAAAATAAATGTAAAGACAATACAAAAAACTGCGGCCAACAGAAGAATACGTTTCCCTGTAGGCCTAGGTTAATTAAAATAAAAAAAAAATTTTTTTCAAAACACTTTTTTTCATAAAAAATAAAAAAAAATAAATTTGTTTTTCTTTTTTCAAAAAAAGTTATTTTTTCGGAAAAAAATCCCCATCTTACCTCCTTGTTAACCCATCCCCGATATTTACCTTGGTAAAAATAATTCCAGCCTACAATCTTGGTCCAAATTGGAAGCCTGTAGCTTAAAGCATTCTCGAGTTATCGCGACAGATCGACGACAAACGTCAAGTCCAAACGTTATAGGGTAATTGCATGGTAACTGTCGTTACAGCCGTATAAAAAATGACACTTTTAAATACAGGGTGATCCATAACTGGCATGCCAAAATTTAAGAGGTGATTCTAGATCCAAAAATATAAAAAAAGTTCCTATAAAGGTTGGTCCGGAAATGAGCCCTAAGGGATCTAGGGCCCTTTAAAATTGTAATAAAAATAAGGTTTTTAATTAATAACTCGGGTACCGTTTAAGCTAGAGCGGCGAGCTTTTGCATGTATACTAGTATTAATAAGGGCAATAAGTTTATGTTAATTTATTTTTTTAATTTATCCAGAGGCGTGCCCAGACGGACAAAATATATGAGGCTAAAAACATTTTTGCCCCAAACTTTTCTATGTGTATGTTTTTTGGATTTGTTGTAAAAAATAAAGATTTCTAGAGTAAAAATACATATAAAATATCATATAGTGTAACACTGTAGGAGCAACCGTTATAAAAAAAAATGCAATTAAGAGGAAGTAATATTTTGTGCCACCAAAAACGTTACTTTTTAAAAGGCTATTACTCCTTTAATATTAAATTTAGGTGTTTTGGTGTATAATACTTTTTTGCTCAGTTTTAAATGAAGAATCACCCTGCAGCATTAAAATTTTATTGGTGCTTTTTTTGTTCCCCATTCAATACGTCATCTTCGAAGGGCCGTAGCTCCCTTAGGGCTCATTTCCGGACCAACCTTTATAGAAACTTTTTTTCATATTTTTGGATGTAGAATCACCTCTTAAATTTCGGTACGCGAGTTCTGGAACAGGCTGTATTTTATTATATTATCATTTTTTCACAGTCTAAAAATAATAAATAACAATCTTTAATAATAATATAATAAAATATCTAAAAGAAAGTGTCATTTTTTCTACGGCTGTAAGGACAATACCCTATAAAGCAATAAATAACGCAAGGGGAAAATAAAAAGAAATATGAAAAAATTAAAAATTTCAAATATTTTTCATTTTTTTTGCGAAAATTATATACCGAAAACGTAAAAAAGAAATATATTGAAATGGAAGTAAAAAGGAAGTAAAAAATGTTTGATACAAAAAACAATTACTATAAATTTTTACCAAACATATTTTTTTTTCGTTTTATCAACTGATTTTTTTTATTTTTTCGTTTTATTCAAACCTATTTCTGGAAAAATATATACAGGGTTATTCAGAAATAAGTTCGAAAAATTTAAGAGGTGATTCTACGTTAAAAAATATGAAAAACGGTTCCTATAAAGGTTGGTCTGGAAATGAGCCCTAAGGGAGCTACGGCTCTTTAAAATTGTAATAAAAATAACTAGCTTAAAGGGTACAACCCCTTTAAGCTGGAGCGACGAGCTTTTGCATGTATACTAGTATTATTAAGGGCATAAAGTCTTATAATAGGACTAGGTTAATTAAAATCAAAAACAAAAAAAAAAAAACAAAAAATTAAAAAATAAAAAAAAATAAAAACTGCAAAAAAAAAATTTTTTCAAAAAAAGTTTTTTAAGTAAAACGAAAAAAAAAATAAAAATATTTTTTTTTTGAAAAAATTGTTTTTTTTTCCCTTACACCAATCCGATTTTTACCAAAAATAATCCCAGCCTAGAACTTTGGATAAACAACCCATGGTCCAAATTTGCCATCTTTAGCCCGAAGAGTTCTTGAGTTATCGTGGTCACAAATTTCCCGGACACACAGACAGACCTAGAGACCGACAGACAGACAGTAAGATAGATTTTTTTTTTACGGAAATCATATTTTTTGGATACAAAACGTCCATAAACGTAAAAAAAGCAATAAACAATTTTCGATTTTTTTTACTAACGCAAGACTCCTTGGGGAAAGGAATTTAATAAAAATAAATGTTTTTAAAAAACTTGTTTGACCCTGTTTGGACTTTTTACCCCATACCGAATTTTACTAAAAATATTGTCCAAATTTTAAGTCTTTAGCTCGAAGCGTTCTCGAGTTATCGTGGTCACAAATTTTCCGGACAGACAGACACACCGACAAACAGACAGAGAAAGATTTTTTTTGGACGGAAATAATATTTTTTTAGATATAAACTGCCGAGAAACGTAAAAAAAAGCAATTAAAATTTTTCATTTTTTTTACTAACACCATACTTTTCTTGGGGAAAGTAAAATTTATTTTTAAAAGGAAATTTAAAAATATCTTTATTTTATTTTTGGGTTGTTTTCCCTTGATCTAGTCACATACTGCTTTTTAGTTTAGCATTCCTAAAAATTTTGACTACGAGATACTAAACGAAAAAGCAGTAAGTGCCATTTTTTTATTTAAATAAATAATTAATGATTGCGTACTTGTGTTATAATAAAGGTACTTTAAACCTAAAGTTATCCTCCCACTTTCTCGATTTTAGCTATAACACAAGGGAGTGGCTAAGACGATTTACTGTTTTTGTCATTATCTGAGTTTGATTAAATATGGAGTTACTGCTTTTTAGGGTAGTAGGGCAGTACAGGGAAAAATATTATTTTGTTGGCACCAGTATTTGTATAATTTTTTAAGAGGGTAGCATTTCTAACCGACATCCCTAAGAATCTTCTTCTCGCTTTTCAAAATCCTCCCGTCTTTGATAACCAGCTTCTTCTTCGACGAAACCGTGTCCAGCCTTTTGAAGCCGCCCGCCTCGTCCTCAAACTCACTGTCCGACTCGATCGACTCGTCTATACTCGACTCGGTGTGGTTCGTGGGCTGTTCGTACTCGCTCTCCTCATTTTCAGAGTCTGTATGTACAGCGAACGGCTCGAATTGCTCTTCTTTCACGTAAGGCTTTAAATAAAAAACAAGATGAAACGTTGCAAGCACCCTGTCAAAACATCGGCACTATTGTACACTAGAGCCATCTAGTTTGCAAATTTCAAACAAGGGTTTTGTTTGATTTTAAATTCTGTATCTTTAAAACATTGTATTTCAGCAAAAACTGTATATAACATTTTTTATAGGGCTTAAAAAGAGCTTTTATTTAAAATATAATTTTTTGAAATCGGGTTATAAATATGTGAGATATGCTAAAAAAACCTTTACTGCTTTAAACGACAATATCTCGAAAACAATGCGTTTTAGGAAAACGTTGTTTATAACATTTTTTGACCAATTTAAAATTATCTTTTATATAAGTGCTAAATTAACCAAATACAATAATAATTGCCTTAATTATAAACAAAAAACGTTAAAAATAGGAGTTTTACCCTATTTTTACCCCCTTACCCTCAATCGTTTACCCCTAAAATCTAATCAGCTCTTCGGAATACGATAAGAAACAATATGCAAAAACCGCAAGTCGATATCTCATGTAGAAATGGAGTTAGAGAGTTTACACCCAGACATACGGACGGACGCAAATTTTTTTTTTACTGATTTCGACTCAGAATGGTCTAAAACGTCGAGAAATGTGAATAAAACGTGGTCAAAGATTTTGACTTTTCGGCGAAGATTTGAATACATCGGCACTCTTAGTAGCACTAAGTGCCGATGTAATTGTAGTTATACAGTGTATAATATACACGGTATCGCACGGTAGACAAATCACCCAAATTGTCGCGTTATTAACAGAGATATCAATATGAAATTTTTACTAGTCAATATAATATATGCATTTTTTTAGCATAACAACATTTTTAAATGCCAAAAATATATTTTTTTCTTTATTGTATAAAAGTTTTTTTTTTACTAAAAACATTAATTTTCATTTAAATTATCAATTTTAAGAAATTAAAAAAAAAAATAACTTTCTTTTAGGAATTACCCACTAACGTTAAAAAGTAGATTGCCGTGAAATTAAAATTTTCAAGTATGACGTAGGGTCATTCCTTCCAGCGGCAGCTTTCTGCTGCTGTCAACGTTCATAAAAACATGTCAAATCTAATATCCAAAATTTGAAATAGATGTAATCTAACATTTAATGTTAGAATGAAAAAAATTAACATGAAGAAAACAGTTATGGGAACGTTCAAGTATTACGTAACGCAAATTGTACCAAAATTCATAAACTTCATACCCCGTTTCTCGCGTTATTAAAGGCTGTAGAGATTTCATGTTTTGGCTACCCCCCAAATAGGGGCTGTGTTAGGGGGGTACCCAAAATATAAAATCTCTACAGCCTTTAATAACGCGAGAACCGGGGTATGAAATGTATGAATTTTGGTGCAATTTCCCAAACTAAATTTAGTTGTCCAGTAACTTAAAAAATGTTTGAAGAAAATACTCCACTACGAAAGCTATCTTGTAAATTTGACAAATTATATAGAATCTATAATTTATTTGAGGCGTATATATATTTACAGTATTATTAATTTGAGCCATTTCGCCTCAATGACTATTTATATTGATAAAAAATCTAGAACAGAAAATAAAATTAAAATGTTCTTATCAGGCGCACCTATTTCTAGATGCGCTGGTAAGGTATTGCGTTTAAAATAATACTTATCTGCTATATCTTCTTTACCTAAAATATATTATTAGTCAATACCTTACCAAAGTTTAAATTTTTTGCCTAAATAAAGAACGAAAAACTGAATAAAAGTTAACTTCTAACGTTTCGGGATCTAATCTGATCTCGTTTTCAAAGAAAATTATTAGTTTTTGAAAGAATTTGTGCAATATTTATCAATCAAAATATGACAAATGTCAAAATATGTAATTTCGAGGTAATTGAAACAAAGACACCTGTAAGAATAAAAAGATGTAGAGAAATTAATTTGGAAAAGGCGTTTTTGTTGACAATTTATTTAATAATTTTATTGTAATCTTATTAATAAGGTACATTGCATTATAAATTAGGTCCAATTGTTTAATTAAAAATTATTTTTTTAATTTTTGAAAAAATAAATTCCATGTTAACTAATTTTTCACTGTGTAAAATAACTAAAATTTACTCTAGTCAAGCTACTTATAAAAGCCAATGTTGGGATATTGATGTTTTTCGACAATTTTTATAGTGAAACCAATTTAAGTTACTATTATCCATTGTAATCTAAACGGTCAAATCTCTGGTCGAATCCTGAAAACCAATAGGTATCTCCACAAAATGCCATGCCTTTATGGAAAAATCTAAGCTTTGCCAAAATCACTCCAGTTTTGCAGAGGATATAAATAATAGTTTGTGTTGCATTTTGTCACACACGGCGCACAGTGGGGAACCGTTTTGCGTCGAAAACACATCACTCGGCAATTAAAGTGTTAAAATAGGCGTAGAAGTGGGAATTTTCATCAAAATTGCTTTATTAATACACTGCCCAGTAAAAGAGCTTTCCCATTTTACACCTCCGCGCGTAAAATGTATTTTTTATTATTAGATTTACCTTAAAAATATACCAATTTTCACGAAAACTACCCCCCGCCTCTTAGGGGGTGCAGCTAGAACTTTTTTATTATCAGATTCTCTTTCAGCAAACCCTAAAAACCCCAATGCACCAACATTCACAAAACTACCCCCACCTCAGGGGGTGAAATTAGAAAAAAATTTATTAAAAGATTCAGTTTTAGCGACCTCACAAAACCCCAATATATAAATTTTCAAGAAAACTACCCCCTGCCCCTTTAGGTGTGGAGTTAGAATTCTGTTATGCCCAGATTCCCTTTCAGCAACCTCAAAAACCCCAATACACCAATTTTCACGGAAACTACCCCCACCCGTCAGGGGGTGGATTTTGACTTTTTTTTATTATCAGATTCACTTTCAGCAACCTCGAAAACCCCAATAAAGCAATTTTAACGAAAACTACCCCCCACTCCTCAGGGGGTGGATTTAGATTTTTTTTATTATCAGATTCACTTTCAGCAACCTCGAAAACCCCAATATACCAATTTTCACGAAAACTAACTCCACCCCCTTAGGGGTGGGGTGGGTAGAATTTTTTTATTATCAGATTCAATTTCAGCAACCTGAAAAACCCCAATATACCAATTTTCACGAAAACTACTCACCGCCCCTTTAGGTGTGGAGTTAGAATTTTTTTATAATCAGATTCCCTTTCAGCAACCTCCAAAATCCCAATACACCAATTTTTACAACCTCCCACGCCTCAGGGGGTGGATTTTGAATTTTTTTATTATCAGATTCACTTTCAGCAACCTCGAAAACCCCAGTATACCAATTTTCACGAAAACTACCCCCCACCCGTCAGGGTGGATTTAGAATTTTTTTATTATCAGATTCACTTTCAGCAACCTCGAAAACCCCAATGGACCAGTTTTCACGAAAACTACCCCCCACCCCTCAGGGGGTGAAATTAGAAAAAAAATATTATATTCATATTCGCCAACCCCAAAAATTTTGACGAAAATTTTTGAAAAATTTTGCACGAATACAATGCTTTCCGAAATTTTGAAAATTTTCAAAATGGGAAAGCAAAATTAAACAATTTTTGAAAAATGGTGAATTTTATAATGCAAATACCTACGTTAATTATTCCCTCTTACATTTGACCACTTTCGGGGCCGGTGCGCATAAGGTCCACACTAGTAGGACTTTTTTTTTTTAATTAGCTAAAAGTACTCACTTTTACAAGTATTTTCGTGAAAAAAAAATTGCGGAATATTCGTAAATAAACCAGAAATTAATTTTTTAAAAGTGCAAAAATCAAACGAATTTAACCTTAAAAAGTACGTAATGAGGTGCGATGTTGCCAGATTGGGCAAATTTTCCACATTTCAATGTATTATTGTTATAGTGCGAAGTTGAGGTATTAATTTTACCACCTCCACCGCTTTTTGTAGAGTTCCAGTCAAGTATATACGTAGTACGTTACTGCAGTTAGGGCCACTTGCACCAATGATGGTTTAACTTTAAACTTGGATTAAATTGACGGATGGCCAATCAGAACGCAGCATTTTTAACTTAAACTCGGTTTAGCTGAGTTAATCCCGTACCAAAAATTTGGTGCAAGTGGCCCTTAGTGCATCTACTTGACTGGGTTAATAGAATCAATACTTCTGCTTCGCTCTATAATTATTGAAAATAAAAGCCAATTTCATAAAAAAAGTAGGCACAAAACAAACGTTAAGGTAAACCAACGTTGCCGATTAAAAAAAACACACACAAACCAGCAAACTACCAAACTAAACCATTGTTAACGTAAACCAACGCCTCCCATTAAAAAAAAAAAAACACCAAACCAGCAAACTACCAAACCAAACCATTGTTAACGTAAACCAACGCCTCCCATTAAAAAAAAAACACCAAACCAGCAAACTACCAAACCAAACCATTGTTAACGTAAACCAACGCCTCCCATTAAAAAAAAAACACCAAACCAGCAAACTACCAAACCAAACCATTGTTAACGTAAACCAACGCCTCCCATTAAAAAAAAACACCAAACCAGCAAACTACCAAACCAAACCATTGTTAACGTAAACCAACGCCTCCCATTAAAAAAAAACACCAAACCAGCAAACTACCAAACCAAACCATTGTTAACGTAAACCAACGCCTCCCATTAAAAAAAAACACCTAACCAGCAAACTACCAAACAAACCAATTGGTTAACGTTAACGTTAAGGTAAACCAGCGTTGCCCATTAAAAAAAAACACCAAACCAATATACTGAATAGAAATAAGAAAAGCTAACGTTATACACATAACAAACTTTTTTTGGTCAACTGCAAACATATACTATCATAGAAATTCGTGAGTATTTTAACAATTATTGCTTATAAACATTTTAACCAAAAAAATTGGATTTTCCTCACCTAATTTTATTCAAAATAGTCAGTTTTAGTAATAAAACCCTAAATCAGTGCAAAAATATTGTTAATTTTTGTGGACCTTATGCGCACCGTAACCCCACTTTCTATCAGAAAACCGGTTAAAATTTAACATTAACCGGTTAATCGGTTTTTCTCAATTGTAACCGGATACAAAAAAAAACGCTTTTTTTTCGTCGTAACCAGTCCAAACCGAGTACGAGTTTTCCATCCCCAGAAATGAACTAGTTCATTGATTGACCACTACCACTTGTGTTCTGTGACCACTACATTAAGAAAAAGTACTGTTATTACTAAAAGCGAACATGTATTACGAGAAAATGGAAAAAGTGGAGGATAAAATCGATAATAAAGTAAAAGAAGAATGTGTGGATAGTTCTATTTACAGTACCTTTAAAAAAGAGGATTTTAATCAAAACGTTAAAGATCTGCTAGGTACACGGAAAAAAAAAATTATAGCTAGGAGCGCTATAACACACATACCAAGCAAATTATAATCGCTTATTATATAAATACAAGGCTTTCTCTTACAATTATGGCAGTCAGTGTAAAAATTTATATGAAATACTTTAATTGTTTAGTGAATAATAAAATATAACAAATAGAATGGCATTTATAGCTTAAATAGATTTAATTATTGTCCGTGCTAATAATTTTTATAATATAATAAAATTTCTGTAAATTTATAATAGTGCCTGTAATAAATATAATCGTGTCTGTAATATATATAATCGTTTCCAATTTATTTTTAACATTATTAGTTATTGTGTCCCTTATAATCTATAGCTTAAATCACTATAATTTGCCACTGTTACCAAATATCTTATAATGTATAGCGCAGAGCCCACTAATTTCTTTCCGTGTACTGATAAGCTTGAGAGCGTTAATAATTTCAATAATCAAGAGTTCCCTGAAAACCTAAAAGAAGAAATTAAGATCGAGATTGAAGAAAATGAAATAAAATTTAAGGAAGAAATCATTGATCAGTCCTTAAAGAATACCCCACAAAAACAATTGTGTGGCTTACAAAATGAATGTTCTACTTTTGATAAATCTTTGGACAATCATATTCAAGCAAACACAGGAGCAAAACCGTATAAATGTAGGCATTGTCATAAAAAGTTTTCTCTAAAAAGCACTTTGAATAAACATATTCGAATTCACACAGGAGAAAAACCATTTAAATGTGGATATTGTGATAAAAAGTTTTCTCAAAAAGGAAATTTAAACAACCATATTCGAACGCACACAGGAGAAAAACCATATAAATGTGGGCATTGTGACCAAAAGTTTTCTCGAAAAGGCACTTTGGATGACCATATTCGAACGCACACTGGAGAAAAACCATATAAATGTGGGCATTGTGATATAAAGTTTTCTCAAAAAGGCTCTTTGAATAAACATATTCGAATGCACACAGGAGAAAAACCATTTAAATGTAGGCACTGTGATCAAAAGTATTCTCAAAAAGACGCTTTGGACGACCATATTCAAACGCACATAAGGGAAAAACTGTTTAAATGTGGGTATTGCAAAAAAAAGTTTTCTCAAAAAGGAAATTTGAACAACCATATTCGAACGCACACAAAAGAAAAACCATATAAATGTGGGCATTGTGACAAAATGTTTTCTCAAAAAGGCAATTTGAGCAACCATTTCAGATGACAAAGAAGAAAAATAGTATAAATTAGAGCAAGGTGATGAAAAGTTTTCTCAAAAAGGTGCTTTGGACAAACGCACACAGGAGAAAAACCGTTTGAATGTGGGTATTGTGATAAAAAGGCGATTTGCATAAACATATTCGAACATACATCAGTATACATCGGATTTTAGGGAGTCGTGACGTCAGAATGCATAGCCGGGTACAATAACTTAACAAATCCATATTAATTTTATAAAAATGTTTAATATGTTGCCAAACTACTACATTACTAAAGAAAGTTATATAAATATTATGAAAATCCTATAACGTTTTATTTAAGTAAAAGAAAATTAAAAAAAATAACCATTCTGAAAACTACGATTTAGTTGGACTCTTTAATAATCCAAATTTAATTTTATAGTATTGTGGCATGGTGGCTGGGTATTACTTTTACCAAGTAAAAAAAAAATCTGCCTGACCAATCGTTTTTTATTCGCAATAAAAGGTCACGTGACTTTTATAACTTGTGATTAAAATTAATTTAATATTTTTTTACTTACTTTAAATATTAAATTGTCCTTGCTCCTCATCTTCTTTATGGGTTTTTGTGTTCACATGTCTTAAAATATTAGTTTTTCTTTCCCAGGTTAAGTCTTTTTTACAAAATGTGCAGTGTAAAATATTGCCGTCGAACTCTAGTTCTGGATAATCTTCAATCCACGATTTAACCGTAGTAAGTAATGGTTTTACAAACATTTTATTAAGGGATTTAACTAATAAAATGAACGGTAACAAATAAATATTAGATTAGGCCCAAACGAAAAAGTTAGAGCAAAAAAAGAAATTAATTCGTATTGCTAAGTCAAACGAAATGATTCGATTTCCTTGCAATAAAAACCTTGTTTCCGCATGCGCGTGATCTAACCAATAAAATAACGTACATGTTACATGCTTGATCTTACATCTCACTTATTTCGTCGCACGCATACGGAAACAAGTTTAGAGCTTTTAGATCTCTGCAGAGTACATGTTTATAATGATTTCAAATAGATTTCACCTTCCAGTCACCTCTTCACAAATTGAATAAAACACAAAAAGATTTTGTCGGTAGTTTCTTTTTTCTACAAACACTATAAGTTTTAGTTGTGTAATTTAGTATTTTATTTATAATATGAAAAAAAAAAGATTTGAGTAAAAATAATAATTTTGAAGAAATTTTTAATAGCATTTTTCACAAGTTATAAACGTCACGTGAGCTGTATTGCGAATAGAAAAGGATTGGCCAGGCAATTTTTTGATAAAAGTAATAACCAGCCACCATGTTACAATACTATTAAATAAAATTTGGATTATTTAAAAGTCCAACTAATTCATAATTTTCGGATCTGTTATGTTTTTTTTTTAATTTTCTTTTACTTAAATAGAAACGCTACGGGGTTTTCATAATATTTATATACTTTTCTTTGTAAATGTAGTAGTTTGATAGATTATAAAATTATTATTCTGTTGGACCCGGCTATGGATTTTGACGTCACGACTCGGTAAAATCCGATCTCTATACATCAGAGAAAAACCATATAAATGAGGTGATAAAAAGTTTCCTCAAAAAGGCACTGAATAAACATATTCGAACGCACACAGGAGAAAACCATTTATATGTGGATATTGTGATCAAAAGTTTTCGAACGCACACTGGAGAAAAAGCATATAAATGTGGGAATTGTGATATAAAGTTTTCTCAAAAAGGCACTTTGAATAAACATATTCGAACGCACACAGGAGAAAAACCCTTTAAATGTGGGTATTGTGAGATTTCTCAAAAAGGCAATTTGCATAAACATATTCGGATTCACACAGGAGAGAAACGATTTATATGTAAATATTGAGATCGAAAGTTTACCCGAAAAGGCTCTCCTGAGAAAAACCATATAAATGTGGGCATTGTGATAAAAAGTTTTCTGAAAGAGCCACTTTGAATAAACATATTCGAACGCACACAGGAGAAAAACACTAACGTCTACGTCCCACATTCAACTCGGTCTTTCGCGCTGTTGCCAAATTGTAAAATGTAATATATCTTTGGTTTTTGGTTGTTTTGGTGTTTTTTGCAAAAAAAAAACACCAAAACAACCAAAAACTCAAGATATAATTAAATTGCACAATTTGGCAACAGCGCGAAAGACCGAGTTGAATTTGGGACGTAGACGCTAGTTTCCGTTTCCCGCGTCTCTGAACAACTAAAATTAATTTTTCAAAGCATTTACACCGCATAAAACAATTCAAAAATATATATATATTAGTAACAACTTTATTTTATTGTTTTAATAAGGCCTTAACCTCTTCAGGGACGATTTTTTTGTTTAAATTAATTGAACGATCAAACGAACTTACCTGTGAAGTTCGATCGTAATTATATAGAGGTGCCTTTTCCGAATAATCACTTTTATAACACTTGTAGTACCGCTGTTCGGTGCTAGATGGCGCCACATATTTAAAGTAAAAATAAAAAGTTTTCTATGATACCTACTAAGGGATACCAATGCGCGTTCTCGTTGCCAACTTCATAATTTTAAAGTTAAACATTTTCGTAAAAACTGGGAACAAAAAATCCTTTTAGGGCTGGGTGGGAAAGTGATTATTCGGAAAAGGCACCTCTATATAATTACGATCGAACTTCACAGGTAAGTTCGTTTGATCGTTCAATTATATAAGGAGGTGCCTTTTCCTCTAATCACTTTTATAACACTTGTAGTCATTTAAAGTTGTAAAACAAAAACTATTAATAAGTTTTAATAAGGTCTATTAATAAGTTTTAGTTTTACTTCATCGAAAATGTTTTTATTAATTGTATTGTAACTTAAATAATACATGTAAATATACTAAAAGTATAATAAATGTACTATATAATTATTATTATATAGAAAGTATTTTTTTTTTTAATAACCTTCGATTATTTATGAGCAGAACTCAGAATTGTCCTAGCAAAAAATGTTGGATCAGACGTCATGGGTCTATTATAGAAGGTTGCGAAAACCTCTGATTCCTCAGTACAACCTGCTGTCTTCTTAATTTGATCAATAGATACTCCGGCACGTGCTGCAGCTGAAGTTGATGCATGTCTGGTCGTATGAGTAGTAAAAATCTTTGTGTCCAGACCTGACTTCCGTAAAATAAATTTTACCCATCGACTAATGGTTTGTGTCGTAGCTCTGTTGTATGGAGCCCTTGTGGTTATGAAAAGAAACTCCTGATCTTCAGGCCTAATTTCTATTGTTTGGTCTATATAATGAATAATTGTTGTTGCAACACATAGCTTTTGGTTCTCTGGATAAAAAGGAATATGGAGGCATGGTTGTGCTCTACCAGGACCAGAGGTCTTGATCCTATTACTAATAAATATTTGAACATTATTCTCTGTAATAATTATGTTTTTAGTCTTAATAAGACTGATAGTTTGAAGCCTATGGCCAGTAGTTAACAAAAGTAATGTGGCTAGTTTAGCCGTTAGAAGTTTTAGCGAAAGATTCTTATCTTCCTCCAGAGAAGTAATAAACTCTAGCACTATCTTGGGGTCCCAGGTTAGATTATATTTAGGCCTTTGGGGCCTTATTCTGGCCACTCCTTTTAGAAACCTTCTTATTCTTGGGTCCTTGCCTACATCAGGGATTATTAGACTTAAAGCAGAACGATAGGAATTAAAAGAACCATACTTGTTCCGATTACTGTTTAGTTTCTCCTGCAAGAAAACAGTTATTTCATTAACTTCAGCTGAGAAGACATTAATGTTGTTCTTTTTGCAGTATAACCACCATTCCTTATATGCACAGCTGTACTGTTTTATGGTTCCTTCGGAAATCGAATGCATTAGAGTACTAATTGATGTTTCTGGATATCACTGTGCCAGAAAACTCATGCGGATAATCTCCCTGCCACCAGGGAAAGATGCTTCGCTTGTGGATGTTTGGTTCTAAAAGAAGAATGGCGCAAATTATCATCAGGACCCAAGTACAAAAGATCATTTTTCGAAGATAATCTTTGGAAAAGGGGAAACCAAGGCTGTGAGGGCCAATAGGGAACCACTACTATACCGGTCGCCCTGTCATTTAATATTTTATTCAAAACCCTTAGTATGACACTAAAAGGGGGAAAAGCATAAAAGTTTAATCTATTCCAAGAGAGAGTAAAAGCGTCAACAGCCACAGATCCTGGATCTCTATTCCAGGAAACATAGCTGTCGCATTTGTGATTACTTGAGGAGGCAAAAAGATCAATACTTGGTGTACCAAAAGTATTGGTGATTAATTTAAAAGCAAAATCCGATAATTCCCATTCGGTTTCTTCGGATACCATTCTGGAGCCCCTATCCGCAAAATTATCTTTAGACGCTATGTAAGCTGGAGTGAGCCATAAATCTCTTGATTCACACCAGCACCAAATTTCTCTAGCTAAATCATTCAGTTTTTTATGTTGTATGCTACCCATGCGTCTAATGTACGCAATAGCAGTGGTGTTGTCTATTCGCAATAAGAAGTAAGTTTCTCTGCGAAACACTTTAATCCATAAAAAACTGCCTTTAACTCCAAAAAATTTATATGATCTTTTTCCTCCTTTCTACCCCACCAGCCATTTACACACTCTTTATTAGAAACTGCGCCCCACCCCGTTTTCGAACTATCTGAGTATATTTCCAAATCAAATTTATCTACTCTAATAGGGTTATTAGCATTTTAATATTTTTTAACCACCAATTCAAATCTTCATCGATTTCAGTGTGATTTAAAATAATTTTTGACTCATATTTCTGATTACATCTTTTAAGGGCTAAAAACTTTTCTCTTTCAAACCTCTTAATATAAAGCATGCCATATTTAATGGCTGGAGAGGCCGAAACTAGCAACCCTATATACTTTGCAAACTTTCTAACCTTACATTCGTCTAGCGATAAAATTTGATTTGTAAACTGAAAAATGTAATCTCTTTTCTCTGTTGGTAGACTTATGGACATATCTAAGCTATTAAAAATGAAACCTAAATATTTGCATGAACTGGATGGGGTTAGACAGCTCTTTTCATAATTAATTATAAAACCTAAAAATTCGAGTAAGTCAATAGCAATTTTTAGGTTATGTAGACATTCCTGTTTGGTTTTACCCAAAATCAAAATGTCGTCAAGGTAAATAACAATACGAATGCCATAAGATCTTAAAATAGCAACAATAGGTTTCATTATTTTTGTATATAAATAGGGTGCCAAGCTTAAACCAAATGGGACAGATGTAAATTTAAAAAATTTTCCCTCAAACAAAAATTTTAAATATTTTTGATAATCATCGTGGATTGGTATCAAATAATAAGCATCTTTGATATCCAAAGTCACCATAAGATCATCTTGTTCTAGCAACCCTATTACCGTCCGGTAATCCTCTAACTTAAAATGGTTAGCCTCAATAAAACAATTTAATTGTTTAAGGTTTAAAATAAACCTTTTAGTGCCATTTTTCTTCGAAATTAAAAAAAAAATTGGTAAAAATTGGCCACATTCTACAATTACACCTTGGTTCTGAAGGTTAATTATACATTTTTTAGTATTAACTAGCTCCTCAGGAGAAAGCTTAATATTGGAAACCTCTGTCTGAGTAGGACAGCCATTAAAAGGTATCCTATAGCCTGATATCCAGTTAATTATTGTACGATTAATATTATAATGCTCCCACTGTTTTACAAAAAATTTAAGCCTACCGGCTACCAAAGGTATTTCACTTACCTTTACATCTTCCTTCGATACTGCCCCTTGTACCTCGAGTCCCTCACCGCTCGAGGCTGGGCCTTGAAGTTTAAAGGCTTTAAAGCCGTAGACGCCTGCACTCTATTACTAGAGCCCGGTTTTTGATTATAGGTATTAGTGGTTCTGGGAATGAGAGGTCTCTTAAATTTATTTTCATATGTTGTGGTTTTTAGATCTTTCGAAGATCTTTCAAGGGCCTTAGTTGCCCTTATACGTTCTCCTAAATTTTCACCGTATAAAAATTGGTCAATTGGGCTTGATTTTGAAATGTCCTTCATAGTCTGATTTAATGACGTAGAAATATAATTGCGTCTGACTAGTGACATATTATGGTGAAGGTCACTTAAAAGCCTACCTGAATCACTTAGGTTTTCAATTAACTGTGTTTTATTAAATACGTCAGAATTTAATATATCGGATAAAGCTCTTCCTAAAATGGATATAGCTGCTCCAAGCTGGTTTTGAGATATACATTGATAGCTGTCTTTTTTAGCTGTATTGGGGGGCATTGCAGCTTCCACCTCAGGGTTTACCTTTGGTGCTTTAAGAGGGGAGTCCTCTGGACACTGATGTTTTTTAAGAAGGTTTATACGAATATCTTTATCTAAGCCTTTACCTAAAACAAAATACCACCTCTCTTTAACAGCTTTATGAAGCTCAATATCAGTTTTGTGATAAGACTCATTGTCTTGTCCTAAAGCCTGTAAAATGTCATCCTCTAAGGGCCACTTGCACCAATGATGATTTAACTTTAAACTTGGATTAAATTGACGGCCGACCAATCAGAACGAAGCATTTTTAACTTAAACTCGGTTTGGCTGAGATAATCCCGTACCAAAAGTTGGTGCAAGTGGCCCTAAACCATCTTCGTGTATGTTCAAGATATCTGACTCATGAACATTCTGGTCCTGTAACCTTTCCATGTCCCTCGGGGAATGGTTAGGTTCAACGGGATCTGAGTTCAAGCTCGCCACGTCTCGATCTAGTCTTGTCGGATCGTGATCACTGCTTAACTCTGGGCTGCGCCTCGGGCTATGCCCACGAGATCCTCTGGTGCTTCTAGCACCAGGACTGCTTTTGGAAGTGTGACTTGTACACCTTCGTTCAATCTGTTCAATCCTATCGGGACTCTGGTCAAATAGAAGGCTCCTGGTATCTTCCCTGGAACTTCTTTCTAGCCTAGCTAAAACATTTTCCAAACGTTTTAGTCTCTTTTTGACACTTCCGTCCTCAGATTCACTACTGGATGACCTAGAGCGATGCTTTCTTTTCGATTTTCCCATATTGATCTAAAAAGGAAGCCTAAAAAGTTAAAAATATTAAAAATATTACCGCTTTGTAAAAAAAAACGCGTGACGCCACTAGCACAAAAAAGCGTTATGAAGTTGGCAACGAGAACGCGCATTGGTATCCCTTAGTAGGTATCATAGAAAACTTTTTATTTTTACTTTAAATATGTGGCGCCATCTAGCACCGAACAGCGGTACTACAAGTGTTATAAAAGTGATTAGAGGAAAAGGCACCTCCTTATATAATTTAGTAGCAAAAGTTAAAAATGATTTTTATTGTCAAAACAAGTAAACAACTGAAGATGTGCGAATCTTGGTCATTGGACATAGGCGTAACGAGGGGGGGCTTAGCCCGCCCCAAATTTTTCTAAGCCCCCCCCCCCCCCCCAAATCAAACTATAAAAGTCTCACAGACAGACAACCTATATTTTCTACTGAAACTTGACTATTTTTTTTGGGGGCTCAAGCCCCCCCCAAATTTGGACCTGGTTACGCCTCTGTCATTGGATGTCGCTTGTGATTGGAAACATAGAAAATGGCAACACCTATAGACACCGAGCAATAAGGAATTCGGTGAATTTCATTTTGCCGAATTTATTTTTAAACGTACACATATGTGCCTATGTCCCTGAAGAGGTTAATCTAACTTTTGGTGCAAATAACATTTTAGTGGCTATTATGCAAACAGAAATAATATGCTTTCAACTTTTGAAAAAATCTCCTAAACTATAAATAATTTTCAAACAAAGTTTTTACCAGCTGTTAGCAAAGAAGTGTTCTTTTTGTGAAAAAAAAAATCAAAAGAATTGGGTACTACTCATTAAAGTTACAAGTTGATTAGAAATGGGAGTTCCTAAAATATCGCTAAAAACACGTATTTTTTTTGTTTATTATTTGATATTTCATAAGCCAAAAAAAACTAGGATTGTTCTTTTGTGGATAAATTATGTAGAAATAAATGTTCTATGTGTTAGTGACACATTTCCCTGAATACGGATCTGTCCCATCGTTAGTTACTTAAGTGGACGCAGTTGCAGTGGTGGCAGCACCTTCCAGGCTCGGTGCACCTCAAGCGCTGAGATTGGCTAAAGGAGGGGATCGGCAGAAATAGGGGAAGTGTTAACTAGAAAGATCAGACGCTGCTGAACATTCAACGTACATACGTAAAACATATACTTACATACTTCTTATCGTTAACTGTGAAAAGTGTTCTAATAAATACTAAATATAAAACTACTGGCTCTATTTCTAACATCAGAAGTGGTTCAGAATGCCGCGGTCTTCCACAAAAAGGCACAAGAAACGAAAGCATTCAAAAAGGTCTAGATCGAGTTCTAGTTCAAGTACGGAATCGAGAGAAAATGGCCGACACAAAAAGGTAGAGAGTTCACATGTAAGATCCTATACACCACCACCATGTACTACAGCCGGGGTGAGTAATTTTTCTAATAATACTGCTCAATTTGTGACGATGAATTCGACAATTCTACCAGAATTTGATCCGTTAAAAGATGATGCAATGGCGTGGCTTGAGATTGTTGATTACCTAGCTAAGACATATAGGTGGAACGAAAATTCCACAATATTTCAAGCACATAGTAAATTACGTGGCACTGCTTTGATTTGGTACAACAATATCTTAAAAACAGACCCAGCTTGGCCCACATTTTCGTGGGAAAAGTGGAAATTCATGCTTCGTACTACATTTTCTGCAAAAAGAAATATGTTTGAGCTGCTGAACGACTTGCTGTCGCATAAACCAAAAAATGGCGATTGCCTTTATGAATTCTATTTTAATCATCTGTCAAAAATTTCAAATTTAAATTTAAATTTTACAGAATCTGATAAAATTTCTTTGGTTGTGGGTGCAATTGGCGACCCAAATATTGCTTCTTCTGTTGGAGCAGCAAATATTTGTGATTTAAATTTATTATCAAGTTTTCTGAGAAATAAAATTTTCAATAGCGCACAGGACCGTACCGAGATGAAACCCGGTGTGGGGGGTGTAAGTAAAATTTATCGCAATAAAAATTTCGAGTTTTCTGATAAAAATCTTTTTAGTCAAGGTAATATAAATGCGCCAACGGTAAATCAGGGCCGTACTCAAAATAAATTTGAAAAATATTCGCAAAATAATTTTACTAATTTACAAACTAGAAATAACGGTTGTAATAATGATCCATTGGTGCAGGTTCGGAACGAAAATATTTTAAAAAGTACTGAAAACACTTCTGCAAGTACTAAAAATAGTAAATCTTGTTTTTCATGTGGGAAAAATACTCATTATAGAAAGGATTGTCCCAGCAGGCATAAAGTTTGTCACCTTTGCAGTAAGGTTGGACATTTACAGGTCGTTTGTTCGCAAAATACTATAAAAAAATCTTGACATGAAGTTAATTTTATTGCTACGTCAAATAATGCGTTTCATAAAAAGGTTTTCATAAATGAAAAACCTTTTCATGCGTTTATAGATCTAGGTAGCAACTGTTCTATAATTCAAAAAAGTGTAGCTTTAGAAATATGTTTACCCATTTATAAATTGGAAGAAAAAGTAAATTTGTCAGGGTTTTTAGGGTTTGGCACTTCAGTGTATGAGTTTGTTGAATGTACTATTCAGGTCGATGACGTAAAACTTCCCTGTAGACTTTACGTTTTGGACGACATTTCTTTTTCACATAATGTTTTAATCGGTAGAAATTTCTCAGAACATGATTCTGTTATTTATTCAAAAGTTAATGGTCAATTAAATTTTGAAACAAAACCTGTTAATAATATCTTTGATTTTAAATTAAATCATGGAATGCTAACCGGTTCGGAAAAATCTTCACTTTTAAGTATTCTAAACGAATTTAAATCGTGTATATTTAGGAATGTGACTGATTTGGGTAGGGTGTCCTCTACGTCTATAAACATTAATTTAATCGATGACATACCGGTCACATGTAGACCGTACAGAATGTCAGAAAAAGACAAAGAAATTCTAAGAAAAATAATAGATGAACTAATGAAAGCTAAAATTATACAAAAAAGTACGTCTGCGTATGCAAGCCCTGTTCTTCTAGTTGATAAAAAAGGCGGTGAAAAAAGAATGGTCATCAATTATATAGCTCTAAATAAGAAAACAGTTAAAAGAATATTCCCTATGCCCTTAATAGATGAACTTGTTGATCAATTATCAGACTATGTGTATTTTACAGTCATAGATCTAGCCCTTGGTTATCATCAAATACCCGTTCATTCAGATTCTATTCATAAGACAGCGTTTATAACCCCATTTGGGTTATTTGAGTATTTAAGATGCCCATTTGGTCTTACTAACGCGCCATATGAGTTTATGAGATTTATGACAGTTATTTTTGAGCCCTTAAGGCACCTAGGTATATTAATTTATATGGACGACATATTAATTCCTTCTAAAACAATTGACGAAGGTCTTTTTAAGCTAAAACAAGTTCTTTCGGTACTACAAGAATACGGCCTAACAATTAAAATCGCTAAGTGTGCTTTCTTGCAGACAAAAGTTAAATTTCTAGGGTATAATATTACAAAAAACTGCATTTCTCCCAATGAATTAAAAATAGACTCAGTTAAAAATTTTCCATTACCAAAAACAGTACACCAGCTACGTCAATTTATAGGCTTAGTCGGGTACTTTAGGAAATTTATACCAGATTTTGCAAGAAATGCCAATCCTTTAACATTACTGTTTAAAAAGAGTCAACCCTGGATTTGGAAGGATGAACAAAATAAATCGTTTGAGCTACTTAAAAACGCTATTACTTCCAATTCGGTTTTGACAATTTTTAATCCAAAACTACAATGCATCGTTTATACAGATGCAAGTAGGGACGGCCTGGCTGGTATTCTCGTACAGAAAACTGAAAATGGGGAAAAACCTATTGCTTATTACAGCAAGTGTACAACTAAAGAACAAAAAAACTATCATTCATATGAACTCGAATTACTTGCGGTTGTTCAAACGCTGAATCGTTTTAGACATTATTTAATTGGTAGTCCATTTGTTGTAATAACTGACTGTAATGCGGTAAAGAACACAATCATAAACCAAGCAACTGTGCCTAGAGTTGCGAGGTGGATCCTTTCGCTTCAAATGTTTCAGTACGAGATGAGCCATCGCCCGGGAACCAGTATGAAACACGTTGACGCTCTTAGTCGCAATCCTCCTGTAGAGGGCGTAGTCGAGAACATTTGTGAAATTTCTGAGGATGATTGGCTTCTCCATGCACAGGAAAAAGATAATAAAATTGAACAAATTAAAATAGTGTTGTTATCAGGTGATATTGAAAATAATAGAGCAATTTTTAATGATTACGATCTAAGGGGTAATAGAATTTATAGAATTACGGATTACGGAAGACGTTGGGTTGTACCAAGGAAGTGCAGGTGGCAGATTGTCAAAATGAATCATGATGATATCGGCCATTTTGCACTTGATAAAACTTTGGAACGTATCCGCCAAAATTACTGGTTTCCTAAAATGCGGAGATTTGTCTCGAAATACATTAAATGTTGTCTTCCTTGTTTATATCACAAAGTTCCTTCTGGCAAAAAGCCCGGATTTCTTTACTCTATACCAAAATACGCCAAGCCCTTGCACACCCTACACCTGGATCATCTCGGTCCATTTACTGTCACAAAAAATAAAAATTCTTATTTATTAAACGTAGTAGATGCTTTTACTAAGTTCGTTTTTATTCGAGCTGTGCCTGATACGAAGGCCGTAAATGTTATAAAGGCATTAGATAGTATTTTTGAGTTCTTTGGGTACCCACGGAGGATAATTACTGATGCTGGAAGCGCTTTTACTTCTGGAGAATTTGATAATTTCTGCAAGGATCGCAAGATTCGACTGTTTATAACAGCCGTTGGTATGGCACGAGGCAACGGACAGGTTGAAAGGGCGAATAGGACGATTCTGGATGCTTTAGCCACTAGTAATTTTAATAAAAATTCCAAAACTTGGGATACAAACCTGATTCAAGTTCAACAAGGGATAAATAGTACAATAAACAAGACGACAAGACAGACCCCGGCTGAACTCCTATTTGGTGTAAAGTTAAGGATGAGTACCGATTTGCATGAAAGTGATGAAGATGATAAGGTGGTGGATGTAACAAAAATCCGTGAAGAAGCCTCACACAATCTAGAGAAAAATAGGATACTGCAAAACGAGTATTTTAATAAAAAGAGATGCAAGGCTGGAACGTATTCTGTTGGTGATCTAGTGTTGACTAGAATTACAAGTCATCCAGCTACTGGAGAAAGTAAGAAACTTTTAGCGAAGTACAGAGGTCCTTTCAAAGTGGTTGAAGTTCTAGGAAGTGACAGATATAGAGTGAAGGAGGACATGTTTACGACCAGATCTCAAATTCCATATGAAGCAGTGGTGGGCTTTGAAAACATGAAACCTTACAAAGTTTTTGAACAGTAGGTGAGTTCATTTATACAATTCTAAAGTTTATACATACGCCTGTTTAGGTGGTAGGCTCCGGTGCTGAGCTGTGATTTATACATACGCCTGTTTAGGTGGTAGGCTCCGGTGCTGAGCTATGGTTTATACATACGCCTGTTTAGGTGGTAGGCTCCGGTGCTGAGCTATGGTTTATACATACGCCTGTTTAGGTGGTAGGCTCCGGTGCTGAGCTATGGTTTATACATACGCCTGTTTAGGTGGTAGGCTCCGTTGCTGAGCACTAGTTATTGTATACATAGGCTTATTCGAGTAGTTGTACCAATGCTGAGTTCAATATATCGAGTAAGTGCATTGCCTAGTCACTGGGTGTTTATTCAATTTCAGTTATATTCGAGGACGAATATGCAGCAGGATGGCCGAATGTTAGTGACACATTTCCCTGAATACGGATCTGTCCCATCGTTAGTTACTTAAGTGGACGCAGTTGCAGTGGTGGCAGCACCTTCCAGGCTCGGTGCACCTCAAGCGCTGAGATTGGCTAAAGGAGGGGATCGGCAGAAATAGGGGAAGTGTTAACTAGAAAGATCAGACGCTGCTGAACATTCAACGTACATACGTAAAACATATACTTACATACTTCTTATCGTTAACTGTGAAAAGTGTTCTAATAAATACTAAATATAAAACTACTGGCTCTATTTCTAACATATGGTCTGTTTTTTCAAGCAAGATAGTAAATTAAAAATCGCAAGTAAATATTCCCAGTCCGCGGAACCTCGTCAAAATGACGTCATAATCTGGTGACTTATCTCTAGATATGACGTGACAATATGACGTGAAAATGACCTCCTAATGTCACAGACCGATGACGTGATATATCTGACGTCATTTTTACGTCATTATTACGACGTGAATTTCACGTCTTAAAATATTTTTTATTTACCCAGAAAACCACTGAATATTATTGTGTAAGTGTATATATTGACACTATAACAATGTTACATGATCTAATATAGATGTAAACAAAATATAAATTCTACAGAGATCACTTGGTATGGATGCAGTAAGCAAACTTCTTGACTATTTTAAAATGGCTTTTACTTCTTTTACCTCCTCGATTAATTTTCGCACTTCTTTATAGATATCCTTTAAACCTAAAATAATAAAAAAATTATTATGTTATAACTGTCTAATTAAATTAATATAGTATAAAATACCCATAAAAATAGGCCTTAGAACGACAATAAACCATTACAATTACAATAATGTTATTCAATATTTAGGGTGTCCTCAGTTCGCAACTATCATAGTCATAGTTATTCTAGGTACTTACCCACAAAAATATAAGGAAAATCCTCGGAAAAACCAAAAACAAACAAGAGAAAAACTCAAAACAAGCACGTAGAGCTAGCGTCCGTGTTGCTGACAAGCAAAGAAAATATATATATGCTGACAAGATTCAAGATGGACGTGTTCTGCGCGCGCAGCCAAAAATAAGAGCGCGAAATTTAAATTATACATAGTCGAAATTAATTAATTTTGACACATAAGAAAAAAATATGCATACATAAATTGTAGTTTAGTTTACGTAAAATATAAAAAAAGTGTAAGTACCATATGCGTTTGAGTAAAGGGAGTTACTTAAACAATAAACGATATTTTATTTTTGATGATAGATTTTTTTTTACATTCCATACCATAATAATTAAGAAAATGCTTTCTGAGTACTACCTATTGCAGACTATACACCTCGTTGGTGTTATAGTTTTTTAATAAAAATAATAAAAGTATAATATATTATATCAAATCACCAAGAAAAGTCGGCAATATGACGTGACTAAATGACGTCAGAAATTCGTCAATTAACTGACGTCAAAATGTCGTCGATCATTGGTCGACTGACGTCTATTGACCAGTAATCACCAGATTTTGACGTCATTTTGACGTGCCTCTGCGGACTGGGTTTTTACAACAGGTTTGAATAGTAATATATTTGTGTATAGAATATATACTATAGTATATTCAACTTCAAAATGAAGTAAATGTAAACAAATGCACGTGACAACAACGGATTTAGTGATAGGGCAGGACTCAAAACAAAATATTTCTATATAACGGTCCATTGCAATGCATTGTACGCTTCATCGCAAGTACTCAAGTACTGACCTGTTTAATTTTCTACATCCCTACTCTCGCAACATTCGAGTGTTTTAACCAATGAAACCACGCGCCAGCTGCTGCGTTCGCGATTCTTTTATTTACCTCTACTGAATCTTGAAGTTGAATATACTATAGTAATGTTTTATAAAATAAACTACGCAGTATATTCCCACATCCAATATGCGAATATTCACTGTGCGATTTTTAATTTAATATCTTGCTTGAAGAAACAGACCATAGAACAATAGCTATCGATTAAATTAATTAATAAAGTAATCAATTTTTCCGCGATATCGGGTAAAAGCGGGTATTTTCGACAAAGTCAGCGGGGTTTTTTGATGAATCGGATTGGCAACACTGCAAACATAACCTAACAAAAGTACACGTATTGAAACCACACAACATTAAAATCAGACTGCATTCAAGTACTGGGCGATGAACCGTCAGCATCGTGCTAAGCCATCTTTTATGATGTGCCTCGTGTATTTTTGTTTTGTCATCTTTTATGATGTGCCTCGAGTATTTTTATGTTAATGTTTTATGTACAAGTAAAAGTGAACCATATATATGGTTATTAATCGTGCGAACTGTTGAATTTTAAGTGAATAATAATGGACGTTTGAAGATAATTTTTTTGTGTGTTTTTAATGATAACTTTTTATATTAGCGTGGAAATTACTACAGTAGTATTTTATCAGTGATAGTGCGCAAGTCAGGATACATATCCGATTAGTACTTGCGCACTGGAAACCTCATGATTATATAGAGAAACCCTGGTTAATTATTCGGAAGAAAAAGACCAAATAAATAGAGAGAGAGAGAGAAAAATCAGACTGCTTTGCTATGGTGTAGTGGCTTTCAATAGTGGTTAAAAAAAATAGTGCTTTCGGTATGGTAAAAAAGACACAGTGCTATGCATTTGCTTTCATTGTTTGGGTGTGGACAATAAACAGTATTAAATCATCACTAATCAATCAAATGTTGTAGACTGGGTGCACAAGCAGAGAACAAACTCGACGGTCCTTGCACTGCAGCACAACTTACAGGAAATGGTCGGATAGCCCAGCAGCTAAGACCAACAACCACGGAAGAAGAAGAAGAACCACACAACACCCACCAACCATATAGTGATGGAAAACCAAAGCAAATAACCGGTTTTCGGTTAAAACTCGGAAGCAATAACCGGCATTTAACCGGTTTTAACCGTTTTTTTTTTGTAAATTTAGCATATTTTTTATTATATATTATTTTAATAAGGTAACATTTATAAATAAAAAATATGTATACATATTTAAAAAATTTATTGCAAACAATAAGGAAAATCTAATTTATCGCACACAATTGTGTGCAATTAATTGTCTATATAGGGAAAATCTAAAAAGTTATTTTGGCGATGAAATATATTTATATACAAGGTGTTGTTGAATATGTGGTCAAACTTCAGGGTGTTACTCAATTTTAAGACAAAAAGGTTACAGTTCATTTCAACAAAACTGGAAAAGTTTATAAAAAAAAAATTACATTGTGAACTATCTTTCATTTGACAAATATTTCTTTACTTAATAAATTTAGTGTCAATATTGTTATTGCCACATCATTTCAAAGTCAAAAAATGTTGGTGTATTTTTTTAAAATTGGGAGAGATAAAGCAGAAAAACAAGAATACTCGAAGAATACTGGTGTAAAACCCATAATTATAATTTTTAAATTAAGGAACTATGAGGAATACCTAGTTGTAGGAGACCAATATACTAGTAGTGTTTTTTAAAAATAAAGGTATTTAAAACAAGTTTATTAGATACAAAATATATTGATAAGGGGATTTAATAATAGACATTTTAGAATAGGGATATTTTAGAGCAGAAATACAGTAATTAACAATAGAGATACGCTTCAAAATCCAAATAGTATTTACTAAACACAAATGCATAGAATAACACGGAATAACATATAATTTTTGACATGGTTAAACTAACCTTATTTTTCAAACAGGCATAACCCCATTTAAATAATCCACATTCACACAACTAAATTTTATGGAAAACATGAAATTTTACTTAACCCCACTTTTCCAGTTTTGTTGAAATCAACTGTACGTAATATTTTATTATAGGTCTATGACTGCAGTATACTTCTAAATAAATAATAAAAGAGAAAATTATAAAATAAAGGCTTTGTTTTTTAGTATATCTAGTTTTTTAAATGTTTTTTTTTTTTTTAAATAACTAAAAGATAAAAATTAGTAAAATTATTAAATAACTAAAAATTAGTAAAATTAGTAAGTAACTAAAAGATAAAAATTAGGAACTTGGTGACAATTTTTAATGCATAAAGAGAAGTCGTTTAAGAAAAAAACTATTTTCGCATTTTACCAGTGGCGTGCACAGGGGTAATGCCCAAGGTTTAATTAAAAAAATATAGTACCTACGCGACTGTTTTTTTTTCAATCTCGTAGCACACAGTCATTTTTGAAGTAAGTAATTAATGGAAAGCATAATTTTTTTTGTTTTTTTTTTTTAAGAAAACGGCTAATCTGAGCGAAAAACTCAGAGTTGACTTTTGTGTAGTTTTAATTGCTAAATCATAGAATTCTATCAGATTCCAAAAACAGTGGCAGTGGTTTGGAGTTCAAACTTCCTAAAGGAAAGATAATATAGGTATGTTAAATCTATATTTTTTTGAAAATATAAGTTTTTCATTAGAAAACCGGTTAAAATAAAACAATAACCGGTTTTTCTAAATACTCGTAACCGGTCACAAAAAACCCGTTTTTTTTTCTTTATAACCGGTTGTGATCGAAAAACCGGGTGCGAGTTTTCCATCCCTACAACCATAAAGCAATTATTAGAAAGTCTGTGGGTGTGTTCTGTAGTCTTTGCCATAGACGAGAGTAAATTTATCCTGTCATTGATTGTAACCAAAAGCGAACATTACAAGAACATGGAAAAAGTGGAGGATACAATCGATAACAAAGTAAAAGAAGAATGTTTGGATAGTTCTATTTACACTACCTTTAAAAAAGAGGATTTTAATCAAAAAGTTAAAGAAGAGTTGCTAGATGCTAATGAACTTGAGAGCGTGAATAATTTCAATAATCAAGAGTTCCCTGAAAACCTAAAACAAGAAATTAAGATCGAGATTGAACAACATGAAATAAAATATAAAGAAGAAATCATTGATCAGTTCTTAGAGGATACCCCACAAAAACAATTGTGTGGCTTACAAAATGAATGTTCTTTCAATGAATCTTTGGACAATCATATTCAAGCGCACACAGGAGCAAAACCGTATAAATGTAGTCACTGTGATCAAAAGTTTTCTCGAAAAAACATTTTGAATAACCATATTCGAACGCACACAGGAGAAAAACCATATAAATGTGGGCATTGTGATAAAAAGTTTTCTCAAAAAGTCAATTTGCATAACCATATCCGAACGCACACAGATGAAAAACCGTATAAATGTGGGTATTGTGAGGACAGGTTTTCTCAAAAAGGCAATTTGAACAACCATATTCGAACGCACACAGGAGAAAAACCATATAAATGTGGGCATTGTGATAAAAAGTTTTCTCAAAAAGTCAATTTGCATAACCATATCCGAACGCACACAGAAGAAAAACCGTATAAATGTGGGTATTGTGAGGACAGGTTTTCTCAAAAAGGCATTTTGAACAACCATATTCGAACGCACACAGGAGAAAAACCATATAAATGTGGGCATTGTGATAAAAAGTTTTCTCTGAAAGTCAATTTGCATAACCATATCCGAACGCACACAGAAGAAAAACCGTATAAATGTGGGTATTGTGAGGACAGGTTTTCTCAAAAAGGCAATTTGAACAACCATATTCGAACGCACACAGGAGAAAAACCATATAAATGTGGGCATTGTGATAAAAAGTTTTCTCTGAAAGTCACTTTGCAAAACCATATCCGAACGCACACAGAAGAAAAACCGTATAAATGCGGGCATTGTGATAAAAAGTTTACTCAAAAAATCAGTTTAGACATCCATATTCGAACGCACACAGGAGAAAAACCGTTTAAATGTGGGTATTGTCATAAAAAGTTTTCTCAAAAAGGCAATTTGCATAATCATATTCGAAATCACACAGGAGAAAAACCGTTTATATGTGAATATTGTGATCAAAAGTTTTCTCTAAAAGGCACTTTGAATGACCATATTCGAAAGCACACTGGAGAAAAACCATATAAATGTGGGCATTGTGATCAAAAGTTTTCTCAAAAAGTCAATTTGCATAACCATATCCGAACACACACAGGAGAAAAACCGTTTATATGTAAATATTGTGATCAAAAGTTTTCTCGAAAATTCACTTTGAACTGCCATATTCGAACGCACACCGGAAAAAAAAAACACATGATATATATCATATAAATGTGGGTATTGTGATAAAAAGTTTTCTCGCAAAGACAAATTGAATAAACATATTCGAAGGCACACAGGATAAAACCATATAAATCTGGGCATTGTGATAAATTTTTTTGTCAAAAAGGCACTTTGAATAAACATATTCGAATTTTTTTTAATAAACACCTTAAAAAAAACCGTATAGATGTGGGTAGAGTTGTAAATTCAAAAAAAACTTTGTTTGTAACAACTCCATTTAATTTTAATTAATAAATTTAAATATATTTAGAATAAACATACTCTTTTTTGAAAAAAATTTTATTCGTTCGTAAAGTTTTTTTTTTGAAAAAAAGATTTTTGTTTTTCGTTTTTCGCAAAAAGAAAATTAAAAAAAATTGAATAATTTTGATTTTTTTTTTCGATTTTTCACTTTCGGAACTTTTCCGTTAGTTTGTGTGTCTATAAAAAGATTTGATACGTTGCTTTTTTTGCGGCCAGGCATCATAAACAGACTTCATAAATTTGACACGTTAGAAAAGTGAGGTTATGTGACTGAAGTGTCAACTCCTAAACTGGTTAACAGATGGCGTATAATCTATATATTTTATTATTTCACGAAGAATAAAGTATTTTAAAATAAAAACTATTGAAAACAGTCTCTAATTGATCTTAAAATACAAAAGTTGTCATTTTTTGAATATTTTCACAAAAAAAACTTCAAAAAAAACAAGCCTTCAAAAAAAAACGGGTTTTTTACAACTCTACTAAAATTATAAATTTTACGTGGTTTAACTCGGTTAGTGAAACCGGTTTTATGAGATTCTATGTGGTTAAAATTTTATTTTTTGATAGGGTATCTTGCTTGAAACAACAGACCATAGCTCAGAGATGAGGACTATTTTTTTTTTAGTCATCAAAATTTCCAGCTTTTAATTAATACAGGAATCAACTTTTCCGCGATATCGGGTAAAAGCGGGTATTTTAGTCTAGATCATACGGCCAAAGAAATGCTTTTACCCCCTCTACTGTATTCTCCAGAGGTTCTCAATATTTGATTAAAACAATGAATTTCTTATGCATATTGTTACACCAGGAACCCAATACTTGAAATCATGGGAATTGATTCTCATGAGAATTCGACTGTCAAATGACGTAATTTTCTTTCAATTTTTAATTTTGGTATTCTTGAAATAATTTATAGGAAAAATTTCTCTTGATATTGTAGGAAAATATACCTAAGGGTTTTGGATGGTGTATTTGGGAATTCTCTTCGGAATCTTTACATTGTAGGTTATAATCCCAAAATTTTGACACTTGTGTGGTTGATTTTTATACTTTTTTTTTTGTTCTTTTGGAGAAATATCTAATTATGGACAATATACACTTACAACTAATGGTTTTACAAAATCAAGCAAATGCTGAGGCTGCCATGCAGAATGAAAGATAACATTTTATTAGGGATCAAAACCCATTTAATTTAAGTAACCACCTTTTTATTAAAAACTTTAGATTAACTAAGGTTCTGGTGAGGTATCTAATAGATATTTTGGACGATTATTTATTCGAACCCACTAGGGAATCTTCAGTTAAAAAATCAACAAAGATGCTAATAGCTTTAAGTTTTTTTTTGCGACTGGAAGTTACCAAACCTCTGTGGAAAGCTCTGTCTATTGCTCTGGTGTAAGCCAAGCTACAGTAAGTAGAAGTATACAAGAGGTGGTTGAAGCTTTGAACAACGCATCAATATTTAACACATGGATTCACTTCCCCAGTACTTTGGCTGAACTTCAACGAAATAAAATACAATTTTTTGAAAAATACAGGATCCCAGGAATAATTGGAGTAATCGATTGCAAATCGACGTAAATACATACAAATTACTATCTTTTGGCTTTTATAAATATAACTCAAAACAAACAAAACCAAACACGTCAAAATATAAACACTCAGTGTTGCCAAAATAATAATATATGAAATTATTAATTGATGTTACTGGCGTGTATGCTAACCGCTCGTCTACTGCGGACCTATGTTACTGGCTAATTAGTCTAGCGACAAAAGCCAAGCAGTAAGAAGAAGAAGAAATTATTAATTGAATCCAATGATCTGATTATAAATATCAAACGAACTTAGGCTTCGTCGTACGTCTCTTATGGAGAATTGTGAATTTCTCATCGGAATTTGATTCCTACGATGTTCAAGAATAGAGATTCTCATAATATTTTGATTCTCGTGAGAATTTCATCTACAGAATATTTTCTCGAGAGAATTAATTCATACGATTTCAAGTATTGGGCTCCAGGCGAGCATTTATTATTTAATTAGCTAAAGCTAAATTATTTAGCCTAAATATAATCCTATTTGATTCTTAAAATATATCGCCTTCTAAATTCTGAAATATCGTATCTGAAAAATGCCTCCCATTAAAAAAAAACACCAAACCAGCAAACTACCAAACCAAACCATTATTAACGTAAACCAACGCCTCCCATTAAAAAAAAAACACCAAACCAGCAAACTACCAAACCAAACCATTGTTAACGTAAACTAACGCCTCCCATTAAAAAAAAAAAAAAAAAACACCAAACCAAACCATTGTTAACGTAAACCAACGACTCCTATTAAAAAAAAAAACACAAAACCAGCAAACTACCAAACCAAACCATTTTTAACGTAAACCAACCACCCATTCAAAAAAACACTAACCAGAAATTCGTGAGTATTTTAACAATTTTTTATTATAAAAATTTCAACAATTATTTTATTATATTTATTAATTTTCAGAGAATAGTAATATAAGCAACCTGTTATATACAATGAACTACTCTAGTTCATTGGTTATATATCTCAATGTATAAATACTTGCCTACGGTTTGAGAGCCACTGAAATCAGTGCTGCCACTACTACAAAGCTCGCTTTCGGCCGTAATACCCACCCCGTTTTCGACAAAGTCAGCGGGGTTTTTTGATGAATCGAATTGGCAACACTGCAAACATAACCTAACAAAAGTACACCCACCAACCATAAAGCAATTATTAGAAAGTCTGTGGGTGTGTTCTGTAGTCTTTGCCATAGACGAGAGTAAATTTATCCTACGTCATTGATTGTAACGAAAAGCGAACATTACAAGAAGATGGAAAAAGTGGAGGATACAATCGATAACAAAGTAAAAGAAGAATGTGTGGATAGTTCAATTTACACTACCTTTAAAAAAGAGGATTTTAATCAAAAAGTTAAAGAAGAGTTGCTAGATGCCGATGAACTTGAGAGCGTTAATCATTTCAATAATCAAGAGTTCCCTGAAAACCTAAAAGAAGAAATTAAGACCCAGGTTGAAGAACATGAAGTAAAATTTAAAGAAGAAATCATTGATCAGTCCTTGGAGGATACCCCACAAAAACAATTGTGTGGCTTACAAAATGAATGTTCTACTTTTAATAAATCTTTGGACAATCATATTCAAGCGCACACAGGAACAAAACCGTATAAATGTAGCCACTGTGATCAAAAGTTTTCTCGAAAAAACATTTTGGACAACCATATTCGAACGCACACAGGCGAAAACCCATATAGATGTGGGCATTGCGATAAAAAGTTGAACATGGAAGAAAAACCATATGAATGCGGACATTGTGATGAAAAGTTTTATCAAAAAGACAAAGCGGACAACAATATTCTAATGCACACAGAAGAAAAATCATATAAATGTGGGCATTGTGATAAAAAGTTCTCTCAAAAAGGCAATTTGCAAAAACATATTCGAATTCACACAGGAGAAAAACCGTTTGTATGTGAATACTGTGAACAAAGGTTTTCTCAAAAAGGCACTTTGGACGACCATATTCGAACGCACACCGGAGAAAAACCATATAAATGTGGGCATTGTGATCAAAAGTTTTCTCAAAAAGGTACTTTGAATAAACATATTCGAACGCACACAGGAGAAAAACCATATAAATGTGGGCACTGTGATAAAAAGTTTTCTCAAAAAGGCACTTTGGATGACCATATTCAAACGCACATAGGAGGAAAACCATATAAGTGTGGGTATTGTGATAAAAAGTTTTCTCTAAATGGCACTTTGAATAAACATATTCGAATTCACACAGAAGAAAAACCGATTATATGTGAATATTGTGATCAAAAGTTTTATCGAAAAGGCACTTTGAAAGACCATATTCGAACGCACACCGGAGAAAAACCATATAAATGTGGGCATTGTGATAAAAAGTTTTCTCAAAAAGGCACTTTGAATAAACATATTCGAACGCACACAGGAGAAAAACCATTTAAATGTGGATATTGTGATCAAAAGTTTTCACAAAAATGCCATTTGAATGACCATATTCGAACGCACACAGGAGAAAAACCATATAAATGTGGGTATTGTGATAAAATGTTTTCTCAAAAATTCACTTTGAATAAACATATTCGGATTCACACAGGAGAAACACATTAACAATATTGTTAAACATGCGAACTCCAATATCTATCTACTATCCAAACCATTTCAATCACGTGAAATTAAAGCCTTTAAGAAGTTGTACACTGCATACATTTGACCACTAGTGAAGTATGCTGTGGTAGTATGGAATCCTTACTACATTAAAGACATTCAATTAATTGAAAGTGTGCAGCATCGTGCTACAAGGATGGTTTCCTCTATTAGACACCTAGAATACGACCAAAAACGCTCACGACTTGGTATATCCTTGTGAAAGACGAACTCGTGGAGATTTTATCTACACCTACGGGCACCGGACTTCACAAAAATTACCTCGAAGACCATTACCGCGATCGCCATTGCCGCGACAAGCCATTACCGTGGACGGTCTTTACCGCGTATAACTTTTACAGCGAAAATCGTTTACTGCGCCATTTTTTATACATTATTATATTCTACAGCGCCTGCGCTAGAATATTATACGGTAGTTTAGAATTTAAAAAAAAATCAAAAATCGTCCTAGACAAAAAAATTCTTGGATATAAACATGTTTCATGAAAAAATAAGAAACTTTTTTTTTAAAATGTCCGTCTGTCGGTCTGATGTGACGTTTTTTGTAGACACGATAACTCAAGAACGAATAATCTCATTGACTTGAAATTTTCAGGAAAGATCAAGTTCTATGAGGGGAAGATACCTATAGATTGTTTTTGAAAGTAATCCCCCCAAAAACAAAAAAATTATGGGGGGTTAAAATCGAAAAAGAAAGAAAATTCCGATTAACGTACCTTTTTCAGGAAAAATTGCGTTTATTATAAGGATCTACCAATTTTGAAGGTAATCCCCCAAAAAACAAAAAAGTTAAGGGGGTTATCATTTTCAAAAAATTATATTTTCAAGTTTTTTTTTGTTTTTCCCAAAAAGAAAATAAAAAAATAAAAAAAAATTTCTAACCGAAAAATGTCACTTTGGAATACAAGCGAATAAAAATACATTTAAGTAATTTTTTTAATAATTTCTATTTTATTTTTTTCAACTATACATACCAGGATAGAAAAAATAAACTTTGTCTATGGATACCAGACTATAGGCTATTTTAGTCCCTTTTTACTTTTTTTGTATTTTCAATGTTGTATAAAAGTGTGTACTTTTATACAAAACTGAAAATATAAAAGGAGAAAGGTCGCCACGTCTCCTAAATACTGCTGCCAACAAAATAATACTTTCCGCTAGGTTCATTAAAATCAAAAACAAAATTAAAAAAATTAAATAAATAGAAAATCAAAAAAAAAAAAAAATCAAAAAAGTTTCTTTGTTCGTAAAACGAAAAATAAATTTAAAAAATAAACGTTTTTGAAAAAAATTGTTTTTAGCCCATTTTACCTCAACCCGATTTTTACGAAAAACAAACCCAGCCCACAACTTTGGATAATCAACCTGTGGCACAGTGGGGCAAACTGAATTTCTAGATGGACAAAATTCTAAAAATGTCAGTATTAACTTAAAATAATATGTTGATAACGAGAAAAATAGTTTAAAAAATCTAAAGCTTAAGGGAAAGGTTTTAAGGGGTTAAAATTTGTAAATTTTAATAGAAAACATCTAAAATGATCAAAACCAACTCTAAATAACTTGCTGATAAGGGAAAGTTCAAGTATTACGTAACGCAAATTTTGATCATTTTGGACCCCCCCTGTAACGCTATATTTCTATACCATTAACATGGGCGTAACACTCCAAAATGAATTTTTTAATTTCAGTCAAAAATTCGTAATCTGCGATCCCAAAAACCCCTTGATGCCGATTTTGGTTCGAATCGGCCAGAAATGGCACAAGTCGTCCGCCATATAGGCGCCGTCGTTTTCATTTTTTTTTAATTTTGACCAAAAATTTGTAATCATTGACCCCGATACCGATTTTTGGCCGATGTGAAAGCATAAGTTTAAAATCTACATTTTGACGCTAATATGCGTTTTTGCACACATATAAGCGTGTAAAATAAATTGCAACTTTTTGCGGCCAAATTTAGTATGGTTTTAAAGAGTTGTAAATAAGCTATCCGAGAGATAAAAATTTATTAGCGAAATCAAAAGAAATCAAATTTTAGATCAAGCAAAATAAAATATTTTGATAAATTTGTCAAGTAATAAAAAGTTAATGTCTAAATTAAAATAATGTCGTTAAATAAAAAATAAAGTCAGCGATTTATAGTACATACGTTGATCTTAATAATGTGTAGAACACACAACTTAATTAAGTTGTGTGTTCTAATCGAGGGGTGTTTCACCTTAGACAATACATGTACGCTTTGGCTGACATTACTTCGACATTACCTGACATTACGTGACATTACTTGACATTACTTGACATTACATGACATTACATGACATTACTTGACATTACTTGACATTACATGACATTACTTGACATTATTCGACATTACTCGACAGTACAGACATTATCTGCTAATACGCATGTGCGTAGACATTACTTACTATTTACGCTTGCGCGTAGACATTATGTGTGTGAAAATATCGCGCGAAAATATTATATTGAGTGCATAGTGGCGAATGTGTAGTGTAGTAAAATTTGTAAAATACTAAGACAAGAAAAACTATTTAATGGGTGTTTCTACCTTCAAATTTTAAAAATAATTGTTTTTCTATAATTTTTTTTTTAATAGAAAGAAAAAAGATATAATTGTGAAATTTTGTAGGTATATTTATTTATATTCAACGAATACAATTTTTTTAAGTTTTAAAGTGCCATTTTTTTCCAATAATTTTTTTTTTGAAAAAGAACAAAAAACGGTGGTCGCCATGATTCCGGCCGTTTGGATCTACTGAAAAAAAAAAAGAGAGAAAACGGGATATTATTCAGTATTGAAGTCGCTATAGCCCGTACTAGAAGAAATTTTTTTGGCCAAAAAATAACAAAATAGCGGACGTTTTTGTTTGAAAATATTTGAAAATTTTTGAAAAACGTCCGCCATTTTGTTATTTTTTTCAACAAAATTTTATGACCAAAAAATGGCATTTTAATTTTTGTTTTGTATTCTTTGAATATAAATAAACATACCTACACAATTTCACAATGATATCTTTTTTTCTACCTATATAAAACAAAAATATTTAAAAAAAGATTATTTTTAAAATTTGAAGGTAGAAAGACCCCTTAAATTAATTTCTTAAGTTAAGAGGGGGTGACTTTTGGACCGTACAGTATGTCATTAAATAAGTTGAGGTTTTTATAGATAAAGGCACTGTCCCTAAACAACGTCACTTGAAAAAGTCCAAATAATTATTTACTATTAGATTATCTAATTTAGATACCATAATAAAGAGTTAATAATTAGGAAGCTGTTTTACAATTATGTCACCGAAATTTTGCTATACTTTTAAACAGTTTACTTCTTAATTTAATAGTGCAAAATATTCAAATCAAACCATTTCAACCCTGTGAAATTACAGGTGGTGCAATCTGATACTTCCCTCTAACTATGATCAGATTTTTCTGAATCCTGCAGTGTTGCCGATTAGTGGATAATTATTCACCAATCGGCAACACTGCAGGATTATAATAGTCTGATTTGCAGATTTTTTTATGAGTTAGCGGATTTTTAGCTGATCTTCATTTTTTTCGGACATTAAAAGTTTCTAATTAGCGGACATTTTTTCAGACCTCTTAAGAAAAACGACGTTTTTTGGAAAAAAGCTGTGTTTTACACCAATCCCAAGTTTATATACACATTTTCTTAAATAATTTTTGATGCTGAATCCAAATTCCTCAAGGAAAAAAAATCATTGTTCAGTTTTGGAGATAATCCACCCCAAAGTTTTTATAAGGGAAGACTATAGAAATCATATATGTTCGTTTAATATTTATAAAAATTGGTATGAGGAGGTTTTTAGAGTCGCTAAAAACAAATTTAATATTTTAAAAAGTCCAAACCTACCATTTTTATATTTTTTGTAAATTAAAACCTGGGTTTTTTTTTGGTCTGAATTTAATATAAAAAAATAGTATTTACCCATTTAGAAAGCAGAACCACCAATATTTATATTTTCTTAATTACCCTGATAAAATTTGGTACATGAAAGTTTTGGGAGTCACTAAAAACCAATTTAATATTTAACAAAATTTATTGCCAACTCTTAAGGGGTTGGAACTACCCCTTTTTATATTTTTTAAATAACCTAATAAAAATTGGTACATGGGCGGTTTTGTGACTTGCTTAAACTTAATGTTTAAAAAATTTTAGATCTACCCCTTAAGGGAGTAGAACCACCCCTTTTCATATTTTTTAATTATCCTATAAAAATTGGTCCAAGCGGTTTTGCGACTGACTGAAAACGAATTTAATATTTTAAAAATTCTGTCTCCACCCCTTAAGCGAATAAACAACCCCTATTCATGTCGTTTATTTAAAATCCTCATGTACAAATTTTTATCAGGCTATAAAAAATACAAATAGGCGTAGTTCTACTTTTTTAAGGAGTGTAACAGAATTTTTTAATATCAAATACGTTTTCAGCGAGACTCAAAACACTTATGTACCAAATATTATTACGTTAATTAAAAAAATATAAAAAGGGGTTATTCTACCCCCATAAGGGGTGGATATAGATTTGGTTAAATAATAAATTTGTTTTTAGCGAGTACCAAAACCCCTATATACGATTATTAATTAAACTTTAATTAAAAAATATAAATAGGGGAGGTTGTAGTCCCCTACGGAAGGAGACAGAATTTTTCAAATATTAAATTGGTTTTCAGCAAGACGAAAAACCTCAGGTATTAACTCTTATGACGTTACTTAAAAAATATATATAAAAAGGGTGGTTCAACCACATTAAGGAGCGAGGTTAGAACTTTTTAAATATTAAATTTGTTTTCAGCCCAAACCCCATAAGTACCGATTTTTATAAATATTAAACGAAAATAAACGATTTCTCTAACTTTCCCTTGGAAACCTTTAGGGTCGATTATCTTGAAAACTAAACAGACGATTTTTTTCTTGACGGATTTGGATACAGCATAAAAAAATATCTAAGAAAATATCTAAGAAAATATTAAAATAAACTAGTGTAATTAGCGAACTACAAAGTACAAAGGTGTGGAGGCTGTAAGCCAGACCTCTAGGCTACTATGACACTTTTTTCAAGTACGAACTACAAAAGCTCGTACAAAAGTAACGAAATCGGTAAAAAAAACAAACTTCAAAAGTAATGTGCTCGGTACAAAAATTTATAAATAATACTTAAAATACTTGATATTACTCGACATTACCCGACATTACTCGAAATCACTTGACATTACTCGACATTACTTGACATTACTTGACATTACTTGACATTACGTGACATTACGTGACATTACCTGACATTACTTGACATTACTCGACATTACTTGACATTACTGACAATATTTGGCATTTTTGACAATACATGTACAAAATTTTGGCGGTGAGACACCCCTCGGTTCTAATATTAATATTACTTTTAAACATCCATACTGTACCGCTGAATGCAGCTAACAAAAACAGATTTTTTTTACTTGCTTATATGCCAACTTTAAGCTCTATAAAAATATAAATATGTAATATCCAAGGACTTTCATTTTATTAAACTTTAAACAGTTTATTTTCAGGTAGTACTACTTTAATCCGTATATTTAAAAGTTGGTTTTGCTATTTTTTTCCTGCTAGATTTGAAAAATTCCCCACCGTGTGTGGTCCGAATTTGGAGTCTTTAGCCTAAAGCGTTCTTGAGTTATCGTGTTCAAAAATTTCCCAAAAAGTCCAGAAACGCAAAAAAAAGCAATAAAAATATTTCTAAATTTTTTTAGTAACACAAGACTTTCCTTGGGGAATTAAAAAAGCTTTACTTACCACCGACAGAAATTTTGGTTACTAAAAAAAAAGTCCTCAACTACCTTTGAAAAGAGTTTTACCCTTCGTATTTCACCATTTGACCACTTTCTATCAGAAAACCGGTTAATATTGAAAAATAACCGGTTTTTCTAAATAACCGGTCACAAAAAAACGTTTTTTTTTTCGTAGTAACCGGTTAAGATCGAAAACCAAGTACGAGTTTTCCATCCCTAGAGCAAACATAACCTAACAAAATAACTATTGTAACCAGGGGGTATCATCTGGTATTACAGACCTAGCAACAAGGAATTAATAGTTTCGCATATCATTCTTAGATGGCGCTGGGTGTTTAATTCGTGATATCCGATATAAAAAACAAGGTTGGCTCGCACCCCTCAATCCCCTCGTTGAATTTAACTATTTATATGTTTTTATTTTTATTGTTATTATTTATTACATTTTTATCGTCTTTAAACATGTAGTTTATTATAATATAATGTTTTTTCTGTTAAAAAATAATGTTTACGTATGTTGAGCTAACCTCTTCTACTCGCCAACCTTGGACCGTCACTATACATTGCGCCTAATTTCAGCTCTCCGTGCCGGAGCTTGTTTTGGTTTTTTGTTCTTTGGTGTTCTTTTTTCTAATGAGGGGACCTTGGTTTACGTTAACGTTAGTTTTAGCGTCTATTTGGTGTTTTTTTTGTAAAAAAATGTTTTTTAATAATATATCGATAAACGGTCGGCGCATGCGCAGTTTATCAAAACGCGGCATAAAGAGCTGCACTTAAGCGCTGCTGTCAGTATTTTTCTGTGGTTTGACATAACCTATAAATACTGTTGCTTTTGGCGCCTATTCTTTAACATGTGAATAAAAGTAAGTAAAATAAAAAAGCTAGCAATAATTATAAATATAAAGCAAAATAACAATTATGTTTAACTAATTACAGTACTATGGAATGAATAAACGAATGTTTGATTGGATTGATAGCTGATAAGACCAAAAAGTTAGAAGAAACAAGGGTCATAGATTTTTCTATTAAAAGTAAGTACATTTGTTTAAATACATTAATAAATATCGCTTAATATTGTTTTATTATTTACTACTAGAATGCCCTTGACAATTTTAATTTATGTCATGAAATTTGTTCTTTATTGGAAGGTCACAATTTAGTATTTGTTTTTTGTTAGTACGAGTATTTTTAAATAAAATCATTACTATATATGCCAAACAGGCCCTATTTGGTTTCAACATGAACATTGACATAAAAAATATTTCTCCCGCCAGCCTCTAGCAAGTGTCTAAGAGAATTGACATACAAAATGCCCCACTTTTATTTAGTTTTTAGTTTTGTTTGTTCAGTACGGGGTTCATAGCCCCCAACACCTGGTCTATAGGGACCTTTGTTAACCACACAGACCTCCTTATATCATCCCTGTTTTTTTTTTTCAACAGCAGTATTTTTTATTATTTTAGGCCCCGCTAAGCCCCCCTAGATATGCGCATAATTTCTTTAAAAAAATTATTCCCACCCTGAAATAATAACTATTTGTTAGTAACAAAGTCATACTTGTCCAATTATTTAAACACCTCTTGTTTTTTTATTAAAATATGGATAAAGGAAGATACAATTCAACTTAATGGGATCCCAGGACAGCCCCCCCGGCCTTGGTTTGAGCCCACCTGGTATTTTTTGGGGCACCAATTTTCTTTTGCAGGGGCGCCAAGTTTGGTAGAAACTGTCAAGGACAAAGCCTTTTTCCTTGAAGGTAATTTTTGGGGTGCCATTTTTTTTGCAGGGGGCGCCAAGTTCGGTAGATACCGTCAGGGGGTAAACTTTTTTTTCGTAAAGGTAATTTTTGGGGCAGCATTTTTTTTGCAGGGGCTCCAAGTTTGGCAGAAACCGCTAGGGACAAAGCTTTTTTAATTTTTGGGCGACAATTTTTTTTCGCTGATCCCCTGGTATTTTTTTGGAGCGCCAATTTTGTTTTACAGGGGCGCCAAGTTTGGTAGAAATCGTCAGGGACAAAGCATTTTTTCATGAAGGTATTTTTTCTTTTTTATAACCCTGGGGGCTGAGCCCCCCTAGATTTTTTTTTGGTTACGGATATCAGCCTCCAGTGTCGGACTGGGAAGCCCAAGGCTAGTGAGATTTCTAGCCTATGGGGCCCAGCTATTAAAAATGTAACTTTTTTTTCTTTCTAAAATAAAATTTTTCATTCAAAATTTGACGCCCCTACCAAAACAAAAAAAAACACCCTCAGAAAAAAGCTTTGTCCCTGAGCGTTTCTACAAAATTTGACGCCCCTACCAAAACAAAAAAAGCACTCTCCGAAAAAAAATCTTTGTCCCTGAGCGTTTCTACAAAATTTGACGCCCACCTTTGGAAACGTGCAAGTATTACGTAACGCAAATTTTAATCATTTTGGACCCCCCCCCCCGTAACGCTATTTTCCTATACCATTAACATGGGCGTAACACTTCAAAATGACCCCACCCCCCATAGGAGCGTTACGTAAAAATGTAACTTTTTTTCCTTTCTAAAATAAAATTTTTCATTCAAAATTTGACGCCCCTACCAAAACAAAAAAAAAACACCCTCAGAAAAAAGGCTTTGTCCCTGGGCGTTTCTACAAAATTTGGCGACCCAAGCAAAAAACACCCATTATTTTAATTTTTCAATTTTTTATTTAAAATAACAAAAAAATATATAACAAAGACTCTTGGGGGGTAAATACCCCCTCTAACCCCCCCCATATCTACGCACCTGTTTGATAAACTATTTTTCTTTATACTTATATATTTGTTTTAGGTATTTACATAGAGTTTGTATTATAGTTATATTACAATTTTGTTAAAAAAAAAATACCTTATTAATTTCTTGTTTTTTTTATTACCCACACAACCATTATATTGATTTAGGCGTTCGGCAATTTTGTCGAATGCCTAAATCAAAGTAATGGTCCAAAAAAAATAAAAATATTATTTTTAATTTGAATAAGCCGCCATTATGTGCCAGCTGATCTTTAGTTTTCGCATATCATTCATAGGGCGGCGACACATACCATTCGTGGTATTATGTGTTGCCTAACTTTAACATGGGGCTTGAGCTTCTGGTGGGTGTTCTGTGATTGTAACCAACGAACTAATAACTCTTCTCTCTAGAATAGGCATTTCATTTGTAGAAACTGACAAAAACGTCGGTCACATAAACATTCGTCTGTCTTACTCGCACATCTTTGTTCTAACAGAGACAACAATACCAGTTACTGGTAATTATTATTGTTCAGGCCTGAATATACCTACTATTTGTTAACAAACAAACCGAGATGTTGGCGACACTTTATTTTAACGGTATGTCTATTCTAGAAAGAAGAGTTTTTTACTTCGTTGATTGTAACAATGACGTAGAGTAAATTTCGACTTGTGAAAATACATAGACAAGAGTATTGCAACTATAAAGGCAAATATGTATTACGAGAATATAGATAAACTGAATGATACAATCGATAATAAAGTAAAAGAAGAATGTGTGGATAGTTCTATTTACAGTACCTTTAAAAAAGAGGATTTTAATCAAAAAGTTAAAGAAGAGTTTCTAGATGCCGATGAACCCGAGAGCGTTAATAATTTCAATAATCAACAGTTCCCTGGACACCTAAAAGAAGAAATTAAGATCGAGATTGAACAACATGAAGTAAAATTTAAAGAAGAAATCATTGATCAGTTCTTAGAGGATACGCAACAAAAACAATTGTATGGCTTACAGAATGAATTTTCCACTTTTAATAAATCTTTGGACAATCATATTCAAGCGCACACGGGAGAAAACCCGTTTAAATGTTGGTATTGTGATAAACATTTTTCTCATAAAGGCAATTTGAACAACCATATTCAAACACACACAAAAGAAAAACCATATAAATGTGAACATTGTGATAAAATGTTTTCTCAAAAAGTCACTTTGCATAACCATATCCGAACCCATACAGAAGAAAAACCGTATAAATGCGGGTATTGTGATAAAAAGTTTGTTCAAAAATGTAATTTGCATCAACATATTCGAATTCACACAGGAGAAAAACCATATGCATGTGGACATTGTGATAAAAGGTTTTCTCAAAAAGGCGCTTTGAATAAACATATTCGAATTCACACAGGAGAAAAACCGTTTATATGTGAATATTGTGATCAAAAGTTTTATCGAAAAGGGACTCTGGACGACCATATTCGAACGCACACAAAAGAAAAACCATATAAATGTGGGCATTGTGATAAAAAGTTTTCTCAGAAAGTCACTTTGCATAACCATATCCGAATACACACAAAAGAAAAACCATATAAATGCGGGCATTGTGATAAAAAGTTTTCTCAAAAAGGCGCTTTGGATGACCATATTCGAACGCACATAGGAGAAAAACCGTTTAAATGTGGGTATTGTGATAAAAAGTTTTCTCAAAACGGCAATTTGCATAAACATATTCGAATTCACACAGGAGAAAAACCATTTAAATGTGGATATTGTGATCAAAAGTTTTCACAAAAATGCCATTTGGACGACCATATTCGAACGCACACAGGAGAAAAACCATATAAATGTGGGCATTGTGATAAAAAGTTTTCTCAAAAAAGCACTTTGAATAAACATATTCGAACACACACAGGAGTAAAATGATTTAAATGTGGACATTGTGATAAAAAGTTTTCTCAAAAAGGCGCTTTGGATGACCATATTCCAACGCACACAGGAGAAAAACTATTTAAATGTGGGTATTGTGATAAAAAGTTTTCTCTAAAAGGCAATTTGCATAAACATATTCGAATTTACACAGAAGAAAAATCATTTAAACGTGGATATTGTGATCAAAAATTTTCACAATGCCACTTGGACGACCATATTCGAACCCACAGGAGAAAAGTCATATAAATGTGGGCATTGTGATAAAAAGTTTTCTCAAAAAGGCACTTTGAATAAAGATTTGAATTCACACAGGAGAAAAACATTATAAATGCGGGCACTGTGAATCACAATGGACTTAGATCTAAAGTCTAATCCTAAATTTTTTTGGTCATTTATAAATGATAAGAGGCAAACAAATGGGATACCTAACGTGATGAACTTGAATGATAAATCTGCATCCAATATCCAAGATGTGGCTAATTTATTTGCTGAACATTTTGCTACAGTTTATCGTAAACATAATAATCTCCATATTACTGATTTAGGCACTAATTTAAATTTCAGTATTTCTTTAAATACCATATCTGTCATGGATGTATATAACAAATTAGAAAAAGTTACTTTAAGGTTTTCATCTGGTCCTGATGGTGTACCTAATGCATTATTAAAAAAATGTTCTTGTAGTTTATCATTGCCTTTAAGTATACTTTTTAATAAGTCCGTTGAAAATGGTGTGTTTCCCGAGGTCTGGAAGACCAGTTATGTTTTTAAAAGTGGAAATCGCAATGATATAAAAAATTATCGTGCTATTTCCAAGCAAGCCAGTATTCCTAAATTGTTGGATAGTCTCGTATATGACCAATTAAACTGGCTTTGCAAATCTTGGCTCACAACCTTTCAACATGTTTTTTTTTCTGGGCGATCTACTGGAACTAATTTAGCTTTATACAAACGTAAGATTTTATATGCACTAGAGAAAGGGTGGCAAGTAGATTCAATCTATACTGATTTCTCGAAGACATTTGATACAGTTGACATTAATCTTTTACTTCTAAAATTAGCATTATTTGGATTTGATGATAAGCTTATCAAATGGTTTTGCAGGTTTTTGTCGGTTCGTACGCAATGTGTAAACTTGTTTGGCATATTTTCATTTTTCATTGAAGTTCTGTCTGGTGTACCTCAGGGGTCCCATTGTGCACCACTGTTGTTTCTTATATTTATTTATTTATTTAAACGAATTTATAAATGACCTTTAAACAGTTATTAAACTGGTATCAAGGCCTATAATACAATTTAATATATATGAGTTGTTAAGCTAACTGTTAAACCTAAATATAAAAACTACATAATACTGCTTAAAACTACATAATACTGCTTATTTTGAATGTCACAATTTTAACTTAAATACATAATATCACAATTTTATTGCATTTAGTACTATTTTATGAAAACATTAAATGTTTTTTTAATAATTTAATAAATGTTGTCTTATTATTTACAATTTTCAGGCTTTCTGGTATTTTATTAAAGAAGTTTGTGGATAAAAATATTGGTGAAGTTTGTGTTTTGCATGTTCTTCAAAGGGGGTTCCTTATAGAGTCTTTGCCCCTAGTACAGTGATCATGTATACCACTTGAATATTCCAGTTTTTGATTGTTTTTTTATATTTCCATTTATTATACCATGGATCAGTTTAATGGATTCAAATTGTAAAAGTTTGTTAATATTTAAAAACTTTGTCTCAATATATAGCAAGCTGGTATTGGTTAAGCGGTTATATCCAAATATTGTTTTAATAGCTTTATTTTGGATTATTTGAAGTCGAGTCACATGCAAAACTGGTCCACTTCCCCAACATGGTATCAGATACCTTAAGTTTGTTTCTATTAAGCTATGATAAATAATTTTTTTACATTTTGTATTTAAATAGTGTGAACATCTGAATAGGGCTCCTATTAGTGGTACCATTTTTTTTATGGTATGTGCTATGTGCTTTTCCCAGTTAAGTTTATCATCTATACAAAGTCCCAGGTACTTGTAATCGCTAACTTGTTTCAGACTAGTGTTATTAAAAATTATGTTTACATTTTGAGGACTAGGTTTATATTTTTGTTTTATGAGCATAAACACAGTTTTGCCTACATTAATACTAAGTCTATTTTTACACAGCCACTGAGAATATAACTTTAAATTTGAATTTATTCTATTTATCAATATATTTATGTCCTTGTCACTAAAAATAAGCACAGTATCATCCGCAAAGGTAATATACTTAGCTTTCAGTCCTAAATATTGCAAGCTGTGAACATAAAGTAAGTATAAAAGTGGGCCAAGTACACTCCCCTGCGGCACACCCGTGTTTACCTCAGTCTTGTCACTCGCTACACCATTTAAAACCGTAAATTGTTCTCTATTTTCAAGGTACGTTTTCAAGAGTTTATAAATTTTACCTTTGAATCCCATTGAACGCAGTTTTCTTAATAGTGTAGGTATGTCCACTGTGTCGAACGCCTTTTGTAAGTCATTTAGTTCAGTGTGCACATGTTCCAATAACTCGGTTGTTGCTCCTAAGGTACTTGAATTTTCTTGGAATCCAAACTGGGACAAATCAAAATTAAATGTTGTTTTTATAAAATCAGTTATTCTTCTTTTTAGAACTATTTCAATTATTTTCGAAAATATACTTATTATAGATATGGGTCTATAATTTGCCATGTCGTCCTTTGGCCCGCTCTTGTATATGGGAATTATTCGGGATATTTTTAATTCAGCCGGAAATTCTCCACTGGTTAAAGTTTTATTTGTTATCATGCCCTGGTGCATCAGATTTAATGTTTTTTATGATTTCATGAAGTTCTTCTACATTGCATGGTTTTAAGTCGATGGTATTTTCGTTTTCCTCTTCTTTAAATTCTTTATCGGTGTTGGGTATATTTTCAGCAATTTTTTTACAAAAATGTTCATTTAATACTTCTACTATTTCACTTTTTGCTGTTACTTTTTTGTTATTGATTTTTATTTGGTTTATTTCATTTCTTGCCTTTTTTCTTGTGTTATGAATCAATCCATTTATCACCTTCCAGTTTTTCTTGCTATCATTTCCAGCTTGTTCAAATTCCTTCTCTGCCCATTTTTTCTTTAGCCATTTTGACATATTAGAGACCGCATTTTTTGATTTCTTAAACAGGTTTTCCGCTTCTATACTACCTGATTTTTTCCATTTAAGATAATTTCTGTCTCTTTCTTTAACTTTATTTATAAACTCAGTAGTAATCCATTGATTGTTATTTGTAATTTTCCTCTTTTTTATTTTTGTAGCTTCTTCTTTTGTCGTATTCAATATATTGATTAATTCAGTAAAAGTATTTATTATTGTATTTTGTAATTTAATTTTTAGTAGGTCCCTCCATTTATTTAAGTCCAGATATTTTATTTGCGTAGTTGTAAGTGTTTTAGTTTTTATTTCTTCATTTAATTTAATTTTAATAATATTGTGATCTGCAATACTGCTTGGCTCTATGCTAAGTCTACATTTTAATGTTTTATTAGATATAACGTGGTCTATTATGCTACTTTTTTGGGTCCCATGTCCTTTTCGTGTTATATTTTCCTTATTGATTATATTGTTTATAAAATAACCATTCATAATTGTTATATGTTATAAATGATATGACTGCGGAATTGGAGCATAGCGAAGGATTAATTTTTGCAGACGATTTTAAGTTCTTTATGATTATTAAATCTATTGAAGATATGTTTAAATTACAAAAAGACATGAACAATATTTATAGTTGGACAGTTAATAATAATCCTTAATTAAATATAGATAAATGTTGTCATATTAGCTTTTTTCGTGCCCTTAAAAATGTTCAAACCAATTATAATATTAATAATGTTCCCTTAAAATATGTCAATACTATTAGAGATCTGGGTGTAACTTTTGATGAAAACCTAAAGAATATAACTCTTAAGCCTATTAATCACGACCGTGGATAATAGTATATTATTTAATGAGCGTGTAATAATTGCTATTAATCAATGAGGGTAAATTTTGGGACACGAGCCGAAAGGCGAGTGACCTAATCACCCAAATGATTAATAGCTATTATACGCGAGTAGAATACTATACTTTATCCACGGTCGTTTTAAATTGTAAACGGTTTATTTTTACAGACCCGTGATTAATAAGCCTATTAATCACGACCGTGGATAAAATATGTTTTTTATTTATGTCAAATGGCTAATCAAGTGCATATAGTGCAGAGTGGGGTTATTGGGGGGTAGGGATGTTAGGGAGTAGGGATTTTGGTCTGCCGAATTTACTAGGTTTTCAAAGATAGTAAATAAATTTACAGAAGTTTTTACGAATTATGAGTGCCGAATTTCGAGACATAAAGCTTGCGGTACGAAAAAAAGTACTGTACGAAAAAAAGTACTGTACGAAAAAAAGTACATAATGGATACCCTGAATTTTTCACGCCATTGGACAACTTTAAATTATTATTTTGTATAACTGGTGGAAAATACATTTATACATTAAATACGCGTTAGAAAAAACATTTATCTAACATTAAATTTCTACTATTATTCGTGTCTGAATTATACTGCAGTGACTCATTTGCGAAAGTGTGCTAAAAAGCGAGGATCATACCAATTCGGGTGCGGTTCGCGTAACTCCGTCTGAGGGGAATCCCTTATACGAGAGCAGCATAATACGTTTTAGGTATGAGTCACTGCATTCTAATTCAAGCAAATTACATATTCATTTTCTATATTTCTATTCTTTTTATTTTAGCTGACTTTACATTTTGTACTTTATATTTAAACAAATTGTATCATAGCGCGTCACTCTATGACTTACCTTTGAATTGTTAATGTTAATATTTTAAGTAATTTTTTGTAGCTTTTAAAAATAAATTGTTTTTAAAAAGCAAGTTTCCCAGTTTCAAAATATAATTGGCGCAGTCGTGCGGATTTTTCGAGTGAACCTGAGTTTTCTTTCCTGGACTTTCACGTTTGTTTTAACAATTTACGAAAAATCGGACCTTCGTTGAAAAAATACAGTGTCGTGCGGAACCCAGCGTGGACTTTTCGCAGCCCTGAAAAATCGTGTGAACCGGTGAACCTAGTGATCATCTAGTGACTTTCATCGTAATCAAAAAACTTTGAAGTGGTGAATTTAGTAACCCTTCAAGAAAAAATCTTTGGAGCAACAGTGACTTCCGAGAAATATCGAGGACCTGTGTGCAAGGAGATGTTTTTCTGGTAAGTCATAGATGTCAAATTCTGATAGTGAAAATTCTGATTTGGACTCTGACGCTTTGATACAATTTCCCAAAACTAGGGAAAGAAGCCGTTCGCGTTCCCCTATAAGAGAAAGTAGAAGAGAAATCAAATCTAGAATTTTTTCAAATTTAATAGAAAATTTTGCAAATCTAAACACTGACGATAACTCGCAAAATTTAATTAATAATCACGGTAACTCTCAAAATTTAATAACTTCTGAAACTCCAACAAACTCAAATCAAAGTAATACAAATTTTAATTTAACTTTGAATATGGCTAACCAATTTAAAATGGAGTATTTAAGTATTGTGCCAGAATTTACTGGGGATCCTGGTACACTCACAGAATTTTTAACTTCTGCGGAAGAATTAATTAATCATTGTTATAACAGGCAAGATACCAACGATTTTAACAATATCCTACTGCTAAAATCACTTAAAAATAAAATTAAGGGTAAGGCCGCTACAAACCTTACTTCGTTTAATGTAACAAATTGGCAAGAACTTAAGGATGCGTTGCTAGCCTCATACGCAGATAAACGCGATCTTCAAACACTAGTGCTTGAATTATGCAATATTAAACAAAATACTTTTAAGCCTATTGAATTTTACAATAAAATCCAGCATAATCTAAACTTACAAATATCTTACATTAAAACACACGGAAAAGACGAACACGAAATTAAATATTTATCTAAGTTTTCTCAAGATATGGCATTGCGTATTTTATTAAAAAATATGAACAATCCCTTGGGCGATTATTTAAGTACCAGAAATCCAGAAACCTTGGCCGACGCATTGTATATTTTAACTAACGATTTTAATATCCAGGATACTAAAAATATACCCGTAAATAATAATAATAAACCATAACAAACAACCCCGGTATTATACCTATAAACTTGGGAGACGCTAGAATGCAGGAGTCATCACACGTGTTTGTCTACTACTTCGAGTTAAGCGAACTCATATCTCAGTACGATAACATTTTGTTACAGATAAAACATTTTAAAAATACTACAGATTCAGACCTTGGCTATTCCCGCGAATTAAATAATTATTACAAAATTTTAAGGTACACAATAAATTTAATCGAAGAAAAACTTACCCCCTTTTCCAAAATTTCACGCAATAAACGAGGACTTATTAATGGTATTGGCTCTTTTATTAAACAAATAACAGGTAACTTGGATGCTTACGATGGAGAACAACTTCAAAAATCTATCGATATTATAAAAAAGAATCAGTATGATATCGCTACCCAAATCAATAATCAATATTCCATTAATAATGAAATGATAAAACGTTTTAACGAAACTATTATTAACATTAAACATAATGAACAACTTATGGTCAATAGAATCGAACATTTAGAATCAATAATTGATGAGCAAGCAACATATTTGAACGTTCTTTGTGCCAAAGACGCTTTAAACCAATTTCTCAATATTCTTCAAACCATTTTTAATATTCTGCAGGATATTGAAAATTCGTTGACATTTTGCCAGTTAAGAGTTCTACACCCTAGTATAATGACTAATTTGGAATTATACAGGGAATTACAAAAAATTTCAAAATTTTATTCGGAAAAGCTACCTTTTGAGATTTCACTAAAAAATATTCAGAATTACAAAACTATTATTAAACCTTCTTGTTTTGTAAAAAACACAGAAGTAGTTTATACGTTAGAGATACCCATATTTGAAGTTAAAAATTATAAAATGTATTACTTTTTACCGGTACCCAACGAAAATTATCAAACAATAATAACTAGTACACGTTATGCGCTAGAGTCCAATTCTGAATTGACACCTCTGAGGGACATTTGTGACAAAACTGGAAATGTTTTCCTTTGCACGCACCAGAAGAGAATTTTTCACAATGTCACTTGTGAAAACAACATACTTCAACACAACAAATTTGAAAACTGTTCATATCAGCAGATACCAATCAATCCTATACTAGAGTACATACCGGAAATTAATCAATATCTCGGAGCTTTTCCCACGGAAGTAACTTTCAAGTCAAATTGCCAAAAAATCTGGACAACTCAAAAGATCACCGGCACATTGCTGTTCACCGATAACCAAAATTGTCAATATTTTATTAATAACCAACAGTTACTATTTGGAGACAACGCTACCGGACAACCCTTAGTCCTAGAAAATCACCAAATTAACTTCAAACCATCCAAACTCTTAGAACGAAGTAAACTTCAACTAAACCCCATACAACTGTCGCAGTTAAACAAACCGCAAGGATTCGTGAAAATCCTGCAAGAAAATGATACCAACCCCTGGCATCTCTCAGGAACCCTGATCCTGTATGGGTTTCTCATCATTGGCTTTATAATCATCACTATAAAGTATTTTAAAAGGAATAGTTACCAACCACCAACAGAGCAATCCAACGTAGAGCCAAAGGACCTCAAAATCTAGATCTCTCCGGAGTTTCGACTTAGGAAGGGAGGAATTACATATTCATTTTCTATATTTCTATTCTTTTTATTTTAGCTGACTTTACATTTTGTACTTTATATTTAAACAAATTGTATCATAGCGCGTCACTCTATGACTTACCTTTGAATTGTTAATGTTAATATTTTAAGTAATTTTTTGTAGCTTTTAAAAATAAATTGTTTTTAAAAAGCAAGTTTCCCAGTTTCAAAATATAATTAGCACGGATAATAGGGAAGCTAAGATAGCTCAGCTATTGGTCGTATTATAAAAATGTTTGTTGTATAGTCATTTTTTTATTACTTTCCCCGAGGAAAGTCTTGCGTTAGTAAATAAAATTTTAAAAATTTGTATTGCTTTTTATTACGTTTCTCTACGTTTCATAACCAAAAAATATTATTTCCATTAAAAAAAGTCTGTTGGTCTGTCCATACGGGAATGTTGTGACCACGGTAACTCAAGAACGCTTCAAGCTAACGACTTTAAATTTGGACAAAAGGTATCCAAAGTTCTAGACTAAGATTATTTTTGGTAAAAATCGGGTTGGGGTAAGGGGGTAAAAACTATTTGTTTTAGTTTTTTTTAAACTTGGATTTTTTTTATTTATTTATTTTTTAAATTAATTGTTTTTTAATTTAGTTTTTTCAATTTTTTTTTCGTTTTTGGTTAACCATTTATTGGTAAGAATGGCGATTTCTCCCGTTAGATTAGACAGGGAGAAAAGTTCTACCCAAAAAGGATAGAAGACATACATACACTCCCACTTCCACCCAACCAAACAAATTCTGTATTTGTTCTTTGTTGAACAAATACAATATTTACTTGGCCGGGCGAAAAGTGTAACTATATTATTTTTATTAAAGAAATTACTGGCGCCATCTAAATTTTAGTAGAATTATCTTATTCTACAGATTCACATTAGCTATGTTCGTTCGTGCCGCTCAGTGCTACACTTTCCGGCCAAATGAGATAGAGATAGGGTAGACGTCTTTTGTTTTATAATTCTAGTTGTAGAGAGCTCCGTTCTAATGAACCTAGACCTATTGTTATATTATTCCCCTATAATAGGGGAAAGTATTATTTTGTTGGCAGTAGTAATTTTTTATTTTTTTTAAGAGTATTCATTACTAAACATTCTAGTTTTATTAAAAATAATAATAAAAAAATACTCACTTCTTCAAATTTCGGCGCTTTCTTCGGAGGTGGAATTTCGTACGATTCCGATTTTCTGGGTACAGTCGGAGGCCTTTTCGTGAACTGTCGTTCTATTTCGTCTGGTGATTCGAAGTCCATCAATTTGGACGATTTCTTCCGGACGCGTCCACTTCGAGATATGCCCGTTACCTCCAAATCTAAGAAAATTAATCGAAAACACTAGAATATTTTTTTGGTTAATTACACAGCCACACAAAAAAGAAGAAAAAAGTCTTCCACTTTTAATGAGACATGTATTTCTATGTATTTTGGATCGCTTAATCCGAATCTTAGGTAAAATAGCACCTCATACGATTAGTTTTCGACAACGAACTAATAACTCTTCTCTCTAGAATAGGCATTTAATTTGTAAAAACTGACAAAATTGGCTACATATACATTTGTCTGTCTTACTTGCACAACAAATTTCTTAGTTAAATCCAATTCAAATAATATTAAGGTTGAAACTAGTACTTTATTTGAGATTATAAAAAGTTTGCTTAGTTAATAAATCAGAGATTTAAGTTAATAAATCAGAATCAAAATAGTATTACTTTGTGCGATGTTGATAGCACGCTGCGGTTTTGGAGGTAATTTACGAACTCGGACCGTCACTAATTTTGTTTTGATAATCTTGTTATTTATGACATAACTAAGGATTTAAGGCCAAAAATTAAAAAATCTGACGGTTAGTTTTTTTTTTAGTTGTCAATTTATTAAAAAAAAGTGTACTAACTTAATTATCCACTTATAACTCAAAATTTTATTGATATATAATATTTATTTTTTCATAAGAATAAAGACTACTTAATTCTCTATAAAAATGTATTTTCCAGTTTTTTTATATCTTCTGCCGTTTTGTCACAATACGTGATTAAATCTAGAATTCAACCTAAAAAAGCATTAAATTATTTTTCATTTATTTGAAAATTATACAAGTAGGCTTGTTTTACATTGATACGTCAAATACACTTTTCACAAGTTATTACCTTAAAATCAAGGATGCTTGTGTCAAATAAATATAAATATATATGCCACTAATATTTTCTTTCATAATGTATTACGGACATCAAAAATACTTCTTATATAAATATATAAATTGACAATTAAAAAAAACTAACCGTCAGATTTTTTAATTTTTGGTCTTAAATCTTTAGTTGTCATAAATAACAAGATTATCAAAAAAAAACTTAGTGACGGTCCGAGTTCGTAAATTACCTCCAAAACCGCACCGTGATAGGGATCTATCAAAAAATACAACATTTTTAGGTATCTATATAAATCAAAATTTGGGCTGGGACACGCATATAGATCATTTGAGAAACAGACTAAACAGTGTCACCTAAACGCTCCGTGTGCTGGGGGTTATTTGAATTTAAGTACTTTAAAAATGCTTTATTTTTCAAATTTTCAAAGCCTGCTCAGGTATGGCCTCATATTCTGGGGAAAAGGAACGGACATTGAAACTGTCTTAAAGTGCCAAAAAAGAGCTATTCGCACCATTTTTAAACTTGCGGTCGTTCTAATGACATACTGTCACAGGTTTATACATTTACGAGTGCATATTGTTTTTAGTTAAACATAAAAATATTTTTAGAGATTATGAACCACGCTCAAGTAGAATTTTAGATTATAATACCACCAAACATAGGCTGGCTGCCTTTGAAAAAGGGTCTTTATTTTCCTCTATACAATTTTACTTTTTAGGACTAAAGACCACTTTTGAAATCAAGAAATTCCGCTAAGGAATAAGGTTCAATATTGCAAATATATTTCTTTTAAATAAAGAACCCGGCACACATATAGGGGGGTTCCTGGGCCTCAGTCAAACTGCCTCAAATTTTGATATTTTGCAGCCAAATCAAATGACCAGTTTCGGAGAAAAACGCTTTTAAAAATCTAATTTTATGACAGATTTTTTGACGTATATTAAGGTTATTTTTTACTTACGTAAATATTAACTTAATTAGCCGTTTTAAGTTTATTATACTCTATTAATTAAAGAACAGGCAAGATAAATATTACATAAAAGACTATTATCATTTACTTACATGTGGTTCTATAAAAAATTTAAAACTTTGTGAAACATCCACATGCTGGCATTTTCCACGTGTTTGCTAATTATCTGCATATTTTCTGTTAGATTTTTGATGATTATGTTGAAACATGGTTTGGTACATCGACAAATACTTTATAATTATATATTTTAGATTTTCTTGATATATTCTTTCAAAACAATATCTCTCATGATATTTTCATATGCAAAACATATTATTTAGATTGCCTAGCAACAACTTAATTCATTAGTGAACCCTTTCTAGTAATATTTATTAAAAGTTGTTGCTAGGCAATCTCAATAATATATTTTACCTATGAAAATATGATGACAGATTTGTCAAGCCTCAGACTTATTTTTGGAAAAATATATCAAGAAAATCTGAAATATATAATTATAAAATATTTGTAGATGTACCAAACCATGTTTCAACATAATCAAGCAAAAATCTAACAGAAAATATGCAGATAATTAGCAAACACGTGGAAAATGCCAGCATGTGGAAGTTTCAAAAAGTTTTAAAATTTTTATAGAACCACATGTAAGTAAATGATAATAAAGCCTTTTATGTAATATTTTTCTTGCCTGTTCTTTAATTAATAGAGTATAATAAACTCAAAACGGCTAATTAAGTTAATATTTACGTAAGTAAAAAATAACCTTAATATACGTCAAAAAATCTGTCATAAAATTAGATTTTTAAAAGCGTTTTTCTCCTAAACTGGTCATTTAATTTGGCTGCAATTTTCTTAATTAAATGTTTACCCCCAAAATTACAAAATATCAAAATTTGAGGCAGTTTGACTGAGGCCCAGGAACCCCCCTATATGTGAGCCGGGTTCTTTATTTAAAAGAAATATATTTGCAATATTGAACCTTATTCCTTAGCGGAATTTCTTGATTACAAAAGTGGTCTTTAGTCCTAGTGCTAAAGCTGGGTTTTTAGGTAATATTTACTTTGGTTTCAACCAACTGACAATATTTCTATCTGGTATCTTAGCCACAATTATTCACTCCTATTTTAAGTGTCTTTTGTACTAATTTATTTTTGTGAAATAAATTTAATTATATTCTATTCTAATAAAAAATATTTTGCCCAACAGATTATTTTATTTTAGGTTTTAAATTGATATTTACATTATAAGTAAACAAATGTAGAAGAAAAGTGGGTGTTTTTTTAAGTGCAAGTAAAAGTAAATAGCGGCAAACCGTGATAAATTTTGGTGAAAATTAAATTTAAAAACTGTAAAAAATTTAGTTTTTTACAGTTCTTTTTTCTTAACCATCAAAAAAAGGTATAAAATAACATTGAATACTTTATTACAAAAACTTAAATTAGGTATGTTAGTTAAAACATTTATAAGTATAATAATTATGTTTTTCAGGATATTAAAACAGTTAATGCTGAACAATTTTTTTTAATAATCTTGAGAAACATCCTCATCTTGTCGCCAACCACCTTCATCACTGAAAAACCTCCTTTTCACTGTCGTGTTCATGAAGGGGCGCAACGCCCATTCCGTATCGGCAGAGTCAATTGTGTCCAATGTTCCTAGTTTGATTTCGTACAGTCTTAGCTGGAATCTTGGGCCCACCTCACTCATTTCAATCTAAAATATATTTTTAATATCATTTGTACTGTTTTGGAATGATTATTTAATATGATTAAGCGAAGTATGAAAATATGATTTTCGTGAAAAAAAAAGTGTCTTATGATCGGCCTGTCTGCTTGTCCAATAATGCTGTGAGCATGATAATGCAAGAATAAAAACAAACTGATTTTTTTTTTAATGTTTTCGTTAAAAAAAGATTGTTGGAAAAAACTTTGAAATATAGAAGTAAACTCCGCGCATTATCTATCTGAGTTGATGGTCATTTGTTTCTTGTTATTTGGTTGGCAGAATATATTTAGTTCCTTATGTAAGGTTTTCATCTTGTTTTAAATTTATTGTCAATCAAGACATTATTTTGACATTTATAAAAAAATCCAAATAATTTTCTTTAGCAAGAAGAAATAACAAGAAAAGTGCATAAAAAGAAAATTAAAGCATCAATCTATAAACATTTTGTTTAAATGAAGTAATATAATGCAGTGCTCTATGAATTTTTGAAGTAAACACTATAACAGAGAATTTTTTGGTTAAAATAATACTGGTCCGTAATTTTATTCAGGTAATGTTAAATTTAAGTTTATAATAGCACTTTATGAATAAAAACTTACTTTTATTATAATTTTGAAGAAAGTTTTACTTTTTAAACAGATTTTGTTATTATTTGTAAGATGTAAAATGAGTCAATTTAACCTAAATGTTAAAAATTATCAAAAGCACAATGGGCTACAAAAATATTACTAAAAGTCATTTTTAAACCACTAATCATAGATTCCTTGATCCAATTTGTTACTTGAAACGAAAAAAAAACAAGATTGAAAATTTAGTTGCGTAAATTCAATAATTACAATACAAACAAAGCCGTTGTCATGTTGACAATATTTGTCAAAATTACTTATAATAATTATAAAGTAATTAGAAATGCGTTAAGAAATGTAAAGAAATCTCAAACTATTAGTATATTGGAAGCAGGATGTAAGGAAGTGATTGTGGCTAGTGATCCCTATACAAACCTTTAATTGTGGCAAGGTTATTTAGTATCAGGGACAGAAATTTTTAATTTTAAACAAAATTATAAAAATATTAATTTATTATTCCATCAATCTATTCATATCTATTCGGAGAGTTGTTTTAAGATCATAGAAAAAAGAATAATGGTTAAGATTGAAGAAAAAATAGATGGGGGATGAAAGGGCGTGCAGACTCGGAAAGAAAAAAGTTATCAAATGAAATACAGGATGAAAATTTACTTAATTATTTGAGAGAATACCATTTACAAGAAGCGGTGCATGCTATGAATAATACAAATTTCCCTGGGTCAAAAACCATCGCCCGTCGCCGCATCGATAGTTCCAAGATTAAAAAAGCGAAAAAAAACCTCCGGAAAAATCTTTTTTTAAACGAAAATCATAATTTTCATAAATTATATGTTTGGTTAGTAGAGTTCAAATATTTATTTTTTTATAAGATTTACTAAATATTGTGTTTTAATTTTTGATTTGATTAAATATTCTAAATGTTTTTTTAGTTTATTATTTATTATTATTATTTTTTTATTATTCGACATTATTTGCATGCATTTTCTGTAATAAACTTGGAAAAAACTGACAATTAATTGTCAAATTAATCTAACCTATTTCTTAAAATCTTACTTAAACTATAAAATAATTAGTAAAATTGACATTTTAGCATATTTAAATCTTGCGTTTTTTGTGGGTCCAACTCTTTTGTTGGCAGCAGTATTTTTTTTCCTTTTATAAACTTACCTGTCTTTCCACAGTTTTATACGTATGATGTCTAAAACTGATATAATCATCATGATTGGCAAAAGTAATAATCCTCTTCGAGTCCTCTTTGGGCACAGGAAACAGATACTTCAAAATACTCATTGTCCTCTCGGCTAATTTCGTTTTGAAGTTATGAAAAATCAAATGTGGATACTGTTCCGACATGGTGCCAATATCAGGAATATCATGCCTCATAACAACATCAGACATGTTAAAATACGCTGTAGGACCATACGGTAAGTGACAAATAACTAAACCGTTGGGTACTCCTCTATGTTCATGTACTACAATGAAATCTGTCACATCGTTAGCTTTACATGCATGTATTAGCTGGTTCATTTCATAGTTTCCTCTATTCATTCTTTGAGCATTTGGGAAAATTAACCGCATTTCTTTTACAAACATTTTTAACCGCGAACTAGGGTCTCTGGATGTTGTTATCACTATTTTTGGATCTTCCACACCTGCATATCGATATTCATCATCTTGTGAGTTTGCAAATGTTCCTCCACTTTCTCCTGCTATTTGTACGGCTTTTTCGGGTCCGGCATCTTCCCATTCAATTTTTTTAGCATAGTGCAGAGCCTTGCTTTGCAGATCTCCGTGGATCGGTATGTTTTGATCTAAACTTTTCTTTATTCTGTCTTTCTTGTCTTGGATGGACTTCTGTTTATCTTCTTGTGATTTTCTGTATAAGTACTCGCGACGCAAACGCGCTTGTTTTCTTAACATTTTGCTTGTTTTATTTTCACGAAAACACATGCATGTCACAAATATAACCTCAAAAAATATTGCGCGTAATGAGTGCGCGTGCGCTTCGCAAAACAACAACAAATTAGTATAAAAAAATCATTAAAAACTATATATTTTTGAGTATTTCTTACTTTCTAATATATAACTAAATTTAATTTAACCTTTTCGCTGATTTAACTATAAGATTACGCTAAAAAAAATAAAATTTCATAAAATTACGATTTACCTTCAATTTTCTTGGTTTTAGCTTGAAATGTGTCCATAATTTGCTTTAAGTATTCTTTGACTTGTAGTTATTATTGAATAAGTTTATATTTTAATATATTTCTTTAATAAAGCCAAAATTTAACGAAAACCACACGAAAATGTTTGTTTTGACAATAAACACCAACTTTACCACATTGGCAGCACTGTTATTTAGGGACCTAAATCAGTGTTGCCATTCCAGAAAAAAAAAATTAAGCACTTCCTTATATGGAAACGTTAACAAAATATTAAAAGTAGTTCAAATGTACCATTTAGGGCCACTTGCACCAATGATGATTTAACTTTATACGGGATTATCTCAGCCAAACCGAGTTTAAGTTAAAAATGCTGCGTTCTGATTGGTCGGCCGTCAATTTAATCCAAGTTTAAAGTTAAATCATCATTGGTACAAGTGGCCCTTATTTAAACAAAAAGAGAAACGACGCTAAATCTTCTATAAAAGGATTAAATTCTTATTAAGGTCCTATAAGTTTTTTAAAACGTTATTTGCCTAGCCAAAATCGGAGCGTATTACATCTGTGCGATACGTATCCCTGGGGATATGTATTATTCCTGTGCCACACAGAAGGAATAAAAAATACCTACATGTCCCCGGGGACATGTAACGTAGTTTATAAACTATATAAGTATACATGCTTATTTGGAACTATTACACTTATAAATATGTGTATTTAAGATTATTATCGAGTAATGATGAAACCCTTGATATGAGAATTGCAAAATTGTTTTTAGAATCATAAAATGTATTATTATTATTATATATTATAAATAAAACAATAATTTTCATAATAAACACATGGTGTTTAAATTTTAATGTTCATAACTTACACATTTACAACGTTAAATCACAGTTTCAACTTATTAATGTAGTTCTTAATATCAGAATACATGAAATTAATTCATAAATTATAAAAAATCTTAAGCTAATCTTAAAATTAATTAATAAAGGCATAGAGAGAAAATTTCCAAAAAATAACATATGTTTAATAAATAAAAATTTCAAGAGTTAAAAAATTCGCCATTTTTGGACATATGGTAATTATTTTCGGCTGGCACTTTCAAAGCAGCGGAACGTAGCGAGCCCCAAAAATTTAAAAAAATGAAATAATAGTTATTTATGGTACTAATGGGTAAAGTAAAATATTATGGGAAAATTAACCTGCGAGGCGTCAGCCAAGCAGGTTGATTTTCGAGAGGGCAATATCGGCTTACCCATGAGTGCCATACAAGGTTTTATCCAATAAATAGCTTAGGATTTCATATTTTTATTAAAAATTTTAATGACATTTACAAGAAAATAATAAGTGAGTGGGTAAAATAAATAATTATCCACTCAATAAAGTAAAAGCCACGCGGGGGTTATTACTGAGTTTATCTATTTAAAATAAAGCTGGAAATTGTCTTATTATCTGTATGTATTGGATAAAGGAAATATAATTGAAAAATCTCACTATGGTCTGTTTCATCAAGCAAGATAGTAAATTAAAAATCGCACAGTGAATATTTTCAAAACAGATTCGAATATTGGACGTGCGAATATACTGCGTAGTTTACTTTATAAAATATAACTATATTCTATACACAAACATATACTATTCAAACCTTCTATAAAAATATTAGTGTACCGTAATTAATACGTTCACTGCCAACGGCTAGTTTTGACAGCGGAGCAATGGGTATGGGCAAGGGAAAAATAGAAAGAATTGATTAATGTTGTTAGGGGCGCCAGTTACTTCAGCTTTTACTCCTTTAGGTAAGTAACAACCTAGTGTAAATACTTAAGCTTTTCAGTTTGAGAAAATATACATATAACTGTTGAATAAAATATTTTTTGTTGAAAATTAAGTCAAATTAGAGTTAATCTGATAAGATATATCAGATATGTGTTTTTTATGTTTTTTCTGAATTTTATGGAATAACATGGAATAGAGAAATTTTGGCGTGGGTTCAGTTTTTCTAGAAATTATCGTTTATTCAATAGAAATAAATGGATAATAGGGTATTTATTTATGCGAAGGATATGAATAAATATTAGCTAATTTTGTAGTTTTGGAGACTATTTATAATTATTAATTTGTCCAATTGAGATAAATAATAATTTAGTATTTTTTTTTGACATATTTGGGAAATTTTCCAAAGTATGCAAAAACTTTGTTGAGCAGTATACACAAAAAAAAAATAATTTGTGGTACAGTATAAATATTTTATTATAAAATAAATATTTTGAGTAAGTTGAATTTAAATTTTGAAAATAAATATTCAAAATGGAAGATTTAGATAAAATGGAAATTAGATTTTTGACTGCAGAAATGGTAAATTATGAACTTCGTATAAGACATTTAACAGCAAAAAATAATAGAGCATCTAGAATTAAAGTTTTAGGTAGAGCCATAGCTAGGGAAGATCCTAAAGTAAAATATGTAGATCCGACTTTTAATTTTAACAGTGAAGTGGAAAATATTAATAGAATTTTAGATAGTATATCTTCAGAAATTGTAGAATATCATAGTGATTATAGTTTAGCTGATTTAAGAAAATTAAAAACTTATTTAGTACATGTAACAAATCGTCTGCAACGTTTTCCTGAAGTAGAAGAAAATAAAGTTAGACGTATTCAATTTTTAGAAATAACTAAAGCAACTTGTTTAGAAATAGAAGCAGATATTTTAGATCTTTATGAAAAATCTGGTAAAAATTCAGATCTTACTCAAGTAAATAATAATATTTCATTACATAATAGTACACAGTTTAGTCCTAATGTTTCTAGTAAAAAAGATAATGATTATTTAAAATCAGTACCAGTTTATAAATGGAATATTAATTTTGATGGAAAGTCTAATGTTTTAAATTTTATTGAGCAAGTTGAATATATGAAAATAAGTAGAAATGTTACAGACGAAATGTTATTTAAATCCGCATATGACTTATTTAAAGAACCAGCATTGTCATGGTTTCTCTCAATTAAAGATAATTTAAATTCGTGGTCTCAAATAATTCAAGCATTAAAAAAAGATTTTCTTCCAGCTAACATAGATGATAGAACATGGGATGATATCCGTTCTAGATATCAAAATCCCGATGAATCTATCGCAATTTTTATAATTTACTATCTTGCTTGATGAAACAGACCATAGGTGCGGGAACAATCCACTTTTCGCCCTAATTATAGGTATGGAAAGGCTTATTTCCAGCATATATCAATGTGTTTTTGAAGGTATTTTATGATGATCGTGCAACATTTTTTTTATCACTTAATTGCTAAAATAGTTTTTAAAAAAATGTTTGGTTTAAAACCTGCAAAAGGCTCAAATATTTTCGAAAAATTTCTTAGTTTTTTAAAAAACTGTTAAGTTATTAAATATCTCTAGAAACACCGTGATATTTTACAAAAAGTCCTCTATGCCTTTTTAAAAAATATCATTTTTTTAAATAAATAAAAATTTTGAACAACTAATCACTATCTAATTCATTGCTGGAGTATTCTTCGATTAAATAAATGAACGTACAAGTGGATGAAGGTGTTATGTAACATTTTTTTTTTAATTTTCAGTGGACAAAGGAGTATGAGACCATTATATGTAGGGTTGCCAACCGTCCTTTATTTCAAGGACAGTCCTTTATTTTCTACTTCTGTCCTTTGTCCTTTATAAAACCCTTAAAGGATACTAAATGTCCTTTAAATTTATTAATCTTAAAAAATGCGAGATTTATTTATAATAATTTATTGTAGGTCCACATGTCACAATTGTATTTAAAGTTCAAACGTAAAAAGGACACCTAATAATTATTATAATTAATAATAAAGCTTTTATGTTTTGATTTCAGTCAAATTGTGAAATTTTATTTTCGCATAACTGCCTTAAACCGAGGGGTCCCGCAATAATGAAGGAGACGACGCACTTGGCCAGGAAGTCTGGGAAGTTTTTGAGAAGTCTCAGGAAGTCTAGGAAGTCACTAGGAAATCTCAGAAAGTCCGGGAAGTCTTTGAGAAGTCGCAGGAAGTCTCAGGAAGTCTGGGAAGTCTTTAGTCGTTATTTTAATAAAAATACTTGGAAAACACGGTGTAATTTACCCCCTTCACACGCGCCGTGTAAGTGGCGTGGTTTTCGGCATATCGGCAGCACACTTCATTTTGTCTATTTCGCGAGAAACTGATCGATTTTTAAAAATTAAGGTGAAATCGTAAAAAGCATGCAATTTTCGGTTCAATATAAATTTATTTAAATATTAGAATGGAGTTTCTTTTTATTTTAGTTGTACATGTGTTTTTTGTACTTTTTATCGGAATTTTATACTTATTTGTATATTATCGTGGCGTAACGTATATAGCATTTGCCACGATATTACAAAAGCTATGATATATGGCATAACAGTTATGTTTTTGTTTATACCGAGGTTTATACTTTATACTAAACTATAAATATAAATAATTAAACTTTTAAATAAATAGGAGATATAGTTTTATTACACAAAAAAATAAATGTCTGCCCAAGTTTCTACCATAAATTACGCAAAATTTGGCCAGAGGTAACCTCTTCCTACCTCGTAACGCAGTTTCTTATAATTTCTCCTATAAACCTAAATAAACCGATTGTTTCATGTTTTTACTTAGTCACCTCGGGCAAAAGCGGGCATAAATTCAGCACTGCAGTGCATTGATAAGAAGCAGCTGCAAGACGGCTGACCCCACTCCACAAGAACGCAACGCTAGTAAATCTATGATAAAAGTTAAAAAAGATGACAAAAGATGAATAATAATAGCTCGCAATTGCCCGTGCACTGTAAATCATTATCCGTGATAATAATTATGATAATTATAATTATTATTATTAAATTAGGTCCGAAAACTAACTTTAACAATAAATCCCTGAATAAAAAATTCGGGGGCTAAATTTAAAAATCACGCATGCGTAGAATTGCAAAAAGTTGTTAGAAGTCTTTAGGAAGTCACTATAAATCTTTGGGAAGTCGGAGGAAGTCTCAGGAAATCTCAGGAAGTCGTAAGAAGTCTTAGGAAATCTCACGAAGTCGTAAGAAGTTTTAGGAAACCTTTGAGAAGTCCGGGAAGTTTTTGAAAATTATAGGAAGTCTTAGGAAATCTTTCGAAATATTGCAAAAGACTTCCGATTTTAAAGGAGACGACCCACCCAAAACCTATTGCGGCACCCCTCGCCTTAAACCTTAAAAATTATAAAAATAATCTTTTTAAAAACATTTCTATTATATAGAAAGAGTAAAGATATCATTGTGAAATTCTGTAGGTATGTTTATTTGTATTCAAAGAATACAAATAAAATTTCTTTAGATTTTTAAAGTGCCATTTTCTGGTCATATTTTTTTTAGAAAACGTCATAAAAGGTTGGTCGTCATGATTCCGGCTGTTTGGATCGACTGAAAAAAAAACGAGTTATTATTCAGTATTGAAGTCGCTATATCCCCATCTAAAAAAATTTGTTAGGCTAAAACATAAGAAAATGGCGGACGTTTTTGTATAAAAATATTTGATATAGAGACTTTGTACAAAATTGTGCCTCTCTGTATGGAATGACCCATATTTCCAAAATGCGTGCCCGGTAAACATACCTCGGCACGCGTCAAGTCAAGTAATTAGCACAATAAGCGACGGTTTACGCGTCTTATTGCTTCGATATCGTGGCCGGTATAAAAAATATGCAACATTCTAAATGTAAACAGCAATTGCCCAAAGCAAAGGGCGACTATTTATTCGTGGAAATTACACACAAACTCGAATCAGCCTATAGAGATTCGTTACGAGGATTTAACAGGTGCACCTACACACATCACTTCACATATTTTCTAAGGTAACGAATTTAATACAGTCAACCCTTAACATCACTTGAGCCGTCTGGATAGACTTAAATACTGAATAATATTCCGTTTTGTTTTTTTTTTCAGTCGATCCAAACGGCCGAAATCATGGCGACCACCGTTTTTTGATGTTTTTTGCAAAAAAAATGTATGGCCAGAAAATGGCATTTTAAAAATCTAAAGAAATTGTATTTGTATTCTTTGAATATAAGTAAACATACCTACAAAATTTCACAATGATATCTTTTTTCTTTCTATATAAAAAAAAGGTTTAAAAAAAGATTATTTTTATAATTTCTAAGGTGCTCTACCCACCGGTGTCGGCCACATCGCTATCAGTCTCGCATACAAAGCTGTGGAAGAAGTAGTATGTTTTTTTTTGCCTTTTTTACGATATTCTGCAATGTTATTAATTTAATATAAAAAAATAAAAAAAAAAAACAAAGTAGTAGATTCGTTTTTTTTTAGATACCTACAGTGTGTCCCCGGATCGACTTGATAATACTATAAAATGACCATTTTTTTTTTTAATTAAGAAAAACTTATTTGGGACTTTGCCCTGCTTGCGTAAAAACTAATTTTTGTTGAAATAATTTTTTTAAAAATTGTAGGTGGCGCCAGATATGAGTGAAAACCTAAAAAATTTTCAGGTAAACTTACCTTTCCGTAACAGATACAAAAAAAAAGTATTCTCAAGTCGATCCGGGGACACACTATAGTGTGTCCGGGGACAAACTATAGTGTGTCACATATATTTCCGGGGACACACTATAGTGTGTCCCATATATATATGTGTCCTTTATTTCATGATTCAGAGTTGGGAACCCTAATTACACTGCCGCACATTAAATTCCGGACACCTAAAAAATTGACATTTTCTAAATTCAATGTTTCTTACCCCGCCTTCTAGGACTTGCATGGTACGCCACTGCAACTGTTTATCAAATTATTAAAGTCTTATTGCCGCAATTTTAATGGATATTTTCTTTTTTATTTTTTTCCTTCTGGTTTAGGAGATATCTGGATTTTTCTGAAAGTTGTCATTTTTTCATTCAACTCAAAAAGTACTAAATATTTGAAGCTCATGTATTTTACTTCTTCTTCTACAATTTCGTCATCCCGGGGCAACTTTTTATTGCCGTCTGACGGAGGCTTAACGGTGATTTCGCAGAACTGCCGCCGGACGGAGTGACCTTATTTTTTCTTCTACTCAAGTTTTTAAAACCCAATTTATGTTTTTGATAAACTTGATTAGAAGAAAAACTTAACTCCGTTAAGCTTCAAATTTAAAGCACAGCATCAATCAAATTCATGTAGTACTTTTCAAGTTCACTGAAAAAATGAAAACTTCCAGGAAAATCCTGATATCTCCTAAACCAGAAGTAAATATGTAAAAAAATAAAAAAGAAAATATTCATTAAAACTGCGGCAATAAGAAAGACTTTAATAATTTGATAAACAGTTGCAGTGGCGTACCATGCAAGTCCTAGAAGATGGGGTAAAAAACATAGTTGTACATTATTTCTTGCTGTTAATACGAAAAAAAAAAATAATCATTCTTAAAACAAACAAAAGTAGACAATGTTTAAGCTTCAAAACAAAAAAAAAAGAATCAGTCAAATCCATTAATTAGTTTTCGAAATATTTGAATTTAAAAAATGTCAATTTTTTAGGTGTCCGGAATTTAATGTGCGGCTAGGTATAAAAAAATTAAAAAAGAAACCGAAGTAGTGGTTTCGTTTTTTTTTAGATGTCCTTTATTTTCATGATTCAGAGTTGATAACCCTAATGATATGATATAACACCTTCATCAACTTTCCGCTTCAAATATTCTGTACAAGTATAGCAATCTGAACTTGCCCAAGAAAAATTTAATAATAACTATTCAGGTAGTCTCTATGCCTTTTTGAAATATCATTTTTTTAAATAAATAAAAATTTAGAACAACTAATCACTATCTAGTTCATTGCTGGAGTATTCTTCAATTAAATAAATATGCTGCCCGAGTATGGCGATTTGGACTTGCCCGAGAAAAATTTCATAATAATTATCATAACTTTTCAGAGTAGATTTTGAAACATTTGGATTACTGTCCATCACATGGACAGATTTCGTGTGAATTTTGGGAAAAGGAACGTCCAATTTCGGGTTTTCCTTGTATTCCTTGCTGGGAAAAAGTTTTGCCGAATCGGTTATTTCGAAGGTGTCGTTCGAAATGCTCCAAACGAACTGAAAACTTGCGGTGTAGTTTTCCGGTTTTCGAATTTTCTCGACCTTTCTCAGAGCACCGATTTTGATCACAGCTTGGCACATTATATGACCATTCAATGGGCATACCTATAACAAATTAAGGCAAGTCATTAATAATAATAGTTATTTATGTTACTAGTAGGTAAAGTAAGATATTGCCCATGAGAAAATTAACCTGCAAGGTGTCAGCCAAGCAGGTTAATTTTCGAGAGGGCAATATCGGTTTACTCATGAGTGCCATACAAGGTTTTATCCAATAAATATTTTTATCAAAAATTTTAATGACATTTACAAGAAAATAATTTGACAAGTGACAGTTGAGTGGGTAAAATAAATAATTATCCACTCAATAAAGTAAAAGCCACGCGGGGGTTATTATTGAGTTTATCTATTTAAAATAAAGCTGGTAATTGTCTCATTATCTGTATGTATTGGATAAAGCATTTTTTTACATCGGCACTTAGTGTTACTAAGAGTGCCGATGTATTGAAATCTTCGCCGAAAAGTCAAAATCTTTGATCACGTTTTTTTCACATTTCTCGACGTTTTAGACCATTCTGAGTCGAAATCAGTAAAAAAAAATTTGCGTCCGTCTGTCTGTCTGTAAACACTCTAACTCCATTTCTACATGAGATATCGACTTTCGGTTTTTTGCATGTTGTTTCTTATCGTATTCCGAAGAGCTGATTAGATTTTGGGGGTAATCGATTGGGAGTAAGGGGCTAAAAATAGGGTAAAACTCCTATTTTTAGCGTTTTTTGGTTATAATTAACGCAATTATTATTGTATTTGGTTAATTTAGAACTTATATAAAAGATAATTTTAAATTGGTCAAAAAATGTTATAAACAACGTTTTCCTAAAACGCATTGTTTTCGAGATATTGGCGTTTAAAGCAGTAAAAGGTTTTTTTTAGCATATCTCACATATTTATAACCCGATATCAAAAAATTATATTTTAAATAAAAGCTCTTTTTAAGCCCTATAAAAAATGTTATATACAGTTTTTTGCTAGAATATAATGTTTTAAAGATACAGAATTTAAAATCAAACAAAACACCTAGTTTGAAATTTGCAAACTAGATGGCTCTAGTGTACAATAGTGCCGATGTTTTGACAGGGTGCTTGCAACGTTTCATCTTTTTTATTAGGGAATCAAATAATTAATTATTACTTGCTGTGGAACATTAGATCTAGTACAACATATGGTCCAAAAGCAAATGGTCATTCATTTCTGTCAAGTGAAGGACGCCTTACAATAAAATACATGTGGGGTTGTGAGGCAACATAGTGCCCCAACGCCTTGGTCAAGCCCATGAACGTAGAGAATAAGGACTGGTAACTTGTAGTTCGATTTGGTTACGTATTAACCAAAAAGCGCTGGTATCTACGAGCGAGATTTGAAGCCTTCTATATCCTAATTTTAATATTTAAATGGTGACAGTCCAAACCAAAAATTTGTTTTAAAATAATTAATTAGGTATTTTAAGTCAGTAAAACTATTTTTAAGTGTACCTTTTAGGTATAATTAAAATATTCTTTAAAGCTTAGCCTTTAAATCGTTTAAAATCAGCGTAAATAATATATTTTTAACATTTTCGTCTTGACGTAATGTACTTTAGTATAAACAGCTAATTTTTCGTAATTTCCTTGGTTGAGTGACGTTTATTTTTAGTTGTGTTTTTATTTATCCTTTATACATTTATTCATTTTTGCCTTTTTCCATTTACAAGAGAACATCTTCTTTGGTTATTCTAAGGCAAGTCTCTAAATCTTTATATATGGCACATCAAAAACTGTGTTCGGTTATCGCTAATTATTATTAATTATTATTTACACCAATTAATTAGTTATTATTGGACTTTCTAATTCGGCAAAACGCAACTTTAATTATTGACTATCTCTGTCGCGCATATATTTGGCTCTTTCTTGTCTTTCCGCACCCGGAAACTCAAGAGGACAATTAGTACTGATATACTCATGAAACGGGTAGTATGCCGTCGCTTCGCTTATATTAAACGCCGTATGTGTTTAACCACGCTTTCGCCATTATACCGCTTTATGTGCCTTTTGGATTTATTGCATAATACAGAGGGCCCTCATCACCAATGCAATTAATAGAAGATCTACCGACGATGGATTGACACAAGGTAGGAAAGAGACATTCGTTTTATTATATTCATTTTCGCCGTTTTTGCCCTTGCCGTACTCTCCCAAGCCACCAAAGATACTTGAACCACCAAAGCCCATGGAGCTACTCAGATTCTGAGTAGTTATAAAAGTCACACCCTACATTTTGGTCCTTCGAGCCTCGATTCTGATGATTTTATTTTGAATTCTTAAGTAGTATATTTTCTTGTGTCCATAACCATAAATACATTGAATGATACCAAACATAGGTAAACTATAGTAAAAACATTGTTATCACAAAATACTAAAAGTAATCACATAATACTGATAAAAGCATTATACTTTAGTAGCAGCTTATAAAATATTTTGACGTTTATTTCTAACATAAACAAATCTTAAAGTTATGCACTTTTCCTCTGAGTGAAACATACTATTTTTTCTTCAAGCATCCTATATATTTTTTTTAAATATTAATTTTTGAATTTAATTTATTCAGTAATAAAGTATGTTTTTTTTATTAAAATAAGCCAATAAAACCCTTTCGAAATAAACTTAAACCTTCCTTAGTTCATTTTAATTTTTTTCGTAGGCTAAATCGTACACATTTGCAATTTCGGAGAGATTTGTAGGTGTATAAACCATATATTCTTCTTCAATCATTTTTAACAAATTTCACACAAGGTTTTTGCACAGAATCTCGAGTCAACCACCTGTTTACATAATAAACGAACAAGTTTGAAGTATGGCTGTCATCAAAGTCAAAGAGTGCTGCCGCCAGTGGTGGTTTTGCTAACTAACTTTTTTTACGGCGTACAACAATGAACTTATTTATTTACTGTAAAAAATAGATCACTTCTAACTAGTGTGTTCAGTTATAAAATATGAACATTTTAGTACGCTTGAAGAAAATTACTTTTTCTTGCTAGACGGTTTGTAAAATAGTCAAGTCAAATACCACTGGAGGCAGTGAAATTTTTTTGTGATATTACTGTTGATAACACAGGCCCACAAATTTTTTTTGTGAGTCTTGGATTCCAATATGATATGTCTATGTACTTTTTCCCGCTGAAACCGAATCCGTAACCCGTTTAACCCCTACACGTCAGGATTTTGACATAACCTTAAAAAACACTAGAAAAACTACTGAAACCGCTAAAATCATCTACTCCGTACCACTTTCACCCCCTTCCTCCAAATTCGTAATTTCGTAACCCCATAATCCCCTAACCTCGAAATACCATTACTCCATAACCTCAAAACCGCGTAACCTCATCAAGTAGAAAAATCTGGTTCGGGAAAACAGAACAATTACGTGAAATTTTCTTGTAGAACATAGTTATGAATAAGTAACTGTAAAACCCTAAAATCCCAGCACACCTCCTAACCCCTTCACTCCGTAACCCCATATATTATAACCTCTTAATCCCATCATCCTATTCTGTGGAGAAGTCCGGTTCTCGAAATCATAAGAGTTTTGTGAGTGAAGTCATGCATCAAGGTCTACTTCATTATTTTTTTAACAGGACTTCTCCACATAATAGGATAACGGGATTAAGGGGATATAGTATATGGGGTTACGAAGTGAAGGGATTTTGAGATTAGGGTGTTAGGGGATTTTGGGGTTATAAAATTACTTACCTATGACTATGTTCCACAAAAAAAAACTGAAGAATTTGTTCTGTTTTCCCAAACTAGATTTTTCTACTTAATGAGGTTACGGGGTTTTGAGGTTATGCGGCTATGGTATTAAGAGGTTAGGGAATTATGGGGTCCTAGGGTTATAGAATTATCAATCTGGGGACAGGGGGGGGGGTGACAGTGGTATGGCATAGATGATTTTAGCGGTTTCAGTAGTTTTTCGGGTGTTTTTTGAGGTTATATGAAAATCCTGACGTGTAGGAGTTAAAAGGGTTGCGGATTCAGATTCAGCGGGAAAAAATACATAGGAATATCATATTGGAATCCAAGACTCAGAATTTTTTTTTGTGGGCTTGTTTAATTTAAATAAACAAAAGAAACCAGAATAAAAAAAATACTCACGTAAATCACTTTAATGTCATAGTCCTCACAATGCAGAAACTCCAGGTTAGCGTCTATACACAAGGTCTGCGCCTTCTGCTGGACAAACTGCTCGCAGTCGAAGGTCTTCTGCGTGACGATCAGTTGCATCTCGGTGACCTGATCCGCCCTGAACTCCGGCACTACGTCCAGATGTTGATCGGTCAGATTCTGAACCAGCAGGGGGATTTCTATGGGGATGTTGTAGTCGTCTGAAAAGAGATTGTTTGAAAACCCTTAATTATTATGTCGCATGTCATACTGTTTTTGAAATATTATTATTCTTTATGTATAAAAAACTTTTATCCAATACATACAGATAATAAGACAATTACCAGCTTTATTTTAAATAGATAAACTCAATAATAACCCCCGCGTGGCTTTTACTTTATTGAGTGGATAATTATTTATTTTACCCACTCAACTGTCACTTGTCAAATTATTTTCTTGTAAATGTCATTAAATTTTTTAATAAAAATATGAATTCCTAAGCTATTTATTAGATAAAACCTTGTATGGCACTCATGGGTAAACCGATATTGCCCTCTCGAAAATTAACCTGCTTGGCTGACGCCTTTCATGGGCAATATCTTACTTTACCCACTAGTACCATAAATAACTATTTTTGCAATAAAATAAGGTTTTTGCAATAGGATTATTGTTAAGGTTGAAATTCTGATTTTTATCGAAAAAAAGTAATTATTAATAGTGATTTTTGATGTGAAATTTGTGAAATATAAAATTTATTGATGATTTTATTTAAGAAAATGCTCTTTTTGCTTTCCCATTTTGAAAATTTTCAAAATTTCGGCAAGCCTTGTATTCGTGCAAAAATGCAAAAAATTTTTTTGCGTATTTTTATTTTGTCGATATAAATCAATATAAGCAAAAAAAAAAATAGTCGGTCGATAGGTCGGTCGTTCTGTCCGGGAAATCTTGTATCCACTTAACTTAAGAACGCTTAAACTATGGACTTGAAATTTGGCATACAGGTATGTTACCAAAAGTTCTCGCTCGGGACTGTTTTTGGTAAACATTGGGGTTTGGACTTTTAAATACAATAATTTTTCACAAAAATTTGAAAATTGTAGTTTTTGTGAAAGTTGGTAAATAGGGGGTTTTGAGGTTGCTGAAAGTAAATCTCATAATAAAAAAATTCCAACTTCACCCCCTGAGGGGTGGGGGGTATTTTTCGCGAAAATTGGTATAAAGGGTTTTTTTGAGACAGCTAAAAGTGAATCTGATAATAAAAGAATTCTAACTCAACCCCCTGGAGGGTGAGGGGCTGTTTTAGTGAAAATTTCTATATTGGGGTTTTTGAGGTTGCTGAAAGTGAATCTGATAATAATAATAATAACGCGCGGAGGTCAATTAACTAGAGGAGTGGGAAAACAGGATTCCAATACAAATAAGTAGTGACACTACGTTGCCAGCCATTAAACGCATTCTTTACTTTAGGGGGTTCAAATTTCTGACACTAGGTGGTGCGATTTGGTAACTTTATAGGGAATTTTATCGGGTTCGGGTCCTTCAAAAGATACAACTGCTTTTAAATAAGGTACCTACCTACCTACCTTCTTGTTTTTCATTATTATTGTTTTTTTATTTCTGTTATTTTTTTAATTTAATATATTTCTGTAATTTTTTCAAATAGGAATATGTTGTTTTGAGAAATGTTATTTTATATCAGTGAACTAGTTCATTGTTTTGTATACGTTTTTAAATCCATTGTGATAACCCTGAAAATTTCACAAGCGCCTAATTGCAGCTCTCCTTGCACGAAGTTTGTTTGGTGTTTTTTTTTTATGAGGGGGCCTTGGTTTACGTTAACGTTGGTTTGGCGTCTGTTTGGTGTTTTTTTTTTTAATTTAAAATAATTTATTGAAAAACGGTCAGCGCATGCGCAGTTTATCAAAACGCGGCATAAAGAGCTGCATATAAGCGCTTCTGAAAATTTCATTGTCAATAAACCACAATGGCCAATCCTAAGATAAAAATTCCCTATAAAGTTACCAAATCGCACCACCTAGTGTGAAAAATTTGAACCCCCTAAAGTAAAGAATGCGGTTAATGGCTGCCATTCATATTAGCCACTCGTTCAGACACTATTCCTGTTCCCCCACCCCCTAGTTCATTGGCGTAGGTGAAAAATGGGAAAGCGATTTTACTGGGCAGTGTATTTTAAACTTACCTCGACTCTGTCCAGAAAGCAGCGAACTATTCTCAAAATCACCATTCGAGTACCTCCTCACAATCTTCTTAATCCATCTGGGCCTTTCTAACTTGGGATCTACAATCAACAACCCGCTAGAGTTTCTTTCAAACGTTAAATTAATCATATTCCCCGGATTCCTAAGGATCAACCTCGAATCCGAATCCGAACAATCACTGTCCAAACTGGGGGAGTAAACGTACAGTTTTCGAGACAAGTCCCTGGGACTAATCGGAGATTTAGAGTGATGTGGTGAGTTTCTGAGCGAAGACCTTGAATTAGGGGATTGCATAGGAGATCGGGGACTTAAAAATAAGGAGTTAAAATCTGGGGATCTAATACAACGGCTCTGAGGCCTGTATAAATATCTACGTTCGCGTCTCAACGAGTTAAAAGGTACGATATTTTCGCTATTATCTTCCGAAAACTCGTACTTTTTTTCAGCTAGTCGTTTTTTACGAAACAAACTCAATTTTTCGCACTTTTCATTTTCCTCCGTGAATTCGTACGCCTTTTCCGCAATTTTCTTGTCAATTTTACTTTTTTCCACGGAATTAGAAGTTTGAGGTATAGAAAAAAGGTAGTCTTTACTGGAATTCTGCAACCGTTTCAATCTGGGGTCTACAATATTTTGTACGAGCGTGTTGTGGTAGTTTTTACCTGTTACGTTTAGAGGTTCGCAACTGATGTTCAGTTCGTGGAAGGGTTTATTGCACTCGGCCGATTCTAAGTCGTATTCGCTAAAGTCTTCTAAAATGGCATCGACCACGCTGTTGGTGCTAAAATTCTCACTCGCAGACTCGGAGATTTCACTCATGGCATCGAAATTATTAGTATTTTGAGGTAGATTCTTTAAACTTATAACGTCGTCTTTGTTTAAAGATGGCAAGGTAAAGCTAATTGGTATGGGGTCCAAAGTCGAGATGTTTAGAATGTGGACATAATGGCCCGTGTTTATGACTAAGTGGTTGGGATAACTTAAAGATACTTTGGGGTCGAACTTGGGGGAGGGTTGGGATAGTGGGAACATAAAATGTAGTATAAAACCGTGTTTTATACACCAGCCTTGGTTGATTGTATCTAAAACAAAAAGATTATTGTTTTTTGGAACTGCAAAATTCAGGGTTGTGAAAAAGTACACATTTTTTGAAATTGTCCAGGCCGGTGGACAAAACCGGACAAAATTGGACAAAACCGGACAAAATTGGACAAAACTGGACAAAAATAGACAAAATCAAAAATTATCCCTCATAATATCACATGGTCACGGAAAAACATTTCAACTTTGAACTGGGTCCTGACTAGTCTAGTCTCTAGTCAACTAGAGGTGTGCGTGTGCGCCGCGCAGAACGCCGTCTGAAAATAACTAAAATGATTTATTTGGTGTAGCTTTACATTTTTTTTAACATTTTTCCTAAAAATTTTCTTAAAAAAATTATTTTAGCAGAGCAGCGCCGCGGCATCCACGACTGCGCGCCGTCGTAAATTTTTCGTAGGGTGGCGCGCCGCCGCTCCCGGCTAAATTTAGAAAAACACTGCCGCCGCGAAATTTTCGCAGCGCACACCTCTAGGTCTGATATATCCCATCCAGAGCCGGCCTTTGTATGATTTAAGTGAACCCCCTGCTTCAGGGCGTGAGCCTATAGGGGCGCCGTCGAGGGGCGTTTTTATAGCCTGAGCTTTTTTCTTTCGAGGGTGTTTTTTTTATTTTGTCCAGTCCGCCAAAATTTGATTACTTCTGTCCAGTTTTGTCCACCCGGACAAAATCAAACAACCCTGGCAAAATTAGTATTTTTTGGAACCGCGAACCGCAAAAGAGTGTAACAAAATTAGTAAAATTGGAATGTAAAACAGCGAAGAGTGGAAAAAATTATTAAGTTTGGGTATTTTTTGGGTATACTCTCTATAAGGTGTTGATTAAAGGCCCGTAGCAACACCCCTTTTTTCTCAAAATAAAACACCCCGCGAACGTGACGTGCCTCTGGTTTTCTGCTTTTTTTTCTCCAAAAACAACTATGTAATGAAAAAAAGTAACCTAAGGGGACTTTTCTTTTCATAATAGGAAAAAAATAAACTTTTTATTTTTTTTTGTGATAAGAATATTATATTTATTGAACTAATTTCTTTTGGACATAAAACATATCAAGAATATAATTTTTTTTTGCATTTTTAGTACATCTTGACCACTTTTTAAACGGCTCCAGAAATTGCCATATTGCCATGCGAAGTAGTTAACAACAACAAAAAAATGCTAAAAAAAACTACAAGAAAAGAAAGTTACGAAGAAATCACTAGGCTGATATGAGATTGTAATGAATACGTACATGAAGAGTGTGTGGGGCTTACTAAGTCCCTGGCAATATTTGGGACATGGGTTCCTAATATTGTCACTATGCAATCTTTTTTAAAAAGCAATAATATTTTTTTCTACGACTGATTTAGAATGTAAGCAAATACACACAAATATCAAGTGTTAGAATGAGCACATGTAGTGCCATCTCTTGTTTATAAAAGTAAAGAAAACTGTAGCAAAATTAGCAAAAATATTCATATTTTACCATGAAATATTGAATAATTTAATGTAATTTAAAGTTTTGCGTTAAAATTACATAAAGTTTGTTAGTTCAAAAAATTAAAACTGCTCCATCTATTGTTAAATATTTAAACCTGACATCTGTCACAACAATCTGACATAACCTTCAATTTTTGCATTATAATTTGTGTTAAAATTAAATAAAAATCTTTTTTAAGTACTGATTTGATAAAATTATTAAATAACATTAATCGCTTTATTTAAAAAAATGTGCTTTGTTGCATTTACAATGTCGAGTCACAATTTTTTTTTAACCTTGTCCGCACTTTAAAGCCATGCAGTGTTTCATATTTGCCGTCGAAGAAAAAGTATAGTCTACAACACGTATAGAATAGTCATTCCGCGCTTGCGGAATATTGTTATTACTATTTTAAGCTCCTGCACTAGAATAAAGATATGTTTACCCAGACAGCACATGATATTTTAAAGACGTCTTTTTTAGATCTTAATTATGTCTGGACGCCTAAAGACATAAAAAGGATATCTTATGGACTTCTTTTTAGGAATGTTTAAAAGATATCTGATTATGATGTCTATAAGATGTCTTTTAAGTATCGGTACAAGACGTCTTAACTTCGATACTCATTGCTTAAAATAAATTAAACACAATCAACTATTAAAAAAATACCATTTTTTAAAGATCTTTTTTTGAAAAACCAAAAAAAAATATATATTTTTTATTTTTTTTACGAAAATGGAATTAAAAAATAAAACAAGTATTTTTCAAAAAAAAAAAAAAAAAATCGAATTTAAAAATCTCATTTTTTTTAAGATTTTTTTTTAACAAACAAATTACCTCTGATTCTAATTCTTATTACGCTTTTTATATCAATACGACCGTACCTAGCAACGTAAATGGGAGGGGCTATTATGTTGTAAAGTCGCTTGTGCAAGGCGTCAGTAAGGCGTCTTAAAAAAGATGTCTTAAAGACGTTACCTTTTGTAGCATACGACGTCGTTAAGGCGTCTTCAAGATGCATATACAGCGAAAACCGACGTTCTTAAGACATCTTGAATGACGAACTACGACATCTTTAAGATCTCTTTAAGTCATCTTTGTGCTGTCTGGGTATTGTTAATGTATTAACAATGTGTTTACAAATAAATTTGAATACAGTAAAAAATAAAATATCTTAAAATAGCAACAATTGGTTCATATTGGCTTATATTTTTGATCCAGTGACTTTTTTTGTCAGATCTACGGAAGAAAAAGTCGGGCGCGTCTCATCCAGAGATGTTTTTTTTTTGAGAAAGGAAGGGGTGTTGCGCCTACCGGTCAGGAGGGGATACTACGGACCTTTGTTCTACTCCTTATAGGGAGCATAATCCCAAAGTATGATTGCAGTGTTTACTGCATAATTATTGAGTTTAGACTCGAGAGAAATTATACGAAATATTCTAAAGTAATTAATATTTATTTTCGTACTGTATTCTACATCAATTCAATCTATACTGACTTAAGCTAATACCCCCCACTTAACTTAGTGTTCCCTGCAGGACCGATACGGTGGCGAACGCCAAAGTCGCACACTGCAAATTGCAGTCTGCAATGATATTTTCAAAGAACTTTTACCTCAAGAAGGAACATGAAATCTACCGTGTGCTTTGTTTGAAGCGTCAACCAACTACGGTGAGGGGCTGGTGGGGAGTGACTATTGTTTACACTTAGTACGCGTAGAGAGAAAGAATGTGTAAACTCACAGTCTAATGTCGTAAAATGACTGACAGGGGTACAGTTTTGTCGATTGGAAACATATACTTTGGATATTTTATTGTAAATTTTAAGAAACATTAGTTCTGTATGAGTTTTATATGAACTAGTAGTTTAATTTTAATAGATTAAAATATACTATATTATTAAACATAATTATAGTATACACAATAAAGTTTTGTACATTTTTAATTTAAGTATAATGATTTAAATTCATGATAAGGTGGAAACTACGCAAAATCGCTACTAGGTAACATTGGTCTGAAATTACTTCTTTAGGTAAAAGTTCTTTGGATATTTTTTTCTGCTATTTTTCCTAATTTTTCCGAACAAAATGCCACTTTGTAACATTCAATTGCGTGTCCAAAAGTAAACTTTTTGAAAAACAAAACTTACCATCATTTTCAGTCAAACTTGAGGTACAATGTCTACAATTTGTAGCGGGTAATGTTAAAATTGATATATAAACTACGTCGGATTCAGTGTTCTTCCCTCTGAAAGTAAAGAATATAATTTTATCTCTAATGAACGTTATTAGTAAAAAGGTTTAACACAGAAAATGAAAAATTGATCTAAATTTTTAGAACAACTGCAGCAACTTTAATAGTTATTTATGGTACTAGTGGGTAAAGTAAGATATTGCCCATGAGAAAATTAACCTGCGAGGCGTCAGCCAAGCAGGTTCATTTTCGAGAGGGCAATATCGGTTTACCCATGAGTGCCATACAAGGTTTTATCCAATAAATAGCTTAGGATTTCATATTTTTATTAAAAATTTTAATGACATTTACAAGAAAATAATTTGACAAGTGACAGAGTGGGTAAAATAAATAATTATCCACTCAATAAAGTAAAAGCCACGCGAAGGTTATTATTGAGTTTGTATATTTAAAATAAAGCTGGTAATTGTCTTATTATCTGTATGTATTGGATAAATGCATTTATTGCTTTTTCAATGGAATATCCAAATTTTTACAATCCAAAACTAACCCATAGACGAAGACTTTTGTTAAAGGATTTAGCAAAGCAGTACCTCATATGGTAAAGAGATCTAAAAACCCATGTTTTTCACGTTACGTTTTTGACAGCATGGGTAAGTTCATGCAATTCATTTTGGAGTGTTACGCCCATGTTAATGGTATAGGAAAATAGCGTTACAGGGGGGGAGGAGGTCCAAAATGATCAAAATTTGCGTTACGTAATACTTGAACGTTCTCTTTCAATCAGTATGAATATCTCCAAAAAGTCGGTTCCTTTAATGTTTCTGAAATATAGAGCGGAAGAAGAGAATCTCCTCCTCTAATTAACATTACATCATGAAGAAAAAAGAGTAAAAGTTAATAAGATGTTTCGGCTGAGAGAGGTGGAGGGATTTCAAGCAATTCTAATTGAGTGAAACAGTGAAAGGCACTTGTCACAGTGCAAAATCACCTGTTTCACCATCAAATTCGCGACGAATTAGTCGTGTGGCTGCTCCCGGAGTGGTCAAGCGACCGGCGACCAAACGAACGGCGACCGGTAGTTAGTAGTAATGACTCGGCAGCAGCTAGGAAAACAAGGACATTTAAAATGCATTGGAGATGTCTTAACGACTCGGTCGCGGCTACCCGGTCGCAGTGGTCAGCTACTGCGAGTTTTGGAGGAAACCGTAGCTTTAACCGTTAATTTTTATATTTTTATATTCCCATGTAACACAAAATGGTGGTATATCGGTGGTATATCACTCTCCATTACCAATGACTATTACTGGAGGTAATAAGAATTTGGTGATATATCGTGATATAGCACCGTTATAGACCCGCTTTATCACCAATTTGGGCTAACCGAACGGTGGCGGTTACAAAATTATGTTACTGGCTGTCTAAACATGCGCAAAACTTATTTTGTCAGCTGGTATTGATGTCTCTGTCATTCTATCGTAAAATTAATATTTTATTTCTTTTTATTTTTATAACAATGTCTGTCAGTGATATTATGTTCTAAAATACTTAACCTAGTAACCAATCATAATAAATACCTAAAAAATTATATTAAAATAGTGAAAAATAGATGTGCCTATCATTATTTACTGTGTATAAGTGTGTTGTAGATCCGAAAAATCCACGCGCCTCCTGAAATAGTACTTCTTGAGAATAATATCTGTTCTAAAATGCCTTTAAAAAATAGTTTTTTTTTATGAAATTGTTGATAAAAGTAAGTTTTTATTGTTATCTGAAACAAATTTAAGTATACTTTTATTTAAAACTATAAACTATAAACAAAATAATAATTAAATTATACTTTTTTTTGGGGTTACGCAGATAAAAATGGCCGATTTTCAATGGTGCTACAGTTCCCGGCGTAAAAAATGAGATATGAAAAATTGTAACGTTTTTTTAATTAGGTTTTAAACATTTGTTAATCTAGAAGGTTTATGACAGTTAGTGTCTATATTGTCAGTTAAAAGCAGAAATAAAATAAAATAAATGAAAATTATGCCTAGACAATTAAATGAGACCCAAAGAGCTATAATAGCCTCACATTTGGAAAATGGGAAAACTATTGAGCAGGTATCTGATGAATTTGGAATTCACCGAAGCACCATAGGGAGAATAAAAAAGAAGTGGGAAACAGAACGAACAACTGCAAGACAAAGGGGATCAGGAAGACCACGAAAAACAACAGAGGAGCAGGATGAAGCGGCTTTTACAGTTCGGCGATTGACGCAGCGTTAGCTCGATGAGTAATCTGATTGGTTCTATTCCCCTATCTCTTCAACCCCACTTTTCTACCGCCAACGGTCGACGCTGAAGTTGAATTTTTTGAACTTCGGGCGATTTGACGCCGCGTTTTTGAGGTTAGGTTGTATTGTTTTGCAAAGTTATAAAGTTTTATAACGTTGTTGGTTGTTTTTTTCAAACAATGAGCGCTAGTTTCGTTAAATTTAAAAGTCCCATTACGGGCAATGTATATACGGTGCGTTTAAATCAGCAGGAAATTCAAGAAATGAATACACACCCATTTATAATGACATAACCAACAAATACGCCGCCGCTAGCGCAAAACGCTGAACTGTAAACGGAAATAGCGGAGATCGCCGGCGAGAGCTGATAGACAGCTGAGTGGTGGGGATATGCCGGCAGCGTCAAACGCTGAAGTGTAAAAGCGCCTTGAATCATTCTTGGATGTTCTGAGAGATGATCTATTTAAAACTACTTGTCAAGCTATGATAGAAGTCAATTTTATAGCTTCAGACCAAACAGCCCGCAGAAGAATTGAGAATTCTGAAATTAAATGTAGGACTGCTGCTAAAAAGCCATTGTTATCAAGGGGTCTAGGTTGGTATTTGCCCTAAACCACACGGATGCAAATTTTTGGCAAAACGTGGTGTTTTCTGATGAAAAAACCTTTAAATCATCTTTCGATGGTAAAATTAAGGTATATCGGCCACATAGTACGCGTTACAATGAGCGTTATACTCGAAAAGTTCGCGCTTCAAGATGCTTGGATAAGCAATCAAGGTCCCGGTGTACTGGTTATTCTAGAAGAAAACCTTAATGGAGAATTTTACTGCAGAATTCTTGAAGAAGCAATGCTACCATCAGTTAATCAAGTATTTCCCAATAACAACTTTATATTCCAACAAGATAACTGCTCAGTGCACATGTCAAACTCTGTGCAAAGATACCTTAGACGCCATAATGTCCACGTATTACCATGGCCATCTCATAGCCCAGATCTTAATCCTATTGAGAATTGGGCATATATGGTTAAGAAAATAAACACAGTTAATTTTAGGCCCCAAAATAGAGCTCAACTAATTGAAGCTTGGAATAACTTAACAGTGCAGTATTGCCAAAACCTTGTTAATTCAATGCCAAGAAGAATAAATTTGGTACTAGAAAACAATGGAAATCCAACAAGATATTAATTATTATTATTTACATTGTTTTCTAGTACCAAATTTATTCTTCTTGACAAGTTTTGTAACTTATTTGGGGCTCTCCATGCTTTTGTATTATGATTAAGATTTTTATAGCTCAAAATATTATTTTATACCTATTTTAGTATAAGAATAAATGTTTTTGGGTTTTTGTTTTTAATAAAAAATGTATTTTCAGTTTCGTTATTGTTTTTGAGTATATATTAACTTTCAGTCTGGGTTAGTAGTAACAACTATTAGTTGTCAGTCAACCAATCAATTCTTTCATAAAAACTAATATTTAAAAATAACCTATTTTTTTAAATCCAATTTAATCCAGGAATTATTACTATTAAATGTCATATCGCAATATGTCAATATCTCATTTTTTATGCCGGGAACTGTATATTGATATCCCAAAATCTTTTTTATTACTATCAGTAAATACATTACTGTTATGACACCATTATTTGACTTAAAGTTACTTTGTTCTTATATACCACTACTATGTTACTTTGTCAATTAATTGACGGTAGCGACATCTGTCGCCAACATGGAAATCCGTATTTATATGGTTTCTCCATGTTGGCAACAGATGACTCTAACGTCAGTCACATATGCCGAGTTCTATAGCGGTAACATGGTAATCTGTATGCTACTGCTAGTTCTGTACCGCGCTCTTAATACCTACGAATCCTAGTAGGAATACTATCTCTCTAGTAGAACCGGTATGAGACTACAGGTAATATAAAAGGTATTTAATAACCGTTTTAAAACCTCTATGTTACTGACAGTAATAAAATGTGTTACTTGGGTTCGGGCCTCCCAGGCCCAGGGTATGTAAATGTGTATACACGGTGTATTTGAAATAGCATCGGAAATTTTAACAGATGATTCTACATCATAAAATATGAAAAAAAGTTCCTATTAACATATGTCTAAAAATGCGTCATACGGGAGCTACGCCCCTTTGAATGTGGCTAAAAAATCGGTTTTTATTTAATAACTCAGGAACCCTTTGAGATATATTAACGAGGTTTTGCACGTGAATTAATCCTAATAAGGCCCATCTTTGTATGTCATTTTCACGTACTTATTTAAACCAGGGGTGTGCGAAACGGGGGGGGCTTATTAGTTTTTTGTCCCAAACTTTTTTCTGTGTAACTTTTTTGCAATTTTATTTTTGAAATATGATTCCTCATGTCAAAATACATAAAAAAGATACTCTTGTTGTAATACTGAAAAATTCATTTGAAGGTGAAATTTCACGGTTAGAGGACGAAAAATTAAATACTAAAATGTTGAAAACCAAAATTTTAATGATGCAGGGCGAATGTACATTAAAAACTAAGAAAAAAACCTCATATACAGGTACTTCCAAAAATCAATCCTGATCACCTTCAAATGAATTTTGCTCGAAAACGGTTAATCCTACAGTATTACAACAAGAGTACTTTTTTTAATTATTTTGACCTAAGGAATCATATTTCAAAAATAAAATTGAAAAAAAATTACACAGAAAAAAGTTTGGAACAAAAAACTGATAAGTCTCCCCCGTTTCGCACACCCCTGGTTTAAATAAGTACGTGAAAATGACATACAAAGATGGGTCTTATTAGGATTAATTCACGTGCAAAACCTCGTTAATATATCTCAAAGGGTTCCTGAGTTAAATAAAAACCGATTTCTTTTAGCCAATTTCAAAGGGGCGTAGCTCCCTTATCACGCATTTTTAGACATATGTTTATAGGAACTTTATGTCATATTTTATCATGTAGAATCACCTGTTAAAATTTCCGATGCTATTTCAAATACACCGTGTATTTTTTAGGGTTAATAATATAATTATTTTAAAAAAAATAATAAAATATACTTACGCTTGTCCATAGCAAACTATTCTGTACGGATCCCCCGGATATTGTAAAAAATAAATCTTATCCAATGCATCCGGCGTTTTAAAGTGTTTGAAAATTTTATGCTTCGCTATCATGTTCAGATGTTGTCCGGGCACAAACGCCCACAGATGAAACTCGTATTCGTAGAAACAGGAAGAGCCAGAATTGGGGTTAAAAAAGTCTGCGTCCAGCGTTTTCTCTGTGTAACTGGTAAAATACTTTCCGCACATGGTAAAACCCATGAAAACATCACTACTGCAAGAAAAAATAACCGTTCGAAATGGACCCAAAAATCAATTTTTTGTGCATTTTCGGGTTTAGAATATCATAAACCGTCGAAAATATGAAAAAAATTTCTTTCTGTCTGTCTGTTTGTAAGCCTTATAACATTTTATAAAATTTATCTTATCTTATCTTAAAATTTATCTTTAACGGAATGTCCGATTAAATAAATTGTTTTACCAACCCTATAAAAATTCTTTTACCAACCCTAAAAAAAATTTCAAAAAGTTTGAATTAGTTGAATTATTTCTTTTCAGCAAATTATCAATAATAATCCGTTTCAATTCGTTTTAATTAGTTAACTTGTTTTAATTTGCATTTGCTATTTACATTTAATTCGTTTTAATTTGCATATGCGGAATATCGTGTTTTAATTCATTTCTATTTGCAAATGCGTAACATGTTTTAATTCGTTTCTATTCGCATATGCGGAATATTATTTTCAATTAGATACTATTTGCAAATGCGTATTCGATTTAATTCGTTTCTGTTAGCATATGCGGAATATCATTTTAAATTGGATACTTTTTGCAAATACGTTTTAATTCGTTTCTATTCGCATATGTAGAATATTATTTTCAATTAGCAACTATTTGCAAATGCGTATTTAATTTAATTCGTTTGAACCTGTTTGAATCAGTTTTTGCGAATTGAAAAGTCATTTTCAATTAGGATTTGCGAATTCATTTGGATTCAAACAGATTAAAAATAAAATATTTTTAATCCGTTTTAATTCGCAAATGCGTATTAAAATTTTTCTCATCGAAGTGATATAAGCTTATCTAGATGATGTATGTAAAGTAAATTACTGAAAGGAAATTTTGTACACATTATACGATTTTCAATGTATAGGATGGGGCTTCTTTAGACCAAGGACTCGGCAACTTTTTATGCTATACCTATATATGGCATAAAGGTCTGAACATATGCTAAGACCTTCCAATTTTACATATCTAACTGTTTGAATCCGTTTTTTTTTGCAAACTGATTCGGATTTCAGATTCAAACAGATTAAAAATAAAATATTTTTAATTCGTTTTAATTCGCAAATGGGATTCCAAAAACGGATTCAAACAGTTAGATTTTATTTTCAATCTGTTTTTAAACCGAAATTTTTTATAGGGAAATGATTCAGGACTTTTTCCTAGGGTCACTCGATTGGGTGTTAGTGTGTTTTGGTGGTTGGTTGGTTTGGTCAAGCGAAAACTACCAGAAATCAAACGGCTAACCACCAAAACACTAGACAAAGGAACAGCTGATAGAGTGACCCTACTTTTTCCATTTTTTTTTCGAGTTTGTAAATTGTAAAAATTTTCGAGTGCGACGCTAGAGCTTTCTTGAATTTTTGTAAAATTTAAAATTGTAACACTGTTTAAAACTAAAACAGAGCAGCGCGCGCTAGGGCTTTGCTACGTTTTTTTTTATTTCAGTTTTCAGTTTGTAAAATTTGAGTTTAACAATCTAAATAAGAAAAAAAAAGTCAGCAATTAACAGAATTCGCAAAAAAAATTCTCCTGCATCGTCAATTTAGTTAATGAAGGGCTGACAAACCCTTTCTTTAGTAGTAACTTCATCAGGAGGGGCCCCACTTCAGTATAAGTCATGAGTGGGAAAATAATGTCTTAGAAAAATGGGTGGCCTGGGAAAATAGTGTCTAATCTATTTACCAGCAGTTCCGTCAACCACTATTAAAGACTATTTTTTTTTGAAAGTAGTAAGACTACGTATCTGCGCCAAATTTTAGGGGGTCACCCCCTGCGGCCAATGCTTTCATGGAATACTTCGAGAAAAAAGCTATTGAGTGATTTCCATTAAAACCTAAAATTTGGCGCAGATACGTAGACGATGTCTATGCTATTTGGCCCCATGGCATGGAAAGCCTTCAAGGTTTTCTAAATCACCTCAATTCCCAACATAAATCTATACGGTTTACGATGGAAATTGAGAACAACGGATCACTTCCCTTTTTGGACGTTTTGGTTTACAAAACGGAAAATGGCTCAATAGGACACTCGGTATACAGGAAGAAAACCCACACTGACAGATACCTAAACGCATTTTCACATCACTATGCCTCTCAAAAACGCTCGGTAGTTAATTCACTTGTTCATAGGGCTTTCATGATTTCAGACAAGAATTCCCTAGACACAGAACTCCTTAAACTAACCAAAGCCTTGACCATGAACGGTTATACCAAAAAAGACATTAATAAGACCATATACAAATACAGAAATCCCAGACCCAAACAACAGGACAATAGTGACAATGACAGACAGACACAAGTTATACTTCCCTATGTAAGCGGTATCACGGATAAAATAGGTAAACTTTTGAAGAAGTCAAATATTAAGCCTATATTTCGGTCCAACCAAAAATTAGGTCAATGTTTGACTTCAACAAAAGACAAAATACCCCTGAGTTCAGAAGGCGTATATAAAATAGCCTGCTCCTGTGGTACGGTTTACATAGGTGAAACTAAGAGAAAAATTTCTACAAGACTTCAAGAGCATGAGCGCAATATAAGAAAGAAACAAATTTCCTTATCGGCAGTAGCCGAACATGTACATGAAACAGGTCATAAAATCAATTTGTCTGAAACAAAACAAATATTAACAGAAAACAGAAAAATGCCAAGGAAGATACGGGAATCGATAGAAATCATCAAGCATCCTAACAATATCAATCGGGACACTGGTTACCACTTACCTGCAATATGGAAGTCTTTGATAGGAAAAACCTTGTCACGGGTGAATAACCACAACTCGTCATAAATAGTGACACAAGTTGATTCGAAACTTAGTTTCAGATTAATCCCTGAAGATGTCTCTAGTAGTAAGAGACGAAACGTCGGAAAGTGAAAATCCATTAACACGGTCTAAACCCGAAAGTGAAAGTTCTTTATATTCTACACAATTTTACTGCAGTTAAAAACCCCAGTATAGATTACTGTTCAAGTGTATACTACTTCTTTTTGTCTCAAAACAACAAATATGGACTATAAAAGATACAGAACTCTTGCATGAGATTTGTATTTAACATCCCATATAGAAATCACGTTACATCACATATTAATAACTGCAATGAATTAAAAATACACAATAGAGTTCTGTGTTTTTTAGCATATTTCTCTTTAAACTAATTAAATACAAACGGCCTAATTATTTATACTCAGAATTTAAATTACGGTCACAATGTCATAGTATAACCATGCGTAATGATATTTGATAATATGCCTAAGCCAAATACCACTAAATTTACTACCTGTTTTAACTATACTGCCCCTAGCACTCTTAACTATATAATTAATTTCTTAGCTTTATCTGAAAATACATTTAAATTTTGTCTTAGAAAACACTTATCAGACCAACAACATTAAAAGTTACTCAATTTTCAAGTAATTATTTTGTAATGTATGGATGTGGAAGATCGCTATGCGAACATCATCTTTTGTGTGATATTTTATTTTGAATTGTTACATACTAACCTAGTACTAATCCTTTATAATATAATTAGTTTATTTATAAGATTAATATGAAAATTTTTGTTATATTTATTTAGTTTTTACACACAATAAACGCTATTCTATTCTTAAATGTAGGGCATTTCTATATGTCAAATATTGGACTTGTATTTTAAAAATTACAGGAAAAATGTTTTTTACTGATATATTAGATGGGTCAAGTAAATTTGCAACAACCCAAATTTACCAAATAACATAAATCAATAAATTGCACATTATTACCATGAATTTTAGTGGCCATTACCAAGATCTTTAGACCCTAAGGATAGGTCACATGTTTTTTCTCTTTTAACTTTTGTAACTTTTTTTATCTTCTAATTCTAATATGCAAAAAGATAAATTAAACTGAATTAAGGCACAAATGAATTGATAAAATTATTAATAACCAATGCATGTGCAGAACGCCTTTATATAACTCAAATACTGTAATTTTAAGAAATAGAACCTATCGTAACAAAATTTTATAACTTACACTTGTTCAGGCTGTGCTATCAAAGAACTAAGTGCAAATCTACACTTATTATGGACACTACTGAACGCTCTTTCTGTTTTCGCTTTGGGGTGCTTCGTAAATCTACCATAAACCTGAAAAATAATTAATAAACAAACAACAAAAAGTCAGTTTAGTGAGGTTATGTTATGCGAACATACCTGTCTATTTAAAATACTGAATAAAACATTGGGCGATTTTTGTGGGGTTTCTTCTGTTACGGAAATGCTGTCATCCCTGTCACACGAGATATCGCCCCACGATGGGGATAGCTGCGAACTGTCTGAAAAATATTCTTCAGAGTTCTCATCTTCTGACAGCGAGTCAGCCATGTTGTTTGGAACTGAAGTTTTGTTATGAACAGTGTTGCCAATGACAGTTTTTGAAATTACCCGATGTTGAACATGAAAAAACCCGAAAAAAAAACGAATTTACTAAGGGCCACTTGTACCAATGTTAAAAAAACCCGCTTTTAACCCGCCAATATGCAAAACCCGAATTATACCCTTTGAGCTATGAAAAAACCCGCAATCGGGTAAAAAACCTCCTACTGGCAACACAGGTTATTAATTTTTTTGGGTATTACCGGTTGCTTAGTCGTGTTTCTTCAAGGATCTTCATCCAGGACCTCAAATCCATTTTATGGGCCGATTTACCCACCCCTAGGGACAGTCTCAGTAAAAATACTTATACAAAAGGTTTTCATCTAGGTTTTCATAATAAAAAAATGTTTTTTTTTTTAAATTAAAAATTTACGAGAAAATTTATGAAAAAAAAATATTTTTTTCCTTAGCTCAAAGCATCCTTGACTTATCGTTTTCAAAATTTTTCCCAGAGGACCGTAAAACATTTTTATACACGCGTTTCCATAAAAAATACTGCTGCCAACAAAATAATACATTTTGTTTCAAGAATTTATTTTCACAAACAAAAATTAAAAAAAAAAAATTTTTACAAAAAATTTCCTTTTTCGAAAAACGAAAAAAAAAATTGAAAAATACAATTGGTTTTGTCCAATTTTCCCCCTTACCCTACCCCAATTTTTACCAAAAAGAATCCTAGCCTAGAACTTTGGATAAGCAAGCTATGGTCTAAATTTGAAGTCTTTAGCTCAAAGCGTTCTAGAGTTATTGTGGTCACAAATTTCCCGGTCGGTCACAAACAGCGAGACCGACAGACAGAAGCTTTTTTACGGAAATAATCTTTTTGGATATAAAGCCTCGAGAAACTTAAAAAAAAAATTGTTTTTAACGCAAGACCTTCCTTGGAGAAAGTAAAATCAAATTTTTTTCGGTTTTAGAAAAATTTAACTTTATATTATATTTATTTAACTTTTTAAAAATTTTCGAAAAGTTTTTTGAAAAAAAAATGGATATAGGGGAAAGCATTTTTTTTGTTGGCAGTATTTTATTTTCACCAATAGAGTAGCTACTTTCTTGCTATTTGATAAAAAAAAAATTAAAAATTTTTATTACTTATTTTTTCGACGTGTATAGTGTATAGAAATATGCCAGACACTGTAGAAGAACTAGGAGACCGAATACATGAAGCGCTTGAGTCAGTAACTCCAAATATGATTATTAATGCCAGGAGAAGTCTGTTAGAAAGAGCTGCTTTATGTGTTCAAGTTGGTGGAGGTCATTTTGAACATATTTTTTAGCATGCTTCATACATTGAACGCGAGTTTGCTAAAAATAATGCGTTTCTTCATCTTTTAGAGTTCATTAAACACAGGACAGACATATCAAGATTTCTTGCCACGATACTAATGCTTGTTCCAGATTATTCTTCAAAAGTCTAAATGACAGCTTCTTTATTATCAACAGTTTTCGCATTTCGCGAAGTGTCTCCAACCACTTTTCTGTTTGCGTTTAAACTTCCAAAATTCCTTGCCCTCTGCACCAATCTTAAAATTACATTCTAGCTAGAATGTTCTCTTTTCGGAACACCGATAAAAATTTTTCCTATGTTCATTACTTTGAAATAAATAAATAAAATTCAGTTATTGTATTTTTATTTTATTAATTTGTATTAAGAATTTATAGCCAGTAAATCAATTAAAAGATCTGAGTTTCTAATAAAAAAAACACTACATTCAGCGCGCTGAATGGAGTTGCAGCGGCAGTTTGTTGCTGCCGTCTAAGACGGGTATCATAAAACCACCGCCGGATGGAGTGACCCTATAAAAATAGAATATTTGATAGCCTCTGTCGGTTTTGTCAAAATATAATACACTAAAAAGATTCTAAAGTTGAAAGTCTTAAACAATGCACGAGTCAACCATTAAAATGCAACCATAGTTACTAATAAGTAGGGAAAAACTAATTTTTAGGTAATTTAACATCAGCAACAATTTAATTGTAGTTAACAGTCAAATATGGTATAAACTACCTTCAAGTAAGGTCCCAGAACGACTATAAACTAATAAATAAATAAATAAATAAATTGGTCAGATTAAATAGCTTCCTTTTTAATTAGTATTGAAGATGGTTTTTTTTTAAATTTTTTTCATATTTTCCAGAGGGTTTTTAATATACCCTCAAATTTCGGTACGCGAGTTCTGGAACAGGCTGTATGTAATTCCCGCATAAAAAAATGTGACCAGGATGATTTAGGAACGCTTTAACTAAGTTTAGTTAACTAAGTTAACTAAATGAAGTGTCGGACTGGACAGGTGAGATAGTGAAAAAAAATTCACGCCCCTCCCCCCACTTTTGCCCCCGCTGCCTTGGGAGCCCCTCCGGGTGATGTTTGTTGGGTGAAGACCTTTTTTTTCTGAGGGTGTTTTTTTTTTATGTTGGTAGGGGCGCCAAGTTCCGGAGAAGCCGCCAGGGACAAAGCTTTCTTTTTTTCCTAAAGCGGGCCTCTACAATTAAATAAAAATTAAAAATTAAAAAAGCCTATAGGCTAGAAATTTCACTATGGTCTGTTTCATCAAGCAAGATAGTAAATTAAAAATCGCACAGTGAATATTTTCAAAACAGATTCGAATATTGTATCTGCGAATATACTGAGTATACTCAGTATACTATAGTTTATTTTATAAAACATTTTATAAAACATAACTATGTTCTATACACAAACATATATACTGCCCTACTACGCTAGAAAGCAGTAACTCCATTTGTCGCATAGCAACGTTTTCACGTCAAATTTGATCTAATATTTTGAAAACGCTGCTATGCGAAAAATGGAGTTACTGCTTTCTATCGTAGTAGGGCAGTATGGTTCTCCGCATGAAAGATAGTCTTCGACAAGGGCGTAGATGAGGGGGGGGGGGTAATGGGGGTAATTACCCCCCCCATAGGCGTGGGCGCCAATTTTGTTTGAAAAGGATCTACGCTCTTGTGTCTTTGTAAATATCCGTAGTAGAATTTTTACATTAGAAGAACGTTATCCCGACGTAGTTGTAATGTATAATTTGTAATATATGTCCCGATTCCAAACGTTGGTAACCTAACATTTAGGTCTAATATTAATATAACGTTTATCATTACTTAGTTCCTGCGAAAATACTTGCTTCATATGTTGCGTTAATAGAGCTTGTACATTGCGCGTGCATAAAAAAGGTATGAGCCATCTAATGCAAGGAACGGCGCTGGATGAAACCAAGCGTTGCCTGTCTCGTACAGTTGCGATCTTTAAAAAGTACTACACCCAAAAATTGTACCATTTAAATCTAACTTGCCACTAAAGTCAATTCAGGACCTAACTAAGTCAGAGATATATAAAACTAAATGTAATAGTCATCTTGTTCGACACATAGTTGTGTCAGATGAGTCAACATGCAACACTTAAGCCAGCAACAAAAATCAATTTTAACAATATATTTTGGGGCTAATAAGGAAAATGGTCGAGAAATTAGAGATTCAGAGCTAAAATATATAGGAATGAAGATTTGTGGTCCTTTAAAGTTTCAACTGCTATTAAATAAGGTACCTTATTGCTTTTCGTTATTTTATTAATTATATATTTTTATTTCTGTTATTATTTTTTAGTTCTATATATTTCTATATATATTTTACGAGAAATGAATGTGTTTTATACCGTTTTTAAATCCACTGACAATTTACATAACCCTAAAAATTTCTTGGTCAGAAAATCACTTGAAACACCTAAAATTTTAAAAATTTGGTGTACCTCCATGTCCAGTGATGTGGTACTTTTTTTTAATTCCAAGTGTACCTGTAATTTGATACCAAAATTAGGTAAATTTTCGATAATCTGAATTATGCGGTAAACCGAACAATGAAACATACATGCATGTACTTTGAAGTCCGAATTTCATTGTTCGGATTACTGCCTCATTCGGAGTATCGAACATTCGGGTTATCGCGACATTAACTGTATAATAAATATAAATATATATAAAAAAAAATTGAAAAAAGAATAGATGGTCACCAGGTCGCCGACTAAACTGAAAAAATATATTTGGTTGAAAAGTCCAAAAGTATAAGTATATTGGGTTTATGACGTTAGATAAACGTTGTTTTAGTAATAGATCCCTAACGATACAGACAAAACATTCTCCTAACGTTAGGTAAAGTGGTTTTAACGTAAATTTCTATAAGGGAAGTCCCTTGCTTAAGAAAAATAATCACTTTGTTTAATTTGCAATACGTTTTTCGGACTATATGGTGAGTCAATATAATCAACTATTGAATTTCAGAAAGTACAATATCATAAAATGAAATGTTGTTTACTTCCTCTAGAGGAAAGCTTAATCATAAATGGTATTATGCAGGAGAGTTTCAATCATGGCGTTTTCCCGGTAAAATGCATTGCCAATCCTAAAAATTTTGATGTTTAATTTGTAAAGGGACTCTATGGTGATATAATGATGTTTTATTTTCTTATTAGGTTGGAAATATACTATTATTTATAAAGAAATTCAATCTGCTTAGCGAAAGAATTTTTGAAAACCGATATTACATTCAAAAGTTAACTTATAATTATAAGGTTTACATACCATAAGACAAAAAGATGAACAGACAGATAGACATTTTTTTACTTTTTACACACCACCTCTAACTAGAATAGTTGTGCTCTTTTCCACACCACCCAGGAGGTAAAGCACTAGGTGCGTTACGGTTAACGTGCCGTTCCCCAGTGAGAAAACCTCAGTTCCCCTCTGAGGATCCCTCAGTAGGCCTATACACGTGGAGTATAATCTCGTCAGGCGACAATTTAACATACACTATATATACCTAACCCTTGTATGACAACTGCCCACTTTGTAAGTTCGGTCTCACCGATGTCAGGATTGGTACTACTCTCTCTTTCGAGATACCTGGCGTGTATGGGAAAAAGTCGACCATCCAGAGAGAACACTTCAAATGTCCGTCTGTTCCTTTGTCTTTTGTTCACGGTTATCCTTTCCCCCTTGAGGGAATTTTTGCGGATATTGACAACCTGTGCGTGTAACCCTACCTATCCATTCCCCCTTGAGGGAATTTTTGCTGATATTGACTACCTGTTCGTGTAACCCTGCCTATCCATTCCCCATGGTGCGGATTTTGGCTATTTAACTATATACTAAATTAAACCTAGGGGAAACTATGCCAACAACCTGGGTTCGTTTCCCGGGTGGGGGAAATTGGCTTGGCTTGGCTTGAATGGAAAGAAAAAACCTCAACCTTAAAAAAACTTACTGTTACTAGCTGTCAATTTTACCTTAAGGAACCTTACAAGTTCTGATTACACTGTCTGTAAAAGTTGTCCTTCAAAGATCTAAAAAATAAAATAACACATTATACATAAAAATTAAAACTTTAATTAAATCCTTCTTTCTGATATATCTGAAATAAATAATATTTACATATTAGTATTAGTCTACCCCAGGTTATTCTACACGCCCCATGCTACCTTAAAAAACATACTATGTTATTATATTAAGTATATTATCCTTAATGTTTATGTTTATAGGCCTATAAACTTTCAAAAACCTACAGTTAATATACCTAGCGTATTTTTGCATAAAACAATATGTAACTATCCTATAATTTTAATCTGATTGTAGATTAAAATTGTATTTGTACCTGTAAAAAAAATAAATACATGAAAAAAATATAACCAACGAAAATATCCTATAAAACATATCAAAAAAATACATAAAATAATAACATTATAAATAAAAAACACTTATATCCTGAAAAAAATATATATAAATATAACCAAAATTATTATAAACAATATCCTTAACAATTAAAAAATATTAATATACCTAGTAAACTTTCAAATAAAAACTAATATTACATTATAATGTAATTAATACCTGAAAAAAAAAAATAAATGTTTAGAATATTTAACCTAAGAACACTTTTTTTTCAAAAAATACCTAATGCACAATATAGGATATATATATTATATAGCATTATCTGAAAAAAAGAAAATAATAAAACCAACATTGTATAATATAGTTCTTCATTATGGGGTTTCTATAGAACATAGAACCTTATCATTTTAACCCAGTGATATAATGCATAAAAGAAAATAATAGTACCTGAAAGAAATAAAATACCTGATATAAAAAATAATACCTGATATAAAAAATAATACCTGAAAAAAAAATATATATAAAAAAATATATGTGTGTAAAATAAGAACACAAACAACACATTAATAAGAACAATGTTCTTTTTTGATTAAACTGTAAAGAAATATTTATAACACCGAGGTGACTTCTGACGGGGTAGGATGACTTCGGACACTTTTTCTCAAAATCTTCTGAACCGAAGCACGTGTGTAAAAGTTGTGGGGTTGTGTGCTCAAGTTATGGGGTTCATTTCCACAACTTTTACACACAACCCCACAACTTGTGCACACGTGCTTTGGTTCAGAAGATTTTGCGAAAAAATGTCCGAAGTCACCTACTCCGTCCGAAGTCACCTCAGTTGATGGTACCTGTAAAAAATATTATTATATTAGGCTCTATACTCTTGGCGGTTTTAGATTCCAATCTATTTTGCTTTTGTGCCTTATATTAACTGTGCCTTTGGGCACAACTCTTCTATTAGCACTACTTCCACTTCAGTTGTTTTCATTGCAGTTAAAAACAAACTCACATAGATCTTGCATATATCCTATAACATATTAGTATTAATTACCTATAGTCCAGTCAAATAATAAATTTAAATTGTAATAAATGTACACGGGCTGATATTTTAAAGGGTAGTAGTGGATGGTAACAGAACACTTCTGTTAGTTTTTCACTGGATGATTTGCGTAAGGGGTGTCCGATATCTTGAATTTTAGGGGTGAGTTGCTTAATATGCATCTAGCGATAAAAATGCATATAACCAATTATGTTAAGGAGGAAATTTCCAACAATTTTTATTGGGATCATTTTTTTAATATATTAATAACAATGGTTAATTTAAAAATAGTCATGTTGGAGGTGGAATTGGTTTTTTCCATTTTTCAGCCAAATTATTCATCGGACGATATGAGCAAACTTGTAGCTCTCGAAATTCTCTTTAAGTTTCATATACTATTAATTTTCATAGGTACTTTGGTACGGTTACAGAGGGCGCAACCGCCCACTGTAACCGTAACAAAATACTTATGAAAAAGCATAACATATAATACTTCAAGAGCCACAAGTTTGCTTATAACCACTTTTATCCTTTCAATTTCACCCCAACATGGCCATTTTTAAATATTTATAACTCGATTGTTATTAATATAATAAAAAATTATCTAAACAAAAATTGTTGGAAATTTTCTACTTAACAAAATTAGTTATATGCATTTTTATCGTAAGATGCATATTTAGCGAGATAACCGCACTCACCCCTAAAACTTAAGATAGCGGACATCCCTTACGCAAATCACCCGGTGAAAAACTAACAGGAGTGTTCTGCTACTATGCACTACTACCCATTAAAGTATCAGTCCACGTACATTTATTGCAATTTAACATAGGAATTTTTCGTTATTTGACTGGACTACTAGGTTTTCTTACCTGTACTGTCTCTGTTTATATGACTGACTTCTCCAGCTTATGTAGTTCTGTAACAAAAAGATTTAGTTTAAAAAAATTACCTCAAAATAACCGAGATCAAAGTTAAATAACAGTTTAAATAAAATAACTTAATAAGTTATTAATACGTTTTTGGACGTTAAATCAGCATCGGACTGGCGGCTGTAGGACATAACGAGTTCTTGGATGGGATTTTTTTTATAAAAATCGGGCTTAATATTGGTCGCATAACAAAAATTCGTTTTTATAGGTTTTTTTTTAAGTACTTTTTCGAAAAAGAGTAATATGAAACTATTCCGTATTTAATATAAGAGTTTAACAGCGGCCATATTTAAAAGTTCACAAAAAATGTATGAGGTGGACTCCGTGAGCTATAGAAATCTATTATTTGCCGCAATTATACATGAGACTGATAGAATTCTATAGTGCACGGATCCGCCAGTAGTGTCATCTCGTAAAAAAATTAACTTAAAAATAAACTTTTAAATATAGCCACCATTAAAGGCTTAGTTTATACCATGGGTACTATATTTTATGTCCAGGTACTTTTTATCTACCTATCTCTGTTTACAAAATGCTATAAACAGAGTAGGTAGTCAAAAAGTACCTGGACTTAAAATATAGAACCCATGGTGTAAACTAAGCCAAAGTGCTCATAATAGTGCACTTTGGGAACGTTTAATTATTATGTAACGCAAATTGTACCAAAATTCATACACTTTATACCCCGGTTCTCGCGTTATGTAAGGCAGTAGAGATTTCATATTTTGGCTACCCCCCTAACACACACCCTATTTGGGGAGGGGGTAGCCAAAATATGAAATCTCTATAACGTATAATGACGCGAGAACCGGGGTATGAAGTGTATGAATTTTGTTACAATTTGCGTTGCGTAATACTTGAACGTTCCTTTTATAATAAATACTATATTCAAAAATATTTCAAAAAGTAACTGTTGTATTTATTCACAAGTCCACAATTAAACCCCAAAAAAAAATAAAATTTAATAATAATGAAAATTCTAATCCAAAATAACACAGCCACACAAAAAAAAGGTCCGGATTTTTTTTGGAGACCATTTTGTTCCTATGTATTTTGAGGCACCTCATCCAATTAGTTTTGGAGATAACCTCAAAAAACCTTATTTTCGAGTAAAACGAGCATAAGGGAACGTTCAAGTATTACGTACGCTCCTAGGGGGGGGGGGTGTCATTTTGGAGTGTTACGCCCATGTTAATGGTATATGAAAATAGCGTTACAGGGGGGGGTGTCCAAAATGATCAAAATTTGCGTTACGTAATACGTGAACGTTCCCTAACATTATTTGAGTTTATCCCCAAAACTAATCGGATGAGTTGCTATTTTGACCTCAAATTCGGGTTCAGCTCCATAAAATACACGGTAATACAGTGGTCTCCAAAAAAACACTTGACATTTTTTTTTTTGTGGCTGTGTAATTAAAAATTGTTCAAAATCGTTTTAAAATTACTTACATTCTTACTCGCGGTTTAAAAATTATTCCTAAATACACTATAGTATTATAAAGAAAACACACAAAACATACACTAATACTGTTAGAACAAAAAACAAACAAAAACGATCCACTTTATTCGGCAGACTGTAATGAAATGACTAAAATATTTAGTTTACAATGGCACTTGTTAAAAAATTACATAACATTATCATATGAGTCAGGAATATCGTTGCCGATTTTATTATAATAAACTTTAGAAGGTTTTGTGCAATGATACCGCTCAAAATGGGGGCCCACTTGGGCATGCTCAGCTGCAGCTTAATTTCGATATTTCAGCTGTCGTAAATTGACCCTCCCCATTTAAAAATTTTCCGTTCCCCAAAGCTACTCATAATTGCTCAAAGTTAAAAAAATATTTATCTTAATAACACTGGTCTACAAAAAAAATAAAAAAAATCTTCTCCAAAGACCAAAACCTATCATGCGTTAAGTATTTTTGTGTGATGATGAATCCGAAAAAGTTTACTTTTTTAGGCACGTATAACCAATGTCTAATAAAAACCGGGATTTACTCGAAATCTACGCGGTAGAAAGTTTTTTAAATTAAAATTTCGGTTTCAGCACACAAAAATACTTAAGGCATGATAGTCTTAGTCCTTGGAGAATATTTTTTTTGTAGACCAGTGAAATCAAAATTACTTACACTCGCGGTTGAAAAATTATTCCTAAGTAGTCCGACAACCAATAAATAGTTAGTGTAAAAACACAAAACATACACTAATAACGTTCAGAACTAAAAACACAAGAAAAAACACGGGACGATCCACTTCATTTGGCAGACTGTAATGAATAGAATAGAATAGAATAGAATATAATTTATTTATTGTAGTCTGATACAAATAAATGTACCCAGTCAACACAAATACATGGCAGGAACATAGCAGGTACATAACCACTGTTCTATGTGATGTTGCAGACATGTAATTTTTATAGCCCATGTATAGTCCTTGGACTTTAACAATTCCGCCTCAAGTTATGTATCAGCTACATAACATGCTACATATCAGATACATACTAGGTACATAACAATAAAAGTAGACGTTTCCGAATTTTACTTGTTATGGAGTGCATCATAGATTTAGACATAGTGAACATTTTTACGTCTTTTTGATAAACCTAATAATTAAAGTATATAAATATCTTTATATGTAGCATCCATCAGGCAAAATTCTTATACGATGTGCATTTTTACTGTGAAAGCAAACTTTCTACCAGGATTAAAAATCATGGGCCACATAAAAAGCCAATTTTTAGAGAAAAAATAGCAAATAATCATTTAAAAAAAAATATATATATTTTAATTTTTTGTCTAAAATTATCTAAAATCAGTTTAGTTGTCTAAAAATACATGCGTTTCTACTACTTAAGGGTAAAACTTTTATTATTAACAACAATTTTAAGAATATTAGTGATTCTAACCTATAAAAATTAAAATAATATAGACGCCATATTTAGTATTGAATTCATAACATTTTATGTATCGTGTATGTTCTCGTACCATGTATATGATACATAACATGCAATATTGCATGTTATGTATCATACATAGGTATGTTACATCTTATGTAATATGGCACATGTAACGTAAAAAATCTTTCTGTTATAGGGCATGTTATGTAGCATACATATGTATATTATGTCTCATGTAATATGGCACATGTTACCTAAAAAATCTTTCTTTACCATGTTGCATCCATATATGTGCGGACTGGGTATATGAAATGAACAAGATTAAATTTAGAATACATTTTCTTAAAAAATTACATAACATTATCATATGAGTCAGAAATATCTTTGTTGATTTTATTATAATAAATGTTAGGAAGTTTTGTGCATAATAATCCGATATAGTGTAAAAACAAAAAACGTACACTAACACTGTTTAGAACTAAAAACACACAAAAATCACGAAAGATCCACCTCATTCGCCAGACTGTAATGAAGTGACTAAAAGATTTAATGTGAATGCCTTTTATTAAAAAATTACATAACATTATCATAAATACAGAAATACGGTTGCCAAATCTATTTTTTTTTTCGACCGTCAGGGACACAGTTTTTTTTCTTGTTGGTATTTTTTTGGGCGCCAAGTTTGGTAGAAACCGTCAGGGACAAAGCTTTTGTCTTAGGGTATTTTTTTTGGGCACCGTCATTTTTTTTGTAGGGGCGCCACGTTTGGTAGAAACCGTCAGGTACAACGCTTTTTTTCTTGTGGTATTTTTTGGGGGGCATTTTTTTTTGTAGGCGCACAAAGCTTTATTTTAGGGTGTTTTTTCTTTTGCTATAGGCGCCAAATTTGAGGCTTGAAAGGCCGGCCCTGGGTATTACCCCCCCATAGCAGAAAAAGATCTAGGCCCTTGGTCTTCGACGAAAGGGGGAGGTATCATTCGCGCTCTCTTCTTTCCGTCAAGAGCGTTATAAGGCGTGTGTGCCTACAACGGGCCTCCCACTTCCACACATTCCAAACATATTTCCCGCAGCCACATATCCGTGCGACCAAACTATACTATTCAAACCTGTTGTAAAAATATTTACTGTGCGATTTTTAATTTGCTATCTTGCTTAATGAAACAGACCATAGCTTTGGGCTTACAAGTCCGTCACTGTTCAAATGTGTACCATAGCTATCGTCCAAATTTGCCTAGGTTCCCCATCCAAAGTTTTGGGCTATAACTGTTTCTGGTAAAAACAATTCCTTTTAAAAAATATATTTCGTTTTTCGAAAAAAATATATAGACATACAGGGTGTATTTGAAATAGGGTCGGAAATTTTAACAGGTGATTCTACATGATAAAATATGGCAAAAAGTTCCTATAAACATATGTCTAAAAATGCGTCATAAGGGAGCTACGCCCCTTTGAAATTGGCTAAAAAAATCGGTTTTTATTGAATAACTCAGGAACCCTTTGAGATATATTAACGAGGTTTTTGCACGTGAATTAATCCTAATAAGGCCCATCTTTGTATGTCATTTTCACTTACTTATTTAAACCAGGGGTGTGCGAAACGGGGGGGCCTTATCAGTTTTTTGTCCCAAACTTTTTTCTGTGTAACTTTTTTGCAATTTTATTTTTGAAATATAATTTGCCAGGTCAAAATACATAAAAAAGGTACTCTTGTTGTAATACTGTAGGATTAACCGTTTTCGAGAAAAATTCATTTGAAGTTGAAATTCCACGGTTTGAGGACGAAAAATTAAATACTAAAATGTTGAAAACCAAAATTTTAATGATGTGGGGCGAATGTACATTAAAAACTAAGAAAAAAACCTCATATACAGGTACTTCCAAAAATGAATCCTAATGGAGCTATGGTCTCCTAAATATGCACCATTTTTAAAGGGCTATGGTAGCTTTAAAAGCGTTTTTTCGACCTACATATATGGAAACTTTTTTTCTTAGTTTTTGATGTAGAATAACATAGCATCATTAAAATTTTGGTTTTCGACATTTTAGTATTTAATTTTTCGTCCTCGAACCGTGGAATTTCACCTTCAAATGAATTTTTCTCGAAAACGGTTAATCCTACAGTATTACAACAAGAGTACCTTTTATATGTATTTTGACCTGGGGAATCATATTTCAAAAATAAAATTACAAAAAAGTTACACAGAAAAAAGTTTGGGACAAAAAACTGATAAGGCCCCCCCGTTTCGCACACCCCTGGTTGAAATAAGTACATGAAAATAACACATAAAACGGGCCTTGGTAGGATTAGTAGACGTGCAAAACCTCGTTGATATATCTCAAAGGGTTCCTGAGTTATTAAATAAAAACCGATTTTTTTAGCCACTTTCAAAGAGGCGTAGCTCCCTTATGACGCATTTTTAGACATATGTTTATAGGAACTTTTTGTCATATTTTATGATGTAGAATCATCTGTTAAAATTTCCGACCCTATTTCAAATACACCGTGTATATGTATTTTTGAAAAAAAAAAATTCTTTTCTTTTTCAAAAAAAAAAGTTATTTTTTTATGGGTGTGCCATTTAAAAGAATAACCCTGTTTATAGGTATACCTATTATTATATTATTTACAGCGCCTGCGCTAGAATAATATTATACGGTAGTTTCGAATTTTCAAAAAAATTTAAAAATCGTCCTAGACAAAAAATTCTTGGAAAAAAAAATATGCAACTTTTTTTTTAATGTCTGTCCGTCCGTCTGACGGAGGGTCCGATGTCACAATTTTTGTGAAATACAAGGGGTAGATCCCTATTGTTTTTGAAAGAATTTAAAAAAAGTTATGGGGGGTTAAACTTTTAAAAAAATCGAAAAAAGCTGAAAGAAAATTTCGATTAACGTAACTTTTTCAGGAAAAATTACTATTAATTTTAATAAAAAATTGTATACCTATAAGGATCAATTCTATCAATTTTAAAAGTAATCCCCCCAAAAAAGTTATGGGGGGTTAAAATTTAAAAAAAAACTATAATTTTCATTTTTTTTTTAGTATTTTTCGTTTTTCGCAAAAAGAGAATTAAGAAAAATCTAAAAAAATTTAATTTTTTTTTAAGTTTTTTTGATTTTTTTTTTTGAAAAAAAAAAAAAATGTTTAAAAAATGTTTTTGTTTTTGACAAAAAAAAATAAAAAAATGTATTTTTTTTGAATTTTTTTTTTGATTTTTTTTTATTTTTTGTTTTCGTTTTTCAAAAAAAGATCTTTTTAAAAAAAAGTATTTTTTTTTAAATTTTTTTTTGAAAATTACTTTTTTCTAAGTATTTGGGAAAACGCAATATACCATTTACTGCGAATAGTATATAATGGAATGCGTAGCATTGGTAATGATTAATTTTGGCTTCATCATCAGCATCACATCAATGTGCCAAATTTCAACATTCTAGTTTTACCTCAAATGACTAAAAACTCGATCGTAAGATTGTAAAATTATAATTATCAAAAAAAAAAAAAACTTTTTTCATAAATAGGTAAAACTTTTGCCCCATAAGCTAGTAAAAAAAAGAATGAATTCAAATTTAAAAAGTTGAATGACATTATAAAATCCAACCAATAAGAATCCACTATACGTGTGGATACCCAGCCAACTAGAACAGACTGTACATGGCTGAAAATTAGACTATTTTTCAGGCGTCATTATACGCGAAATCGCGCATCTTTGTGAAGGGACGCATGAAAATGTGCCATGCGGTCGATAATCCTGATTCGGTAGATATCAGGGGCGCCGCAGGTTTTTTGATGGGGGGTCAAACCTACACTGAGATAAATTTTTAAATCCACGTGCATGGGTAATTTACTTGCAGCTGCTGCTGATGTGAATTTACACTCGAAGCGTTAATATAAATGCGGTGTGTATTATATTTTTACATCCAGTGTGTAAAGTTTACACCAACGCGTAAATATACTTGTAGGGTGTATACATATACTATTATACCAAGTGGGTAAATTTTACAACATGTATGTAAATAATAAATAATAGAATAACCATTTTGTTATTTTTCTATTTATGAATAGTGTTTTATGGAAAAACTACGCAACAGAAAAATAAAACGTATATTCGTAATCAGCGCTACAAAAAGTACCAATATAAAATAGAAACAGAAAACATACAAAAAAGTCTTAGCAACTAAAAATTTGCAGGCCAGTGTTACCGCCTAAATAACTAAAATTTTATAGAATGTATATGTAATAAAACTGCGTATTTTAGGTATACAATGTATATTACTAGTGGCCGAGCGCTTTTTATAAGAAACTTATCATCCTCAGGACTGTGCTCTATCTTGACAAGGCACAGCTCTGAGGATGATAAGTTTTTTATCGAAAGCGCTCGGCCACTAGTAATATACATTTTATACCTAAAATACGCAGTTTTATTACATATTGAAACCAATGTATACACGTCCAACCATCATATATATATATATAAAAAGTATGTTTTAATGATATTGTATTAATCACACTTTTTAAATATTCACTTTTAATCAACACTTACCAAATACTTCTTTGAAAAATCTAGCACACACAAAATTATACGTACGCTCTTACAAACGTAAACAATTATAATGGTCGACAGCCACCAGACTCGATGAAGCAGGGATTTTGGCTTCTCAAGTCACGTGACTAGCTTAACGCCCGCGATTGGCTGGCTTGTACATCAGAAGTGTGATGTTTACACTCGGGTGTATTTTTGCTAAAGGTATGTTTATAACAAAGCACTTTCTTAAGCTCCGAGTGTATTGTTGCAGAAGGCATGGTTGTAAAAATACACACTCTAGGTCAAAATCACCTCACGTGTGTAGTGTCACATCAATGTTGATGTACATTTATATAAAGATGTAAAATTTACACATTTATAGAGTGTATTTTTTTACACCTTTTCAATGTAATTTCTTTCAGTGTATGAATGAAAAGTTAATTTATTTATTTATTAACGGTAATTCAATTACAATAATAATACCCTTTCTCTATAGGCCTACGTTTATTAAAATCAAAAACGAAAAATTTTTTTTTTAATCAAAAAAAAAAATAATAAAAAAATAAGAAAAATTCAAAAAAACAAAAAAATTAAAAAAAATATTTTTTTGTTAAACAAAAAATAAATTTAAAAAGATACTTTTAAAGATTTTTTTACCCTATTTTACACCCTTACCCCATCCCAGATACTTTTGGATTTCTAAAGTAGGCAACTTGGTACATTTTCGAATGTAAACTCGATCCTTGATAACACATCCTGCCGGGTATCATCGGCCCTCCGTTCGGCTCCTTTCGTGAAGGGAGGGGGCCTCGTAGTATAGCCACCGGGGCCGTTCTAAATTCAAATCAAGCGGTTTTAAACGCATTTCACTTAATTATTGACTAATTAGGGCCCCATTACACAGTCCTAAGTGTGTGTAAGGGGGAAAAGAACCAGAATAACCAAGTTTTCTTACATTTATACCAGTTTTTTCAACCGCGAACTCTCGTTTTAAGTCCGGACGGAAGACATCTTTATTTCGATATATATATAGGTATCAAATAAAATAATATATACTGTTTCGGGCAATGCCTTTCGTGACAATACGACTGTAAGGAATATATATCGCTATTTCCTTATTTTCCTGTGTGGAATTGTGTGTTTTTATTCGGTAGTTTGGTAATAGTATTCTGTAGTATAACGAGACTCGAAATATTGATTAAAGTTCCATAACACTAGCATTAAAAGGCAGTTTCGTGTCGAATAGGAAAACCAGAGGAAAATCGGGAAAAATGCAAGCGCTTTTGGCCGATATAAGACATAGGAAAGTTTTGAACAAGGAATTTCGGGATGGGTGATTATGCTTCTTGATTGTGGGTAAGTAATTTTTTTTTTGTAATTTTGTGATTATTTATGCAAAAAGAGACTTAAAAATATTATTATGAAAATTCCATTTTTATGAGGAAATATTTCCTTCATAGATAAAATAAAATTAACCTTTAAGAAACAATAAAAACTGATGAACTGTATGTATTTTGAATATTGAATTTTATTTTTTTTAAATGTTATAAATTAATAGCAAAAGCTTTTTTGGGGCTCTCCTCGGGGCTTTCTATGACTTTGTAGTCACTAAACCTCTAAATAAATAAATTAAATATTGATAGTTTTAAAAAAATAAATATACAGTGCGGTCCAAAAGTAACCCCCCCCCCTTTTAACTTTTGAACGAGTTGAGATATCCATTTCAAATTTAGAACTCTTAAATAAGACAACTTAAACTATCTTTTAGCATATATTTGATATTTTCAGCTCGTAAAAAGTGGGCAGGGGGGCATGGGGGGGACATTTTATTAAATGGAAAGGGGGGTCGTGTGATACATCATTTTAAAGCTTATAAAATTCTCTATTTAAACTAACATTTTTAATTTTTTTAAAAATTTTTTTTAAGGTTTTGATTTTTCAAATTTTTTGTGCTAAAACATTCGATTTTTTAATTTTGTTTTTATAAATTTTTATTTATGTTAACTAAAATTAGTTTAAAAGTATAATTAACATTTTTTTATGATGAAATTAGGCATTTTAAAAAAATTATTTGTTTTTTTTAGAGGAATTTTGACATTAATACCCATTTTCAACCCCATTTTAAACCCATATTTTTTTAATTTAAAAATATGGAGTTAAATGGAGAAGTTTTAAATGATTTATTACACGACCCCCCTTTCCATTTAAAAAAAATGTGCCCCCATGCCCCCCACCCACATTTTAAGAGTTGAAAGTATTAAATATATGCTAAAAGATAGTTTAAGTTGTCTTATTTAAAAGTTCCAAATTTGAAGTCGATATCTCAACTGGTTCAAAAGTTAAGAGGGGGGGGAGGTGACTTTTGGACCGCTCTGTTTCTTTTTTCAAAAAACGAGAAAATAAATTGGAAAAATAAATGTTTTTTTTTTAACTTGTTTTTACGCCATTTTACCCCCTTACCCCACCCCGATTTTTACCAAAAACAATCCCAGCCCAGAACTGTGGTCTAAATTTAAAGACTTTAGCTCAAAGCTTTCTCGAAGGGGAAAATTTAGTTAAAAGAAGAAGGGGCGAAACCGGAAGTGACAGAATATTTTTTTTCTACGACTGCTTTAGAATGTAAGCAAATACACACACTTTTCAAACACAGAATGAATCCATTCTAGCTCTAGATACGGTATGAATATTCCGTATCAAGTGTTAGAATGAGCACATGTAGTGCGATCTCTTGTTTATAAAAGTAAAGAAAACTATAGCAAAATTAGCAAAATTTTATATATTTTACCATGAAATATTGAATAATTTAATGCAATTTAAAGTTTTGAGTTAAAATTACATAAAGTTTATTAGTTTTTCTTAATATTTGACCAGTTTTTTATCAATTTAGTTCAAAAAATTAAAACTGCTCCATCTATTGTTAAATATTTCAACCTGATATCTGTCACAACAATCTGACATAACCTTCAATGTTTGCATTATAATTTGTAAATATGTGCTAAAATTAAATTTTTTAAGTACTAATTTGATAAAATTATTAGATAACATTAATTGCTTTATTTAAAAATGTGTGCTTTGTTGCATTTACAATGTCAAGTCACAAAAAACATTGTTTTTAACCTTGTCCGCAGTTTAAGGCCATACAGTGTTTCATATTTGCAGTCGAAGAAAAAGTATAGTCTACAACACGTATGGAATAGTCTTTCCGCGCTCGCGGGACCGTCATACTCGCCTGCAGGCTCGTATGACAACTTTCCGCTCGCGCGGAATATTGTCTATTCCATACTAGTTATAGAATGTACTATTACAATGTCAAAAATGCAGTTTATTCAACTATTTATATCCTCCAAATTTCATTTCGATAAGGGGCTGTCCATATATTACATAACGCAATTTTTCAAAAAAATTGACCCCTTCCCCCCCCCTGTGTAACAAACTCTCACATTTACCAACACCCCCCCTCCCCCCTGTGTAACGCGTAACAATATAAAAATTTGTATATTTTTTTCTAACATATCTTGATACAGAATTCCGCATAATGCAAGACGGTAAAAAGACGGTGTAAAAATGATACATATTTATTATAATAATACATATAGTACTTAAACGACAAAATGACTCAAACTTTAAAAAAATATTCATAATCAATATCACACAGGGAAAAAATACTAGGTACCTATTTTTACACTTAGTGTCACATATAAAACGTATATTGTTTATGCACAGGTACACAAAATAGTACACACATTGGTGTTCTGTGAGTACACATTCCGCTCGAAAATGTATCATCACCGATGATTCATCGGCAAGATCACTCAAGAACAGGGCCGTAAGATTTTTTTTTAATATCAATGTCAACAGTTTTTTTACTGATTACAATATTATTTAAATATGCATAGTTTCGTCAATTTTTGTGTGAAAAGGGGAATTATGGGCCACTAAATAGTAATTTATGTTGAAATAAAAATACATCTGCCAAGCTTAGGAAATAAACATTAAATTTATTAAATTCCGTTACGTAACGTTTACCTAGACCCCCCCTCCCCCTGTCACAAACTGTAACAATTTCTCTGACCCCCTCCCCCCCCCCTAGGCGCGTTACGTAATATATGGACAGCCCCTAAGTTAATAAACAAAAAAGTTATAAGGGTGTACCACTATTTTGTGGCACCCGGTAGTAGTAGTAGTAGTAAATTTTTGGGTTGGCCAAAGCCGGACAACTAGGCCATTTCTGGCCCTTTTTGTCACCCCAGGCAATCCCAGCCATTTACTAATTTGAGTCCTCCTTGAACCTGCCCGTCCTTTCAATAAAGGTTAGGATATTGGCCCAGGGGAGGTCTCTTAGTTCCTCTTGGTTGAGTCTTTGAGTTTCAAAGACTTGCAACCTGATCCTGTCGTATCTGACACACTCTGGCTATTATATGTATATATTGCAAGTCTATCTCGTCCTGTGAGAATTTTTTGCGTAGCGCCTGGAGGTCGCATGGACTGGCTGGGACTGATCAGAAATGTTTTGGAACTGTGGTCTCATTTTGAAACCACCTTGGGAGGGTTAAGCAAAATTTCTTCTTGTATACAAGACACGGTTCACCTGGGCGATTTTAAATAAAAATTTCGTGGACCCCTACATTTTTTGGACTTTATTACTCAAAAACGTTTTTTTGAGTAATAAGATGTGTCAAAAAATCGCGATTTTCAAAATCAAAAACTCTCTCTGGCTTAAAAGTTGCTCCTTAGTAAAAAACAGTGGCCACTCAAAATGTTTAGAGGTAGCTCAAAGCACTCAAATAAAAAAAATGGTATCTGTTTTTCGGATAAAAACTGATACCGATAAAAATTGAGGAAATTTTGGAGGGTTTCTTTGATAATATTTAGAAACAATACTAAATGTAAGAACTAAAACAATTATATCCCCCCTCCCCTTAAGTTAGGACATGAAAAATCGTCAATTATTTGAAAATTTTATTTTTGCAAGTTTTTAAAAGTGCATCAAAAATCGTTTTAAATAAAAAATCTGCAAAATTATATATTAGTATGTAAGCATATATACATGTTAACCTACATGACTATACAGAAAACATAATTTTTTCCTTAAGTAGAGTAAAAAAAATTAATTTCGATTAGAAACCGGGTGCATTTTCTGTTTTTTGCATAAAACTTTTTTCGGTGTACTTTTTTTTTAATTTTTTGGTTGGAATAGTTTTTTCTGCAAAAAAGTTTCTGTGGTTTAACATCGCAGGTTTAACCGTTTTAAAATAAATGCATTTAAAAGTAAAAATTTACGCATGAAGAACCAAAAATTACAAAATTAAAAAATATAAAGCAAAAAACAAATACTTTAGTAATGAGTGGTTATTTAACATTAAAAACATAGAAAAAGTTTATATGCACCTTGGTCAAAAAATCACTCCTAAGGAAGTTATGTCCTTTTAAATATGCCCATTTTCAATAAATTTTTGCAAAATCTTCAAATAATTGGCGATTTTTTATGTTCTAACTTAAGGGGAGGGGAAATATATTTTTTTTAGTTTTCTCGCAATTAGTATTGTTTCTAAATATTACCAAAGAAACCCTCCAAAATTTCCTTAATTTTATATACAATCACTTTTTATCCGAAAAACAGGTACCGATATTTTTCAAAGTTTGAGTGCTTTGAGCTACCTCTAAACATTAATCGATTTGGCACCCTATTACTCAAAAAAACGTTTTTATATCTTTCTAAAAAAGTGTATCTTTTACGATTTTCTTTCAAATGGAAATTGATTTCTTATGTCATCAGGTATGTTTTAGTCCAAAAAATGTAGGGGTCCAAATTTTTATTTAAAATCGCCCAGGTGAACCGTGAAGCTGAACCTTTGCCAAATTTACAAATTGACATTAATTTGCAAATTTGGCGAAGGCGCACTGCGCAGTACCACACAGTGGGACAAATTTAATTTCTGAAGGACTTGATTCTAAAAACTTCAGTATTAACTTAAAATAATTGATAACAAGAAAAATAGTTTGAAAATCTAAAGCTTAAGGGGGTCAATTTTTTAGGGGCTTAAAATTTGTAAATTTTAATACAAAAACCTAAACAAAAATTAAACCAATTCTAAGTTAGCTGCTGATAACGAAAAAAATAATTGTAAAAATCTAATGCTTAGGAGGTTCAATTTTGGGGCATAAATTTCAATAAAAAATCTTAATTTTGACCAAAAATTCTTAATGTACGAACCCAAAACTCCGATTTTGAGTTCATAAATGCCAAAATTCGCCATATTAGCGCTGCCGTTTAAAATTTTTTAATTTTGACCAAAAATTTGTAATCTTTGAACCCAAAAACCCCCCGACACCGATTTTGGGCCTATCTAAATTAGGGTTAACGTATATTTTAAACGAAGTTATATATTTTTAAGTAAATTTTAAATTTAATTTCACTACGGCATTTTACAGGCATTTATAAACAATTATACCATTTTTGTAATCATATTTTAATTTTTAATGAAAAAAAAAAAAATTAAATAAAAACTTAACTCGCACGTGATCTACTCACTAAAAAGGCAAAATGGCAACTGCACGAAATGAATGCTTCTAATTTTAGTTTGAATAATTACTGTAAGAAGGCATTTTTTATTTTAAAAAGTCTTTTTTTCAAAATCCTAAAAAAAGAGTAGGATTTTGAAAATTTTAGGGTATATTAAAAAAAATAAGAGGAACTCAAAAATATATATGCCAATTTAAAGTTTCCATGTTTTAAGTTGGGTATTTTTTTAACTAATAATGAGTCGCCGAATCTAAATTTGTCCTTGGAATATTATTATCTCCCATGATTTTAGAACAAAAGAGGGATAAAATAATGATTTTTTAACATTTTTATTTCATTTTTCTCAGAAAACATAGGTAATAGAAATAGGCCAGATTCGGTTTCAGCGACCCAAAATTAGTTAAAAAAACATATGACTCCAATCAGGGCAAGAAACCGTGTTGCCTAGTGTTATTAAACATGGTGTAGTTTGTGACTTACATTACTGAGTTTGGTATATATTTCTAGAATTCAAGTAAAAAAAAATGTTAAATTTAATGTTAACTAGAGTTAACAAAACCAAATAAAGGGTTACCGAAATACCAATTTTCAAGAAAAATACCCCCCATCCCTCAGGGGGTGGAATTAGAAAAAAAATATTATCAGATTTAGTTTCGTCGACCCCAAGAACTCCTATATACCAATCTTGACAAAAATATTAAAAACATTTAAAAATATTTACCTACCTTACCAAGCGGGGGTAGAGTTAGAAATTTTTTTATCAGATTCAATTACAGCAACCTTAAAAACCAAAAACAATCCCCAGCGAGAGCTTTTTGTAACATACCTGTATGCCAAATTTCAAGTCTCTAGGTTAAAGCGTTCTTAAGTTATCATGTTTACAAGATTTTCCGGGCCGATCGACCGACCGACTGACACTTTCTTTTGGTCGAAATTGATTTATATCGACATAACACGTCATAAAACGTAAAAATACGCAAAAAAATTGAAAATTTTTGCACGAATATTAGGCTTACCCGAAATTTCGAAAATTTTCAAAATGGGAAGACAAAATTAACTAAAAATTCATAACTTTTTTGTATGTATTCCAGAGCGTCATCCCAGATCTAATCTGGTATGCAGTGGCGGAAATTGGCGCGCTCGAAGATCAACTCCGGCCGTTCGCGCACGCGCAACATGCTCTGTTGTGGCCGCAGAAAGGTGAGTACCATACTCTTTTAAGTAACACATATTATTTTTTTTGCGATCAAGATATTTTGTATTCAATGACTATGGACTTTTACACGGCACGTTATGCATAGCACAGTTCGTCTGAAACCCAAAATGATGAAAAAAATTGCCCACAAAAACTGACCCTGTGGCATGATTGCTTATCGTTTTCTATAAAAAAAAGTTTATTAGAAAAGAAAATTATCGGTTAGTTCTATTTTAAATCAATTTTTTTAATTTCATCTAAAAATTAAAAAGATTGAAAATTAAAAGAAAAAAAAACATTTTACATAGAGGACTTTCAGAATTAAATTAAATAGTTCTTACAAAATATTCTACGTTGAATCCGAATCTGTTAATAGAATTATTCTATAACTCGGCATTTTTGAGAAAAATGAGGTCAAATTTGATAAAGAATTGGCTTTTTGGTAAGTTTTGACCTTTTTTCTGCTTATTATATTGGAAGTGACAAGCGGAATTAAAATTCTGAATTCATATTCCAATTCACCATTAAATTTTGCCTTAAAAAAAGTGTTTAACCTACGACATCGATATTATTTATCAAGCAAAACAACCAACGTTAATTTTAAAAATTTTCTAAAAAAAAAAATTTAATTATAAAACCTATATTTAATAAACTGCTGTCAACTAAATAATACTTTTACCTCTAAGCCTAGGTTCATTTTAACCAAAAACCAAAAAAAAATGAAAAAAAAATTGATTTTAATTTCAAAAATATTTTTACTTAATACTGAATTAAAATAGAAATCCAGAATTTTAATTTCGCCTGTCGCTTCCAAGATATAAAGCAGTAAAAAAAGTTTAAACTTTCTCAAATTTTACCTTATTTTTCTCAAAAATGCCGAGTTATAGAATAATTTTATTAACAGTCTGAGATGTAACGTAGAATATTTTGTATTATTATTATTAAAAATATGTATTATTTTTCCATCAAATTTGTTCCTATTTACCAGCACTTATTTCCAAGCCACCCATGAGGTAAAGTGATTAGCTCGTTTTTTTTATACTGGTTTCCCCATTAGGCCTAATCCACAAAAAACTTGCAAACTCAATAAGAATAATACAGAACACAATAACAGAATACTCAATAACAGAACACAATAACAGAATGCTCAATAACAACCATACAGAACACAATAAAAGAATACTCAATAACAAAACACAATTAGAGAATACACAATAACAATAATACAGGACACAAAATTTTGAAAAATGTGTTTTTAGTGTAATTACTGCTCGTATTGAGATCTACTGATCTGTATAACTGGCATATTACATGAAACTATGCTATAGTTATATGTAATATGCCAGTTATACAGGTCGGTAGATCCTAATAAGAGCCGTAATTACACTAAAAACACATTTTTCAAAATTTTGTGTTATAACACTGTTCTGTAACGGGTGCGATATGTCTAATATTAATATCTGGTATTTCCCCCCCTAGCCCTAAGTACATCCTGTACTCTATTACTCATAGAGAGAATTAAGTTTCTTATAGTATTCTGAGGTATATTTTCCCATTCTTCCTCGACTGCTATAATTAGTTCTGGAATTGTCGCTGGCGCTGGGTTCCTTGATCGAATTCTTCTTTTTAACTCATCCCAGAGATGTTCGATTGGGTTAAGATCGGGGCTATTAGCTGGCCACTCTAAGACGTCGATACCGACATCTCTTAAGTATCGTCTGACATTTGCTGCAGTATGCGGCTTTGCATTGTCTTGCATGTAAATAAAGTCATCGCCTATAAATCCGGCGTAAGGTACGACGTGCTCTTCCAAAATTTCTTCGACATACCTTTCCGCTGTAAGACTTCGCCTTTGCCGTCCACGTTCTTCCCTTATAATAAAAACGGGTTCAGTTTTAGCTTCCAATGATATACCTCCCCATATCATGCACGATCCACCACCATAACTAACTTTTTCTGCAATGCAGGCTTGTGCATAACGTTCTCCAGGACGTCGGTAGACACGCTGTCTTGCATCATTCCCAAATAGACATATCCTGGTTTCATCAGAAAACATAACCTTTGCCCATTGGTTTCTGTCCCAGTTTAAATGTCTTCTTGCAAACTGCAGCCTGGCACGACGATGGTTAGCAGTGAGTTTAGGTCCAGTTGCGGCCTTATAAGAGCAAAGGTTTCTTTCAAAAAGCCTTCGACCAATAGTGGACCTACTTACTGCTACACCTCTTGTTTCTTGAAGCCGTGATCTCAAATTAACTGAATTTAGACGACGATTCCGCAGGGAATTAAGCTCGATAAATCGGTCATCCCGAGCGGACGTGCACCTATGTCTGCCAGCTCCTTGGCGTCGACTAAAGGAACCGGTCTCCTCAAAACGTTGGAATACTCTTCTTACCGCTGCTCTCGTAATATTTAACTGTTGAGCCTGACTGTGCCCTTCTTGTAGCAGAGCTACAGCTTGGGCAGCTACTTCCGGACTTGTTTCCATTTAAATAATACAATTAAATAAAATTTTAACGAGTTAAAAAAGTATTGTCACATAAGTGACAAGTCTTCAATCATAAAAAAGTTAGTTACAGGGGTGGCACTAGCCCACCACTTAAAAAGTCCTTATTTACCAAAAAAACATAATTTCTCCTAAATGAGAAGACTTATGATAAAAAATAAAAGACGGAATCAGTCACAATAAGTGTGGCTATTAGAATAAGTTTTAAAACTTATGGAAAGATTTGAGTTTGTGTTTAAATTGCAACAAAAAAGATCGAGTAAAAAAAACATGACTATTTAAGCAATGTAAACTCAGTTTAAACATGTTTCCAACAGAAACCTAAATTAAATAAATAAAAGTTTACGATTTAAGCTTCAAATTAAAAAAAAATCAATTAAATCCATTGCGTAGTTTTTTTGTTACTTGCAAAAATGTAAATTTTTAGAAAAAACCTTATATCTCCTAAACGAGAAAAGGAAAATTAAAAAATTTAAAAAGAGATTACTTCCATTTAATTAGGCTATAAAATCAATTAATTAAACTGTAAAAAAATATGCAGTGGCGAACCATGCGCATATCGAAAGGTGCAGTAAAAAAACATAGCTGTGCACTTTTCATTGCTGCCGGTATAAAAAAAGATGTTTGATAATTTTTATTCCAGTAAGTAAGAGCTAAAAGTTCAAGCTTCAAAATAAAGAAAAGATCGAATAAATCCATTAAATAGTTTTGGAGATATTTGCATTCAAAAATGTGTATTTTTTTAGGTGGGCCGATATTTTTGAGCAGAAGTGTAGAATAATTTTATTAACAGTCTGAGATGTAACGTAGAATATTTTGTATGAACAACTATTTAATTTTATTCTGAAAGTCCTCTATAGATATAATTTTTTTTTCATTTTTAGATGAAATTAAAAAAAAAGATTTAAACAAAACTAACTGATGGATGTTTTTCTAATATTTTTTACATTTTTTTAAAATAGAAAACGATAGGAAATCATGCCACAAGGTCAGTTTTTGTGGACAATTTTTTTTATGATTTTGCCTTTCAGATCAGACGAACCGTGTGCGCTGTAATCATACCCCAGACAGCACAAAGATGACCTAAAGAGATCTTAAAGATGTCGTAGCTCGTCATTCAAGACGTCTTAAGAACGTAGGTTTTCGCCGTATATGCATCTTTAAGACGTCTTAACGACGTCGTATGTTACAAAAGGTAACGTCTTTAAGACATCTTTTTTAAGACGCCTTACTGACGCCTTGCACAGGTGACTTTACAACATAATAGCCCCTCCCATTTACGTTGCTAGGTACGGTCGTATTGATACAAAAAGCGTGATAAGAATTAGAATGAGAGGTAATTTGTTTGTCAAAAAAAGATCTTAAAAAAATGTGATTTTTTATAATTTTTTTTTTAATTTTTTTTTTCAGTTTTTTTTTAAACTTCTGTGTTTTTTTATTTTTTTTTTCGTAAAAAGAAAATTAAAAAAAATTAAAATAAAAATTTTTAAAATTTTTTTGTTTTTCAAAAAAAGATCTTTAAAAAAATGGTATTTTTTTTTAATAGTTGATTGTGGTTAATTTATTATTAGCGATAAGTATCGAAGTTAAGACGTCTTTTACCGATACTTAAAAGACATTTTATAGACATCATAATCAGATATCTTTTAAACATCCCTAAAAAGAAGTCCATAAGATATCCTTTTTATGTCTTTAGGCGTCCAGACATAATTAAGATCTAAAAAATACGTCTTTAAGATATCATGTGCTGTCTGGGACCGGGTGTCCCAACTTTATGTTATATATGGTATATGGTTAGAACAATTACCTACATATTTTGTTTAAAGCAGTTTTCTCACCAAAGATTATTATTTACATTTACATTTTTGTTTAACCTCGTAATATTCTACTTAATTAAGCATCCCCTAAGTCCAGGACTTGTGTGGGCTAGTAGTAGAAGGAACCACCGGCTTTAATTGACTTTCGAACCAATTTATAGGGAGTGTCCGCTTCACTTACGCCTTCTCCAAATTTCAATTATTAATTAACTGAAAAAGGCAAATCGGCGCCGGTGAGGATCGAACTCACGCTATTTTGGGTAGTAAACTCGCCAAGTACGACGCGGTAGTCCACTACATCAATCCTCCCAATATTATTAGATAATAATATTGGATATATTATTTCCAAGAGTTTATATAGTTTTCCGCATGAAAGAAAGTCTCCGACGGAAGGGGGAGGAATCATTCGCGCTCTCTTCGTTCCGTCAAGAGCGTTATAAGGCGTGCGTGCTTACAACGGGCCCCCAACTTGCACACACATTCCAAACATATTTCCCGTAGTCACAGATACATGCGTTAAACTATAAACAGTATTTTACACATTTTGGACCAATTAAAAACATAAAATTGTTAAATTTTGGTTTTTAAGTGGAAAAATTTTGTGAATGCAATTTTATCGCGGAAATTGGATTTTATAAGTACCGTTTAACGGTAAATTTACCGGCATTTATATGATACTTAATAATACTAGGTTATAGCCTTCTAATAAAAGTTTGTAATAAATAACACAGCCCCACAAAAAAAAAAAAGTCCGGATCTCTAGACCAGACATGTGTATCCTTATGTATTTTGGCCCGCAGAATCCGAATCCGAGGTCAGAAAAAGCCCTACACCCCAGGAATTGGCCCCAGAGGCCGAAAATGGCCGCTGAAAGGTGTGAAACGGGAATTCCGGCATGACGGATGCTCAGGGCAGGTTGAGACTGCATTCTCAAGGCAAAGTCGAATTAATGGGTAACCGAGCTTAGATCCGACAGGCATCGCGGCCCCTGAGGCCGGAAAATGGGCCCCTGGGGGCCGAAAAATCGAGATTTTCACGTCGGGATCGCAGCACTTCGATTTTCTTGTAACTTCAAACTGCAGCAACGTAAAGAGGCTGGAACCTCTTCCAGGCCCATTGAAATTCACACCCAGGGTCCGAAAAACGGGCCCTCAGGGCGGGAAAATCAAGATTTCCACGTCGTCATCACGGCATGAATTCGAATGGGCCTGAAGTTGTTCCAACATCTTCAGTGTTTCCTGAGTTTGAAAGTCCATATAAACTTGAGTGCCGTGATTCTGACATGGGATTCTCGATTTCCGGCCCTTCAGGCCCATTTTCTGGGCC
>OY294044.1:105828144-106062188 GCA_958510825.1 Brachypterus glaber
GGAGGAATATATGGATGCATCCATGGACAAGCTGGATTTTACCAAATGGTAATATATCAGTTTTTTTTTTTAATGTAAATGTATTTGTAATTTGAATTTGCAATTTGAATATTTTGTATTTTATATGACTTGTGTAAGAATTTTTAGAAATTTGAAGGCACCAATAAATTAATCTAATCTAATCTAATTACAGCCGCAGAAAATATGACACTTTCTTTTAGATATTTTATTATTATTAAAGATTGTTATTTATTATTTTTAAAGACTGTGTAAAAATAATAATATAATAAAATATTTAAAAGAAAATGTAATTTTTTATGCGGCTGTAACGACAGTTACCATGGAGTTACCCTAGAACGTAATATTGAGTCTCTTCAACTTAGAAGCTCAAATCAAATCAAATTTTTAGGAGAAAACGATTTGTCATAATTTACAAACCTAGGTTTTCTTAGATTTGTCAAAACAAAATTGTATATTCTATAACTAGTTGGAATAGACAATATTCCGCGCCAGCGGAAAGTTTGTCATACGAGCCGGCAGGCGAGTATGACGGTCCCGCGAGCGCGGAATGACTATTCCATACGTTTTGTAGACTATACTTTTTCTTCGACTGCAAATATGAAACACTGTATGGCTTGAAACTGCGGACAAGGTTAAAAACCATGTTTTTTGTGACTCAACATTGTAAATGCATCAAAACACATATTTTTAAATAACGCAATTAATGTTATTTAATAATTTTATCAAATCAGTACTTAATAAAGATTTTTATTTAATTTTAGCACATATTTACAAATTATAATGCAAAAATTGAAGGTTATGTCAGATTGTTGTGACAGATATCAGGTTTAAATATTTAACAATAGATGGAGCAGTTTTAATTTTTTGAACTAAATTGATAAAAAAATGGTGAAATATTAAGAAAAGCTAATAAACTTTATGTAATTTTTAACTCAAAACTTTAAATTGCATTAAATTATTTAATATTTCATGGTAAAATATATATATTTTTGCTAATTTTGCTAGAGTTTTCTTTAATTTTATAAACAAGCACTACATGTGCTCATTCTAACACTTGAACGGAATATCCATACCGTATCTAGAGCTAGAATGGGTTCATTCTGTATTTGAAAAGTGTGTGTATTTGATTACATTCTAAAGCAGTCGTAGAAAATATATACACAATCCGTTAATGAGCAACATTCGTTATATTCCGTGCCAATTACTACAAAAGTGTAGTAGTATACTAGCAGCGTAGGCCGACAATATATATAGTATACTATAACTGCATACACGGCCACCAGGTTTTGCATGCCTAGTCCGAAGAGATCCTGAATTGACATAGTATTTGGCGCGTTCAAATTTGACCAATCACCGTGCGTTATTTAATCTGCGCGCGCACCCGCACACAATGATGACGTCACACGCTGAAGATCAATAATAAGGCAAGCAAAATCAAGACGGCCGTTTTGCTAGACCCGTCAAATCGGTTAATGTGTGATAAAAATGGCAAAGGTTGCTTTTTTACTCGAAAGGTAAATGAAAATTGAGTTTATTTTTGCCTGCGTAGCTTTTTTGAATGTTGTTTTGTTATATTTTGCGGTAGTTTGCGGAAAAAAATGACATTTACCGCTGAAACTTCAGCCTGAAATACTAAAATTGTGCTTAGATATTCATGACCTGCTAGATTTAGACAAGCTTATACCGTTTTTTCTTAAAAAGTAAAAAAAAGGAGAAATCAAAAAGAATTTATGCGTTTTTTATGATCTTTAATTTTTTATTAAAAACTATAATAAAATAATATTAAAATTTGAATAAAAGAAATAAATTTATACCGAGTGTCCCAACTCTATTTACCCAGCGATTTCCTCGAAAACTAAAAGAGATAATCAACTGCAAAAACAATCTTAAATTAGACAACTTAAACTATATTTAAGCATATATTTGATACTTTCAGCTCTCAAAATGTGAGCAGGGGCCAAGGGGGGGGGGGAGTTTTTTAAATAGAAATGGGGGTCGTGTGATACATCATTTTAAAGCAAATAAAATTTTCTATTGGACTATATATTTTAATTTTTTAAACATTTTTTTTTAAGGTTTTGATTCTTTAATTTTTTGTGCTAAGTGCTAAGTTGCGATTTTTTAAGTTTTTTTTTTTTAATTTTTATTTATGTCAATTAAAATTAGTTAAAAAGTATAATTTACGTTTTTTCATCATGAAATTGGTAACTTTTAAAAAATTGTTTGATTTTTTTAAAGTAATTTTGACAAAAATACCCATTTTCAACCCTATTTTAAACAAAAAAAAATGTTTAAAAAATTAAAAAATATATAGTTGAGTGGAGAATTGAATAAGCTTTAAAATCATGTATCACACGACCCACCTTTCCATTAAAAAAAATGTCCCCCTATGCCCCCCTGGCCACATTTTAAGAGTTGAAAGTATCAAATATATGCTATAAGATAGTTAAAGTTGTCTTATTTAAGATGGGTTTCGCAGAATTTGATTATCTCTTTAAGTTTTCGAGAAAATCGTTGGGTAAATAGATTTGGGACACCCGGTATATATTAGCCAATTAATAGTTACTTGTCAAAAACCATGCTAAATTTTTTATTTGTTTCTGAATGTTTTTATTATATATATATATTACTTGTCAAAAACCATGCTAAATTTATTATTGTTTCTGAACGTTTTTATTTATTTTATAATTATGGCCATTGCGTGCGGCGTTTATTAAAAAAAAAACAGGAAAATTGCGCATTTAATGACTCTTTGCGCAGAGAAGAAATGTTAAGTTAAAAATTTCATTTTTACTCGAAAGTTAAATAAAAATTAGATTAATTTTACCTGTGTAGCTTTTCTGAATGTTGTTTTCTTATATTTTGCTGTATTATTCTGAAAAAAATGAAAATTACCGCTGAAACTTCAGCCTGAAATACTAAAATTGTGCTTAGATATTCATTTTTTTTTAAATAGAAAGGGGGGTCGTGTGATATATCATTTTAAAGCAAATAAAAATCTCTATTGGACTATATATTTTTAAGGTTTTGATTCTTTAATTTTTTGTGCTAAAAAATTCGATTTTTTTTTTAATTTTTATTTATGTCAATTAAAATTAGTTTAAAAGTATAATTTACGTTTTTTCATCATGAAATTGGTAACTTTTAAAAAATTGTTTGATTTTTTTAGAGTAATTTTGACAAAAATACCCATTTTCAACCCTATTTTAAACCAAAAAAAATATGTTTAAAAAAATTAAAAAATATATAGTTAAGTGAAGAATTTAATAAGCTTTAAAATCATGTATTAAACGACCCACCTTTCCATTAAAAAAAATGTCCCCCTATGCCCCCCTGGCCACATTTTAAGAGTTGAAAGTATCAAATATATGCTATAAGATAGTTAAAGTTGTCTTATTTAAGATGGGTTTCGCAGAATTTGATTATCTCTTTAAGTTTTCGAGAAAATCGTTGGGTAAATAGACTTGGGACACCCGGTATATATTAGCCAATTAATAGTTACTTGTCAAAAACCATGCTAAATTTTTTATTTGTTTCTGAATGTTTTTATTTATTGTATAATTATGGCCTTTGCGTGCGTTTATTAAAAAAAAAAAACAGGAAAATTGCGCATTTAATGACTTTTTGCGCAGAGAATAAATTTTAAGTTAAAAATTTCATTTTTACTCGAAAGTTAAATAAAAATTAGGTTTAATTTTACCTGTGTAGCTTTTCTGAATGTTGTTTTCTTATATTTTGCTGTATTATTCTGAAAAAAATGAAAATTACCGCTGAAACTTCAGCCTGAAATACTAAAATTGAGCTTAGATATTCATTTTTTTTTAAATAGAAAGGGGTGTCGTGTGATATATCATTTTAAAGCAAATAAAAATCTCTATTGGACTATATATTTTTTAATTTTTTTTTTTAAGGTTTTGATTCTTTAATTTTTTGTGCTAAAAAATTCGATTTTTTAAGTTTTTTTTTTTTAATTTTTATTTATGTCAATTAAAATTAATTTAAAAGTATAATTTACGTTTTTTCATCATAAAATTGGTAACTTTTAAAAAATTGTTTGATTTTTTTAGAGTAATTTTGACAAAAATACCCATTTTCAACCCTATTTTAAAACAAAAAAAATATGTTTAAAAAAATTAAAAAACATATAGTTAAGTGGAGAATTGAATAAGCTTTAAAATCATGTATTAAACGACCCACCCTTCCATTAAAAAAATGTCCCCCTATGCCCCCCTGGCCACATTTTAAGAGTTAAAAGTATCAAATATATACTAAAAGATAGTTAAAGTTGTCTTATTTAAGATGGGTTTCGCAGAATTTGATTATCTCTTTAAGTTTTCGAGAAAATCGTTGGGTAAATAGACTTGGGACACCCGGTATATATTAGCCAATTAATAGTTACTTGTCAAAAACCATGCTAAATTTTTTATTTGTTTCTGAATGTTTTTATTTATTGTATAATTATGGCCTTTGCGTGCGTTTATTAAAAAAAAAAAAAACAGGAAAATTGCGCATTTAATGACTTTTTGCGCAGAGAATAAATTTTAAGTTAAAAATTAAATTTTTACTCGAAAGTTAAATAAAAATTAGGTTTAATTTTACCTGTGTAGCTTTTCTGAATGTTGTTTTCTTATATTTTGCTGTATTATTCTGAAAAAAATGAAAATTACCGCTGAAACTTCAGCCTGAAATACTAAAATTGAGCTTAGATATTCATTTTTTTTTTAAATAGAAAGGGGGGTCGTGTGATATATCATTTTAAAGCAAATAAAAATCTCTATTGGACTATATATTTTTTATTTTTTTTTTAAGGTTTTGTTTCTTTAATTTTTTGTGCTAAAAAATTCGATTTTTTAAGATTTTTTTTTTTAAATTTTTATTTATGTCAATTAAAATTAGTTTAAAAGTATAATTTACGTTTTTTCATCATGAAATTGGTAACTTTTAAAAAATTGTTTGATTTTTTTAGAGTAATTTTGACAAAAATACCCATTTTCAACCCTATTTTAAACCAAAAAAAATATGTTTAAAAAAATTAAAAAATATATAGTTAAGTGGAGAATTTAATAAGCTTTAAAATCATGTATTAAACGACCCACCTTTTCATTTAAAAAAAAGTCCCCCTATGCCCCCCTGGCCACATTTTAAGAGTTAAAAGTATCAAATATATGATAAACATAGTTAAAGTTGTCTTATTTAAGATGGGTTTCGCAGAATTTGATTATCTCTTTAAGTTTTCGAGAAAATCGTTGGGTAAATAGACTTGGGACACCCGGTATATATTAGCCAATTAATAGTTACTTGTCAAAAACCATGCTAAATTTTTTATTTGTTTCTGAATGTTTTTATTTATTGTATAATTATGGCCTTTGCGTGCGTTTATTAAAAAAAAAAAAACAGGAAAATTGCGCATTTAATGACTTTTTGCGCAGAGAATAAATTTTAAGTTAAAAATTTCATTTTTACTCGAAAGATAAATAAAAATTAGGTTTATTTTTATCTCTGTAGCTTTTTTTGAATGTTGTTTTCTTATATTTTCCGGTATTTTGCTGAAAAAAATGAAAATTACCGCTGAAATTTCAGCCTGAAATAGTGCTTAGATATTCATGACCTGCTAGATTTAGACAAACTTATACCGTTTTTTTCTTAAAATGTAAAAAAAGAAAAATAAAACAGAAATTATGCTTTTTTTTTTATCTTTAAATTTTTATTAAAAACTATAATAAAATAATAATAAAATTTGAATTAAACAAATATATATATAGTTGCCAGTTAATAGTTACTTGTCAAAAATCATGCTAAATTTTTTATTTGTTTCTGAATGTTTTTATTTATTGTATAATTATGGCCTTTGCATGCGTTTATTAAAAAAAAAAAAAAAAAAAACAGGAAAATTGCGCATTTAATGACTCTTTGCGCAGAGAAGAAATTTTAAGTTAAAAATTTCATTTTTACTCGAAAGTTAAATAAAAATTAGGTTTATTTTTATCTCTGTAGCTTTTTTTGAATGTTGTTTTCTTATATTTTCCGGTATTTTGCTGAAAATAATGAAAATTACCGCTGAAATTTCAGCCTGAAATAGTGCTTAGATATTCATGACCTGCTAGATTTAGACAAACTTATACCGTTTTTTTCTTAAAATGTAAAAAAAGAAAAATAAAACAGAAATTATGCTTTTTTTTTTATTTTTAAATTTTTATTAAAAACTATAATGAAATAATAATAAAATTTGAATAAAAAAAATATATATATTTGCCAGATAATAGTTACCTGTCAAAAATCATGCTAAATTTTTTATTTGTTTCTGAATGTTTTTATTTATTGTATAATTATGGCCTTTGCATGCGTTTATTAAAAAAAAAAAAAAAAACAGGAAAATTGCGCATTTAATGACTCTTTGCGCAGAGAAGAAATTTTAAGTTAAAAATATCATTTTTACTCGAAAGTTAAATAAAAATTAGGTTTATTTTTATCTCTGTAGCTTTTTTTGAATGTTGTTTTCTTATATTTTCCGGTATTTTGCTGAAAATAATGAAAATTACCGCTGAAATTTCAGCCTGAAATAGTGCTTAGATATTCATGACCTGCTAGATTTAGACAAACTTATACCGTTTTTTTCTTAAAATGTAAAAAAAGAAAAATAAAACAGAAATTATGCTTTTTTTTTTATTTTTAAATTTTTATTAAAAACTATAATAAAATAATAATAAAATTTGAATAATAAAAATATATATATTTGCCAGATAATAGTTACCTGTCAAAAATCATGCTAATTTTTTTATTTGTTTCTGAACTTTTTTATTTATTTTATAGTTATTTCGTTCATTAATTTTTTTTAAACAGGTAAATTGCTCATATAATGACTTTTTGCGCAGAAAACCTAGCGAAATGTTAAGTTAAAAAATTAATTTTTACTCCAAATTTAAATGAAAATTAAGTTTATTTTTGTCTGAGAAGCTTTTTTGAATGTTGTTTTGTTATATTAAATGGTATTTTGTTGAAATAACTGAAATTAGGGCTAAAACTTCAGCTTAAAATAGTGCCAAGACAGGTATTCATGACCTGCTAGATTTAGACAAGCTTATACCATTTTTTTTCTTAAAAAGTGAAAAAAAAAATAAGAAAAAAAAATTTATGCATTTTTTATAATCTTTAAATTTTTATTCAAAACTATAATAAAATAATATTAAAATTTGAATTAAAAAATATATATACACGGTGTATTTGAAATAGCGTAGGAAATTTTAACAGGTGATTCTACATGATAAAATATGACAAAAAGTATGATAAATATATGTCTAAAAATGCGTTATAAGGGAGCTACGCCCCTTTGAAAGTGGTTAAAAAAATCGGTTTTTATTTAATAACTCAGGAACCCTTTGAGATATATTAACGAGGTTTTGCACGTCAACTAATCCTACCAAGGCTCATCTTTGTATGTCATTTTCACGTACTTATTTAAACCAGGGGTGTGCGAAACGGGGGGGCCTTATCAGTTTTTTGTCCCAAACTTTTTTCTGTGTAACTTTTTTGCAATTTTATTTTTGAAATATGATTCCTCAGGTCAAAATACATAAAAAAGGTACTCTTGTTGTAATACTGTAGGATTAACCGTTTTCGAGAAAAATTCATTTGAAGGTGAAATTTCACGGTTCGAGGACGAAAAATTAAATACCAAAATGTTGAAAACCAAAATTTTAATGATGCAGGGCGAATGTACATTAAAAACTAAGAAAAAAACCTCATATACAGGTACTTCCAAAAATCAGTCCTAATGGAGCTATGGTCTCCTAAATATGCACCATTTTTAGAGGGCTATGGTAGCTTTAAAAGCGTTTTTTCGACCTACATGTATGGAAACTTTTTTTCTTAGTTTTTGATGTAGAATAACATTGCATCATTAAAATTTTGGTTTTCGACATTTTAGTATTTAATTTTTCGTCCTCGAACCGTGAAATTTACCCTTCAAATGAACTTTTCTCGAAAACGGTTAATCCTACAGTATTACAACAAGAGTACCTTTTTTTATGTATTTTGACCTGAGGAATCATATTTCAAAAATAAAATTGCAAAAAAGTTACACAGAAAAAAGTTTGGGACAAAAAACTGATAAGGCCCCCCCGTTTCGCACACCCCTGGTTTAAATAAGTACGTGAAAATGACATACAAAGATGGGCCTTATTAGGATTAATTCACGTGCAAAACCTCGTTAATATATCTCGAAGGGTTCCTGAGTTATTAAATAAAAACCGATTTTTTTAGCCAATTTCAAAGGGGCGTAGCTCCCTTATGACGCATTTTTAGACATATGTTTATAGGAACTTTTTGTCATATTTTATCATGTAGAATCCAAACCTGTTAAAATTTCCTACGCTATTTCAAATACACCCTGTATATATATTAGCCAGTTAATAGTTACTTGTAAAAATTACGCTTATTTTTATTGTGAAGCTTTTTTGAATTTTGTTTTGTTATATTTTGCTCAAATAACTGAAAATTACCGATGAATCTAATTTAAAGCTATTTTCTTGGGTTTAATTAGTAAAAATTGCACTGAAACATCCAAAGTGACAGAAATCAATTGTTTATAAAATTTACTCCTACTAGGAGAAAAAAATTATTATTGCTATAGGTAAAGAAAATTGATTTCACAGTCTGAAAACATGATAAATAATGGTACGTTCTAAAGCTAAAGTTTATAGCTTGTAAACAATCTCGAAATTACCATAGCAACTTAAGATACGCATGCTTTGTAAGCGAAATGACTAGGCCCAATTTACACAACCGTAAAACGTTGACGTGCCGTTAACGAGAACAAAACAATGGTTTATTCTTCTAAATTATTGGAATAAAAGCGATTTTATAAGCAAATTTTGTTTCTACGGGAATACAGAAGTGTTTTTAGCAACAGCTTTATCAATTTTTTTTTACAACAAAACATCATAGAAACAAAGTAAGTAAACAAAAATTATAAATTTTGTTTATGTTGACATTAAAAACAAGCCACATGCTTCAGTGTAAATCGGACTTTGTGGAGTATTTAGCGGCAAATTTAAAATAACTATACATTAAAAAAATAAACTTTAGTAGTGAAAGAAATATTTTGTTCCCATTAATAAATCATTTTGAAATTAAAATATTTGTTTACATGAACTAAATATTTAGTAAGGACAGAAATTTTTAATTTTAAACAAAATTATAAAAATATTAATTTATTATTCCATCAATCTATTTTCTAATCATCGTACAGAGTGATATTGGTAGACTGACAGTTTCGGGCTGCTGGCCCTCTTCAGTACCAAGAGTCAACTCTGCACGCTGATTAAGAAAACATTTTTAGACTTTACTCGCAAAAGGAATATAGCCATTAGATTGATGTAGACTTGTGCGCCATCTATTTCTAGATGTAGACAACTACTCATACCTCTCCTTATCTGGAGACTTTGAATGGTAGCAAGTTGAAGACTTGTGTGTCTCAAGCACATAGTACCACTAACGGGTGGTTAGACGTAGAATTAGTAAGGACAGAAATTTTTAATTTTAAACAAAATTATAAAAATATTAATTTATTATTCCATCAATCTATTTTCTAATCATCGTACAGAGTGATATTGGTAGACTGACAGTTTCGGGCTGCTGGCCCTCTTCAGTACCAAGAGTCAACTCTGCACGCTGATTAAGAAAACATTTTTAGACTTTACTCGCAAAAGGAATATAGCCATTAGATTGATGTAGACTTGTGCGCCATCTATTTCTAGATGTAGACAACTACTCATACCTCTCCTTATCTGGAGACTTTGAATGGTAGCAAGTTGAAGACTTGTGTGTCTCAAGCACATAGTACCACAAACGGGTGGTTAGACGTAAAATTAGTAAGGACAGAAATTTTTAATTTTAAACAAAATTATAAAAATATTAATTTATTATCACTGTGTACGATGATTAGAAAATAGATTGATGGAATAATAAACTAAAGATTTATTAGACTCAAATAAAATTTGTTACTCACAAATACAAATAAATCCTTTTTATCAGTGTAAGGATCATTAAGGGCAAAAATAAAAAAATAACTATTATTTTAGTTTAAAAATGGTTTTTTAAGTACCTACAAAGTCATTAAAAACCTTTTAATTTTTTGTTCGAAATAAAATTTTATTTATTTTTTGTATTTTAAATAAATTTTGTATGCATGTTGCATGATTAATGATTGAAATATGGTAGATTGAAATATGGTAGATTGAAATATGATATTTTATAAACCTTTTTTTACGCTTAAAAAATGCGCTGCTTTATTTCTTTATACGTCCCCAGAAAAAGATCCTTGTGATAAGGACACTTCCCAGTCAACACAAATACATGGCAGGAACATAGCAGGTACATAACCACTGTTCTATGTGATGTTGCAGACATGTAATTTTTATAGTCCATGTATAGTCCTTGGACTTTAACAATTCCGCCTCAAGTTATGTATCAGCTACATAACATGCTACATATCAGATACATACTAGGTACATAACAATAAAAGTAGGCGTTTCCGAATTTTACTTGTTATGGAGTGCATGATAGATTTAGACATGGTGAACATTTTTACGTCTTTTTGATAAACCTAATAATTAAAGTATATAAATATCTTTATATGTAGCATCCATCAGGCAAAATTCTTATACGATGTGCATTTTTACTGTGAAAGCAAACTTTCTACCAGGCTTAAAAATCATGGGCCACATAAAAAGCCAATTTTTAGAGAAAAAATAGCAAATAATCATTTTAAAAAAATATATATATTTTAATTTTTTGTCTAAAATTATCTAAAATCGGTTTAGTTGTCTAAAAATACATGCGTTTCTACTACTTAAGGGTAAAACTTTTATTATTAACAACAATTTTAAGAATATTAGTGATTCTAACCTATAAAAATTAAAATAATATAGACGCCATATTTAGTATTCAATTCATAACATTTTATGTATCGTGTATGTTCTCGTACCATATATATGATACATAACATGCAATATTGCATGTTATGTACCATACATATGTATGTTACATCTTATGTAATATGGCACATGTAACGTAAAAAATCTTTGTGTTATAGGGCGTGTTATGTAGCATACATATGTATGTTACGTCTCATGTAATATGGCACTTGTTACCTAAAAAATCTTTCTTTGTGATGTTGCATCCATGTATGTGCGGACTGGGTTGGTGGAAATAAGGACTTTGATATTTTGGGGACAGTGAATTATTATTATTATTAATAATAATTAATTAATTAATTTTATCAATTCATTAATTTAATCAATGTCAATGTCAATATTTCTTTCATCAAAATTTTTCTGTAAAGTTTTTTAATGAATAAAAGAACAATAAATAAAGAAAATGGGTGCAGTTGCTTAATAAGAAGATAGATAATATGGGAAACATAAAGATTTATTAAGAATTAAAGAAAAAAGAAGAAAATTTAAAATTTACTGTCAGAAACATAATATTTAAAATTTTGAATAATTTTGTAGGCCTAAATTAATGGGGAGTCCCTAGCACAAGCTTAAAGCTTATTTAGGACTCCCCATGACTTTGTAATATTTTGCTTAATAAATAATAATAATAATAATAATAATTATGTACAGTTGATTTCAACAAAACTGGAAAAGTGGGGTTAAGTAAAATTTAATGTTTTCCATAAAATTTAGTTGTGTGAATGTGGATTATTTAAATGGGGTTATGCCTGTTTGAAAAATAAGGTTAGTTTAACCATGTCAAAAATCATATGTTATTCTATGCATTTGTGTTTAGTAAATACTATTTGGATTTTGAAGCGTATCTCTATTGTTAATTACTGTATTTCTGCTCTAAAATATCCCTATTCTAAAATGTCTATTATTAAATCCCCTTATCAATATATTTTGTATCTAATAAACTTGTTTTAAATACCTTTATTTTTAAAAAACACTACTCGTATATATTGGTCTCCTACAACTAGGTATTCCTCATAGTCCCTTAATTTAAAAATTATAATTATGGGTTTTACAGCAGTATTCTTCGAGTATTCTTGTTTTTCTGCTTTATTTCTCCCAATTTTAAAAAAATACACCAACATTTTTTGACTTTGACATTGATGTGGCAATAACAATATTGATACTAAATTTATTAACAAGTAAACCTATATTTGTCAAATGAAAGATAGTTCACAATGCAATTTTTTTTATAACCCCACTTTTACAGTTTTGTTGAAATTAACTGTACTCAGTAAAAATAAATACGTAACACAAATTTTTGAAAAAAAATCAAACCGTCTTTATTTCTTTAAAAATATTAAGGTGCGTTACGTAACACTACATTACTCCCTCCTTCCCCCTTCCACCTAAGTGCGTTCAGTATTTTAAGTAGTTTTTTATAAAAACATTTGTTTCTTTTTGAAAATTGGATCAGGGGTTCTCAAGTTATTGTATATTTCTTTTCAAAATTTTATCTCTAATAAACTTAATAGCTCTCTTGAGAGATAAATCAAGCCTAAAAGTATTGAAATTAATGAAAAGTTACAAAAATGGCTATTTATGTCTCAGAACGACTATAAACCAATAAATAAATAAATAAATAAATAAATAAATAAATAAATAAAAATTAAAATTATTATACAGGGTGTTCCATAATGACGTGCTAATATTTCAGGGTCTGATTCCTTACCCAAAAATAAGAAAAAAAGTTCCTATAAATATATGTCCTTAAACGACTCGTATTCGAGGTACGCCCCTTCAAAGGGGGTTCTAAAAATTCGATTTTTGTTTAATAACTCAGAAACCCTTTGTGTTAAAGCAATGAGGCTTTGCACGTGAACTAATCTTAATAAAGTTTATCTTCGTAAAAGTCCAAACCCTCCTTTCTTTAACACAAATGTTTTCTGAGTTATTAAACAAAAATCGAAATTTTAGAACCCCCTTGGGAGGGGTGTAGCTCCCTTACGAGTCGTTTTAGCACATATATTTATAGGAACTTTTTTCTTATTTTTGGGTAAGGAATCACACGTCATTATGGAACACCCTGTGTAAAAAAAGTTAAATCAAACATAAAAATATTAAAATCTCAAAAAATTACAAAAATGGCGCAAAAGCTTTGTAACTTTAACCTGATCAGCTGACGATATGTCTGGGTAACACCCTGTATACCTTCATACCGGCAGAACGGAACACATTTAATCAAATTTACTGTTTTATTGATTGATATATTAAAAAATCATTAAAAATGTTTATAAATATATTAATATCAACCCTAGCCATGTAGTCTATCTAGATAAATCATTTTAACGAAAACTATGGAGTTTCAGGAGTTTCCTGTTAGGGGACTAACATAATTAGGGGTGTCTTATTAGCACGGGCAGGTCCGGACCTGCCCGGGGCGGCCGTTTGCAAGAAGGTCAAACTTATTTTCAGAGGACCTTTTTCTTTAGCCAATTTTTTTTTCAAAAACATTTTTTTTTTTAATTTATTTTTCGTTTTACGACTTTTTTTGAAAAAATAGTTAGGTATTTGCTCTTTTAGTAGAGATAAGTGATTTTTTCTGTGCGAGGTCGTCTTTTGTGGACCGAAGCGAAGCTGAGGACCATAAACAAGAGCGTAGACAGAAAACAACTTACCTACGAGTACACTGATAAAACAGTTTATTTGTCAACTAAATATTTGGTTGGATATGGCCAATTAAATCATTTCGTTGTGATAAATAAATTTTATTTCTGTCAACTAAACTATTTTGTTCCCATTAATAAATCATTTTTAAATTAAAATATTTGTTTCATTGAACTAAATATTTATTTGACGCAAATAAAATTTGTTACTTACAACCAAATAATTTAATTGTCCATATCCAAATAAATCTTTTTTATCAGTGTACGCATTACTTTTTTCTCACTACCAAGGAGTAAAATCTTATTTTATCAATAATATTTTTGACATTTATATGTGTGACAATTGAAGAAATCATTTTTTTATGGAATCACTTTATAAAATCAAAAATAGTAGTCTTGTGTCTAGATGTCCCCCTGCGGTAAGTGTCCTTGAGCGGTAAATCGTTTTTTCTGTCTTTAGTTACGGTTTTTGTTACAACCACATTTCTGTGTTTGTATTTATTTTTAATTTGGGTTTTATTATACATAATTTCATTTAATTTCTTTACTTAGTTATAATTCAAAAATAATATTTTGTTTTAAATTAATTGTATTTTTGTAAGTAACGCGCTGAAAACCTCCTAGCTTTTCTGCGCGAGTTCGGGTAGGTTGCCTTCCGCAGCAGTAGCAATTTGACTCTCGAGAACGATCGATGCGTGTCAATAAAAATATACTCAAATCCGCTGACGAATATACCACGCGCGGGCATTCGTTAGAATTTACCATATTTACGGCTGCAAACTATAGAAATAAGTTCCATATACACATATGTATTTAAATAATTAGTAGTGTATACCTACACTGGTCAAACAAACTTTAATTCGCGTACATCAGTTTCCAATTATGTGGTGTCTCCTGTGAAGAAATGGCGGTCATGACCTGTCGTGCTGAATGCTGTAACTTAGGTAAGATTACCATATATATTATTGGAACTGTCGTTTTGTCTTTAATATTCTTTTCAATCATTAATACCTATTCGCAGTCCACTTAATTAATATCATAAAGGCGATGTTACGGAGGCAATCCCATATCACCGAATGGGACCTTTCGACGTCACACAACAGTTTTGTTTGTATTGATTTCATCTATTACTAAGTGTGCTCGATATAGTACTTTCCATTACTGTCAAATTTTTGATTAAGTAATGTCCACTTACCTAGTTAGTAGTGAGATTTTTTTTTTTTTGAAAAAAATTATTTTTTTTAATTTTTTTATTCGTTTTTGATTTTAATGAAGCTAAGGCTATAGGGAAAAGTATTATTTTGTTGGCAGCAGTTTTTTTTAATTTTTTTATACGTTTTTTCGAGGATTTAAAATAGGGTTGAAAATGAAGGTTCTCGTCAAAATTTCTTTCAAAAAATCCAACAATTTTTGAAATATGATTAATTTTATGATTCAAAAACGTAAATTATAGTCTTAAATTAAGTTTAATTGATATAAATAAAAAATTACAAAAAAATCTTAAAAAATCGATTTTTTTTAGCAAAAAAAAAACTGAAAAATGAAGACCTTAAAAAAAGTACAATAATTAAAAAATATACAGTCAATGGTGAATTTTATATGATTTAAAATGATATATCACACAACTCCCTTCAGAGCTTTCTATTAAACCCCCCCCCCTTTAACCGAGCAGTATGAGTAAAATCAAAAGATGTCTCGCTCAAAATAAAAACCGACCTGTCAAAAAAAAAATTCTAAAAAATTTAGGGTTATTTGTGATAAACACTCGGAAATGAAGCAAATAGAAACTTTATTGCATTACCTAATCATGCCAACGTTTCACCTAATATCTAGGCTTCTTCAGGGCTAAATCATTAAATATGCATTAAAACAAACAATTAAATAAAAACATTACATCAACAAACCAAATACACTGGACATTTTTCAACAGGAGAATACTCACTGTAGAACAATTAATTAATGTTTTTGTTTAATTTGTTTGTTTTAATGCATATTTAATAATTAAGCCCTAAAGAAGCCTAAATATTAGGTGAAACGTTGGCATGATTATGTAATGCAATGAAGTTTTTATTTGCTTCATTTCCGAGTGTTTATCACAAATAACCCTAAATAAATTTCAAGAAGCATCCTGTATGAAATATTATTTCTAACTAGATGAAACGTTGCAAGCACCCTGTCAAAACATCGGCACTATTGTACACTAGAGCCATCTAGTTTGCAAATTTCAAAAAGTGTTTTGTTTGATTTTAAATTCTGTATCTTTAAAACATTATATTCTAGCAAAAAACTGTATACAACTGTATAACAATTTTTATAGGGCTTAAAAAGAGCTTTTATTTAAAATATAATTTTTTGAAATCGGGTTATAAATATGTGAGATATGCTAAAAAAACCTTTTACTTCTTTAAACGCCAATATCTCGAAAACAATGCGTTTAGGAAAACGTTGTTTATAACATTTTTTGACCAATTTAAAATTATCTTTTATATAAGTGCTAAATTAACCAAATACAATAATAATTATAAACAAAAAACGCTAAAAATATGAGTTTTACCCTATTTTTACCCCCTTACCCCCAATCGTTTACCCCCAAAATCTAATCAGCTCTTCGGAGTACGATAAGAAACAATATGCAAAAAACCGCAAGTCGATATCTCATATAGAAATGGAGTTAGAGAGTTTACACCCAGACAGACAGACAGACAGACAGACAGGCAGACAGACAAACAGACGGACGCAAAAATTTTTTTTACTGATTTCGACTCAGAATGGTCTAAAACGTCGAGAAATGTGAAAAAAACGAGGTCAAAGATTTTGACTTTTCGGCGAAGATTTCAATACATCGGCACTCTTAGTAGCACTAAGTGCCGATGTAAAAAATATTATTTTCAGAGTTATCGAATTAATTAATACAGAAAACTCCACACCGTATAATTACCAGAAATAATATGTTTCCGGGTTATTAAATTGCGCAAGTTGAGGATAAATTAATCGATTCAAAAAAAGTTGCGTGTTTCCCTGTTACACGTGTGGTATTTATCAAATTTTCCGTACTCTAACCCGAGCTTATTTATTATAGATGTCAAAAATGTCGAAAACGTGTTATTTTTCGCACCTTTCAATTTAGCGGCCTGGCACCTGTGTATACCCCAGAATTAACGCATAAAGACATACACTGTTAAAAATGTATTCAATATTCTCTACCTTTACCCTAGATCCAGGTTTTCTAGGAAAAAAGTTAAAGAACCGGGCACACATATAGGGGCGTTCCTGGGCCTCAGTCAAACTGCCTCAAATTTTGATATTTTGTAATTTCGAGGGTAAACATTAAATTAGGAAAATTGCAGCCAAATTAAATGACCAGTTTCGGAGAAAAACGCTTTTAAAAATCTTATTTTATGACAGATTTTTTGATGTATATTAAGGTTATTTTTTACTTACGTAAACCCTTTGGAACATTGTAAACGGTATTCGCAAAAAAAAACAAAACTCAAAAAATAATATTCAGGTTAATGGAAAACCAGAGAATATTGTAAATGATTTTAATAACTTTTTAAAAGATTCCGTTAAAAATCTCTTGCCTGATTCTGGCAGTGAGTTTGAGTGTAGTGTGAATTTTAATGAAAATTCTATGTTTTTAGAACCCATGACTGAAATTGAATGTTTTAATCTTTTCAGTGAGATGAAGAGTAAGTCTAGCTCGGGATACGATGAGATTTCGAGTAGTATATTAAAATATTGCAAACATGAACTTTGTCAGCCACTAACACATATGATAAATAATTCCTTAACACATGGTATTTTTCCCGACAACCTAAAAGCTGCAGTTGTTACACCAATATATAAAAAGGGGGATCCTACCTTGATAAGCAACTATAGACCTATTAGTCTGCTCCCAGCTTTTTCAAAACTTTTTGAAATGGCCATGAGTAAAAGACTGATAGGTTTTTTTAATAACTTTAACCTTTTTTCAAATACCCAGCATGGATACCTAAAAGGCAGGAGCATGGAAACTGCGGTGCACGCCTTTTTACACAGTATCCTTGAAGGTCTAGAAAACAATCAAGTTATTTTGGCAATATTCCTTGATTTAACTAAAGCATTTGAATCTTTAGATTATGACATCCTTTTTCAAAAACTAGAACGATACGGTGTGAGAGGCATTGCGCTGCGGTGGCTAAAGTCCTATTTATCAAGTAGAACACAACAAGTTCAGCTATTCTATGACCTGGTCAGTTATCTTTCTGATTCCAAGCTTATCGAAGTGGGAATTCCTCAAGGAAGCATTTTAGGGCCCCTGTTATTCATAATCTTTATTAACGACTTACTCGTGACCCTTCAGAATGCCAACCAAACACTCGTAAGTTTTGCCGACGACTCCAATTTTGTTGTAAAGTCTGATTCTAAAAATATACTCTCTGATAGTGAAAAACTATTGGAAGCTATAAAAGTATGGTTAGAAAAAAAAAAGTTAATTTTAAATGAGAACAAAACAAACTACATGATGTTTAAGCTTAAAAACCAACCTGCTCAAACTATTAATTTATTTGGTGAAAACTTGGAGTTGTCGCAAAACGTCAAATTTTTTGGTATCACGTTAAATGAGAATCTTAAATGGTCTGCGCATGCTGAGGGGTTGCGAGTAAAACTTAATAGGGTGTCATACTCTCTGCGTGTGTTAAGGGATTATTTAGACAAAAATTCGCTTATGGTGGTGTACTATTTGAACTTTCAAAGTCTCCTGAGTTATGGAGTTCTTTTCTGGGGTAAATCTCCAGAAACTGAATTTATTTTTAAATGTCAGAAAAAAGCCCTAAGAACACTTTTGGGACTAAAATACGGTGACTCGTGTAGAAACCTGTTTAGGTCAAATAAAATTCTGACAGTTATGGGTTTATACATATATAAATGTATTTTATTTTTGTTCAAAAATAAACACTTATTCTCGAGCTTACTGCCAAACTCAAAAAGAATAACTAGTTACAATGTTCCAAAACATAAGTTGACTACCTACGAAAGAGGCCCTTATTATTCATGCATTCAGCTGTATAATAAGTTGCCTTCTACACTAAAAAAAATCTTGAACCTTAACATGTTCAAAAAAGAATTATTTAACTTTTTATGCCAGATGGAACCCTATACTCTGGAAGAATTTTTAATATATGTGTGATGTTATATTTATGTTATTTATTTACTTATTTATTTTAAATATTTAATCATTTCTGGGCTTGCCTTATGCTGCCCCACTTATTTTTGTTGACATTTATTTCACCCAATGTTTTTTAACTTGTATTGTTGTTGAGCATTTTTTGAAATAAAATATATTTTCTTCTGATGGTTGACAAATCTCTCATGATATTTTCAGATGCAAAACAAATTATTGAGATTGCCTAGCAACAACTTAATTCATTAGTGAACCCCTTATAGTAATATTTATTAAAAGTTGTTGCTAGGCAATCTCAATAATATATTTTACCTATGAAAATATGACAGATTTGTCAAGCCTCAGACGTATTTTTGCAAAAATATATCAAGAAAATCTAAAATATATAATTATAAAATATTTGTCGATGTACCAAACCATGTTTCAACATAATCAAGCAAAAATCTAACAGAAAATATGCAGATAATTAGCAAACACGTGGAAAATGCCAGCATGTGGAAGTTTCACAAAGTTTTAAAATTTTTATAGAACCACATGTAAGTAAATGATAATAAAGCCTTTTATGTAATATTTATCTTGCCTGTTCTTTAATTAATACGGTATAATAAAATATAAAACGGCTAATTAAGTTAATATTTACGTAAGTAAAAAATAACCTTAATATACGTCAAAAAATCTGTCATAAAATTAGATTTTTAAAAGCGTTTTCCTCCGAAACTGGTCATTTAATTTGGCTGCAATTTTCCTAATTTAATCTTTACCCCCAAAATTACAAAATATCAAAATTGGAGGCAGTTTGACTGAGTCCCAGGAACCCCCCTATTATAGGGGGGTTCCTGGGACTCAGTCAATAATATGTGTGCCAGGTTCTTTCATGGGAATTAGGGACCCTATAAATAAGTGGTTAATTTCATACGTAAAAGATAGGTTTTTAACGATCAGTATCGAAGAATTTTTGTCGGAATTATTTGGGATTGATATACACGGTGTATTTGAAATAGGGTCGGAAATTTTAACTGATATTTCTACATCATAAAATATGACAAAAAGTTCCTATAAACATATGTCTAAAAATGCGTCATAAGGGAGCTACGCCCCTTTGAAAGTGGCTAAAAAAATCGGTTTTTATTTAATAACTCAGGAACCCTTTGAGATCTATCAACGAGGTTTTGCACGTCAACTAATCCTACCAAGGCTCGTTTTTATGTGTTATTTTCATGTACTTATTTCAACCAGGGGTGTGCGAAACGGGGGGGGGGGGCTTATCAGTTTTTTGTCCCAAACTTTTTTCTGTGTAGCTTTTTTGCAATTTTATTTTTGAAATATGATTTCTCAGGTCAAAATACATAAAAAATGTACTCTTGTTGTAATACTCTAGGATTAACCGTTTTCGAGAAAAATTCATTTGAAGGTGAAATTCCACGGTTCGAGAACGAAAAATTAAATACTAAAATGTTGAAAACCAAAATTTTAATGATGTAATGTTATTCTACATTAAAAACTAAGAAAAAAAGTTTCCATACATGTAGGTCGAAAAAACGATTTTAAAGCTACCATAGCGCTTTAAAAATGGTGCATATTTAGGAGACCATAGCTCCATTAGGATTGATTTTTGGAAGTACCTGTATATGAGGTTTTTTTCTTAGTTTTTGATGTAGAATAATATTACATCATTAAAATTTTGGTTTTCAACATTTTAGTATTTAATTTTTCGTCCTCGAACCGTAGAATTTCACCTTCAAATGAATTTTTCTCGAAAACGGTTAATCATACAGTATTACAACAAGAGTACCTTTTTTATGTATTTTGACCTGAGAAATCATATTTCAAAAATAAAATTGCAAAAAAGTTACACAGAAAAAAGTTTGGTACAAAAAACTGATAAGCCCTCCCCGTTTTGCACACCCCTGGTTGAAATAAGTACATGAAAATAACACATAAAAACGGGCCTTGGTAGGATTAGTTGACGTGCAAAACCTCGTTGATATATCTCAAAGGGTTCCTGAGTTATTAAATAAAAACCGATTTTTTTAGCCACTTTCAAAGGGGCGTAGCTCCCTTATGACGCATTTTTAGACATATGTGTATAGGAACTTTTTGTCATATTTTATGATGTAGAATCATCAGTTAAAATTTCCGACCCTATTTCAAATACACCGTGTAGGCACACCTCAAGGTGGGACATTAGGTCCTACTATTTTTGTTATATGTTAACGATCTGCCAGATCATATTATAGAAGGAATATCTTTTATGTTTGCTGATGATAAAACAGTTACAATTTTTGGGAAAAATTATTATTATTATTATTATTATTATTATTAATTACAACAGTAAGCGGCATAGCCGATGAAACTGTGTCCCTAACAAATAAATAAAATAATATACAATATTATGTAGATGAACTAAAAAATAAGATACAAGCAGTGATAAATAGTTTTATAGATTATTGTAACAAAAATCACCTGATAAATAATCTTAGTAAAACAGCTTTGTATACATACACGGTGTATTTGAAATAGCGTCGGAAAAAAAAACCAGATCATCTTTGTGACCCCAAAAATCGATTCAGAAAGAAAAAAATTGGAAAAAAAAATATAAAAAAATTCATTATAAAACCTTAAATCCAGCCTACAGACGACGCATCTGTAAGCTTTATCATCGCGCTTCAAATTTGCAAAATGCAACGTTGTCAGATTTTGTCGATTCCGTATTTACTGTTTGACAAAATAACTTTTATCGTCTTTTAATCATCATAGAATTTTATCAACAATAATTATAAAGCACCGTAAAAAATGTTAAAATAATAACCAAAGATGTACTTGCCATATTCATAATCTTCACCTACAAACTATTTAACAGATGTTGTTTTAACAGATGCTGAAACTTAGGGCCACTTGCACCAACATTTAGCCTGGGATTATCTCAGCTAAACCGAGTTTAAGTTAAAAATGCTGCGTTCTGATTGGTCGGTCGTCAATTTAAGCCAAGTTTAAAGTTAAACCATAATTGGTGCAAGTGGCCCTTAATGGGTTAACTTTAACTCCAACTTGCAGATTTTTTAGTAGAAAAAATACCATATCACTAGTAGTGTAAAGTTTTTGGCAACTCTAAATACATGTAATCTTTTCAAAATGTGTACCTTTTATTATATTCGGAGATATTTAACTTTAAATTTGTTGAAAATCTTTGGGCGATTCACTTCACATTTTGATCAGTATTTTATACAGCACAAATCCAAATTTCCCATTACACGTAAAAATAGCCCCCTGATGGGATGTAAACAACAGTTTTCTTCTTCTTCTTCTTCGATTTTTGGCTTTGTATTTTACATTTCAGCCATCGGGTTGCATGGTGGTTACATCAGTAACTAGGAGTAGTGAGAGCCAGATGTATAACGACCAAAAATTATAGAAATTTTAAGGGAAAACAACAGTTTTGCTACAGTCAAAACAATACGAAAAAATAAATGATATAACCTAAAAATACCAAACAAAGTGTAGCCAACTGTAGAAATATAAAAACTGGATTTGGTTTATGTAGCTACGACTTTTTTTTAATAAATCAAACATTAAACTTTAGTGACTATAAAAAGTATATTGTGATTGTGTTTTAAAAGAAAGAAATCATCAGAGAAGACTTTTCACAGCAAGAGGATAACTTCGTTGCAACAGACGGAAAGGCATGGTACAAACCAGACGGTCCATTTCGTTTAAGTGTAACCGACGAGGACTGGTTGGATAGCCCTGGCAGCTCAAACCACAGATCTGAAGTGAGATAGAGAGAGCTACGACTTTTCTAATTCGATTCTCAGAAAATTATTTTGGCCAGTATTTTTTGCAATAAATCGTATTTTTTGTAATAAATAGTTAATAATCATTGCAGTGATTTATGTGCGTTATTTTCCTGTAGTGATTAGACAATTTTTGTTTAATATTTCAAGTTTAATACCTATCCCGACCATTCTAATGCAAAAAAGTGTTTCAAAGTGTTGTGTACATTTTTTTACTTTATTATTTAATAAATCTTATAGTGATTCAATCGCTGTGGTTGATAATTTAAAAAAATCAGTGAAAACTTCTTGTTAAGATAAAAAACAAGGGTTGGCGAAATAGTTCGATGGCATTCAGCAGATACCTAAAATATTATTATTACCTAGGTGATAATGATATGTTTACTTCATGAAAACATGCCCCTATTTTACTACGGTAGGTAAGTTTAAAAAAACTTTTCTCATCGAGTGAATCTGACAACGTTGGGAAGATTTCATACATATTTGCTACAAGGTCACCATTAATTTAGAGAATTTAACAGCGTGACATTGACGTACGGCTAAAAGGTACATTTTTTTCAAAAAAATCCCATTCTGAAACTGCTGCACATATTTTTTTAATTTTTACGGAAAATGTTAGTTATACCATGAGCTATTCGTGTATTTTTTTTTCGACGCTATTTCAAAAACACGGTGTATGTGCATGAATCTGGAAGTCTGGAAATATCAGGACAATATTCTATGAGCCATTTAACTCGAATACGATTTTACTTTTTATTTATTAATTGGTTTTTTAAAGTCCAAAATTGATTGAGCGAATGCGGAAATATGATACTGGTAATTTTAATTGCTTTCTAAAAGCAATTAACCCATCAAAGAGTGACCCATGAATTTATTGTAGAGGAAAGTCGCCTAATTCGGATACCATTTACAATTTATTCAATATTTAATAGACTGTGTTACTTGTTGATATTTTGCTTTCCCATTTTGAAAGTTTTCAAAACTTCGGAAAGCCTTGTATTCGTGCAAAAATTTTCATTTTTTTTTGCGTATTTTTGCGTTTTACGATGTTTTATGTCGGTATAAATCAATTTCAAGCAAAAAAAAAAAATTGTTGGTCGGTCGGTCGATGGGTCTGTCCGGGAAATCTGGGCACGATAATGAAGAACGCCTTAAGCTAGAAACTTGAAATTTGGCATACCGGTATGTTACCAAAAGTTCTAGCTCGGGATTGTTTTTGGTGAACATTGGGGTACGGCAGGGGGGGCAAATGGGGAAAAATATTTGTTTTAGAAAAATTTGAAAATTGCTATATAGGGGTTTTTGAGGTTGCTGAAATTGAATCCAGTAATAATTTTTTTTAACTCCACCCCCAAGGGGGTGAGGGGGTAAATATTTTCTATATTTTCGTCAAAATTGGTATATAGGGGTTTTTCAGGTTGAAGAATATGAATCTGCTAATAATTTTTTTTCTAATTTCACCCCCTGAGGGATGGGGGTAGTTTTAGTGAAAACTGGTATATTGGGGTTTTTGAGGTTGCTGAAAGTGAATCTGATAATAGCAAAATTCAAAATCCACCACCTGAGGGTGGGGGGTAGTTTTCGTGAAAGTTGGTATATTGGACTTTTTGAGGTTGCTGAATGTGAATCTGATAATAAAAAAAATCCTACTCCACACCCTGAGCGGCAGAGGGTAGTTTTCTTGAAAATTTTTATATTGGGGTTTTTAAGGTTGCTGAAAGAGAATCTGATAATAAAAAGTTCTAACCACCCCCTAAGAGGAGGGGGGTAGTTTTCGTGAAAATTGGTATACTTTTAAGGTTGCTAAAAGTAAATAATAATAAAAAATCCATTTTACGCGCGGTGGTGTAAAATGGGAAAGCTCTTTTACTGGGCAGTGTATTTTTTTTTCAAGAGTATATTGATAGGATATGATAAACCTATACAAGACTCTGTTACTGTAAAAATAAATAGAATAATTTATTTTGATAAGACTTTTTAACTATATTGATTGACAGTTCTATTAAATTGACAAAATTAAATTATTATATAAAATACCATGCCAACGACATGTCATTATGCAGGTGGCTAGGCACTGACACCACACCGACCTGATCCTGATATGACATGGCGCTAACACTAAAACTAAAAACTAATAAACATTCCTCAACATTCTTCCCGGCAGTATTGGTAACAACTACTTTTTAAATTTCCAAAATGCACAGTTTTGCAACTGGTCTTCTTAATACCATCTTATTGGCCAATTGCACATCTGCAGTCCTTACTTTTCCATCTTTTCCTGGAAATAGCCGTATTACTATACCTTTTGGCCACGTATTTCTGGGCCCATTAGGATCTACAATTATCACCATGTCGTTAATTTTAACATTTTTCTGATCTTTATGCCATTTTGACCGTTTTACTAGGAAAGGCATGTATTCTTGGGACCATCTCTTCCAGAACATGTCGGCAAGTTTCTGTGCTGCTTTCCATTTTCCCAACAGCATAAGATCTTGATCATTAGAGCTAACACATGGAAGTGTTGCACAGTTCGGTCCAATTAAAAAATGGTTTGGAGTTAATGCTTCAAAATCATCTGAATCGCAAGACACGTGAGTTAGTGGTCGGCTGTTTAAAACATTTTCAGCCTCTGCAAATACCGTTCTTAGTACATACTCTTGGGGATAACGAGACAATAATATTTCCTTCATAATCTTCTTAATACTTTGAATAAGTCTTTCCCATGCTCCGCCCATGAAAGGAGCAGCTGGGGGATTAAAATACCACTTTATACCCTTTAATGAACAAAAGTTTTTAATTTCTGTTTGTTGCAACCTTTTTAAAGCTTCCTGAAGTTCCTTATCTGCTGATTTAAAATTTCCTCCATTATCACTATATATTTCTAATGGGGGTCCCCTTCTACAAACAAACTGTCGCATAACATGAATAAAACCATTTGTGCTTAAATCGTGAGCTATTTCTAAATGTACTGCACGGGTTACCATGCAGGTAAATATTACACCATATCGTTTTTCGTGACTTCGTTTGACAGTTACTAAGATTGGCCCAAAATAATCTACGCCAGTCTTAATAAAGGCACGTACTGTTGGTTCAATTCTACAACTAGGCAATTGACCCATTATAGGAACCTTTGGTGCTACTGTTCTATTTTTGCATACCTGACATTTTGCCCAAACACTTTTTACTGCTTGCCTCATTCTTAAAATCCAAAACTTCTGTCTTAAGCTATTGATTACAGTTTCTTGTCCATGATGAAAAACTTGTTCATGATAATGCTGTATGATTAAATATGTTACTCTGTGATCTGGACTTAAAATAATAGGCGATTTGACATATTCTTGGGCTTCTACTAGATTTTGTAAGCGACCATTTAGACGAATGATTCCATCTTGGTCCAATTTAGGTGACAGTGCATAAAGTCTACTTTCCTTATTTACTGCAATATTTCTTTTAAGACAACTTATTTCTTCATTAAAATTTTCCTGTTGTATCTTCCGGTATATTATCTTTTCTGCCTCTACTAATTCTTCCAAGTCTAGTTCTCCTTTCTTTCTTTCTGACTTATTTTTTACTTGACAATTCTTTGTAAATCTTAGCATCCAAGCAGTTGATCTCAATAGAATAGTCCATTTTGATATATTTTCTGGAGATGGTATTGGTATGACAAGCTTTTTTACAGCTATACAGACAAACTCCTTTCTTTCCTCCAGTACTATATTTTCTGTCTTTGAATCCATGTGCTTAGGTTGATCTAAGTTCCAACTTTCTATAGATTGGTGTAAAAATTTAGGACCATACAGCCATCTACTATCCTTTGAAAAATCTAGATTTCGTTTTCTTTTTGTTGCTTTATCGGCTACATTCTCGTTTGTGCTGACATAGTACCAGTCAGTAGATCTAGTTAGTGTTTGTATTTCACCTAAGCGTTGACCCACAAATACCTTAAATCGATGAGCTTCCGACTTAATCCAGTATAGAACCGTCTTCGAATCAGTCCAATAAAAAACATTTCGTACATTGATTTTAAGATTTTTCAATAGGTAATGTCCTAATCTAGCTCCAATGAGGGCTGCCTGTAGCTCCAATCTCGGAATGGAAATAGGTTTTAAAGGACTTACTCTAGCCTTTGCCATTACAAATGCTGTTTCTATGATACCATTCTCTTCACCCCGCAGATATGCTACTGTAGCATATGCTCTTTCCGAAGCATCACAAAATATGTGCAATTGAATCTGTGATTTGTCTCTGTCTAAAGTAAGATACATTCTGGGAATTTTAAAATGATAAATACATTTTAGATCTTCTAGCCAAACTTTCCACTTTTCAAACAAAGTTTCAGTAATTTCATCATCCCAGCCAAGTCTGCTTCTCCAAATGTCCTGTAAAAGTACTTTACCCTGAACTATAAAATGTGTTAAAAAACCCATCGGATCAAATACTGACATTATAACTTTAAGCATCTCTCTTTTGGTTGGCCTTCTGAAACTTTCAAATATATTTTTATTAATTTTATGAAATTTTGTTTTAAAAACAAAATTATCCACTTCAGGATTCCAAAAAACACCTAATACTCTTTCTACGTTATCTTCATTATTCTGACTTATGTTTTTCTCTTCATATGCTCTAAGACTAGGATCTATATCTTTTAAAAGTTCTTGAGAATTTGAAATCCAGTTACACATATTAAAACTAGCTTTAGAATGCACATGAATAATGTCTTTTATTAATGTTTTACCCTCTTCAATTGTTTCTGAGTTACCTAAATAGTCATCCATATAGTGATCATTGATTATGGCATTTACTGCTGCAGGATACTCTACCTTAAACTCTTTAGCATTTCTATTCTTAGCTTCTTGAGCTAAACATGGTCCATTTTTTGATCCAAAAAATACAACATTGATTTCATAAACATCTGGATCTCTGTTTCTGTCTTTTCCTCTAAATAAAAATCTCTGTGCTTTACAATCTTCTTTTCGGACTTGAACTTGTAAAAACATTTCCTTTATATCTGCTGTAAAGGCATACTTCTTAATACGAAAATTAAGTAATATTGTATTTAAATTATTATACAAATCAGGTCCAGTTAATAAATAATCATTTAAACATGTCCCATTTATGCGACTAGCTGCATCAAATACTATTCTTAATTTTTCTGGTTTATTGGGATTTACTACACCAAAATGGGGTAAGTACCAAATTTTTGAATCACACTCTTGATTTTCTTTTTCTGTTATCTTTCGAATATACTTCTTTCCTAACAAATCATTTATTTTCTCACAATATACCTTTCCATAAGTTAAATCTTTGTCCATTTTACGTTCTATAGACTTTAATCTGTTAAATGCGTTTTGTTTGGTCTTTGGAAATGATATCTCATCGTTTTTCCAAAGCAAGCCTGTTTCAACCCTATTACCTACTCTTTTCATTGTTTTGTCTAAAATATTCTGGGCTCTTTTATCCTCTATTGACATACCCTTTGAATATGTGTTTATTCCTATAGCATCAATCTTCCACTGTTCTTTCACCAAATCGTGCAATATATCTAAGTCATCCTTTTCTTCCCTATTGATATAACAAAATAATTTTGAAGGCAACACATTTTCAGAATTTAAATTGTAAGTAATATTACCATGTATTACCCAACCTAGCAAAGTTTTACTTAATACAGGTCCATTCCACGGTCCTGATATTATTTTTCTACTAAGAAGAAGAGGCCAATTATCCTGTCCAATAATTACCTGGGGTTTTCCGTTACTAAATAAAGCACCTTTTCCTTCTAAATAGGGATACGTTTTTGTTAGCTCTGTAGGATTAACTGTTTGACTAGAAAGTGATAATCCTCTTATAGTTCTAGCACGTCTTATTTGAAAAGTCTGAGAATCATTAGAACTTATTGAAAAACTAACTACTCGTGAATCATTCTGCTCCTCGACTTTGCTTTCATTCATCCACTGCAAACTTAAAGCATGAGTTGGTCCTTTAAGATTTAAATAATCCGCTAAATCTTGATCTATTAAAGTAACCGTAGACGCATCATCTAATAAAATAAAAGTGTCCACATTTTTCTCATTGCAGCTAATTTTAGCTGGTAAAATTTTTAATAGCGTGCACAAATCTGTGGAAATATGACAATTCTTTTCTAAATTTGTGATTTTAGATGTGGTTGTTGGAATTTCAGTAGGTATTTGATTTAAATTTAAAGTGATATCCGGGTTTGAATTAAAATTTTCTTTCTGGTGTAAAAACTTGCTATGTTGTTTTTGACAATTATCAATTCCACAAGGCTTTTTCTTTAAACAAGTTTTAATAGAATGATTAAGCATTAAACAAGAAATACAATTTTTATTTTTCTTAATAAATTCCCATCTATCATTTACAGGATATTTCTTAAATAAATCACAGTTACCTAAATTATGATTATATAGGTGACAACATGAACATCTGTTTTCTGACGTTTTTAATACAGGTAAAGGTTTTTGGTACTTTCTTTGATTAAAAGATAAACTATCATACCTGGGTATTTGAATTTGACAAGCTGTCATAGCTTTTTTATCCAGCCATAAGTTTAGTTCTACCAATTTTGAATTTCTTAAATTCTTTTCAGAAATATGTTCTATCCACATCATCTTATAAGAATTTGGAAGCTTATTTAGTATATCATTTAACAGGGTGGGATTTCTTAGATTATCCTCATCCTTAAGTGACTCTAAAGTTCCTACAAGATTTTTTACTTCATCTGAGAAAGAAATCAAGAGATCTAAACGATCTTCTTTCACAAAAGGAAAGCTTTTCACCTTTTCTAAAAGCATAGAAATAATATGTTGAGTCTGTCCAAATCTACTTTCTAAAATTTTGATGATTTTGTCAACATTTTGGGGCATAATTAACAAACTTTCAACAATTTTATGTGCATTTCCTCTTAGACATTTTTGTAACCGCCAATGATTTTCTTCTTGAGAAAAACCACATATTTGAGTTGAATTTCTGTACTGAAAAATCCAATTTGGCCACTCCAATGGATTTCCACTAAAAATTGGCAAGTCTTTGGGCATAGATTGTCTAGTCAGAATTTTTGTTAATTGATTTGGGGGTATAAGTGGATTTGGATCAGAGACTGATGGATAAAAACTAAAATTATTGCTCACCCTTTGCTCATTTTTTGGATTAAATACCTCGTCGTTCTTTGGTTTTACTACATACGTATCCTTATTAGTCTTGGAATTTTCTGAACGATTGTCCCATGGATTTCTGCCTTTTACCCATTCTTGTATATCTGGACATACCGACTCACTAAGCTCACTTCTCCTGGATTCAAAATCGCCTATGTCTGCTAATTTCATATTTAATTGCAAATCTAGCATTTCTTTTTTCTGTCTTAATTCCATTTGTTCTTGCATTAATTTCATCTGTTCTTGTTTTAATTTCATCTGTTCTTCTTGGAATTCTATATGTTTCTTTTGTATTTCATACTCTCGTTTTGCAAGACTTCTTTGTGTTGCTCTGCTGCTTGTACTTTTCTCCGTTATTGATTTTTCTGTTTTTGATGTTTCTGTAGTTTTTTCTGTGTTTGATTTTTGTGTAGCTACCTTTTCTGTAACTGGAACCACCTCTTTATTAATACGAACAGCTTTTTGAATAGCAAATGATTTGCTTTTCTCTGGATTTGCTTTTAACCGTTCGCTTCTTCTGACTTCTAATAGACTTTTTGACATCTTCAATACTGTTTTACCATAGAACTCAATTAAATAGGCTGAAGGACCATTGATAGGATATGATAAACCTATACAAGACTCTGTTACTGTAAAAATAAATAGAATAATTTATTTTGATAAGACTTTTTAACTATATTGATTGACAGTTCTATTAAATTGACAAAATTAAATTATTATATAAAATACCATGCCAACGACATGTCATTATGCAGGTGGCTAGGCACTGACACCACACCGACCTGATCCTGATATGACATGGCGCTAACACTAAAACTAAAAACTAATAAACATTCCTCAACATATATTTAGTTATTTTAGATATTTATTTTCTATTTTATTTTCTTTATGGCTGTTTTTGTTTTTATTTAAATATTTATTTGTTTATTTATTTTTTACTTGTTACATATCAATTTTAATACTTTTATTTACTTTTACTCTTTTTATTTTTATTTTTAACCTACTTCCTTATAATACCTTTTTACAATACCTCAAAACTTTTAGCAATTATTCGTGCATATATCAGTTTTATTTGTTTTGTTTTATTTTTTTCTGTACCTATTTATATGTCCAATACCTTTTAGCCATTATTTGTACATATATTAGTTTTATTTATTTTATTTTCTATGTACCTATTTATAAGTCTTTTTTTGTACTTTTTGTATATGTGTATATTTTTTTTTTATTGTATTTTCAAGCACGCTCAAATGTTTTCTACATTTCTGTGTTTTGTCGCATATTTATTGCTCATCCATACATGTAAACCTCTTGTATATATTTCAGGCAATAAATATTATTATTATTATTATTATTATATCTGAATCCCATTGCTTACAACAAGAAACATATATGTTTCTTGTTATTCTTTGAAATTTTGTTCAATTTAATCATTATGCAATTTTTTACGAATACTATTAAAGCCATAATTTTGCCATTTGCAATTTAAACGATTTGTGCTGCCATTTAACAGGAAGAAGCTCTAGCGTTATCATACTATAGGACGGATTTAGTTTGACTTTTGGCTTCTAAAAGTAGGTTTCTGTTTACCACTGCAGAGTATCTTAGATACACTACTATCCGAAATAAGGAAACCATCCGAAATTAGGCGTCTTTCTTATATAATGTGTGAAATATTTATGAGATATTACTATTTTTAGTCCAGTTAAGTGGTTTTTACTAAAAATTTGTTATTTTTTCCAAAAAACACGGTTAAAAAACGCGCATTTTTGTGCCTTTGAAAAAGGGTTTCTAATTTCGGACATATCCAATTTTTTTTAAGAGTAGATCAGGACCCCATTTCTTATAACAAGAAACATATATGTTTCTTGACATTTTGTTCTGCAGAGCCATAATTTTGCCATTTGCAATTTAAACGATTGGTGCTGCCATTTAACAGGAAGAAGCTCTACCGGACGTATTTAGTTTGACTTTTGGCTTCACATGAAAATAGGTTTCTGTTTACCACTGCCGGGTATCTTAGATACACTACTATCCGAAATAAGGAAACCATCCGAAATTAGGCGTCTTTTCTATATAATATATAAAATATTTATGTGATAGTACTATTTTTAGTCCAATTAAGTAGTTTTTACTAAAAAAAATTGCAAAAAATATAAGTTTTTGCTTGTTATAGGAGATTATTGCTAGAAAATAAAAAACATAATATCTGCATTGCTAAGCCATAAATAACTAAATTGGAAAATACATGCATTTTAAAACACTCCTTACAAAAACTTGCAAATCTGTATGAATATTTAGACAGTAGGCTCTAATTTTTTTTCCTACTCTGAAGGTCAATAAGAAATAGTGTTGAGAAAATTAAAAAAAACTTTATTTTCCTACGAGCGTGCGGAAAGATTACTCTTTCCGCACGCATATGGTTGTGGAAAGAAAGCCTTTTTCGCACGCATAAATATTGTTTAATTTCTTAATTGCGTAGTGTTATTCTTGTTAAATTTTTTCATATTATTACAAAAATGTTTAAATTTTTTACCTGTTAATTGATTCTCTTATTGAAGAATTATAAAAATAAGATTTATTTCGATTTATTTGATAAAATTAAAGTATATTTTATTTTAACCCTGCTCGTAGGAAAAGAATTGTTCCTAACGCATGCGTAAAGAGGCTTTTCCGCACTTGTTAGGAAAATAGCTATTTCTACATTCTAGGTCTAAGGAACTGATGTGCCAAATGTCAAGCCCTTAACTCAAAGCGTTCTCGAGTTATCGTGTCCACAAATTTACCGGCTAGACGGGCGGACACGACAGACGGACGGACGGACGGACAGATCGATATTTCTTTTTTTTTATGAAAATCATCTTTTTTGGATAGAATTTCAAAAAATCAATAAACATTTTTTCTAACGCAAGACTTTCCTCAATTGAGGAAAGTAATAAGTAATAAACTGAAAATTATACATACGGTGTCGCCGTACTTATTCGCGAAAATGTGCAGATAAGTATGATATTTTCATGGTTTTCACATTTCCAAAATCCTTATAAATTACTCTACAATTTTTTTATACACATGTTTTTTTTTATGGTTTATTTATTTATTTAATTAATTTATTTATTTATTAAGTTCATCTGTCTGACGCCAAAACTTTTTAATCTCTCAAAGAAACGTTAAAAAAAGTAAAAAAATATATGACCGAATCGAGAATTTTATGATTTATCGCACAAACCCTATTAAAACCTATTAAAAAAAAATCTTCCTTGTCCCTCTGTCTCCATTGCCCCCTAAACATACAAGTATACACCAAAAAATAAGTTGGGATACTTAATTTGTGTTCTAAATTTTAAGTTGATATCTTAAGCCGGTTAAAAATTTAAAGGGTGGCAAACTTTTAACACGTACTGTATAACACTTATAGTCAAAAAGTCCAAACCAATAAACAGTTTTTTGGCATAAGTACAATATTTTGATGAAAATCAGCTCATAAACTGTCTAGAATTCGAGCGCCGACAGTGGGAGTGTTTCAATTTTGAAGTAATACGTTTTTCTGCGATTTTCTTTTCCCAACTGGATTGGTCGTAATTTATCCGGCTTAAATTGTCGCTGTGACAGGACGAAAATAAAGGATTTTCAAATGTTCATCTTTTGTTTCACGAAAATCTTTATATCAGGACATTTTTTAAGGAACGAGGAATTTACTAGAAATCGTAAAACACTTTAATATAAACGCTGTAAGATTTTGTGGATAGCTTACATTCTTAAATATATTGTGATACAGAAAAACTTTATAAAATGTTGAGTGGAAAACAAAACCGAAAATATTTTTTTCTACGACTGCTTTAGAATGTAAGCAAATAAACACACTTTTCAAACACAGAACGAATCCATTCTAGCTCTAGATACGGTATGAATATTCCGTATCAAGTGTTAGAATGAGCACATGTAGTGCCATCTCTTGTTTATAAAAGTAAAGAAAACTGTAGCAAAATTAGCAAAAATATATATATTTTACCATGAAATATTGAATAATTTAATGCAATTTAAAGTTTTGCGTTAAAATTACATAAAGTTTGTTAGTTTTTCTTAATATTTGACCAGTTTTTTTATCAGTTTAGTTCAAAAATTTAAAACTGCTCCATCTATTGTTAAATATTTATACCTGATATCTGTCACAACAATCTGACATAACCTTCAATTTTTGCATTATAATTTGTAAATATGTGCTAAAATTAAATAAAAATCTTTTTTAAGTATTGATTTGATAAAATTATTAAATAACATAAATTGCTTTATTTAAAAATATGTGTTTTGTTGCATTTACAATGTCGAGTCACAAAAAACATTGTTTTTAACCTTGTCCGCAGTTTAAAGCCATACAGTGTTTCATATTTGCAGTCGAAGAAAAATTATAGTCTACAACACGTATTTACCCCCTCAATCCCGTGGGGGTTGAGTTAGAATTTTTTTATTATCATATTAAATTTCAGCAACCACAAAAACCCCTATACATATAGCAATTTTCTAATTTTTGTGAAAAATTATTCTATTTCCCCTATTTGCCCCCCTTGGTCCACCACAATGTTTACCAAAAACAATCCCGAGCGAGAAATTTTGGTAACATACCGTCACAAAACGCAGAAATACCCAAAACAAAATTTTGAAATTTTATGCACGAATACAAAGCTTTACGAAATTTTGAAAATTTTCAAAATGGGAAAGCAATTACCTTCTAAAATATTGGAATATCACATTATAAACATTGAAAATCAAAATACTCTTGTTACAGTGTGGTTGGCATGACACTGAGACAAAAACTGGTTCGAATGCAGACTGAGCCTTGATTTGATTTGTCCGTTAGGGGCTGTCCATATATTACGTAACGCAATTTTTCAAAAAAATTGACCCCCCCCCTGTGTAACAAACTGTCACAGTTACCAACACCCCCCCTCCCCCCTGTGTAACGCGTAACAATATAAAAATTCGTATTTTTTTTTTCTAACATATCTTGATACAGAATTCCGCATAAGGCAAGACGGTAAAAAGACAGTGTAAAAATGATACATATTTATTATAATAATACATATAGCACTTAATGTACTTAAACGAAAAAATCACTCAAACTTTAAAAAAATATTCATAATCAATATCACACAGGGTACCTCTTTTTACACTGAGTTTCACATATAACACGTATATTGTTTATGAACAGGTACACAAAATAGTACACACATTGGTGTTCTGTGAGTACACATTCCGCGCGAAAATGTATTATCGCCGATGATTCATCAGCAAGATCACGCAAGAACAGGGCCATAAGATTTTTTTTAATATCAATGTCAACAGTTTTTTTACTGATTACAATATTATTTAAATATGCATAGTTTCGTCAATTTTTGTGTGAAAAGGGGAATTATGGGCCACTAAATAGTAATTTATGTTAAAATAAAAATAAATCTGCCAAGCTTAGGAAATAAACTTTAAATTTATTAAATTCCGTTACGTAACGTTTACTTAGACCCCCACCCTCCCCCTGTCACAAACTGTAACAATTTCTCTGACCCCCTCCCCCCCTAGGCGCATTACGTAATATATGGACAGCCCCTTATGCCACTAAAAAAATTCTTGCATAATTATTTACGCACGTTAAAATTACTTCTTATATTACATCGGCACTTAGTGCTACTAAGAGTGCCGATGTATTGAAATCTTCGCCGAAAAGTCAAAATCTTTGACCACGATTTTTCACATTTCTCGACGTTTTAGACCATTCTGAGTCGAAATCAGTAAAAAAAATTTTTGCGTCCGTCTGTTTATCTGTCTGCCTGTCTGTCTGTCTGTCTGGGTGTAAACTCTCTAACTCCATTTCTATATGAGATATCGACTTGAGGTTTTTTGCATATTGTTTCTTATCGTACTCCGAAGAGCTGATTAGATTTTGGGGGTAAACGATTGGGGGTAAGGGGGTAAAAATAGGGTAAAACTCATATTTTTAGCGTTTTTTGTTTATAATTATTATTGTATTTGGTTAATTTAGCACTTATATAAAAGATAATTTTAAATTGGTCAAAAAATGTTATAAACAACGTTTTCCTAAAACGCATTGTTTTCGAGATATTGGCGTTTAAAGCAGTAAAAGGTTTTTTTAGCATATCTCACATATTTATAACCCGATTTCAAAAAATTATATTTTAAATAAAAGCTCTTTTTAAGCCCTATAAAAAATGTTATATACAGTTTTTTGCTAGAATATAATGTTTTAAAGATACAGAATTTAAAATCAAACAAAACACCTAGTTTGAAATTTGCAAACTAGACGGCTCTAGTGTACATTTTTTTTTTTTAAATCAATCAAAAATTCTAATTAATAAGTTCAACTTGCATCCAAGTAAAAACATATTTTTATTATTAATTTTAATTATATATTAAGTGTACAAGAAAAGCTAAAGTTTAATATAAATATTATACAAGTTAGTTTGTGCAGTGAGGAGTAGTAGTAAAATTGTAATTATGTTATGCTACCCTGTTCTAAAAGGATGTTATTAGTTTTCCCAATAGTGCCGATGTTTTGACAGGCTGCTTGCAACGTTTCATCTAGTTTCTCTTAGAGTTTTACTTCTAAAACTCGGATAATGTAAAATTATAAACCATATTTTTAGTTTAAGAAAAGGAATCTCATTATTCCCAGAATAATATTCCCATTATGTTCTAATTTTCTGAGGCACTTTGCAAAATATTAAGGATTTATTTTCTTTAAAACTTTTATTCTATCTAAAAGTTTAAGATGCGCTATTATCATATCTCGTCTTTATTGTACAAAATAAGCCTTGAAGATATGTAATGCTACGTATTGTATTTTTCCAAAATATTTAAAAAAAATTGAAAAAAAAATAAAAAAAAATGTTAAAGAAATTTTTTGAAAATCACAGTTTTTCTTTTTTTTTAAGTTTAACCCACAACATTTTTTTTGGTTTGGACTTTTTGGGGGGGATTGAGTGAATCGGATTATTAGTTCTTGAGTTATCGTGTCCACAACAAACGTAAAATCGGACGGACGAACAGACGAACATTTTCAAAGTTTCACATTTGTGTCCAAGAAAATTTTTTTTGGCGATTTTGGAAAATTTGTATTATACCATTCTAGCGCTTACGCGCTGTGAATGGTAAAACAAGCCGTGAAGATATGTAATGCTACGCATTTAATTATATATTATTCACAGTAAATGGTATATTGCATTTCACAAATCCTTCAAAAAAAAAACATATTTTTCAAAAAAAAAAATAACAAAAAAAATTACATAAAAAAAATAAATCTTTTATTGAAAAAAAAAAAAAAAATAAAAAAAAAGTTTTCAAATAAAACTTTTCCTTTTTTTTATCAAATTTTCTTTTCGCGAAAAACGAAAAATAAAAAAAAATAAAAAGAGGCGTTAAAAATAAAAATGTTAATAACTTTTATCCAATACATACAGATAATAAGACAATTACCAGCTTTATTTTAAATAGATAAACTCAATAATAACCCCCGCGTGGCTTTTACTTTATTGAGTGGATAATTATTTATTTTACCTACTCAACTGTCACTTGTCAAATTATTTTCTTGTAAATGTCATTAAAATTTTTATTAAAAATATGAATACCTAAGCTATTTATTGGATAAAACCTTGTATGGCACTCATGGGTAACCCGATATTGCCCTCTCGAAAATTAACCTGCTTGGCTGACGCTTCGCAGGTTAATTTTCTCATGGGCAATATCTTACTTTACCCACTAGTACCATAAATAACTATTTTTTACCTTTTAGGTGGTTTTTAATGTTTTTTCTGTTGTGAATAATAAAAAAAGTTATGTTTAATAAGATTCTTTGCCCAAAAATATTTTATAATTAATTGTTTTTCTTGGGAATAGGCAGAATAAAAACTATTTGTATATATATTTTTTAATTCTATTAAAAACGTTTCGGCACCTGGTTTTGGGCCATCATCAGTTAACTAAAAATAAACAATACAATTAAAAAGTAAATAATAAGCAAAAACATTTAGGTAATAAATAAATAAAAATAAAAAAATTATATAAATATTATGTATAAATCTAAATAAGATTTAGTTACTGTATAAATATTAAAAAATAGAAAAAAAAATATTCTCGTAAAATTACTGCCTATTCCCAAGAAAAACAATTAATTATAAAAAAAGTTATGTCTAGAAACATTTTTTTTTACGTTTTGGTGGAGGGGGAGTGGAGCGCTGGAAAAAAAAATGGTAATAACATTTTTTGACTAATTTTATTTTACCTTGTATGTGGTATTTAAATTTTTCTTCTACTGTAAATAATAAAATACTACCAAAACAAAAATTGAACCCCCTTTATACCCTTCCCCCGAACCGATTTTGCTTAAATACGAAATTCTCCAAGATAATATAAAAATATATCTGGATACCAAATTTAAAGTTCCTAGCTCAAAGCGTTCTGAAGTTATCGTGGATAAAAAAGAGAGACAGGCAGACAGACAGACATACAGAGGACATATAGATAGATCGACAGACAGACAGACAGACGGTGCAGTCCGACACTGGGTAAATACGTGGGTGAGTGATACTCAACCTTTTTCTTTCAGTGACATTTTATGATCTGTAGTTTAAGTACTTGGTGTCTTGGAATTTACATAGGAAGCTCTCTAATGAAGTAAATGTTATCTCGAGCTTGAAGGAAGGGACTAAAACAACCACTTCATCCCCTCGGTGCGTAAATAAATGTTACAATAATATTTGTTAACACAAAAGGTCCTAAGTTGTCGGTAATCGTTTCTACGAAATACATACAGCAGTGGCGGACTGGGTACTTAGGGCTTCTCGGTCCGCCAAGCCCAACTGGCATTTTTTGTGAATTTTACCTAAATAACTGGAACCGCTACCATTCATGAGTTGTTATTACCCCAGTCCGCAGAACCTCGTCAAAATGACGTCATAATCTGGTGACTTTTCTCCAGATATGACGTGACTATATAACGACAATATGACGTGAAATGACCTCCTAATGTCACAGACCGATGACGTGATATATCTGACGTAATTTTTACGTCATTATTACGACGTGAATTTCACGTCTTAAAATATTTTTTATTTACCCAGAAAACCACTGAATATTATTGTGTAAGTGTATATATTGACCACACTATGATAACAATGTTACATGATCTAATATAGATGTAAACAAAATATAAATTCTACAGAGATATCACTTGGTATGGAAGCAGTAACCAAACTTCTTGACTATTTTAAAATGGCTTTTACTTCTTTTACCTCTTCGCTTAATTTTCGCACTTCTTTATAGATATCCTCTAAATCTAAAATAATAAAAAAAAAATTATGTTATAACTGTCTAATTAAATTAATATAGTGTAAAATACCCATAAAAATAGGCCCTAGAACGACAATAAACCATTACAATTACAATAAAAAATAATGTTATAAGTTATTTCAATATTTAGGGTGTCCCCAGTTCGCAACTATCATAGTCATAGTTATTCTAGGTACTTACCCACGAAAATATAAGGAAAATCCTCGGAAAAACCAAAAACAAACAAAAGAAAAACTCAAAACAATCACGTAGAGCTAACGTCCGTGTTCTGACAAGATTCAAGATGGACGTGTACTGAGCGCGCAGCCAAAAATAAGAGCGCGAAATTTAAATTATACATAGTCGAAATTAATTAATTTTGACACATAAGAAAAAAAAATATGCATACATAAATTGTAGTTTAGGTAGCTACGTAAAATATAAAAAAAAGTGTAAGTACCATATGGGTTTGAGTAAAGGGAGTTACTTAAACAATAAACGATATTTTATTTTTGATGATTTTTTTTACATACCATACCATAATAACTAAAAAAATGCTTTCTGAGTACTACCTATTGCAGAATATACACCACGTTGGTGTTATAGTTTTTTAATAAAAATAATAAAAGTATAATACATTATCTCACCAAGAAAAGTCGGCAATATGACGTGATTAAATGACGACTGAAATTCGTCAATTAACTGACGTCAAAATGTCGTCGATCATTGGTCGACTGACGTCTATTGACCAGTAATCACCAGATTTTGACGTCATTTTGACGTGCCTCTGCGGACTGGGACGTAGCTCTCACTTATATAACTTTATGGTGTTAAACACATTTATATTTTTATTGGTAACAGAATAGTAAATTCTACCAAGAATATTACTTTTGTTCCTTTTTTACTCAATAGGAATAATAAAGTTGCCTTAACTACGTAATTAATCAATAAAATGACCACCAGAGTTATATTACTAAAATGTTGGGAGGCATAGCGTTTCTGGAAAGCATAGCATAGCATAGTGGATTTTTCGATTCTCACTGGCGCCGATTTGCCTTTTTCAGTTAATTAATAATTGGAATTTGGCGAAGGCGATAACTGAAACGGACACTCCCTATAAACTGGTTAGAAAGTCAGTACACGGAAAGAAATTAGTGGGCTCTGCGCTATACATTATAAGATATTTGGTAACAGTGGCAAATTATAGTGATTTAAGCTATAGATTATAAGGGACACAATAACTAATAATGTTAAAAATAAATTGGAAACGATTATATATATTACAGACACGATTATATTTATTACAGGCACTATTATAAATTTACAGAAATTTTATTATATTATAAAAATTATTAGCACGGACAATAATTAAATCTATTTAAGCTATAAATGCCATACTATTTGTTATATTTTATTATTCACTAAACAATTAAAGTATTTCATATAAATTTTTACACTGACTGCCATAATTGTAAGAGAAAGCCTTGTATTTATATAATAAGCGATTATAACTTGGTTGGTATGTGTGTTATAGCGCTCCTAGCTATAATTTTTTTTTTCCGTGTATAAGCCGATGGTTCCCTCTACTACAAGACCACACAAGTCCTGGACTTAGGGGATGCTTAATTAAGTAGAATAGTACGAGGTTAAACAAACATTTAATGTAATGTAATATTCCAAAAGGTACGTTGCTGCAGCCATAAAAAGTTACCATAATCCTACCTTAAAGTAACCATTACTATTTGGTTATAATATAGGTCACAACTACGCTTTTAAAAGTTTATACATTACTAAACAGTAACAGATAACTTTTTAGTTACAATTATAAGTTATCGCGCGGTTATAGCTACTTATTAAAAATACATAATAGTTTTACTTTAATCGCCATATTTTATTTTAATGAGTAATACTCAACGAACTAATAACTATTCTCTTTAGAATACGCATACCGTTAATATAAAGTATCGCCAACATCTCAGTTTGTTTGTAAACAAATAGTAGGTATATTCAGGCCTGAACAATACCAGTTACCAGTAACTGTTATTGTTCTCTCTGTTAGAACAAAGCTGTGCGAGTAAGACAGACAAATGTATATGTTGGCTACGCTTTTGTCAGTTTTTACAAATGAAATGCCTATTCTAGAGAGAAGAGTTATTAGTTCTTTGGTAATACTGCGTATTACTCATTAAAAAAATATATTTAATTAAGCATAATTAAGTAAATAAAAACCAATGTTTTATTCCTAAATGATAAAAAATACATTATAATACATTTTACTAAAAAGTATTTAATTTTGCGTTCCTAACCTTAAAATAGTTTTCAATTATATCATTTATTTAAACAACTAAACTACATAATTTTCTTGGCCCATTAGTTTTTTAGAATTATTATTATTAATATCCGTCTTTACTATTTTCATACCAGAAGATTGTTTTACTTCCAAACTGAAATGGATGATGTGCATAATAAGTAAATATTTATCACACCTTCGACAAAAAAAAGCTAACGACAAATGTCTGTGCACATGTAGCAGTAACCAATAACTACCACACAATTACGTGGCCACGTAGTAACTGTTACAAACACGTAGCAAGATCGTAATTCTTACCCTAATATTTTTCCCCATTTTGGTAGTATCTACGTAATTACTTAATTTTTTTCAATTAGGGTAATGATCAGGTAGCGGCAACCAAAAATGCTAGTTGGGAGATCCTCGAGGGCCCACGAAGTGGTAAAATGGGGGCTCTAAAAATAGTCAAAATGAGGCCTGCGAAACGGTCAGAGTGGTGCTTTCGAAATTGACAAAGAGAGATCTGCAAAACTGGCCTCAGCAAAATAAATATGTTTTAAACTTATTTGCTATAAAATCAAAACGGGTTTTTATGCAGGTTCTATGCTATAGAATCAAAGTGTGCTAGTCCTATACCATGTTATTTCGGCAGACTAACATCTCTACTCTAAATTTCTCTACTCTAAATTTCTCTACTCCCTAACATCCCTACTCCATAACATCCCTACTCCACAACAACTCTACTCCGTAACATCTCTACTCCATAACATCTCTACTCCATAACAACTCTACTCCACACTATATGCACTTTATTAGCCACTTAATAATAAATGAGCAGTTCAAAGAACAAAGAATCTTCTTCTTCTAGATTATTTTATTTTTTTCCTAGAAAACGTTTATCTTTAAATGTAAATCTAGAACAATCATAAATGAATTATTCTAAAAGCAACAATGACCGCGTACTCTTGACATGCACTAATATGTAAGTTATTAATAAACTGAATTCATTTTTGACAGTGACTTAGCATGACAAATATTCTTTTGAGTTAAGACAAGTGGCTAATCGAGTGTCTATAGTGTGGAGTAGAGTTGTTACAAAGTATAGATGTTATGGAGTAGAGATGTTACGGAGTAGAGTTGTTGTGGAGTAGAGATGTTATGGAGTAGGGATGTTAGGGAGTAGAGAAATTTAGAGTAGAGATGTTAGTCACCCGTTATTTCTTGATTTAATTTCTTGTAAACACATAAGTATAAAATACCACATATTTATGAATGAAAACAAACGGAATTTATAAATAATTTTTTATAAATATTGTAAATTTGCTATCGTGTCTAAACACAATTTACATACCACTTTGTTAATAATAAAGAACGGTCAACATTTTACATTCATTATCGCCTCCATAAAAACTAATTCCATTCTTTACTTTAATAATCTGATGAATAACGTTAATTAAGTTTATCAAGTAGTAGATTTTAGATATGGAATCTACATTGTACATGTTTACTTTACTAATAAGTGCACAGAAAAAAAGGTTATCTTGGCAGAATATAATAAATTATGAAAGAAAATATTAGTGGCATATCGGACAGAAGAGAAAATTAGAAAAAAAGTCAGGTCTCAGTCTGGATTCGAACCAGAGTCCCCAAGGTTTCCGGCCTGGTACTCTACCAACTGAGCTACCGAGACTCCCGTTCGAAAACTAACTAAAAGGGCTCTTAAGACATTGTATATTGAGTTTATTCCCACTAACAAAATTAACCATCTTTCCTTTAATTAACAACTAACAAATTTGAGAAGAATAGAAAAGAAGGCATGTCCAATTAGTTTTCGAACGGGAGTCTCGGTAGCTCAGTTGGTAGAGTACCAGGCCGGAAACTTTGGGGACTCTGGTTCGAATCCAGACTGAGACCTGACTTTTTTTCTAATTTTCTCTTCTGTCCGATATGCCACTAATATTTTCTTTCATAATTTATTGCGGACGTCAAAAATACTTCTTATATATTTCTAATAATAAATTATCTTGGATTTATATTATCTTAAATCGAGGTAATAATCTTCTTGTAAGATTATGTATCCTCGGTTTAAGATTATCTGTGACTTTGGTTTCCCTTAATTATTCTCTTGGTAGAAAAATCCTTGTGTCAAGGATTTTTTCCTTAAATGCATGACATTTAAAATAGTAACAGAGAATCAAGAGTGATAATCTTGACTCAAAGCTCCTGTTGTCTTACGGTAAAGAGTTTTTCGGCCTCACCCCACGTAGATATACAGTAGCCTCGCCCATTGTTATTGTTGGCTGGCAGACAATTTGCGCAGTAGTTCAAGATATGCGCGGGAGAGAAGTTAGGTTTGTTTTTTTTTGCCGAATTTGTATCTGTTATCCTCAAACGATGGGGATTTTCAAATTTACTTAAAAAATTCACGGGTAAGTAGCTTTAAATAATTTATACCTATAAGCGCCATATTGCAATGGCGTTGCAACAAGTTTTTCTTCAAAAACAAGTGCTTTTTCCTACGAACACCTATGAAACCAAATTTCACACGATTAACAGAGTAAGAAAGTATCATATTTCATAGGCGTGCGTAATATTATACATGTGTGGGAAATTTTTTCAAAATATTTACCATTCTATTAACCCTGGAACCTGACTGTCTTTATCTTACACTAAGCCTTGGTTTAAGATAATATGATCTTGAATCCAAAGAATCATAATCTTAAATCAAGACTTAATGTAAGCTAATATGATCTTGGATAAAGATAATATGATCTTGAATCAAGATAATTCCATACTTAGTTTAAGATAAAATGATCTTAAATAAATAGTTTGATTTAAGGAAATGTCCTTAAATCTAGGACCTCAAATGCCAAGATCACGGCGGACTTGATCCAAGACAGTCATGGCGTTGAACATATCGAAAGCCATGGCGGCCTTGGTTTAAGATCGTTTTGCTTTGATTCAAGATATCCTTTTTTTCTGTGTGTTTTTATTGGATTGTATCTAAAAGCTACATTTTCCTACGAAAACGCCTCATATCGCACTAGTTTGATATTTTTATATCACCCTAGTGTGATATTTATGTATGGAGGTTTGCCTAATTTTATTTAGATATTTACCTCGTAGATTCTACGAATTTTATTCACCTTGTTTTATAAACCATTTTCCACCTTTTACCACAACCTTTTATATCTTTTAAGTTTTTTAATCCATATATTTCTGTTTTATATAAAAATTACAGACGATTTTTTACTATTTATGGGTAATTTTTGATCTTGGTGATTTTTTTTTGTCGTGATTTGGTCAATTATTTAAAAGAAAAAGCCAATTAATAAATATAGTAGAATGGAATAAAATACAGAATTTGTGAATATAAGCGGGGCGTAGATAAAGGAAGCAGTAAAATTGTAAAAAGTATTTTACTAATATTATTAATTAAATTGGCACTTAGTGCTACTAAGAGTGCCGATGTATTGAAATCTTCGCCGAAAAGTCAAAATCTTTGACCACGTTTTTTTTTTTCACATTTCTCGACGTTTTAGACCATTCTGAGTCGAAATCAGTAAAAAAAATTTTTGCGTCCGTCTGTCTGTCTGGGTGTAAACTCTCTAACTCCATTTCTACATGAGATATCGACTTGCGGTTTTTTTGCATATTGTTTCTTATCGTATTCCGAAAAGCTGATTAGATTTTGGGGGTAAACGATTGGGGGTAAGGGGGTAAAAATAGGGTAAAACTCCTATTTTGTTTATAATTAAGGCAATTATTATTGTATTTGGTTAATTTAGCACTTATATAAAAGATAATTTTAAATTGGTCAAAAAATGTTATAAACAACGTTTTCCTAAAACATATTGTTTTCGAGATATTGGCGTTTAAAGCAGTAAAAGTTTTTTTAGCATATCTCACATATTTATAACCCGATTTCAAAAAATTATATTTTAAATAAAAGCCCTATAAAAAATGTTATACACAGTTTTTTGCTAGAATACAATGTTTTAAAGATACAGAATTTAAAATTTGCAAACTAGATGGCTCTAGTGTACAATAGTGCCGAGGTTTTGACAGGGTGCTTGCAACGTTTCATCTAGTTTATTTATTATTTACAATTATGGCGAAGGCGCTATCATTGATATAAGGTTTTTATCAAATTTTTTATGTTTATATTATTATGTTTACACTATTCACTGCGCAAGCGCTAGAATATTATTATATGGTAGTGTAAAGTTATAAAATAAAACATTTTAGTACGGCTGAAGAAAATGTATTTATTATCACAATTTATATAAAGAACTTTCACTTTCGGGTTTAGACCGTGTTAATGGATTTTCACTTTCCGACGTTTCGTCTCTTACTACTAGAGACATCTTCAGGGATTAATCTGAAACTAAGTTTCGAATCAACTTGTGTCACTATTTATGACGAGTTGTGGTTATTCACCCGTGACGAGGTTTTTCCTATCAAAGACTTCCATATTGCAGGTAAGTGGTAACCAGTGTCCCGATTGATATTGTTAGGATGCTTGATGATTTCTATCGATTCCCGTATCTTCCTTGGCATTTTTCTGTTTTCTGTTAATATTTGTTTTGTTTCAGACAAATTGATTTTATGACCTGTTTACCTATTTTATCCATATACAAATACAGAAATCCCAGACCCAAACAACAGGACAATAGTGACAATGACAGACAGACACAAGTTATACTTCCCTATGTAAGCGGTATCACGGATAAAATAGGTAAACTTTTGAAGAAGTCAAATATTAAGCCTATATTTCGGTCCAACCAAAAATTAGGTCAATGTTTGACTTCAGCAAAAGACAAAATACCCCTGAGTTCAGAAGGCGTATATAAAATACCCTGCTCCTGTGGTACGGTTTACATAGGTGAAACTAAGAGAAAAATTTCTACAAGACTTCAAGAGCATGAGCGCAATATAAGAAAGAAACAAATTTCCTTATCGGCAGTAGCCGAACATGTACATGAAACAGGTCATAAAATCAATTTGTCTGAAACAAAACAAATATTAACAGAAAACAGAAAAATGCCAAGGAAGATACGGGAATCGATAGAAATCATCAAGCATCCTAACAATATCAATCGGGACACTGGTTTCCACTTACCTGCAATATGGAAGTCTTTGATAGGAAAAACCTCGTCACGGGTGAATAACCACAACTCGTCATAAATAGTGACACAAGTTGATTCGAAACTTAGTTTCAGATTAATCCCTGAAGATGTCTCTAGTAGTAAGAGACGAAACGTCGGAAAGTGAAAATCCATTAACACGGTCTAAACCCGAAAGTGAAAGTTCTTTATATCTTAATGGCCGTGAAAGCTTAAAATCTAAAATCACAATTTATTTTTATTTATCAAAAATTTTAGCTTGTTTATTAGAGATAAAACCAAAGTGTTGTGTTTTGTTTCAGGATAATGGGCGAGAGGCTTTGGATCTCACGGCGTCCCCTTTACGGGCTCCGCCTGTCCCCAACAATAGAAATCAGCACCCCCCTATGGTCATACAGGGAGACTTTAGAAAGGTAAAAATATGTATTATTTTATTTTCATTTTCAATTTTACAAGAGTTAATATTAACGAACTAATAACTCTTCTCTCTAGAATAGGCATTTCATTTGTAAAAACTGAAAAAAACGTAGCCAACATATACATTTGTCTGTCTTACTCGCCCAGTTTTGTTCTAACAGAGACGAAAATAACAGTTACTGGTAATTGTTATTGTTCAGGCCTGAATATACCAACTATTTGTTTACAAACAAACCGAGATGTTGGCGATACTTTATATTAACGGTATGCGTATTCTAGAGAGAAGAGTTGTTAGTTCGTTGGTCAATATAGTATATTAAAGTACTAGTTTCATAACATACGTTTTTTGCGCACGAGTACTAGTGCGCTAAAAACGTGTTATGAAACGAGTGCTTTATACAATTTTTTATATTTTGCTCTAAAATTTTAAAAAACTTACATTTAAATTGATGACTGATTTAGGGATTTTTGTTTTGGATTGGCATTACAGTTTTCGCCACGTTTAAAATTCTAAAAACAAATGATATTTTGATATATTTTACAGTCATCTCTTCTTTTTTCACTGCAATTAACCAGTCAACAATTTTAACACGGTAAAAAATAACCCAAACACAAAATTTTGTAAAAAATCGACATTGACATTTGCACGCAAAACGTCAAGAAATAGGCTTTTGTATGTTGCCAACCCAACAGAAAAAAAGTAGTTACCTCTTATGGGTCTATAAGAACACGCAAAATGCGTGTGATTATGAGCTTATAATAGAAAAAATACTAAAAAACTAATATTTTAAGGGTGATTCTACATACGTAGATTTTTTTTGTGAAAATGCCTTTTTATTTTCTATTTTGTAGGGAAAGCAATATGATTTAAATAATATTTATCATTAAAATCAAAAACATAATGTATTAGCGTGTATACAATCAAACGTTTGTGTGTTTATATCCCGACATTAAAAAGTAATAAGAGGTAATGATATACATATAAGTACACTAAGCTGTGAAGATATGTAATGCTTCGCATTCCATAATATACTATTCACAGTGGATATGATGAATTTTCCCAAATACTTATACGCAAGTTAAATTTATTTAAAATGCAAATCAAAAAAGTCCTTAACTAGTAATGGTACCAAAGAACTTTTACCTCAAGAAGTTATTTCAGAGCAATGTTTATGAAGGTGTCATCTTTTTGTTTGTTTTTTTACATAAACGTACGCGATACTGCTTCTGGTGTAAACATAAGTATCGCTAGTTTTGACCTTCTGGTGACCAGAGCGATGTTGCGTAATTTTCACTTTATCATTATGACAAATCTTTATACCTACATTAAAATTTAAAAAAACTACTAAACTGTATTGCTTGACAAAGTTTACGACATTAGACTGTGAGTTTACACATTCTTTCTCTCTCTTTACGCGTACTAAGTGTAAACAATAGTCACTCCCCACCAGCCCCACACCGTAGTTGGTTCACGCTTCAAACAAAGCATACGGTAGATTTCATCATGTTCATTCTTGAGGTAAAAGTTCTTTCATTGGTACCCACTAATTCAGGACAGATGCATTCCCAGCATCAGAGAGCTAGTCTCACTCCTCCCGCACATCCCTTCCATCCCTATCCCATCCCTCCTCATCCCCCTCCCACTTCTTCCCCCGCCCCAACGCCAATTCATGACAGATGCAACTCCAGCATCAGTGAGCAAAGATTCACTTCTCCAATTATCCATTCAAACTAATTATATTTTAGACAAATGAGCCATAGGCACTGGGCCTGTCTCTTAAAGATCCAAACAAACTACTGATGATGATGATGATTTAAAATGCAAAATAAAAAGGTTTAAAAAAGCATTAGGTTTCTTTAAGTTTGGTATAGTCTATAATGGTATTTTCAGGTTAAGTTATATCCATATAACTTATTTGTTTTTAAATGTTTTTTTAGAAAATTGTTATTACTGATCCTCACAATAAAAATAATTTTTCCTGAGGACAATCGACTGCAACCCGATTATTTCAATTTTTGAAAGTTTAACCCCCATTTTTTTTTGGGGGGTGATTTAAAAAAAAAGGGATTTTTCTCTTGTACAGGGTGATCAGAAATTGTCATGCCAAAATTTAAGAGGTGATTCTACATCTAAAAATATGAAAAAAAAATCTATAAAAATTGGTCCGGAAATGAGCCCTAAGGGAGCTACGGAATGGGGAACAAAAAGAGCATCAATAAAATTTTAATGCTGCAGGGCGATTCTTTATTTAAAACTGAGCAAAAAAGTACTCTTTACCAAAACATCTAAATTTAATGTTAAAGGAGTAATAGCCTTTTAAACAGTGACGTTTTTGGTGGCACAAATTAATTACTTAATTAATTAATTGCAATTTTTTTTTTGAAAACGGTTGCTCCTACAGTGTTACCCTATAGGACAGTTTTTATGTATTTTTACACAAGGAATCCATATTTTTTACAAAATATCCAAAAAAATTATACATAAAAAAGTTTGGGGCAAAAATGTTTTAAGCCTAATACATTTTTACGTCTAGGAACGCCTCTGGATAAATTCAAAACAAATAAATTAACATAAACTTATTGCCCTTATTAATACTAGTATACATGCTCGTCGCTCTAGCTTAAAGGGTACCAGAGTTATTAATTAAAAACCTTATTTTTATTACAGTTTTAAAGGGCCGTAACTCCCTTAGGGCTCATTTGCGGATCAACCTTTATAGGAACGTTTTTTTTATATTTTTGGACTCTTAAATTTTGGCATGTTAGTTATTGATCACATTTTTATGTCGAAAATCGCAGAAGTCATAGAAAAATCTCAGAAGTCCGTGTACATAGAAAATAAAAGGGTTCCTTGAACCAAGGACACGTGTCTTTTGCTATGTTCAAAGCCATATTCTCTTGTTTTAAGGTTAGCATTTCTTTAAACCAAAGTCAATATCCTTGAATAAAGAGCACAGCTTTTTGAATGAAAATCCGCGATCTTTGGAACAGTAGAATATGGATTTGAACATATCGAAAGACACGTGTCCTTGATTCAAGGAACTTTCAGTGAACTAACATATTTTGTACACACGGATATTTTTATAGTTATTTATGGTTCTAGTGGGTAAAGTAAGATATTACCCATGAGAAAATTAACGAGGCGTCAGCCAAGCAGGTTAATTTTCGAGAGAGCAATATCGGTTTACCCATGAGTGCCATACAAGGTTTTATCCAATAAATAGCTTAGGAATTCATATTTTTATTAAAAATTTTAATGACATTTACAAGAAAATAATTTGATAAGTGACAGTTGAGTGGGTAAAATAAATAATTATCCACTCAATAAAGTAAAAGCCACGCGGGGGTTATTATTGAGTTTATCTATTTAAAATAAAGCTGGTCTTATTATCTGTATGTATTGGATAAAAGTAATTTTTCCTGACGACAATCGACTGCAACCCGATTATTTCAATTTTTGAAAGTGTAACCCCTATTTTTTTTATTTTTGGGAGGGTTATTAAAAAAAAGGATTTTTCTCTTATAAAAATCCGAGGAGTAAACAACTATCGGAAGGCGGTGTATAAATTTTGTGGTAAAAATCTTGACAAAAATCTCGAAAATCTGTAATTTTGAAATTTTTTTAGAAATATAATAAAAAACTTATAGATTTTTATGTCGAAAATCGCAAAAGTCATAGAAAAACCTCAGAAGTCCGTATACATAAAAAAAGGATTCCTTGAACCAAGGAAACATATCTTTCGCCATGTTCAAAGCCATATTCTCTTGTTTTAAGGTTAGCATTTCTTTAAACCAAAGTCAATGTCCTTGAATAAAGAGCACGGGTTTTTGAATGAAAATCCGCGATCCTTGATTCAAGGAAACCTTTTTTTCAGTGAAGTTTTCTGTGCAAATATCAATGTCACTTTAAAGTTTAATTTTCTACAAAATTTTGTGTTTAGTTTATTTTTTACCGTGTTGAAATTGTGTCTTGGTTAATTGCAGTGAAAAAGAGAAGAGATGACTATAAAATATATCAAAATATAATTTGTTCTTGGAATTTTAAACATGGTGTAAACTGTAATGCCAACCCAAAACAAAAATCCCTAAATCAGCCATCAATTTAAATGTTTTTTTATTAATTTTAGAGCAAAATAGAAAAAATTGTATAAAGCACTCGTTTCATAACACGTTTTTAGCGCACTAGTACTTTAGAAAACTCGCCGCAAGCGGCTCGTTTTCTAAACTTGTACTCGTGTGCTAAAAACGTATGTTATGAAACTAGTACTTTAATATACTATTATTTTTTCTCGAAACAAATTTTTATCAAAGAATTTTTTGTCTAGGGCGTTTTTTTGTCGATTTTGGAAAGCTCGAAACTACCTTATAATGCTATTTTAGCGCTAAGCGCTGTGAAGAGCATAGTAATGAAGGAAAGGTTCATTCTACCTTATCGATTTGCGCGTTGTCCTTGATTATCTATTACTACTCCACTAAGTGATTGCATTCCCTTATAAAATATTTAAAAATTACGAAAAAAAATAGGAAGATCTTCCTAAGATTAATGTTTTAAGAAAAAAAAAAGTGTAGCGGACATGCAAAATAACGGGCTTTTACACACTTATGGATAAATAAAAAATACTTACTTTCCAAAATCTCAGCTCCCTAAATAGCCAGGAACGTACTTTTTTTAATTGTTCTAATTGCGAATTCTGACATAGATAAATGTAGGTGTTCAGAAAACCTGAACAGGCATTATTTAAAATATACATATTTGTATAAAAAAGGAGAATTTGGGGTTACAAGGAACAGCAATATTAAAATTTAAAACATAGTCAATGCTAAATCGTGCGGATTAATAAAACACTCAAGTTCTAAATTGTATATAAACCAAATTCTATTCAAATAAAATATCATTCACCTATGATCATTCTTTCTTTTAACACCTTTGACTCACTTTGAAGTTAATTCTATCTACAAACCTCTGAGGCTGGGGGTTGAGTGAGTCACAGTTAGAGTCCAGCTCCCAGCTGCTTTTAAACATGGTTCTTCGAGTCAACTTTGAGACTTTGAGCTTTTGGAAGAAAGATTGGTTGTAGTTGAGTGATCCTGTGGGACATCACTTAAGGATGATTCCACAGTAAGTTTTAAAATAGAGAATATAAAAAATAACACTGTCACGCTGAGTGGCACAAAAACACATTTTCTATAAAACACAATTCAAACGCAAAAAGGATCAAAACCTGTGTCGAGAAACAATAAAATTAAATATTAATAACACTAGGCAACACGGTTTCTTGCCCTGATTGGATTCATATGTTTTTTAACTAATTTTGGGTCGCTGAAACCGAATCTGGCTTCAGAATATTTCTATTACCTAAGTTTTCTGAGAAAAATTAGATAAAAATGTTAAAAAATCATTATTTTATCCCTCTTTTGTTCTAAAATCATGGGAGATAAAAATATTCCAAGGACAAATTTAGATTCGGCGACTCAGTATTAGTTAAAAAATACCCAATTTAAAACATGGAAACTTTAAATTCATAGGTAGAATAAATAGGGATATTATGAAAAAAAATATTTAAAAAAAAATATGGATAATGTGACAAAACTAAGTAGGGGTGGAGGGTAAGAAGAAGGGTGCATAAGGGGACAAGCTTATTGCCACGTACTGCTAAAAATTGTCAAAAATCATTACTAAAGGGTCAAAAATGAACTAAAAAAATGTTACGTAATATGGTTCTTATGTAATAAAGTAACATTTTTATGATGTAGAACCATTAAAAAAACCAACAAAAATACACAATATTTTGTTTTATAAATTATTTTTAAATTGGCATACTAAAATTTAAAAAATAAGGCTGGATTTTTTTTAAGGTCAAATTTGGATTCTGCGCCTTTAAATTAATAAGAAAAATATATTTTTTGGGCTCGGGAAAAAAGTTTGCACTGTGTACTTTAATTCTGTTTCTTTTTCATTTATTTACTTTTTACGAACAAACTAAGCAAAATAAAAAAATATTTGTAGAAATATTTTTGTAGAGAATTTTATAATCTAAAAATTAAGTCCTATAAAAATTTTATACAGATTTGATAGTTTTGCCACAAAAGAGCAACTAAGTAAACTCTGCACTTTTATTTTAAGCTTTTTATTTTTTTTTCGAGTACTTACTCTGACAGTAGGTTCTTGGCATATATATTTTTGAGTTCCTCGTATTTTTTTTTAATATACCCTAAAATTTTCAAAATCCTACTCTTTTTTTTTAAGATTTTGAAAAAAAGGCCTTGTTTCCTGGACTTATATCTCAAAAATTTTAGGTGCTGACATTTTTCTAAGGCCAGATTCGGTTTCTACGCCCTCGAATTAGTAAGAAAAATTTACTTTCCGATCGGGGCAAAAAAAAAGTTGAGATTTGTTGCCTAGTGTAATTAAACATGGCAAGGAAAATAGCTCTCATTGGTCAATTTAAAAATCTCGTCAATAATTGCGTGTGTTGAGTGTTGCGATCATGTAATGGTTTTGGACCAATTTTTATTTATTTGTTTATTATTAATAAATAAAACTCAAAAATCAGTTTTTCATTATTTGTGGAGCTCAGTTTTTCGTTATTTCTAGAGCGTTTTGAAAGTGACCTCTGAATCCTAAACATTTTTTAAGGGAGGTTTCTGGTGAAATTTTTTCGGAAAATCAAAAAATATTTTTTTATATTTTCTGTTAAAAACACTCTTAGTTTAGTTTAGTTTAGTTCAGTGCGGGGTTCACTGCCCTCACTCATACCTGGTCGCTAAGGACCTTTGTGTTAACCGCACAGATCTCCTCATAACATCCCTGTTTCTTTTATAAAGTCCAGGTACGGTTTCAGGGGAGTGTTCATGATCTCGTTTGGTTCCAGCGAGTCGTTCCCAAAGTACCTCCATCTTAGCCCTATTAGAGATGGACATTCACATATGAGGTGGTAGGGCTCTTCGTCCCCTTCCCCACATCTCCTGCACACGGGGCTCGTAGTCTGTCCCATTTGGTGTCGGTGCTTATTCAGTAAGCAGTGCCCAGTTATTATACCCGTTATTGCTCTCAGTTGACTTCTGGACATGCCTAGAAGTAAGCTGGTTCTTTTCTTGGTTGGCCCCCCTAGAAAGAGTTTAGAGTGTCTCATTTTAGGTGCATCTATCCAATGTTGCTGGTGTTCATTCCTCAACATTTTCCTGACCTCGTGTCTGGCAGTGGAATAAGATACCCCACAGCACGGTTCTGGTCCTGTGAGTACGGCTTCACTCCCCTTTCTTGCCAGGTCGTCTGCCTTCTCATTACCATCTATTCCTTGATGTCCTGGTACCCATATCAAATTTACTTTGTTATGTTCAGCTAGTTTACATAGCTCGCTGTGGCATTCATATACCAGTTCCGAGCTAAAGACATATGAATCTAATGCCTTTATTGCTGCCTGGCTGTCTGACATGATATTTACTGTCCTACCCGTGTAGGACTCCGGTTGCCTTGGTTCCCAGGTTTAAGCTAATTTCTTTGCCCGGTCCATGAATTCCTGCTCCCGTCCCTTCCTTCATTTTTGATCCATCTGTGTACCAGGTTTCACCTAATAAGAAAACACTCTTAGAAATATAAAAACTTATTTGGATGTTGTTGTGAAAGACCCTTAAAAAAATATTTTTGATATTTTTTTTTGAAGATTTTCGGAGGAAAAGCTTTAAATGCGCTTTTCTTGAAAAAAATTCAAACAGCATTTTTTGACCTGGCGTAGGTGATTTTGAAAAATCTACTAAACCGATCTACTTCAAATTTTAACTGCTTACTCTTCGTACGTGTCCCTATCGCAGGAACTAGAATTATATATTTTTTTAAACGATTATAAAAGTTATGAACAATTAAAGTTAAAAAAAAAGGTGGAAAAATTCTAAAGTCCGCCATTTTGTTGTTTTTTCATAAAAAAATATAATTCTAGTTCCTGCAATAAACAGTAACATAATTAACAAGAATCCATTTCCCTTTTTGCCCTCAGATTACCTGGAGTCGAGAAATCACCTGCCCCAGAAAAAAAGTTCTGATGAAAAAAAAAAGTTTTTTTTTTTGTACTGCAAACTTCAAACTATATATTTTATATATAAGAAAGCCAAACCAGAAACCCCCCGTCTGTCTGTGTGTTACGTTTTTGGTTAACGCAATAAATCAAGAACGAAATGTCCGATCATTCTCATTTTTTTAGAAAAAATCAAGATATGAGAGAAAGAACCACATTGTTTTTAAATAAATCTCTTAAAAGTAAAAAAGCTTACAGGGGGCGAATCTTTTCAAAAATTTAGAAGTTAAGGGAGGGAATACGTACTTTATAAAGTCGTGTCATTTTAAGAATGTGAATGCGGTCCGTATCAAGTAGTGCCCTACACCGGCTCGACCAGTGGCATACTAATATTTATAAAATTACTTGTAAATCACAGAAAAAATAAATGAAATGGCAAAACACGGCGCCTATGAGATGTTGACTGTACACATTTTAAGTTACGACGCGCCGTTCGCTAATATTCTCGTTGAATTCCTTTAGAGTGAGCGCAATTTCCTATGGACGTACGGTGTATCTTACTTCAACCAACGTTTTAGCACTCGTTTCGTGATACGCCGTAGTAATAAAAGAAATAGATAATATTAAGTTTGTCCGTGATAATTCCTACCATTCGCATTCTTAAAATGTCGCGACTATATCTTCACGGCTTGTTAGATTTTACAGACAATCACAGCCTTTAATTAAATTGTAGCAGTAACAATATATATAGCACATATGCATGCCAACATTCAGCAAATTCTCAGAAATCTGCATTCAACACGTCTGTGCACCGCAATTAACCGATTCTAGCAACAAAACAAGCCGTGAAGACATGTATTGCTTCGCATGTTGGTAAAAAACATTTCACGAGTGGTGAAAAAAACAAGTGTTAGTTTTCACACTTGTGTCAATGATATTTAGATCTATAGCTAGCTATACCGGGTGTTTCAGGAAGGTGGTTCACCCCTCCTTAACTTTTTTATACTTTGAGCTATCCAAATGAAATTTGGAGATCATGCATAAGACAAAATTTGCGATTTTTCGACATATCAAACAACTTTTTTTCACTTCCGGTTTCACCGTAAATTACCTTAACTTTCGATTTTTAAATGGGACACCCTATATATTTTTACATATTTTGTCTTAGAAATCAATTCTGAATACCACCATATGTCACTTGTCAATTTTTGACAGGTCATGTCATTTTTTATTTAAATTTTCATTTTAAACCTAGAGTGCCTTGAATTGGCTGAGATGGCTTTGAAAAACAATTTTTAGAAATGTCACCCTTCAAGTTATAGTTTTGACAGTTTTATAGTTCATACTCTGATAGAGTTAATATAAAACTTTCAAAATGTTTTTCAAAGCCATCTCAGTTTTTGTTTTGTAATATTAAATCTGAATGCAAATGCAATTACAAAAAGTGAATAGTAAAAATTAGTATTTTAAGGCCAAGTTCTTTAAAATAAACCATTCATGTGTAGTATAAAAATGTTCGCAAAAAAAATCTCTATCATTTAAAAGTAATGAGCCACCCTCTTCCCATTTAAAAAAAATGACTTATGGGCAAAAGTGTAACTTTTAAACTTTTAAGAGCGCACTAAAAATAGAGTTTTCGGAAAAAAATCAAAATAGTATTTTTCTTAACAAACTAGACCAAAAATTAAGCAAATAAGCCAATTCAAGGCACTCTAGGTTTAAAATGAAAATTTAAATAAAAAATGACATGACCTGTCAAAAATTGACATATGGTTGTATTCAGAATTGATTTCTAAGACAAAATATGTAAAAATATATAGGGTGTCCCGTTTCAAAATCGAAAGTTAAGGTAATTTCCGGTGAAACCGGAAGTGAAAAAAAGTTGTTTGATATTTCAAAAAATTGCAAATTTTGTTTTATGCATGATCTCCAAATTTCATTTGGATAGCTCAAGTATAAAAAAGTTAAGGGGGGTGTACCACCTTCCTGAAACACCCGGTATAGCCCAGTCAAATAATAAATGTAAATTGCAATAAATGTACACGGGCTGATATTTTAAAGGGTAGTAGTGGATGGTAACAGAACACTTCTGTTAGTTTTTCACCGGGTGATTTGCGTAAGGGGTGTCCGCTATCTTGAATTTTAGGGGTGAGTGCGGTTATCTCGATAAAAATGAATAATACCAATTTTGTGGAGAAGAAAATTTGCAACAATATTTGTTGGAATCATTTTCTTAATATATTAATAACAATCGAGTTATAAATAAGTTTTCAACATTTTAGTATTTAGTTTTTCGTCCTCGAACCGTGAATTATCACCTTTAAGTTAATTTTTCTCGAAAACGCTTAATACTATAGTATTACAAGAGTACCTTTTTTATGTATTTTGACCTGAGAAATCAAATTCTAAAAATAAAGTTACAAAAAAAATACATAGAAAAGGTTTGGAACAAAAAACTGAAAATCCCCTTTCGTTTCGCACACCCGTGGTTAAAATAACTACATGAAAATAACATACGAAGATAGACCTTATTAAGATTAGTTCACGTGCAAAACCTCGTTGCTATATCTCAAAGGGTTCCTGAGTTATTAAATAAAAACCGAATATTTTAGGCACTTTATTTATGTTTATAGGAACTTTTTGTCATATTTTCTGATGTAGATGTTAACCGCTGGGGTGTTTTATCGAAGGACCTTTGTGACGTGAGGCGAAAGGGACTTACTTGTATTGTTCCAGGTGTCTTCTTGTACTTGGGCCCAAGATGATGTTTCCTCGGAGAAGTGGCGTAAGCCCTATTTGCAACTCGTTCTACGCGAAATGTTATTTATTGGATGTATTTTCCATAGCGTGATTCATTACGAATAACTATTGTTATTTTTGTTCTTTGGAAGCGATAGTGGCGTTAGTATCGCGCCCCTGATGAATTTAACGTATTGTCCGGACCGTGCTGTTTTACGAACTCATTCAAATTACACTGAAATATCGCCTGACGCCAGCAACTTCAGGTAGTACGTCATGCGCATGAAACCTTATATTTGTCCGCATAAGGGACCTATCAAAATCTACTATATACAGGATGAAAACTAAACAGTAGAATAACACCTTAAAATTTCGGACCCTATTTTAAATACACCGTATATATGCACGGTTAGTAGTAGTAGTAAATTTTTAGGTTGGCCAAAGCCGGACAACTAGGCTATTTCTGGCCCTTTTTGTCACCCCAGGCAATCCCAGCCATTTACTAATTTGAGTCATCCTTGAACCTGTCCGTCCTTTCAATAAAGGTCAGGATATTGGCCCAGGGGAGATCTCTTAGTTCCTCTTGGTTGAGTCTTTGAGTTTCAAAGACTTGCAACCTGATCCTGTCGTATCTGACACACTCGGCTAAGTAATGAGAGGATGTTTCATCCTCTCCGCACTTTGGGCATAGCGGACTCTCTAGAATCCGCATTGTTGCCAGGTGCTTCCTTAGCTTGCAGTGGCCCGTGAGGACCCCTACAAGTTGCCTGAGTGCAGTTCTTCCTTTTTCCAGCAAACAGTCGGTCTTTGATTTGCTTGGGCCAGCCAGGAAGTCCCTAGCTTGCCGACAACCGTCGACCGCCCTCCATTGTTCCTTTAGCTTGGCATATGCACGGTTAATACATGTGCTGTTAAAACAGGCGCGGTTTATGTCTAGCGCTGTAAATGTGGGCGCGGTAAATGTCTCGGCGCGGTTATCGTGGTCACCCAAAAATGCCTTGAAAAAATTATAATACTCTTCTATTTGAAAGCTATGAAGAGTATGAAAGGGGTATCAATATTCTCAATATACTTGGACTATTAATTACACAAATACACAACAACAACAGCCAAACAGGTATATTATGTACCTCAAAGGCTTTTCAGGCGAAGCCTATTCAAAATTTAATCGAACCCACTAAATCATTTTGCACGAGTTTCACAACGTATTAAACGCCCTCTATAACTCTGTATTGTTGAAGTTTCTTTTCACAATTTATATGTTTTTTAATAAATAAGTTCTCTGTAACTTTTTTGGTTTTGAATCGACTTCTTGCAAAAGTAATTAGGTCAAAATACATAAAAACCTTGGTACTCTTGTTGTTATAATGTAGGATTAATTATTTTTGAGAAAAATTTATTTGAGGTTAAAATTTCACGTTTTGAGGGCGAAAAATTAAATACTAAAATGTTAAAAGTCAAAATTTCAATGATGCGGGGTGATTCTACATCAAAAACTAAGAACAAGAACAATAACTTATGTACATATAGGTCCAAGAATAGCTAAACAAAATTATGTACCTCAAAGGCTTTTCAGGCGAAGCCTATTCAAAATTTAATCGAACCTACTAAATCATTTTGTACACAACGCATTAAACGCCCTCTATAACTCTGTATTGTTGAAGTTTCTTTTCACAATTTATATGTTTTATAAAAAGTACCTTCTCCGTAACTTTTTTTTTTAATCGACTTCTTGCAAAAGTAAATAGACCCATCTTCATATGTTATTTTCATGTACTTATTTTAACCAGGGGCGTGCGAAACGGGGGCCTTATCAGTTTTTTGTCCCAAACTTTTTTCTGTGTTACTTTTTGTAATTTTATTACTAGAACATGGTTTCTCAGGTCAAAATACATAAAAACGTAGGTACTCTTGTTGTAATAATGTAGGATTAATTATTTTCGACAAAAAAATATTTGAGGGTAAAATTTCACGTTTTGAGGGCGAAAAATTAAATACTAAAATGTTAAAAACCAAAATTTCAATGATGCGAAGTGATTCTACATCAAAAACTAAGAACAAGAACAATAACTTATATACATGTAGGTCCAAGAATAGTTAAACAAAATTATGGACGAGTTTCACAACGCATTAAACGCCCTCTATAACTCTGTATTGTTGAAGTTTCTTTTCACAATTTATATGTTTTTTAATAAGTACCTTCTCTGTAACTTTTTTTTTTGAATCGACTTCTTGCAAAAGTAATTAGGCCCATCTTCATAGGTTATTTTCATGTACTTATTTTGACCGGGGGCGTGCGAAACGGGAGGCCTTATCAGTTTTTTGTCCCAAACTTTTTTCTGTGTAACTTTTTGTAATTGAAGTCCGTGTAAAATCCGTGTAAAATAATCAAAAATTTCGGTTATTTTCGATAAGATTTTAGATTATCAGAAATTTCAAATATCTTACTCTCGTAAAAATATTTGTACCTATGTATATAATATTTTTAAAAGAATTTGAATTGTAAAAACTGTAAAAACTAAATAGTGTTTTTTTCTTGTTCCAGGTGTCGGGAATCAGCACAGAAATATTTAAGCAGATAGAAACAGTTGAAAACGACCACGATGCTTCCACCGCAGCCGCCTTGGAGGTAAAGTAGACAAAATTAAATTTAATTATTTAAGGGTTGTTTTTTCATTTGCAAATATTCTAACTCTGCATCACAAATGGGAAAAAAGGATCGTTCTTTGTCCAAGATTTCTCAGGGAGTCTCTGAGAATAACTGATATATTTCAAATCAAACAAATCGAAATGAAGATGGAGTAAGAAATCTAACTTTCCCCTTGTAGACCAGGCGGTATCTGTTTTAAAACACCCATGTTTGGGTAGATCGTATACCATTCGATATTTTTGGATGAATGGGTCCAGAATATCACTAAAAATGATAATTTCACTATGCGCATAAAATCAACCCTGTGCGTAACTTTTTATATAACAAAATGTTGCAAAATCGAGAAAAATTTCATGTTTTTTCTCCTTTTCGTGCATATATCTCTGGAACTGTTTATTGCAGACAAATATTGAAAAGGAAAAAAAGTTTTGAAATTAAATTTTATATATCATAATTGGTTGCAAATTGAAAAAATAATTATTATTATGAAAAAATAGTAAAAATCACAGAAAAGGATTAGAAAAATCGAGTTTTTTTGGGATTTTTTTTCGGACACTTAAAGTATACGTATGACCTTTAAAATTGGCACAAGAAAACTTTATGGTGTGCTAAATCATCACACCAAATTTCATCAAAATCGGTCTGATAGTTTTTGCACAATAATTTTGCAATCTGAATTAAAAAAAAAAAATGCAAACTTTCAAAATCATACAAAATTGAACGTAAAGCCCTTAGATACTTGAAAATTTAAACACGTATAGAAGAGAGCTTAAACTTTCAAATGATGTTTGAAAAATTAAAATCCGTTAATTAGCAGAGCCTACGCAGCTGTTTAAACATTTGTCGAATTTATAAACAATTAGAATAACTTTATGAATTTTAGATGAATTTGTTTTTTTTAATATAGAGGAAATGCGCCTAATTTCGGATGGTTTCCAAATTTCGGATAGTAGTGTATTTAAGATACTGTGTGCAAAGGTAAACAGAAACCTACTTTTATGTGAAGCCAAAAGTCAAACTAAATCCGTCCTGTAATATGATAACGGTAAAGCTTCTCCCCTTTAAATGGCAGCACAAATCGTTTATATTGCAAATGGCAGTTTTGTGCTTAGTTGCATTATTATGCTTGTTTATTTTATAAATAATCGTTATAAAAGTTCGTGATTCTGTCTTGGGTAAGTTATGATGTTAGTTAAGTTGATCCACTATTCATAATTAAGCAATTTGAAAACGTAAACATTCTACAAATTTCTAATCTAAAAAGCAGAAAGTTGCCTAATTTTGGATAGACCATTTTTGTGCATTTCATTCCCAATTTCGGATATCCGCAAGGTAATTATTATTCAGGATAACCAACCATTAATTATTATTTTTATAATGATACAACAAACTAAGATAAACAATGTTGAAAAAACGAAAATTACCTAAGATACTAAGATATTCGAAATTGGGAATCTAAAATTATAGTTCCTATAGTATTTCGTAGAAAATTGCTTAATGATTAAATTACGTTTTAAATGTGAAGGAATAACAAGAAACATAAGCAATGGGGTCCAGATCTACTCTTGAAAAAAATTTTTCGGATATGTCCGAAATTAGGAGCCCTTTTTCAAATGCACAAAAATGCGCTGATTTTTTTTAACCGTGTTTTTTGGAAAAAATAAACTGTAATAAAATTGCTTTTATAATAAATCATGGTTCGCTATAATAAGTTGTATCTGGTTATATAAAAAAAATATTAAAAAGTAATACCGAGTATTAAATATTGAATACATTGTAAATGGTATCCGAAATTAGGCGACTTTCCTCTACATTGAAAGTATTTGAAAAGACGCCTCCTTTAAAAAAAAATTATGATAATTCGTTCATTAGTTTCGAAGTTATGATCGTTCAAATTTGACCACCATTTACACTGAAACTACAAGGGCATAAGGGCTGTTTTTTTACAACTACCTTTGTTATTCCGAGTACTTACCAGACATTAATTTGCAATACTTACGATAATGTTAATTAAAAAAGCTCAAGTTCGCGTGAAATCGTCGAAAAGTATACGAGAAGTTCCGTCCGACTAGAAATTAAAATCACGAGTTCTAATAGCAACAAAAAGAAGATATCGATTAGCAGTTTTTTCATATCGTTTCTTATTGTAATTTAATAGTTCTTTTATAAGTTAATTATTATTGTATGTTATTAATTATATAAAAGATATTTTAGAATTGCTCAAAAAATGTTATAAACAATTTTTTCCTAAAATACATTGTATTCGAGATATTAGCGTTTAAATCAGTAAAATGTTTTTTTTTAGCATAGCTTAATTCTAAAACGATTTAAAAAAAATGTATTTCAAATAAAAGCCTTTTTTAAGCCCTATAAAAATGCTATATACAGTTTTTTTGCGTCAGGTGTCCATCTCTCGCTAGGTTTCAGTTTCAGTGCAAATGGCGGTTAAATTTGAACGATCATAACTTCGAAACTAATGAACGAATCATGATATTTTTTTTTAAGAAAGCGTCTTTTCGAGAACTTTCAATATACAGGGTGTTCCGTGAGGAAAAGGAAATATTTAAAGAATATGTTGTATAGGTCAAAATAAGAAAAAAAGTTCCCATAAACATATGTCCACAAACGGCTCATAAGGGAGCTACGCCCCTTCAAATGGGGTACCAAAAATTTAATTTTTAATTAATAACTTAGGAACCCTTTGTGTTATAGCAACAAGGTTTTGCATGTGATCTATTCTTAATAAGGCCTATTAGCCAATGGTATTTGCATGTAGTCACTTAAACCAGGGGCGTGTCTAATCACTTTTTGGCCCCAAACTTTTTTCTGTTAAAGTTTTTTGTGGGTTTATTATTGGAATAGTATTCTTTAGGTAAAAACACATTAAAAAGGTACTCTTGCTAAAATACTTTAGGATTAACCGTTTTCGAGAAAAATACAATTAAAGGCAAAATTACAAGTTTCAAGAACCAAAAATTAAACACCAAATTGTTGAAAACCAAAATTTCAATGGTGTAGGTTAACTGTACACCAAAAACTAAGAAAAAAAGTTTGTATACAGGTAATTCCAAAAATCAGTGATAAGGGAGTTATGGTCTCCAAAATTTTTGAAGGGTGATGGTACCTTTAAAATCGATTTTTGAACCTACATGTATAAAACTTTTTTTCTTAGCTTTTGATGTAGAATCACACTGCAAAATTAAAATTCTGGTTTTTAACATTTTAGTTTTAATTTTTGGTTCTAGAAAGGTGTAAGTTTGCCTTTAATTGTATTTTTTTCGAAAACAGTTAATCCCATGGTATTACAACAAGAGTACCTTTTTTATGTGTTTTTACCTTGGTTATAATATTATAAAAATAAACCCACAAAAAAGTTGAGCAGAAGAAGTTTTGGGCAAAAAAGTGATAAGACCCCCCATTACGGACGCCCCTGGTTAAAGTAACTACATGCAAATACAATTGGCTGATAGGCTTTATAAAGCATAGATCACGTGCTAAACCTCGATGCTTTAACACAAAGGGTTCCGAAGTTATTAATAAAAAATCGAAATTTTGGGACCCCTTTGAAGGGGCGTAGCTCCCTTACGAGTCGTTTTTGGACATTTGTTTATAAGAACTTTTTTCTTATATTGACCTCTAGAATACATCCTTAAAATATTTCCCTTTCCTCACGGAACACCCTGTATATTAAAAAAAGAACGAATTCATTGAAAATTCATTCAAGTTATTCTAATTGTTTATAAGCGCAAAAATTTGATAAATGTTTAAACAAGTGCCTAGGCTCTCCTAATTAACGGATTTTAATTTTTCAAAAATCATTTGAAAGTTTGAGCTCTCTTCTATATGTGTTTAAATTTTCAAGTATCTAAGGGCTTTATGTTCAATTTTGTATGATTTTTAAAATTTGCATTTTTTTTAATCCGGATTGCAAAATTATTGTGCAAAAACTATCAGACTGATTTTGATGAAATTTGGTGTGATGATTTAGCACAGCATACAAAAAGTTTTATTGTGCCAATTTTGAAGGTCCTACGTATACTTTAAGTATCCGAAAAAAAATCCCAAAAAAACTCGATTTTTCTAACCCTTTTTTGTGATTTTTACTATTTTTTCAATAATAATTATTATTTTTTCGATTTGCAACCAATTTTATTATATATAAAATTCAATTGCAATTTTTTTTTCCTTTTCAATATTTGTCTGAAATGAACAGTTCCAGAGATATGTGCACGAAAAAGAGAAAAAACATGAAATTTTTCTCGATTTTGCAACATTTTGTTATATAAAAAGTTACGCACAGGGTTGATTTTATGCGCATAGTGAAATTGTCATTTTTAGTGAAATTCTGAACTCATTCATCAAAAATATCGAATGGTATACGATTCACCCATCTCAAAACAGATACCGCCTGGTCTATTGTTTCTGCAGCAGGCCCCCTCAAGCGACGCAGTTTCTAAGAAGCACAAGCAGTTTTTTAATAGTTACTTAATCAAGTAATGTAGGCATAATAGCTTAGATTAGGTCAAAACAAGAAATAAGAAAACAATGGGAGGCATAGCGTAGTATGGGAGGCATAGCGTAGTATGGGAGGCATAGCGTAGTGGCTAGCGCGTATGCATAGCAAGTCTACTATCGTGAGTTCGATTCTCACTGGCGCCGATTTGCCTTTTTCAGTTAATTAATAATTAATTGAAATTTGTCGAAGGCGATAAGTGAAACGGACACTCCCTAGAAACTGGTTCGAAAGTCAGTATAAGCCGGTGGTTCCCTCTACTACTACCCCACACGAGTCCTGGACTTAGGGGATGCTTACTTAAGTAGAATAGTACGAGCTTAAACAAATGTAATGTAATGTAATGTAATTTAATGTAATGTAATGTAATTTAAGATTTATGTCTTTTCTCACTTATGCTCAGTAACGATATGCCACACATCAAAATAACCTATAAATTTAATGGGAGGATTGGTGTAGTGGTCTACCGCGTCTGTACATGACAAGTCTACTAGCCAACTAGCGTGAGTTCGATTCTCACTGGCCGTTTTGCCTTTTTCAGTTAATTAAAATTTGAATTTAGGCGAAGGCATAAGTGAAGCGGACACTCCCTATAAAAACTTGTTCGAAAGTCAGTATAAACCGGTGGTTCCCTCTACTACTAGCCCAGACTAGTCCTGGACTTAGGAGATGCTTAATTAAGTAGAATAGTACGAGGTTAAACAAACATGTAATGTGACATGTAATGTAAAATTCGTTTTTGAAAAACATCTTAAGAATGGCTGAAAAATGTTTGACATATTTTAGGAGGTAGATCAAATCTATTCCCCTACTATAAAAAAATAGCTGCTAACTGTTACAAACTGCTTGTGCTCGAGGTCTGCAGCAAGGGCAAGGGGGAAGTAAGATTTCCTGCTCCCGATTTAATTTGAGTAAAAAAATAGAACGTTTGAAATTTTAAATTTATCAGATATGCTGAGATTTTCCGTGAAAAAAGAACGACCCTTTAACTAAATTAAAAGCAGATAATGAACAATTTAATTTTTCAAATTAGAAACCGAAAATTTAATTATAAAATCACCCCATTTCAAACTTGATGATTAGTTTTTAATACTTCAGAGAGGTATTCAAAATTTATTTGCTTCTGAATTTCTTTAAAACTGTATCTTTTTTAAATTTAATGGTCTTTTTTTTGTACTTTACTAGATTAACAAATAGCCTTTAAAGGCTAATAATATATCTAAAAGGATAAGGAATAAGAATAAAGTTGCCTAGAAAAATATTAAAATATTGTATACAACTGTTTTTCTAGTTAGTGGAATTTTAGCTGTTCTTTAAAAAATCAGCTATTGCTTTCCCTCTATGAAAATTTTCAAAATTTCGGAAAGCCTTGTATTCGTGCAAAAATTTTCAATTTTTTTTGTGTATTTCTACGTCTTATGACGTTTTATGACGATATAAATCAATTTCGGGCAAAAAAAAATTGTCTGTCGATCCGTCGGTCGGTCTGTCCAGGAAATCTTGTGGGCACGATAACTTAAGAACGCTTTAAGCCAGAGACTTTAAATTTGGCATACAGGTATGTTACCAAAAGTTTTCGCTCGGGATTGTTTTTGGTGAACATTGGTGTGCGGCAAGGGGGGCAAATGGGGAAAAATACATTTTTTTTTACAAAAAATTTGAAAATTGATGTATGGGGGTTTTCAAGGTTGCTGAAATTGAATCTGATAATAAAAAATTTTTAACTCCACCCCCACGGGGGTCGGGGGGTAAATATTTTAAAATATTTTCAATATTTTTGTGAAGATTCGTATATAGGGGTTTTTGTGGTCGACAAATATAAATCTGATAATATTATTTTCCTAATTTCACCCCTGAGGGGTGGGAGGTAGTTTTCGTGAATACTGGTGTATTGGGGTTTTTGCGGTCGCTGAAAGTGAATCTGATAATAAAAATATTCTAAATCCACCCCCTGAGGGGTGAGGGGTAGTTTTCGTGAAAATTGTTATATTGGGGTTTTTGAGGTTGTTGAAAGGGAATCTGATTATAACACAATTCTAACTTCACCCCCAAAGGGACAGAGGGTAGTTTTCGTGAAAATTGGTATACTAAGGCTTATATGGTTGCTGAAAGTCAATCTGATAATAAAAAAAGTCCATTTTACGGGCCGAGGTGACAAATGGGAAAGCTCTTTTACTGGGCAGTGTATTTTTCTTATAAACTCTAATTTTGTATTTACCATTACCTATAATAATTCGTGTACAATTGTATTCTTAAGATTTAAATTATTTTACATTCTATTGTCTAAATTTCTGTACAATTTGTAATTCAGCACACGTTTCTATTATAGTTACAATTAATCATCGAACAATATTAATAACAAGCCGTGAAGATATCTAATGCATATCCATAGTATGTTATTCATAGTATTTTTATGCAACTTTTTATTTTTTGTTTTAGTTTTTTTTCTCATTTTTTTATGTAATTAAATGTATACGGGGTGTCCTAACTCTATGTACCCATCGATTTTCTCGTAACCTAAAAGAGATAATCAAGTTCTGAGAAAACCATCTTAAATAAGATAACTTAAACTATCTTTTAGCATATCGTCGGCTTACAAGTAAAGAGCACTAAGTCCAAAAACATGGTTTTGAGATATTGACAAATTTAACTTTCGCTGTTGGTTTTTAATTTTTGTAATAATTGTTACAAAAATGCACGTTTCGCCAAACAAACACTAAGTCGCTTAGTGCAGAAACATTTGAAATAATCTACAAGTAAAACGCACTAAGTGCACTAAGTGACTTAATGCCTATTGCCAGATAAAACTTTATTCAAAATCAAACTGGTGCGTTTTGTATAGTGGGAACTCTCTTGGCAGTCCACCTAGAAGTTAGTTCGGTTTACCTGTACATAGATCATCAAAAATTAATTACAGTACCATAAAAATCCCATTTCTGCAAAAAAGTGACTTAGTGCCTTTTACTTGTAAGCCGACAATATATTTGATACTTTCAGCTCTTGAAATGTGGGCAGGGGGCTTGGAGGGACATTTTTTTTTAATAAGAGGGGTCGTGTGATACATCATTTTAAAGCTTTTAAAGCTAAAATTCTCAATTTGACTATACATTTTTTAATTTTTTTTTGGGTTTAAAATATTGTTGAAAATGGGTATTTTTGTCAAAATCTAACAGTTTTTTAAATATTACCAATTTCATGATACAAAAACTTAAATTATACTTTTAAACTAATTTTAATTGACTTAAATAAAAATATACAAAAAAAACTTTAAAAATCGCATTTTTAGCATAAAAAAATAAAAAATCAAGACCTTAAAAAAATTGTTTAAAAAATTAAAAAATATACAGTCCAATAAAGAATTTTATTTGCTTTAAAATGATGTATCACACGACCTCCCTTTTCATTTAAAAAAATCCCCCCATGCCCCCTGACCATATTTTAGGAGCTGAAAATATCAAATATATGCTAAAAGATAGTTTAAGTTGTCTAATTTAAGATAGTTTTCGCAGAACTTGATTATCTCTTTTAGTTTTTGAGTAAATCGCTAGGTAAATAGAGTTGGGACTCGGTATGTATGTAGAAAAATAACAAATATACAGGGTGATTATTTTAAAAGGATCCTCCCCAAATATCTTACAAACTAAGCAAAATATGAAAATTGTAAAAAATAAGTCAATTTTTTTTGAGAGGAAAATTTAAGAATTTTATTTTGGGGGTTTTCGCTCCTTAAGTCCCAGCTACCCCAACATTAGAACCCACAGATTAAATATTGAGCTATTTTTGTAAACATTTTGTACGAAATATTTTAAAATAAAATCATCCACCCTTAGCTTAAGGGTTGGTATATTTAATTTTTCTTTTAACCAAGACATAGCATTTTTTTAAGCTCTGAAGTATCACAAGATGGGGGTTGCTATTTCAGATTCCAATGTTGGGGTAGATAGGGGTTAGGAGGTGAAAGTTACAACACCCAAAATTATATACCTTAATCTCCCCCTCGAAAAACTAAATTGACCTGCTTTTTAGAAATTTATATTGTGCTTAATTTGCGAGATATTTGGGGTGGATAGTTTTCAAATGATCACCCTGTATACAATAAAACCAATTAAAAACTATTTATTCTCCAACGTTTCGAGTTTTGATGTAAACTCTTCCTCAGCAAGAATAAAAAAATAAAAAAATTATAGATATTTGATATTTGACAAATTCAAAAAAGTGAAAAAGTACCTTTGTAGCTGCATCAGCGAAGAGTACAGTAACACAAAAGATACATCTGTTTTACTCAAACGGAAATTTATATCAAACGCAACAATATTATTGTAGTCATTGATTTAATTTCCAATAAGTCACTGTTTTATCCACCCATTATAATATTTACAATTAATTAAACTCAGATTTCCATATTGTAGATAGTATTGACTACGTTTACACGAGACACTAATACCGTAGTTATATAGTTCTCGCATGAAAGAGTCTCTGACGCAAGGGGGAGGAATCATTCGCGCTCTCTTCTTTCCGTCAAGAGCGTTACAAGGCGTGCGTGCTTACAACGGGCCTCCCTCTTGCACACACATTCCAAACATATTTCCGGTAGCTAAAGATCCGTGCGTCAAACTTTAACTACGGTATTTCTTAATGCCGATTAAATCCCCCACCTATCTTGAAACCAAAAAAGTTGCATATTTCATGGATTTAAAATCAAAAAAGTTGCTACGTTTTACCCCAATTCACCCCCTTAGCCCATCCAGATTTTTAAGAACACTTTTTATAAACACTGAGAATATCGTCGGCTTACAAGTAAAGAGCACTAAGTCCAAAAACATGGTTTTGAGATATTGACAAATTTTACTTTCACTGATGTTTTTTAATTTTTGTAATAATTGTTACAAAAATGCACGTTTCGCCAAACAAACACTCAGTCGCTTAGTGCAGAAACATTTGAAATAATCTACAAGTAAAACGCACTAAGTGACTTTTTCAAACTGGCAGTCCACCTAGAAGTTAGTTCGGTTTACCTGTACATAAAGATAAAGATAAAGATATGTTTATTGCTCCTTCGTTTTTACATGAAAAAAATGTCCAGCAAACGTCAATTAAAAAATGAAATTATTAAATTATACACTGGTACATATAAGTACCTAACATTAAATATTAATAGAATTTACATTACAGTTCAAAAATTCTTCAAGTGTGTAAAACGGGTTATTCGAAAAATAACGTTTAATTTTTTCTTTAAATTTCCGAGGGCCCAGATCAGTAAAAGAACGAGGTAACTTATTGTAGGTTTTGATTCCTAGATACCTGGGTCCCTTTTCAAATCTGGCCGTTTTATGCCTAGGCATGCTAAGAGCATGAGGTTGCCTAGTGTTAATAGAGTTTAGATCCCTATTTGCCACAAATTTTTCCTTATTTTGGTGAAAAAAAAGTATCAAATTGTATAAGTACAGTGAATAAACGGTCATTATTTTGTTATCTATAAATAATTGTTTACAGTGACTTCATAGATCATCAAAAATTAATTACAGTACCCTAAAAATCCCATTTTTGCAAAAAAGTGACTTAGTGCCTTTTACTTGTAAGCCGACGATATAATCCGATCCTATTTTTTACTTTTCTTTGTAATCAAAATTTTGGTATTATTTACCCATTGTTATTTTACTGAATACTGTAACATACTGTAAACTAAATCAATAATTCAACTTAAAGTATACCTTACTATAACTGTGATACAATTTACCAATTGTTAAAGTAATTTTTACTACAACATGCTCGTATTAATAAACACTCGTTCCATATAAAAAGTTATTGTATATAATACTTACATTGTAGTATTTAATATCACAAGAAAAGTATTAAATACCAAATGTCGCGACTATGATACAGATGTTTGGAAGAACACTATAATACAAAGCAAAGTACTTAATTTTTTTAAAAATTACTTTTTATATAAATAATATCAGCATGCCCATAGTGGGTACTCTTTTGCTGGGCTTAAATAAATAAATCACTTATTATGAGCAGTACTCGGCGAATTTCCAGTACTCGCATCGGCGCTGCGTCGACTCTAGCTTTGACGCGATTTATTTATTTTTATCTTGATTTTTTTTAATGATTCCATTTAAACGAGTAAGCTGGGAAAAAAAGTTATCGATAAATAAAAATTAAAAACTTTCGTATTCTTAAAAGATAAAAATCGAATGTCGGTTTTTTCTTTGAAAAGCACCGTTATATATACATATGTATAGTCAATATTGTTGTGTATAACAAATTAGTCGTCAAATGTTTCGATTTAGTGACCTTTATAAAAATTTTCCTCATAATTCGGCAAAATTATTCCGTAAGCCTATGTTTCTGTGTTTATTTACAACGTCGATAACTGAGTTTACGCTGACTACTGATTATGAGACATTATCCCATCTATTCAATTACAAATCTCAGTTGATTTAAGACCCCCCGTGGCGCAAATTAAATCGTTATGTTATCAACTAAGAGTCTTTAATGTAATTTATACAATAACCAAGGCCTGGCAAGGGTGGAATAAGGGACTTTTTCGGCACAGGCTGTCTGCCTCTTTATGTTAAATTTTCTGCTTTTATATGAAAAGCAGCTTTCGAGGACAGAGTTCATTTTTAGCGAGTTTTAAGAAAACTAAATATACAGGGTGTATGGTACATGGATAGAAAGTTTTAAAGGGGGTGATAGAAGAGCTTATTGTGAGTCTTTTAGACCAAATATACCCTTATACAAAGTCTCATCGTTTTTGAGATATCGGCCTTTTTAGATATTTCTAAGAAATAGTTGAATTTTTCCATAGACAAAATAAACAAATAGATTGATTTTTGACCGTGTAGATAATGAATTTATTAAACACACTGATTTGATTTGAGGTTAAAAAATAGTATATTAAAGTACTAGTTTCATAACATAAGTTTTTAGCGCACGAGTACAAGTTTAGAAAACGAGCCGCTTGCGGTGAGTTTTCTAAAGTACTATTGCGCTAAAAACGTGTTATGAATGACAATTTATTCTATTTTGTTCTAAAATTTAAAAAAAAACTTACATTTAAATTGATGACTGATTTAGGGATTTTTGTTTCGAATTGGCATTACATTTTTCGCCATGTTTTAAATTCTAAGAACGGATATTATTTTGATATATTTTATAGTCATTTCTTCTCTTTTTCACTGCAACTAACTAAGCCACAATTTTAACACGGTAAAATATAACTTTAATTAAAGTTTAATTTTCTACAAAATTTTGTGTTTAGGTTATATTTTACCGTGTTAAAATTGTGGCTTAGTTAGTTGCAGTGAATTAATTAACCCGACTTTCACAATTGCACGGCAAACGTCAAGAGATAGACTTCGGTCTGTTGCCAAACCAAAAAAAAAAAAATCAGAGACCTCTTATGGGCCTATAAGAACACGCAAAATGCGTGTGATTATGAACTTATAAAAGTCGCAAAATAGAAAAAAAGGACTTTTAGAGAGACAAACAAGCCGTGAAGATATTTAATGTAACGTATTCCATCATAGTAGTAGTAGTAGTAAGGGTGGGGAGGCTACAAGCCAGGCAACTAGGCCATTATGGCCCTTTTTGCCAGCCCCGAGCTGTCCCAGCCACACATCTACCCTACTCCCTGCCTAAACCTGCCGGACCTCCTTATAAAGGTCGCGATATCTGTCCAGGCAAGGGTACGCAACTCCTCTCTTCGGAGAGTTGCCACTCCGAAGATCTCCTGTCGTATTCTGCCGAACCGATCGCATTGTCCTAGGAAATGGAAGGGCGATTCTTCGTCTATCCCGCAACCCGAACAGACGGGGTCGTTACCGACCTTCATCTTGAACAGGTGCCTTCCTAGTCCACAGTGACCCGTGAGGATCCCTGTGAGTTGGCTGATCGTGGCTCGGCTTCTTCCTAGTAGCCACGCGGTTTTTGACTTGCTTGGACCGGAAAGAAAGTCCTTTGCCTGTCTGCAGTTCGTGACCGTTGACCAGCTTTCCCTTAGTTTTTCTCCAGCCCACGTGTTGAGGGCTGATGTGACTTGTTTCCTTGTAATACCAAGCATGGGTTCGGGTCCCATGCACGGAGTCTCGGCTCCGAGCCTGGCAAGTTCGTCTGCCTTCTCGTTGCCTGGTATCCCGCTGTGTCCAGGGACCCATACAAGGTGGACTCTTTTATTCCTCGCTAGCTCCTCCAGGGCTTCTATGCATTCCTGCACAAGACTGGATCTTGTGCCGGGTGCACTGAGAGCCTTGAGGGCTGCTTGGCTGTCGGAGCAGATGTATACATCTGATCCGTTACTCCCTAGAACCTCTTCGCATCTTGCCGCTTCCTGTATCACGTATTCCATCATACTATTGCATTTTTCCAAATATATAAATGCAAGCTAAAATTATTTAAAACTCGAAATAAAATATTTCTGTCAATGAGATAATAACTACTTTCCCTGTAGGCCTAGGTTTATTTTAACAAAAAATCAAGTTTATTTTTTTTTAAACAAAACAACGTTTGAAAAAAAAATCAAAAAATATCAAAAATATATAAAATTAATTTTTTATTCTTTTTTTTTTTCAAAAAAACGAAAAAATGTGGGAAAATACAATAATGGTCCTGTTTTGTGTGGAATCTTGCGTAGAATTTTTAGACTATGTAGACAATGAGAAAGGGTTTTATTAAGCACATTCATTAAATATTCTTCTCTGAATATTAAAAGCAGTCTATACAGAAATAATCGTATATTAAAATATTAGTTTCATTACGCGTTCGCTTGCGGCGATTTTTTTAATGGACAAGTGTGCCAATAGCATAATAAAACAAATATTTTATACTATACTATACTATACTCCGTCCAGTTATGCAAGATAGTAAGGGACGCGGCCCGTTTTACAAAACAGAGCGCATAAATAGCAAAATTATGCATAAATCGTAGTGTATCAAAAATTTAACAGATGTCGGTACTGTTTTCCTGGAAAGGGCCTATCCAAAGACTCGCATAACAAGCATAGTACATAAGAATTGCGATGCCAGGATTGGCTTGATGTATCGTCATGTATCTTGTAATGGTTGTTATGCGAGCCTCTGGATAGGCCTTAAGTTGTAATTGTAACCTAAAAATTTGACGTTTTCCTTGTGTTCAATATAATTTAAGTTTGTACAATATGTAGAATATGCTAATTTATTGTGAGTGTATGAAGAATAAACCAAAAAAGTACCTTTTTCAATGCCATACAATATAACATTAAGTTTAACCATTTTTTTATGTAACTTTCTCTCCTTTTATTAGCTTTAACGACCGTCAATCATTGTAATAGACAAAAAATATCACAATATTTTATATTTTAAAAGGTACAAGTTTTTTAACCATTGATGTAGCTTAAAAATCGCGGGAATTTTAAACAACTATCTTGCATAATTGGATGGACTTAAGTCTTTGTGTTGGAGTGGCTTTTACAAAAAAAAGACAAAAAAAGCATTTGGGAATTTTTTTCCAAATGTAATATTGCATGTTTCCAAATATAAAAAAAATACAAAACTTTTTTCGAAAAAAAAAAAAAAATAAATAAATAAAAGGGAAAATTTAACAATTTTTTTTTCAAAGTAAAATATTTTTAAAAATGATAACCTGATAAAAAATTATACAGTCGACCGTGTAGACCTGACCGGATAATTCGTTCTTGAGTTATCGCGTCCACAGGGCCGGATTCAGGGGGGGAAGATTCTTTTAGTTTACAATAAACGGTTTATTTATTTATACTCCCTCCAGAACGACAAGGTCGCCAAAACAAGCAAATATAAAGAGACTTTTTTTTTAATTTTAAGTTATAATTCGTAAAAAACTTTTCCTGCGGTGCTAGGCAATTCTATTTTTAGTCTCGAGCCTTTAATAACGAAAACTATACTCAAAAAATTACTGAACAAAATTATTTTATGGGATCATAATAAAATTATCGAAAATTAAATTTCATTACTTCTTGTGATATTACTGTTGAGAATATAATTTATATATATGTAGTATGCTGTACTGATAAGTGAAAATACCTTACCCCTACGATGGTTTTTTTTACCCCTCTTTTCTCTAATCTAAAATCGTGCTTATTGTTTGCTTTTTAATTTATAAAATATAACTTATTTGTGGATTAATACGTTATAATTAGGCACAGTTGTCCCCGAGCTCGCTTGGGTTAAAAAAAATTCGAACCAAAAGTTAAGGTTGGATCCTTGTAGTAATCGGTTTGGAGATAATATATCCGCCAACAGCCAAATCCAGAAAATTCGCTTTTGGCAGATAATGGTAACTCTTCTTTGAAGAGGTACATCTTTTACACCAATGATAATAGAAACCTGTTCAAGTGTATTTAGTTAGTATTTTTGACGCAGATTCCAAATATCTTTTCAAAAGTAAGCTATCTATTTTTGTTACGGAGAAAAACATAAATAAAAAAATGGAAAATTGAAATTTAGGGTACTTTTAAGCATTTACTTTTATTTAATTTTAGTAAATATATGACTCTAAAGTATAAATGAAGAAAATCTGTTTCTTTAACTTAATAAAAATGCTAATTAGAACTTAATTTATTAACCATTTTAAATTTGGGAACCTTTAGAAAAATCGATTGATTTTGATTATATTTTATTTTGTTGAGTAGTGTGAAAATTGCAATCCTTCAAAGTTTGACTTTTTAAATCATTTTATGGAATAAGTAAATCAGTGGTTATAAAACGGTTTAGAACATTGAATATAGTTCCTCCATCCGGCGGCGGTTCTAGGGAACCACGGCACTATGATACCAAATGTGTACTTGTTTGGGAATGATGCGAAACTCTCAACAAAATGAGGGTGCTAGGACACGAGGGTGTTGAAGGCAATGAGGCAGCAGACTCTCGTTCTAGAGAAGGGGCATGCACTCAATTTACTGGCCCTAAACCTTTAACAAAAGCCACCTGGTAAAGTCTACCAAAAAATGGGAAACCAAAATCATAGTTCGATATTGTAAAGACCAAAACAGGCCAAAATATTTATAAAATATGAACCTGAAAAAACAAGAAAAGTGAACTCAGCATTCCGGAAATAAAAACCAGTCATTGCCCTCTAAGATAACGCTTAAAAATTGACACCTGCTGTATATGCTCAGAAGCACCAGAAAAGGCCGAACACATTATCTGCTTTTGCAAAGTCATTGTTTGCAAAAAGCTACTATATCGAACAGGTATATCCAAAATCTGCAGATATATCCCAAGTAGCCCCAAAAATACTTTTGTCCTTCTTGGGAAGCCTAAAGTTATATGTAGATTAAATTATGAAGGGGATTCACAATAGATCTCATTGGTCGCAGTGACTTGAAAGGTACTATGTTGCCTCACAACCCCATTTGTATTGAATTGTATGATGTTTAAATATAACTTAATATTTTAAGGAGAGGCGTTCTTAGTAGTATCTGGCGAGCCTGCCTATTAAAATCTGTTTGAACCCACTATGTTAAGCAACAATACGAAAAATGTAATTTATTATTAATAATCGGTAAAATATAATACATACAGTTGTGTTTAACCATATTATAATTTTTTGTCTCCATTTTCCAATTTCATTGCTGACTTTTGACTTATTTATGTGTATTTGTATACATTCTAAAGATGAATAAACGAATTGAATTGAATTTAAAATATAATACAAAACGAGGAAGCCGAGGAAACATTAGGGAAAATAAATATATATCCCCAATGTCAGAACGTGTAGATTTAGGAAATAGTTAGAATGTAAATTGAATATAATTGAATTTCTAGTCTAATAAATTATCACAAATCAGTTAGTGATCACCGTTTTATTTCACCCTCTCTGATCAGCTGAAGGACTAGAAAGTCTTCTCCATCCTGCTTATTCAGAGAGTTACCTGATGTAAAATATAACTTACAAGTCTGGGTATATTGCTTGGATTTGTAATAATTATATTAAAAAAATAAAAAAATACAGACAATAAAACGTTTTTTTTTAAATAAAATTATTATGCTTTAATTTGCAAAAACTACTGTGCCAAACAAAATATATTATTATTTTATAAGATGTTAAAATATAAAACATAATAACTAACGTTAAATTATATTTAATAAAAAATGGAAAAAAATAAATTTAAATTAAAATAAAATATTTAATCTTATTGCAATACATGTATTAATAAATAAAAAAAACTTTAGACAATAGTCTATGCTGGCTACACATATTTTAAATCATTACTTAAAACAAAGATAGGGTTGTCAGAGTTTTATATAAATAAAACTTAACTTATTGAGAACCACTGCTTTAAAAAAGGACACTACCCAACAGACCGTAATTTCATCAATGATACTGTAAAAATAGCAGTTACTTTTTCAGGTTCTTAAGTTCAGAAAAAAATAATTTTTATAACTGTTAGTAGCGTATATATTTAGTTAAAAACATGAAATTTATTCAGGTTTAGTCGAAAGTATTATATTTGCTAAAATGTAATAAATAAAAATGCTTAAAAGTGCCCTAAATTTCAATTTTACATTTTTTTAAGAACGTTTTTCTCTGTAAACAAAAATGATAGCTTAATTTTGAAAAGATATTTAAAATCTGCGTCAAAAATACTAACTAAATACACTTGAACAGTTTTCTATTATCATTGGTGTAAAAGATGTACCTCTTTAAAGAAGAGTTACCATTATCTGCCAAAAGCGAATTTTCTGGATTTGGCTGTTGGTGGATATATTATCTCCAAACCGATTACCACAAGGATCCAACCTTAACTTTTGGTTCGAATTTTTTTTAACCCAAGGGTTCTCGGGGACTACTGTGTAGGAGGTATGTGTATTAAATATAAATTATATTCTCTCCCTAAATATCAATTCGTGATACTAGGTTAGGTACCGGTGCTTTTTTTTCAAATTTTACTCATATTAATCCCAATTTTCGTCATTGGGATTAATATTCGTAAAATTTATTTAAAAAACCACCGATACCTAACCTAGTATCACTTATGATCTTACCCCTGATAATTATTTTTTTTGCACTGACTTTTATTTCTTGTTTTTTACTATGTCGGTTTTTTTTATTAAAAAAATATTTTAAAGAAGATATTTAGTTATATTTTAGAGTAAAAAAACTTAGTGAAGAGTATACTTTATGAAATGCGAAAACTTAAAATCGTAGCTTGTTTGTTTTATCTAAAATTTTAAGCGCCTCAATTTCAAAGCTCTTACAAATTGTAAGCTACAATACCTATTGTACTGCCGTTTTAAAATTTTACTGAAATTCTTAATATTTGGGTAATTATAAATTAATACCTCCACGAATTTAAATCCGACGTTATTCATATTAGAGATTTCGAGCTCGAGCTAATTTAAAATGAAAGAGAATATTTTTAAGCTTAATGAGCATATGCTCAGGCATAACAGCATATTACATATCTTCACGGCTTGTTTTGTCTTTAAAACTGTAACAATGTAAGAAATTAAACAATATATTTTTTACATTTTGGAAGAGACGGGGTCATGAAAAAATATATTTTTTTTTGTGTATTTTTTACCTTTTAGGTGGTTTTTAAATTTTTTCTTTTATTGTGAATAATAAAAAAGTTATGTCCAGAAATATTTTTTTACATTTTAGGGGAGGGGGAGGGACCATAAGTTTGTAAAATTTTTTGTGTGTTTTTTCGTTACCTTTTACGTGATATTCGAGGGGCTGACCGCGTCTGAAATTTGTACAAAAGAGTTCCTTTTTGCAAAGAGTTTCTTGGAGTTCCTCCAAAGTTCCTTGGGAGTTCCTCCTGTGTTCCTTAAGAGTTCCTCTCTGGAAGGGGTAATTTTTGTCAAATAAGCCGTAGAAATTACCGCTGTGCAAGCACTACTGCCAAAAAAAAAGCTTTGTCCCTAACGGTTTCAACTTGGCAACTTGGCGACCCTACGAAAAAGAAGTTGGCGCCCAGAAATATACCTTCATAAAAAAGCTTTGTCCCTGGCGGTTTCTACCGAACTTGGCGCCCCTTCAAATAAAAATTGGCGCGGCGCCCCCCGATTTACCTTCACGAAAAAAGAGCTTTGTCCCTGACGTTTCTGCCAAACATGGCGCCCCTTCAAAACAAAGATTGGCGCCCCAAAATTGCCTTCAGGAAAAAAAGCTTTGTCCCTGCTGACGGTTTCTGCCGAAGTTGGCGCCCCTTCAACCCTTCAAAACAGAAATTATTGGCTCCCCACAATTGCCTTCCTTCAGAAAAAAAAAGCTTTGTCCATGACGGCCCTTCAAAAAGAAATTGGCGCCCCGAGGTAGGATGTTTTGATAAAATGTTTGTAACGGCTGATATAGTTATCTAGTTTAAACATAAGAACGTTAATCCACGTGGGTAGAAATTTGTACAAAAGAGTTCCTTTTTGCCAGAGAGTTCCTCCGTTTTGCAAAGAGTTCCTCCATTTTGCAAAGAGTTCCTTCATTTTGCAAAGAGTTTCTCCATTTTGCAAAGAGTTCCTCCTTTTTGCAAAGAGTTCCTCGGAGTTCCTCCAGAGTTCCTCCTGAGTTCCTTTGGCTTGTACAAAAGATTTCCTCGCGGTCAGCCCCTCGGTGATATTTAAATTTTTCTTCTACTGTAAATAATAAAAAAGTTATGATCAAAATAAATATTTGACCCCCTTTTACCCCCCTCACCTTAAGGTATAGTGTATTCATCATTTCCTTCTTTGCTTAATTTAATATTTCGTCACCTCAGTATTGGTTTGTCGTATCTCCAAAAATCCCATTTTCGGAAAATTGAGTTTTAAGATTGTTTTCTAAATATCTTGTAAATTTTATGCTGGATCAGTTTCAAGTCTTTTTCTTACAATAGTTTAATAAAAATACTATCCAAAAGTGTTTTTATTTAATTAATTAAATGTTCCATTTATTTTATATAAGAAAAACCAGATTTGAGATACGACAATCTAAGTTTTTTTTTTCAGTATTGGTTAGTCGTATCTCCAAAAAGAAACCAAAACTACTAATTAATTCGGACCATAATGACATGACTTTTATTTGGAAGAGTGCAGAAGGGTTATTAATGTTTGGAAATAAAGAACTTTTAATATTTACTTGATCAAGCACAACAATATCAATTTTTTTAAAAAAAGTAAGGTTATGTTTAGGATTTTTTTCTAAATAATTAAAAATCAATATATAAGTACAATTAAACCAAGTTTACTTAGATTTTTGTATAAGGCGTTGTTAAATTAGTATGGTTCACTAATTAACTTAAGTTTTTTATATTTTTTGTATATTTTTGCCCAAAATTTAGTTTGGAAATCTGAGAAATGGTCGCATCTCTATAAAAATTCAAACTATTTGCTCAAGTTACAAATCAATGATGTGACATTATTTATGAGGTATTTTAGTTTAAATTTAGCGCTCTTATGGGTTTAATAGTTCTTAAATTATGCGAAAAAACAGGTAGGTACATTCAAAAACACAATTTTTTTGCCTTCGCAGCTGCAATTTAACTACTGTTTTAATTAAAAATGATCGTTAATTTAAACAAAACGTTATTACTAATAATAATAATAGAATAAATTATTAGGTTGAAATTAGACCAAACTTAGGGCAAGAATTATTTTTTTGTAAACAAAATAGATAACTGATGTAAGAACTAAGTTTCAGGTAAAATTTTTTGTTTGATAACCTATTTTCACACTATTATTATAATAATAACCAGTGATCGGACTTTTTTAATAATGTATTTTTGTTACTTTAAATTTAAATTTAAATGATTTTGCGTTTTATGAAATTAGTTTGTTTTCCTTAATGCGAACCTGTTAAAAAATTCAAAGTCCGATCACTGATAATAACTACTACAATAGTGTAATTATATTTATATTTTTTTATTTAAGATAATATTTTTGATTAAATACTATCTTCTTCTTTAAAAAATGGAGATACGACAGAACAATATTGAAAATTTAAAATATTTTGTGGAGATACGACAATTTATCTTAGAAATTTAAGCATATATTGATAAAATGTTTGTTCGACACCAAAGTACCTGTACCTGTAGTACCTGTAGATATACAAATATGTAAAAATCTCAAAATGTCCGAAAATGGAGATACGACAACCCAATACTGGGGGGACGATTTATCGATGTTTTAGGCAAAAAAGATTGATATTATAACTAATAGATTATAAGAAATTAAAAAACAATTTTTTTTTACAGCATGTGGAACGTAGGGGTGAGATGATAGTCCGCATCCTGGACCCCCGGCATCTGGGCAGATCGGCGAGCGACAATGCGAAGCGATTTACGTCGATGCAAGATGCCAAACACACGGTTCAGTTTGTGGAAATCGTCAAAAGACCCGGCCAAACACTGGGCCTCTACATCAGAGAGGGAAACGGAATAGACAGAAACGATGGGGTGTTTATATCTCGGATTGCCTTGGAATCTGCTGTTTATAATAGTGGATGTCTTAAGGTATGTATAACTGTATCAAACGCTTTTTTGAAATCAATGAAAGTAGCTAAGCCAAAATATGTAACAAACACTTTTGTACAGTCATATAATTAATCTACTGTAGTGACATAGTATTCATAACTCAGATTGCCTCGAAATCTTCTATCTACAATAGTGGCTATATGTATCAAACGCTCTTCCCAAATCTATGAAAGTAGCTAAACAAAAATAATAAAAATAACCACAAGTGGTCCTTAAGCAACTCTTCTTGATAGAAGATTTGTTTTATAATAAAAGATTATCTTTTAAACAAGAACGGTGTTTTAAAAACATGCAGACAAAAGTGTAGCAAAAACCTCTCGCACTGATTACACCGGCACACAAAAAAAAAATTGTCTGTACACCGGGCGCCACCTATCTACGGGCATGTTTTTCGACCCGCTGAATACGAATTTCAAGTCAGTTTAGGCCGTCCACCCTTCAATTTCGAGTAAATTGCAAAAAAACCCAAAAAATAGCGAAAATTCGATGTTTTGGCAAGAAAAAAAATTTTTTACTCGAAATTGAAGGGTGGACGGCCTAAACTGACTTGAAATTCGTATTCAGCGGGTCGTAAAACATGCCCGTAGATAGGTGGCGCCCGGTGTACAGACAATTTTTTTTTTGTGTGCCGGTGTTATGATTATGTCTCATGTATTATCAACTTAGATGTTCTATACACAGAAAGTATTCACTTTCTACGGAAGGCAGTCTACCAGATCAAACGTTTTTTTATAATAAAAGATATTTAACAAGATTTCATATATTTGGTCTAATGTATCAAACGCTTACTACAAATCAATTAAAGTAGCTTCTGTAGGTACTTGGAAATATTTTATTTATTTTTTCAGGTTGGTGACGAAATTTTGGCAGTCAACCTTGTGGACGTAACGCGAATGTCCTTAGACGACGTCGTAATAATAATGTCCATACCCAGGCGCCTGGTGCTGGCAACCAGGCAGCGAAAGGGTAGTAAAGGCGGCCAAAGCTCGCCCAGTGTGCAGCCAAGATCGGAACACAAGGCCCCACCTGTTGTTGTCATTAAAAGAGATTTAAGAGAGGACGAAACTGATGAGGGGGATTTGGGAGAACACAGGTAAATAATCACTTATTATTTTTAATAACCACTTAAAATGGAAGATATTTAGCAAAGAAACAGAAAGATAACACATTTTTTGCGATTGTTTTTTTTTAGGGAATCGATGCGACAAAGGCACACAGGTGACGGTCGGGAAATGTCTGAATCCCGTTCCCGTCTTGGCCTCGGTCTCTCATCCTTAGATTCCCGGCACACCACTACTCAGGATACAAACGGCCTCGACCTCTACTACAACAGGTACTTATGTTAACCCTGTATTGCACATAATTTTATTTTGTAAAGAAAAAAAATACGCTTTGGACTTGCATAAAGGCATATCCACAGTCTCGCATAAGAACGTAATATATAAGAATGCGATGCCGTGATTGGCTTGATGAGCCGCCATGTATCTTGTAAGCCAATCACGGCATCGCATTCTTATGTTCTGTTCTTATGTAAGCTTCTGGATAGGCCTTAATGCATAAAAAATATTGAACATTTTTTTTCTTTTATTTCAAAAATTTTGATACATTCGCCGCAAGCGGCTCGTTTTCTAAACTTGTACTCGTGCGCTAAAAACGTGTTATGAAACGAGTGCTTTATACAATTTTTTCTATTTCGCTATTTTAAAAAAACTTTTTTAAATTGATGACCGATTTAGGGGTTTTTGTTTTGGGTTGGCATTACAATTTTTAGAATGTTTGAAGTTCAAAGAACGAAAGATATTTTGATATCTTTTATACTCAGCTCTTCTCTTTTTCACTGCAAGTAACCAAGCCACAATTTTAACACGGTAAATATTAACTTGAAACACAATTTCCTAGAAAACTAAACTTAAAAGAGATGTTGACATTTGCACGGAAGACGTCACTGATTTGTCGCCAGAATACTGTTGCCAACCCAAAAGAAAAAAAAGTACTAACCTCTTATGGGCCTATAAGAACACACAAAATACGTTTGATTATGAGCTTATAATAGTCACAAAATAGAAAAAATATTTATTGGCAATAGATACTGCTACATATCTATCAATATGGGAGGATTGGTGTAGTGGACTACCGCGTCGTACTTGACGAGTTTACTACCCAAAATAGCGTGAGTTCGATTCTCACCGACGCCGATTTGCCTTTTTCAGTTAATTAATAATTGAAATTTGGCGAAGGCGTAAGTGAAGCGGACACTTCCTATAAATTGGTTCGAAAGTCAATTAAAGCCGGTAGTTCCCTCTACTATTAGCCCACACAAGTCCTGGACTTAGGGGATGCTTAATTAAGTAGAATAGTGCGAGGTTAAACAAAAAAATGTAAAAATGTTATAGATATTCCAACTCGAAGACCAGTGTTCCCAAGTTAAAACTAGGTGCCCATGAAGTTTGTGTGTTGATTATTAAAGATTTTAGGAGTTTTAATGCACAGTGTTCCCTAATGGGAACAAGGTGCAGTATAGGGTTAATTTTCAGGGAAAAAAAAACTCAAAAACGCTAGAAAATTAAATTTGAAAGAAAAAAATACAAAGCAAAAGAATTATAAAGTTTGTCGCTTGACCCACAGTGTTGATCTCCAAAATTTAATTAAAAAAATCAACCAAGTTTGGACTTTTTAATATATTAATACATTATTATTACAGCCGTCCCCCAGAGCCGGGCTGGAGTTACCAGCCGCCCCCACCTGTTATCACCGAACAACCCAAGTCTAGCATGCAGCACTTCCAGCCCTACGAGAGGAGCTACCCGAACACGCTGGAGAGCCTCGCCGAGAAGGTACATTCGTTCGGGTTGAGTAGAAGGATGTCAGCTGGGGGACAAGGAGTACCTTCAAGGTAGGAATTTGATCCGTAATTACAATGTAACAAGGATTAATGTAAATTTACAATACACTAGTTGAGGCGCTTGAGACCCATCTAGTGTAGGGGAAGTCAGGGTTAACTGGGTCACAGGGTTAACTGGTCCACCTAGATTTTATCAAGTTTGTTTATTAGTATTGGCGCATTAGTGCAAATTCTAGTGATATTTAGTTAGTAGTATTGTTTAAAGTATTATGGCGGACCGTGTTGCCCACGTGTAAGTTGTAGTAAAGAAAGTTTATTTTTTTCGATGAAAAGTAGGTATTTACCTTAACTTTTATTTTTTAATTAATACTAATATTAATAGGAGGATCTAGACTAATATTTTACCTAATATACTGGATATTTTGTTAATTATTCTGAATAATTGCCGCCTTCTAATAATTAATTATTATTATTATTTTGGAAATCTAGTTTTTAAAAATTTATGTAAACATCTTGTTTTCTACTTTATACATTACGTTTAATTAATAGAAGGGTTTTAATTTTAAATAGTTGTTTTTTATATTATTTTATTGACTTAGTGCTCTTTACTTGTAAGCCGACATCGTGGGCCTACAAGTAAAAGGCACTAAGTCCATGTCTTTTTCCAAATTTAGTTGAATTAAACTACTTCAATTTTTCTTTATTTAACTGCGAATGAGACATTATTATGTCCAAACATGTCATTGCAATTTGCGGTAGTTTTTTCCAAAAACAATTTTTACAAAAATTAAAAAACAACAATGAAAGTTAAATTTATCAATATCTCAAAACCATGTTTTTGGACTTAGGGCCACTTGCACCAATGATGGTTTAACTTTAAACTTGGATTAAATTGACGGATGGCCAATCAGAACGCAGCATTTTTAACTTAAACTCGGTTTAGTTAATCCCGTACCAAAATTTGGTGCAAGTGGCCCTTAGTGCTCTTTACTTGTAAGCCGACGATATTACCTATAATTCTATTTATTTTTTACAGTGTACTCACTTTTTCAGTATTTTTTAACAGTATATGTTTAATTCTGTTCCAGACTATCTTCCCAGCAAAGCCCCTCCTCCCACTACTACGTCCAGCACACCTCCACAGGCAGTCGCAGGATAATGCCGCGCTCGGGCTCCGACCAGCACCTTCCCCATACCGAGTACTCGGACTACACCAGCATCACCCAGGCAGGGCGACACAGCCTTCTAAGATCAAGCTTGAAATCTGGATCGACACTTAGTCGATACAACCAAAGGTTTGTCGATCTTCTTCTTCCTCTTCTCTAAAATTTGACGATTCACTCACCGCAGTAATGAGAAGAATCCAGCGCATGCTCACTGACTTTCTTATTTTTGTTTTGACCTATGCCAAAAATTATTTTAAGGTTATGTAACATTCTTTTGCAGAATTTTACAAAAATATCTACTTTTTTCTTTGCGAGCTAACAGTTTTTTTTTAATTGGCTAAAAGTACTCGCTTTTAATAGTATTTTCGTAAAAAAAAAATTGCGGAATATTCATTAATAAACATTTAATTCTTAAAATATATCGCCTTCTAAATTCTGAAATATCGTATCTGAAAAATGCCTCCCATTAAAAAAAAAAACACTAAACCAGCAAACTACTAAACCAAACCATTATTAACGTAAACCAACGCCTCCCATTAAAAAAAAACACCAAACCAGCAAACTACCGAACCAGACCATTGTTAACCTAAACCAACGTCTCCCATTAAAAAAAAACACCAAACCAGCAAACTACCAAACCAAACCATTGTTAACGTAAACCAACGCCCCCATTAAAAAAATCAAACAGAAATACGTATTTTAACAATCTTTTGCTATATATTATAACAAAAAAACTGAATTTCCGTACCTAATTATATTCAAGACAGTAAGTTTTAGTAATAAAACCAGAAATCAGTGCAAAAATATAGTTCATTTTTGTGGACCTGATGCGCACCGCAATCCAACTCAAATTAAACTATTTCATAAAACTACAACTGCCTAAACGGAAGCCACTTTTGACGTCCGTCAAAACAAAAATAAGCAAACCAGTGCGCATGTGCTAGATTCTTCTCATTACTGCGGTGAGCGAATCGTAAAATTTTACCATTTCTTACGATAACACTAGGCAACACGGTTTCTTGCCCTGATTGGAGTCATATGTTTTTTAACTAATTTTGGGTCTCTGAGACCGCATCTGACCCCAGAATATTTGTATTACCTAAGGTGTCGGAGAAAAATGAGATAAAAGTGGTATAAAATCATTATTATGGCCCTCTTCTGTTCCAAAATCATGGGAGATAAAAATATTCTAAACGTCACAGTTTTTTCGAGCACAGACAAACACATAACCACTCTCGTTTAATTTTATTTTTTAATTTTGTATTTGTTTATTATTATTATTATTATTTATTACAGGTTTGTCGATCAGGCGGCGGTGGCGGCCCAGTTGGCGCAGGCGAAATATGGTGGAGGTGGGCAATACGGAACAGGGACCATGCGGAGGGGAAGAGGCAGTTTGGACTATTCCAGCGACACAGAAGCCACGGTTGGATCCAGGAGTGGATATTATTATTACAGGTAAAAAAGAGAAAACGATTTTTTGATATACAGGTTGATTCATTAGCTTTTTTACAAATTTTGGAAATAAAAAGTAGATTTCATTTGTTCATAAGTTAGAGCGATTTAAAAATTTTTAAGTTATAAAAACGTAGTAGTCTTGATTTAGCAAAACAAAATTTAGTAAATATTGATTTAAATAATTACTTGTCAAAAATAGTTTGTTAATGTCAATGGTCAGCGCTACATTTAGATTAGATAAAGAGATAAGTTCTACAGAGGGAGACAAAAATATAACTACAGTATAAGCTCGATGTGAACATGCTTATATAGTTCTCCGCATGAAAGAAAGTCTTTGACGAAAGGGGGATGAATGATTCGCGCTCCTTTCTTTCCGTCAACAGCTAAAAAATAGCATTTTTTAGCACAGAAAATTAAAGAATCAAAACCTTAAAAAAATTGTATAAAAAAATATTCAGTCCAATAGAGAATTTTATTTGCTTTAAAATGATGTACCACATGACCCCCTTTGATTTAAAAAAACTCCCCCGTGCCCCCTGCCCACATTTTAAGAGCTGAAAGTATCAAATATAAGCTAAAAGAAAGTTTAAGTTGTCTAATTTAAGATGGTTTTCGCAGAAGTTGATTATCTCTTTTAGTTTTCGAGAAAATCGCTGGGTAAATAGAGTTGGGACACCCGGTATATGAACATTTCTTCATAAAATGAAATCTACTTTTCATTGCCAAAGTTTGTAAAGAAACTGATAAATCACCCTGTATATAAAATTTTGGGTAAAATATCGTACCCACAATTGTATATATATAATACCTAATTAATAACAGAGGCCCAAAAAATAAAGCTCATCATCATCATTAGTTTGTTTGGATCTTTAAGAGACAGGGCAGTGCCTATGGCTCATTTGTCCAAAATAGAATTAGTTTGAATGGATATTTGGGGGAGTAAGTCTCTGCTCACTGATGCTGGAGTTGCATCTGTCATGAATTGGCGATGAGGGCAGGTAAAGAGGTGGGAGGGGGATGAGGAGGGATGGAATAGGGAGGGGAGGGAGGTGTGGGAGGAGTGAGACTAGCTCACTGATGCTGGGAATGCATATGTCCTGAATTGGTGGGTACCATTACTGGTTGAGGTCGTTTTTGTGGGTGTAGTGGATTTCGTGATCGTAATCTAGAAAGTTTGAAATGAGGGGGTTTGGGTGATCTAAATTGTCTTGTATAAAAGACGTGCTGTAGCGGATGATTTTCATTTTTAGGAGGGGCATATCGAGATCTCTGTGTATTTGGTTGTTCCTCATGAACCAGGGGGCATCGAGGCATATTCTGAGTGCCTTGTTTTGGAACGCCTGAAGTTTGGCTGAGAGCTTTTTGTTAAGGGTGATTTTGTTCCAGGCTGGGGCTCCGTAGAGGAGTACCGGCTTTAGGGTTTGGTTGTAAAGAAGAAGTTTGTTTTTGATAGATAGGGGGCTCTTTCTACCTATTAGGGGGTAGAGTTTGGAGAGGCGGCAGTTGGTTTGGATGGTGTTTTTGACGTGCTGATCCCACGTAAGGTTTTTGCATATTGTAATGCCTAGGTATTTGGCATGGTTTTCCCAAGTAATGGCTTGGCCATTTATCTGAATGGGTTGAGGTGGGCCTCTAAATAAAGTGCAATTACTATTAACGAGACTATATTTTTCTTATGTATTTTTGTGTGCTGAAAACGAATTTTACAGGTAGTGGAATATTTAATCTTTCAAAATTATTAAAACATTAATTAAATATACACTGCCGCGCATTAAATCCCGAACACCTAAAAAATTGTCATTTTTTAAATTCAAATATTTCGAAAACTAATTAATGGATTTGACTGAATCTTTTTTGTTTTAAAGCTTAAACATTCTCTACTTTTTTTTTAGGATGGTTAAAAAAGTATTTTTGTATTAACAGCAACAAAAAATGTACAACTATGTTTTTTGCCCCATCTTCTATGACTTGCATGGCACGCCACTGCAACTGTTTATCAAATTTTTAAGGTCTCTCTTATTGCCGCAGTTTTAATGTATATTTTCTTTTTTAGTTTTTTATATTTTTAAGTCTGATTTAGGAGATATCAGGATTTTCCTGAAAGTTGTAATTTTTTCGGTTAACTCAAAAAGTTTGATAAACAGTTGCAGTGGCGTACCATGCAAGTCCTAGAAGATGGGACAAAAAACATAGAAAAGTCCCATACAACTTTGTACATTTTTTGTTGCTGTTAATACAAAAATACTTTTTTTAATCATTCTTAATACAAACAAAAGTAGAGAATGTTTAAGCTTGAAAACAAAAAAAGAATCAGTCAAATCCATTAATTAGTTTTCGAAATATTTGAATTTAAAAACTGGCAATTTTTTAGGTGTCCGGAATTTAATGTGCGGCAGTGTATAATAACTATAATATTTTTCTAATCTATTTTCTAATCATCGTACAGGGATTTACTCGATATCTACGCGGTAGAAAGCCTTTTAAATTGAAAATACAGATTCAGCACACAAAAATACTTAAGGCATGATAGGAGCAGTTTTCTTTAGACCTGTGTATTAATGATAATTATATTCCGGCTCATCTCTGTAAACAAATATATGTAGTACCCCTACTTCTCGGTGTATACGTATTATTAAATAAAAATAAAATAATATTACTAATTTTAGGAGAAGTATGCAAAAGGCAAAACACAAGAAAGTTTTATATTTAAATTACAGCTTGTTTATTTTTACGAAGTTGGTAACTACTCGGTGATTTATTCATATTTAATAGATATTCCATGTTTCGTTATAAAACGTTTTATGATCGACATGCAATATTCAGATTAAGAAATACAAAGTAAAAAATTACATACTAAACTTTTTAAAAGAATAATGTCATTAACTTAGTATATTTAATTTATTTAATTATAGTTTGTTAAAAATACATTAATATCAAAAGCCCAAACAACCCCCTTAGTTAAGCTACTTTTTCATTATTATTATTATTATTATTAGTACAAAAAGGCAGAGGCATTAATGCCTATGATGCAGAAGTATTATTACAAATTTAAATAGATAATATGAAATATAAAAATTAAAACATTTAATATAAAATAAAAGTTTGATGTCTACCATCAGAACGATTTTTAAAAGAATTTACTGATGAGGCGGAGATAGTTGATTCAGTTAGAGAGTTCCAGGAGCTAAAGACACGATTAGGTAGAAAATATTGCCTGATAGTGGTAAAAAAAAGTTCACTTGAAAGTTTTAATGTATGACCACGTCTGGTATTGTCCAAATTACGAGTAAAAAGTTCATTTAAATTCACTGAAAAGTCACAATTTAAGATACGGTAAGTGTAGATAAGGTGACCACGGCTTTTTCTTTCGGAAAGACGGAGTAAACCAAGCCGTAAGAGTCTTTGATCATAATCGAGGTGCCTTAATGAAGAAACCATTCTTGTGGCGCGATGCTGCACATTTTCAATTAATTTGATGTCTTTAATGTAATACGAATTCCACATTACAACTGCATACTCCAGTAATGGCCGTATATATGCGGTATATAACTTCTTAAATGGCTTAATTTCAAGTGATTCAAATGTTTTCGATAGTAGGAAAATTTTAGAGTTCGCACGTTTCGCACTATGTTCAAGATGTGTTTTGACCACTTTAAGTCTTCTGAGATCGTTATTCCTAAATCCACTTGTTCACTGACTTTAGTGAGCAGGGAGTTTCCCAAAAAATAATTTACTTGGGGGTTATTATTATAAATGTGCAGTACTGAACATTTTTAATTTAATTTTAACCAAGTGAAAAAGAAACATTATGTGAAAACATACGAATTTAACAAAAAAAAAAAGAAAATTTGCAAAAAAATAAAATGAAAAACATTAATTAATTAATTTAGCGCATTATATCCAACAATAATCGTACACTTAAATTGGTAAAAAATGGGAAGCAAAAAGAAACCTGTAAGCCAATGTTAATCTTTTTTGGTGATGTAAATTAAGTTTTTACAATATAGGTTAAAATATTTTGACAAGCTAAGTCGATTTGACTGAGTAAAATAAATAATATTTGACATAAAAATCAACATTGACAAATTTTATTTATCCAATTTAAACAAAACAGTTTTAACAGTGTCTCACTTTACAATAAAAGTGTACTTTTAGTATTTAGTATTTAGTATTTATTTATACTCGTTTAGGGACCTTTTTTAAGGTATTTTAGACCACAGAGTGTTAAGTTATACATATAATTTATATAGAACACAGCTCCAGCTTCTCAATCTTATATTAAAGTACTAGTTTCATAACATACGTTTTTAGCGCACGAGTTAGAAAACGAGCCGCTTGCGGCGAGTTTTCTAAAGTACTAGTGCTCTAAAAACGTGTTATGAAACGACTGCTTTATACAATTTTTTCTATTTTGCTCTAAAATTTAAAAAACTTACATTTAAATTGATGACTGATTTAGGGATTTTTGTTTTGGGTTGGCATTACAGTTTACACTATGTTTAAAATTCTAAGAACAAATGATATTTTGATATATTTTACAGTCATCTCTTCTTTTTTAACTGCAATTAACCAGTCCACAATTTTAACACGGTAAAAAATAACCCAAACACAAAATTTTGTAAAAAAATAAACTTTAAATCGACATTGACATTTGCACGCAAAACGTCAAGAGATAGGCTTTTGCATGTTGCCAACCCAACAGAAAAAAAAGTAGAGACCTCTTATGGGCCTATAAGAACACGCAAAATGCGTGTGATTATGAGCTTATAAGAGTCGCAAAATAGAAAAACGCTTATTAGTTTTTCATTACTGTCAAATGACGTTACGCGGAATTGCAGTATCATGGATGAAATATCCAATAACTAGATTATGTCCAATATTTGTTGCATTCACCCTACTCAAAACTACTAAAACGCAGTAAATAAAAATACAAAAGATATCTGTTTTAACCAACAAAAATGTTTTTATTTAGTAATTTATTGTATTTAAAATGCAATTTGTAAAACAGACCTGACGGAATGGAAAAAAGTGGTTTTTGAAATCAGCATCAGCATACCAAAAAACATTTTTGTTAAAAAGTTTAATTATTTTGTTTTGTATTTCCAGAAATCAAGGTGGAGCTCAATCTTCAGTACCTCATGGTACCATTCCTTCAATGGGTCGACAGACTTCTTTAGGCACCTCCGATATCTCAACAAAATTCAACTCTCTTCCAAGGGATACCCGTGGTGGTACTCGGTAAGTATACTTATAAAATTAGAGCGCAGGACTTTAGAGCGAAAAAACAACCGCGAAGAACATTACCGCGCAGTCCATTACCGCGATCGCCATTACCGCGCATGTCCTTTACCGCGCAGTTCATTACCGCGAACGGTCTTTACCGCGTATAACTTTTACAGCGAAAATCGTTATACATTATTTTTATTACATCGGCACTTAGTGATACTAAGAGTGCCGATGTATTGAAATCTTCGCCGAAAAGTCAAAATCTTTGACCACGTTTTTTCACATTTCTCGACGTTTTAGACCATTCTGAGTCGAAATCAGTAAAAAAAATTTTTGCGTCCGTCTGTCTGTCTGTCTGTCTGTCTGGGTGTAAACTCTCTAACTCCATTTCTACATGAGATATCGACTTGCAGTTTTTTGCATATTGTCTCTTATCGTATTCCGAAGAGCTGATTAGATTTTGGGGGTAAACGATTGTGGGTAAGGGGGTAAAAATAGGGTAAAACTCCTATTTTTAGCGTTTTTTGTTTATAATTAAGGCAATTATTATTGTATTTGGTTAATTTAGCACTTATATAAAAGATAATTTTAAATTGGTCAAAAAATGTTATAAACAACGTTTTCCTAAAACGCATTGTTTTCGAGATATTGACGTTTAAAGCAGTCAAAGGTTTTTTAAGCATATCTCACATATTTAAAACCCGATTTTAAAAAATTATATTTTAAATAAAAGCTCTTTTTAAGCCCTATAAAAAATGTTATATACAGTTTTTTGCTAGAATAAAATGTTTTAAAGATACAGAATTTAAAATCAAACAAAACACCTAGTTTGAAATTTGCAAACTAGATGGCTCTAGTGTACAATAGTGCCAATGTTTTTACAGGGTGCTTGCAACGTTTCATCTAGTTTTATATAAGGGTATTTCCGTGAGATTGATGGCAGTTTGGTTTGGTTAGTTTTGGTTTTGATTTTTATTGATAAAGTTGAACATTTACTAAATGTACCCATATATCTTTGGGTTTTTATGTGTGTTTTTTTAATTTATATCGACTGATTAATAATCAGTTTAGTACGAATCGTCATGATCGAAATAATGAAAAGTGCTACGGGCAAAGATCTCGCTGCATTTAAACATTTCATATAGAAAGAAAAGACTGTTAAAAATAAAAAAAAATTTAAGTGCGTAAATTACGACGTGCTTTGTTGCAAGGGGCGTTTGCATACTTCGGACGGAAATGTTTTAAAGGAAACTAGTAATGGCCACAACCCTGACCCAGGTAAAGTCCATGCGCGGTATTGACCCCTTCGCTGTTATTTTCTTCGCGGTAATGGCTTTCGCGGAAAGTCTGTGCGCGGTAAAGTCCATGCGCGGTAACGGTGGCGCGGTAACGGTTTCGCGCTGTAAAGACCCCTATAAAAAAAAACACTTACAAAAAAAAGGAAAAACAAGAAAGAAATAGGCTGAAACAGGTACCCTTTAGACGGGTTATCATATACATATCTGCCGAAATTTTTTAAAAAGCATTAATCGGTTTTATCAAGGTGGGCATTGAAATCGTACATTTTACAACATAGTTTGATTTAGTTTGACAGGAAGAATTAATTTTTAAAGTAAGGTTCTTTATTTGTCAAGTTCAAAAGACATCAAAGCAAAAACACAGTATCCGCTTTGATTTTTTTTTTTTCTAAAAATTAAAATTAGTAGAATAAAATTTATCGGAAAAATAAAACAACCTAATTTACATAACTTTTCTAATTATAAAGCATTATAAGAATAAATTAAATAGTACAACACAAAAAACTAACAAAAAATCCAGTACTTACTGTATTTCACCCTAGATGGTTTTTGTCAAAAGCTTAACCCAACTTTTAAAATCTCTGGTCAAAATGTTATGATGTTTCAATGCCTCCCTTGATAAAACCGATTAATGCTTTTTAAAAAATTTCGGCAGATATGTATATGATAACCCGTCTAAAGTGTACTTGTTTCAGCCTATTTCTTTCTTGTTTTTCCTTTTTTAAAGTGTTTTTTTTTTTTGCAAAAATCTAAGCATAATTTTTTAAATTAAAAATTATACATTGTAAATAAAAAAAATATTTTTTGCACGACCAAGACTAAACCCTAATTTTACGCTTTCATTTTCGGGACTAAACTTGCCGTTTTTCTCCCTAGGGAATAAAAATCACGGCCAGCTTGATAATATTTAAATATTATACTTACTATGTGCTTTGCTGGTTCAAAAATTAGGTTTGGTGGTGTTTTGTAATAAATTAGCGATTCAAACCAATTTATTTGATTTTAACAAAGAAAACCTTTAAAAATAACATTGTTATAAAAATTTATACATAACTTAAAATTTATCATCTTCGTCCATTTTTTTGACGTTTGTGTCAACCATATTAAAAAACAATTGAAATAGCGATAGCCATGAAACTGACTATTCGCAATTTACAGGCATCTTGATTAAATTACGAAAATAAAACAACCGATTTTAGACGCTTGGTTTTTAATTTTAATTTTATCTACCTACCTGAATTATGTTTGGTCCTGCAAAAAATAGTGTATATACCTCAGGACTAAACTTGGCTGTTTTAGTCCCTTGCATTTCTGTTTCCCTCGCTCGCTCAGGAAACACTAATGCAGCGGGACTAAAACAGCCAGTTTAGTCCCTTGGTATATAAATAACTATTTGTTTTATTTTATTAACAAAATTGATCATTTCTTCCAGATTGTCAATGAACAAACGTTTCGGCGATAGAAGTGTATCACTTCTTCAGCAGGATGAAAACGACGGTGCATTGTCCGCCCCTGAAATGCCTTCTATCAGGAGAGATAGGGGTAAGTCATCATTTGATTCACTGTTTTTTTTTTCTGTGAAAAATACCGTTTAATTGTGCCAAATATTAAGGATACTTGCAGGGCCGGCCTTAGCATTTTGGCGCCCTGAAGCAAGCGCTTGACTTGGCACCCCTACCAAACAAAAAGACATTAAAAAAGATTTTTGACGACTAAAAAAAACATTAACCCATTGGTAATTTTACCGACTAAAAAAAGGTCCTTTATTCGGGAAAAAATTACACCTCTGACAATTTTAATGCCTAACAAAAAAAACAAAAAGCAGGGCCGGCCTTAGCATTTCGGCGCCCTGAAGCAAGCGCTTGACTTGACATTAAAAAAGATTTTTGACGACTAAAAAAAAACATTAACCCCTTGATAATTTTAACGACTAAAAAAAAGGTCCTAAACGACTAAAAAAATATTTTGAAAAAAAAAACGCCCTTGAAACAGGGGGTTTACTTTATTAATGCAAAGGCCTGCTCTGGACACTTGTATGAAATATAAAGTTTTCTATGTATTATTTGGTACAATTCTATGTTTCTATACGGAATTTTTACAGGATTATGTACTTTGGAATAAAATAATTCACTCTATACCGGGTGTCCCAACTCTATTTACCCAATGATTTTCTCGAAAACTTAAATAGATAATCAAATTCTGCGAAAACCATCTTAAATAAGACAACTTAAACTATGTTTTAGCATATATTTGATACTTTCAACTCTTTAAATATGGGCAGGGGTGCACAGGGGGACTTTTTTTAAATGGAAAGGGGGGTCGTGTGATACATCCTTTTAAAGCTTATTAAATTCTCCATTTAACTATATATTTTTTAATTTTTTTAAACATTTTTTTTGGGTTTAAAATAGGTTACTCTAAAAAAATCAAACAATTTTTTAAAAGTTACTAATTTCAGGATGAAAAAACGTAAATTATACTTTTAAACTAATTTTAATTGATATAAATAAAAATTAAAAAAAAAACTGAAAAAATCGCATTTTTTAGCACAAAAAATTAAAGGATCAAAACCTTAATAAAATTGTTTAAAAAATTAGATAATATACAGTCCAATGGAGAATTTTATTTGCTTTAAAATTATGTATCACACGACCTTCTTTCCATTAAAAAAAACTCCCCCTCCCGTGCCCCCTGCCCATATTTTGAGAACTGAAAGTATCAAATATATGCTAAAAGATAGTTTAAGTTGTCTAATTTAAGATAGTTTTTGCAGAAGTTGATTATCTCTTTTAGTTTTCGAGAAAATCGCTGGGTAGATAGAGTTGTGACACCCGGTATTTAGTCAGAAGCGTTTCAAGGTGGGGGTGTGGGGGCTTTTTTAATTTAGTTTAGGGCAAACTTTACCTACACCCGCCACGACAAAAACCTCAAGACGCTCCTGTACTTAGCGTATACAATACATATAAAGTGCACATATTTTTATTTGTAGCAAAATAACACCTTTTACTTAAAAAATATGGGGAGATTTTGTTGTTAATTTTATTAGATTTTTTTTTAAATAATATTTTTACAACATTAGATTTATGTTGGGTAATCTTTCGCATTATCTTGTTAATAGTCTTAATTTAGAAATAAAACATTATTATTATTATTATCATCATCATTATTGACTTGTTAGAATCACCTATTTTTATAGATACAACGTTTAGTTAGGAAAGCAGATTATTTTATTAGACATTAAATTAGGGTTCCTGAAAACATTGACAAAGGGTAAGGTTTTATTTCACTTTAGGGCTATTCCAGCGTTTCGGGTGTTTCACTTTAACACATTAAAACGAATTTTATGAATACTTATTGCACTAATAGATTGGTCCACGTGTGCTACAATTAGACTAATATACCAGTTAATCAAGCTGTTAAAACCTGAAATAAAATTTTAAAAAAATTAAGGAAGATGTTGGCAAAATGCGATCCTTAACTTATTTAAAATTTTATTTCGGGGTTTAACCGTTTGTTTAACTGGTATATTAGTCCAATGGAGATTTCTCCCGTTAGATTAGACAGGGACAAAAGTTCTACCCAAAAAGGATAGAAGACATACACTCCCACTTCCACCCAACCAAACAAATTCTGTATTTGTTCTTTGTTGAACAAATACAATATTTACTTGGCCGGGCAAAAAGTGTAACTATATTATTTTTACTAAAGAAATTACTGGCGCCATCTAAATTTTAGTAGAATTATCTTATTCTAAAGATTCACATTAGCTATGTTCGTTCGTGCCGCTCACTGCTACACTTTCCGGCCAACCAAATAAATACTGCATTTGTTGTATGAAAAGCAAATACAGTATTTATTTGGTTGGCTGGAAAGTGTAGACGTCTTTTGTTTCATAATTCTAGTTGTAGAGAGCTCCATTGTAGAATACATGTACCAATCTATTAGCGCAATAAGTATTCATAAAATTCGTTTTAATGTGTAAAAGTGAAACACCCGAAGCGCTGGAATGGCCCTTTACTACCCAGGTAGCAAGGGATGTTATATTACAAGAAATTAACATCACTTTTGGGTGTATTTTTAAACTAAATCATAACATCACATAATATTGAAAAATAACATGTATTTAACATCACATTTGCAACGTAACACTTGTGATGTGACAACCATGTTATTTAATAACAAATATTTAGCAACGCTGTGAATATATCGCATGTCACATATTAACGTGGCTTTCACGTGAATGTCATGTTATTTTGCTTCTCACCGACGTTCGAAGCAAAAAAATCGATATAAGATGATGTTGATAGAGTAAATTATTATAAGGAAATTGTATACACATTATACGATTTCCAATGGATAGGGGGCTCTGCCGGGCTTTTCAAGACCACGGACACGGATTAAAGGAGTATATTCTCCGCTTAATCTGCAATTTCGTATTTAGAATCTATCTGTTTCAATCTGTGATTGTTTCAATTACTGATTGATTTTAAATCCGATTTTTTTATAGGGTTATAGCGTTTTTAATGGTTTTAATTTATAAAAAGCTAATATCCTAGAATATTATTTAAATATTAAAGTACCAGTAACGGCATCCATAAGATATTAGAATGTGGATTTATGATGTCACAAACTCGTTATTTTCGGGATGTCATTGTGTGATGTTATTAGGGACGGACTTAGGACATCCCCACCATGCTACATTCTTGTTAAATGAGACTACAATCTTAACATCACATGTCACATATTAACGTGACTTTCACGTGAATGTCATGTTATTTTGCTACCTGGGTAATAGTCTAGTCAAATAATAAATGTAAATTGCAATAAATGTGCACGGGCTGATATTTTAAAGGGTAGAAGTGGATGGTAACAGAACACTCCTGTTAGTTTTTCACCGGGTGATTTGCGTAAGGGGTGTCCGCTATCTTGAATTTTAGGGGTGAGTTGCTTAATATGCATCTTACTCTAAAAATACATATATATATATATATATATATATATATATATATATATATATATATATATATATATATATATAATATAGATAAGCACTAAAGGCCAAGCAGGCCCATGGCTTTTTGAACCACTTTTCTCCATTCTTTCTAGTACGTTCTTTCCATCCATTAACTCCGAGTTTTCTTATATCCTCTTCTACTTCCACCTTCCACCTATTCCTGGGTCGTCCCACTCTCCTTACAGTTCCACTTTCACTTGCTAACATCCTTAATGGATTTCTTTCACCAATCATCCTATTTACATGTTCTAACCACCTTAGACGCTGTGCCTTTATCACACCTACAATATCCGCTTCATTGTACAATATTTTTAATTCCTCATTTGTTCTCCTCTCCCATGTTTCATTAACTTTCTTTCCACCAAATATTTTCCGCAGAACTTTCCGTTCCCACACCCCTAGCCTATTTTTCTATTTTTCCTAAAGTCCACACCTCGCATGCATACGTCACTATAGGTCTCACAACTGTCTTATAGACCCGTATTTTTAACGCTCTGGATAACAGTTTGCTCCTGAAGGTTTCATGTAACGCATACAGACATCTGTTGGCAGCCATAATTCTTGCAGTTATTTCTTGTTTACTACCTGGCTGTCTGTGTAAGTGTAAAAACAGAGAGGACATTGAAAAACTATCTGTGTATGGTGTAATTGAGATTGCAGCTGTAGAAATATTCCTGAATGAAAAAAAGTATGTAGTTTTATCTGTCTATAATCCAAATACAAACGTAAGTACATTTTTTGAAGTATTTGAAAAAGTTCTTGACAAGTTATTTAGGGAAAACTGTGATATCTTCATAGCTGGAGACTTTAACATAGATCTCTTGATAAATTCTAAAGACTCACTAAATTTTCTAAATGCATTAAATACTCATGGTCTCTATTCCTGTCATAGTGTTTATACAAGGTATGACAAAAGAATAAACTGCAACGCAAAAACTTCTATTGATAATATATTTACAAATATAAGTAAGTATCAGGCTGAGGTTGTGGAAAAAAATATATCGGATCACAGATTAGTTAAACTAACATTTACAGTTGAAAATAACTTCTCAAAAAACTATAAATACACTCGTAGTTTTAGTGATGAAAATAAAAAACGATTTAAAACTTTACTTAAAGATCAAAACTGGCAGCACGTTTTAACTTGTTCAAGTGAAAATGTTAACAAACAATGGGATATATTCATGAACACTTTAATGCCTATTTTTAATGAATGTTTTCCTAAAAAACGAAAAAAAATAACACAAAAAAACAAGTCTCACAAAAATGATCCAATGGTAAAATTCTATAAAAACCAGCTTGATATTTACTATATATTAAGCGCTCACAACCCAAATTATAAAAATAAATATAGTGACATGAAGAAAGCTTACAATGCAGCTTTAGTAAATGCCAGGAAGGTTTCTTATGCAAATCAATTACACCTATCACAAAACAAATCTAAAACCACCTGGAATATTGTAAATAGTATCAGAAAAAATGACAGGTCAAAAAATAATATAACATTAGTTGGCAAACCTGATAAAGTTGCTGAGAAATTTAATGTGCATGCAGTAAACTCTGTAAAGGATTTACTATCAGAAAAGAAACAGTCAAATTTTAAATGCAAAATTGATTTTAATAAAAGCTCTATGTTTATAGAACCCGTAACAGAATCAGAGTGCCTAAATTTAATTAACTGTTTAAAAAACAAATTTAGTTGCGGTAATGATGAAATTTCTACAAATTTAATAAAATATTGCAAAGATGAACTTTACAAACCATTAACTTTCATAATCAATAATTCCCTAATCCATGGAATTTTCCCAGACAAACTCAAAGCTGCTATTGTGACACCTGTATATAAGAAGGGGGACCCTGCTTCAATGCGAAATTACAGACCCATAAGTCTATTACCATCATTTTCAAAAATTTTTGAAATGGCAATGAGTAAGAGACTATTAAGCTTTTTTAACAAATTTGGTTTATTCACGGATACACAACATGGTTACCTACATGGAAAATCTATAGAAACTGCAGTGCATGGCTTCATACACAGCATATTAGAAGGTTTTGAAAATAAGCAAGAAATTTTAGCTATCTTATTGGACTTAACAAAAGCGTTTGACTGCTTAGACTACGATGTCCTATTTGAAAAACTGGAAAGATATGGTGTAAGAGGTCCTGCGCTGCAGTGGCTTAAATCTTATCTATCAAATCGCACACAACAGGTAAAAATTTCTGATGAATTTATCACATATGTGTCTGGAATTTTAAACATTGAGGTGGGGATCCCCCAGGGCAGTATATTAGGACCCCTTCTTTTTATAATCTTTGTGAATGATCTGTATGTTACCCTGCAAAATGATAATCAAACGTTAGTCAGCTTCGCTGATGATTCTAATTTTCTGGTTAAGTCAAACTCTCATAGTATAATTTCTGATGCTGAAATATTATTATCCGCCATTAGGGATTGGTTAAATCAAAATAAATTGATTCTTAATGAGGAAAAAACTAATTTTATGATGTTTAAAATGATAAATCAGCCAACAAAGTTAATTCAGATAAATAATGAAGATAGAAATTTATCACAAAATGTCAAGTTTTTAGGGCTGTACATTGATGAAAATCTGAGTTGGTGTTCTCATACAGATCATTTACGTACAAGGTTAAACAAGGTAAGTTACTCATTGTTTGTATTGCGGAATTATGTAGATTTCAATACTCTTCGAGTGGTTTATTTTTCGAACTTTCATAGTTTATTGCGATATGGAATTATATTTTGGGGAAAATCAAAAGGTTTTGAGTCGATTGTAAAATGTCAGAAACGAGCCTTACGCACCATGCTTGGGTTAAACTATAAGGAGTCTTGTAGAGGTCATTTTAAATCAAATAGAATACTGACTGTTGCGGGTCTCTACATTTATGAGTCAATTTTATTTTTATTAAAAAACAACGTTTTGTTTCGAGGTTTAGAGCCTCACTCTTACAGAATAACAGATTATAGTATTCCTAAACATAGGCTAGCCACCTATAAAAAAGGTTCTTTTTACTCATCTGTCCAGTTATACAATAAACTGCCTGCACATTTAAAACATAATAGAAACAAATACAATTTTAAAAAACAGTTGTTTAATCATGTTTGTGATATTGAGCCTTATTCCTTAGAAGAATTTTTAATATGTGATAATAAATAGTCTTTTAGGTTTATTTATTGATTTATTTATTTATTGTAAAAATTTAATTATGTATTATAAACAATTTTATATAGTGTCTTAACGCGTATAAAATATTGTAAATTTCTGTCTGACAATATTTCGCTCAATGTTTTTATTCTACATTGTATTTATATTTTGTGTTAAAACCATTTTCTCGAAATAAATGATATTATTATTATTATTATTATTATTATTATTATTGTAAATACTACCCCTAAATATGTAAATGAGTCAACTTCTTCAAATAACAGGTTTTTTCCACCCTCCACTTCTACGACTAGAAAAAAAAAAGTCCAAACCAATTTTGTTAAGGAGAAAATTTCCAACAATTTTTGTTTGGATGTTTTTTTTAATATATTAATAACCATCGAGTAAATTTAAAAATAGCCATGTTGGAGGTGAAATTGTTTTTTCCCATTTTTCGGCCAAAATATTCATCAGACGATAAAAGTGGTTAGAATCAAACTTGTAGCTCTTGAAATTTTCTATAAGTTTCATATGTTATAAATTTTCATAGGTACTTTGGTACGGTTACAGAGGGCGCAACTCGACTTTCACCGCCCACTGTAACCGTAACAAAATAGTTATGAAAATTCATAATATATAAAACTTATAGAGAATTTCAAGAGCTACAATTTACTCACAACCACTTTTATCCTCTGATGAATAATTTGGCTGAAAAATCGAAAAAAACAATTTCACAATATCAGTCCGTGTACATTTATTGCAATTTAACACAGGAATTTTTCCAACGAACAAACAACACTTCTCTCTAGAATACGCACACCGTTAATATAAAGTATCGCCAACATCTCGGTTTGTTTGTAAACAAATAGTAGGTATATTCAGGCCTGAACAATAACAAATTCCAGTAACTGTTATTGTTGCCTCTGTTAGAACAAAGCTGTGCGAGTAAGACAGACAAATGTATATGTTAGCTACGTTTTTGTCAGTTTTTACAAATGAAATGCCCATTTTAGAGAGAAGAGTTGTTAGTTCGTTGAATTTTTCGTTATTTCACTGGACTATAAAACAAGTTACACTATTTAAAATTAAAATTACAATTTCAAGAAACTCGCTTAAAAAATAGCTAGAATTAAACATAAAATAATTCAATAAAAAAACATAAAAAAAATAAACAACATTTGTCAATTCAATTCAATTGCAAAAAAATGGGTACTTCACAATTTAAAAAAAAATACGTAGTTCACTTTACAAATTATGATGAATTTATCCAAATTTACTTAAAGGCATTAATACGATGTTACAAGTTATAAGCTATAACCAAAGAACTTTTACCTCAAGAAGTAATTTCAGACCAATGTTTATGAAGGTGTCATCTTTTTGTTTGTTTATTTACTAACAGAAACGCGATACAGCAACTAACTACTAGTTCATATAAAACTCATACGGAACTAATGTTTCTTAAAATTTACAATAAAATATCCAAAGTATATGTTTCCAATTGACAACACTGTACCCCTGTCAGTCTTTTACGACATTAGACTGTGAGTTTACGCGTACTAAGTGTAAAAAATAGTCACTCCCCACCAGCCCCTCACCATAGCTGGTTCACGCTTCAAACAAAGCATACGGTAGATTTCATCATGTTCCTTCTTGAGGTAAAAGTTCTTTGGTTATAACTTATAACCGTGGTTTAAACATAAAACTTAAATTAAAAAATAAAATAAACATAAAAAACTGTAAATCCATCTCAACACAAGTTTCTATTTAAAATTTAAAATAAAATTGGTCACTTCACAATTTTGTAACTTATCAACTTTGATGCACCGCACTATTTATTGCATCACCTTTCCCTAAGAAAATAACACGACATCAACACGACGTAAACAAGACCTAAATACGACGTAAACGCGACGTAAACACGACCTAAACACGACGGAAACACGACGTAAACACGACACTATCACGACCTAAATAAGACATTAGCACGACGTAATCAGACATCAACACGACGTATGTGTCGTTTTGATTTAGAATTTAGGTCGTGTTTGCGTCCTGTCATTTCCTTAAGGTTATTCCACGCAGGGACGATCAGAGCTTTTTGTCAGGGGTTTTTAAGGTAAGATTTGCCGACTACAGAATGTTTTAAATTTACCCCTAGCAAAAACTTTGACGAATAAAAAAAACCTACCTCTCCTTTAAAATTTTGCAGACTCAAAAAAAAATTTATTCACCTCCAAAAAAATCTTTACCTCTGACAGCAATTTTGATGAGTTTGCCGACTCGCCTAAAATTTTCCGACTCATAAAAAATTTTCTTTCACCTCCAAAAAGAAGCTTTGCCACTGGCACAAAAAAAAGATGACTCCTCTCAAATTTGCCGACTCATCTACGCTGAATTTTCCGACTGGGTCATTTTGTGGGGGGATGTGCCACCCCCCCATCCCTCCAAACCCCCTTTTCGGATCGTCCCTGATTCCACTTTATGCCTATAAGTATGTTGTCCCACCGCACACTACACAAGTACACATTGCATGTTTAATTTTTGCCGACACAAGGACGCAAGGCGCCCCCGTCAACAAGTATATTCTCCGCAGATGAATACCGGCAGTGGCTGAGCAGAACGCCATCTACATCAGCGATCTACGAACAAATCAGGGCGTCCAGGGACGTGCTCAATCAACAGAGGGCCGCTAGATTTACGTACAGTGCGGAGAACATTCACGATGCGTTGAAAAATGTAAGTAATAGTATATTAAAGTTTAAAGTACTAGTTTCATAACACGTGCTCTAAAAATGTGTTATGAAACGAGTGCTTTATACTATTTTTTCTATTTTGCTCTAAAATTTACTAAAACTTACATAGAATACTACAAATAACATTGACAGATAAAGTAACGATAGTATCTTGTTTTACTAAGAGGAAAAGTGAAGCTTTTTTTACTAGTCTGTAGGATTTACGAACGACGCAAAGCAGAGTCCGGAAACTACAGACGAGTAAAAAAGCACTTTTTCCTCTGAGTGAAACATACTATTTTTTCTTCAAACATCCTATATATATTTTTTTAAATATTAATTTTTGCATTTAACTTATTCAGTAATAAAGTATGTTTTTTTATTAAAATAGGCCAATAAAACCCTTTTGAAATAAACTTAAACCTTCCTTAACTCATTTTAAATTTTTTTCGTAGGCTAAATCGTAGACATTTCGCGATTTCGATGGTAACGTCTAATGTAGCATTTGCAATTTCGGAGAGATTTGTAGGTGTATAAACCATATATTCTTCTTCAATCATTTTTAATCAATTTCACAGAAGGTTTTTGCAAAGAATCTCGAGTCAACTACCTGTTTACATAATAAACAAACAACTGTGAAGTATGGCTGTCATTAAAATGAAAGAGTGATGCTGTTTTTTTTTACGGCGTACAACAATAATAGTTATTTATATACCAAGGGAATAAACTGGCTGTTTTAGTCCCGCTGCATGAGTGAAGCGAGCGAGGGAAACAGAAATGCAAGGACTAAAACAGCCACGTTTAGTATATATATAATAAAGTTAAAAACCATGCGTCTAAAATCGAGTGTTTTATTTTCGTAATTTAATGAAGATGGCTGTGATTTCAATTGTTTTTTAATATGGTTGACACAAACGTCAGTTCGAAAAAATGGACGAAGACGATAAATTTTAAGTAATTTAGTGTTATTAATTTAAGGTTTTTTTTTTTGTTAAAATCAAATAAATTCGTTTGAATCGCTAATTTATTACAAAAAATCACCAAACCTAATTTTTGTACCAGTAAAGCACAGTATGTATAATATTTTAATATTATCTCTCCGAAATTGCAAATGCTACATTGGACAAGTTACCATCAATATCTCGAAAAGTGTCCAATTCAGCCTACGAAAAAATTTTAAAATGAGCTAAGGAAGGTTTAAGTTTATCCTGAAAGTGTTTTATTGGCCTATTTTAATAAAAAATATACTTTATTATTGAATAAATTAAATGCAAAAATTAATGTAAAAAATAATATTTAGGACGGTTGAAGAAAAAATAATATTTTTCACTCGAAAAAGTGCCTTTTTTACTCGTCTGTAAATTCTGCAGACTAGTAAAAAACGCTTCACTTTTCCTCTCAGTAAAACAATATTCTATTGTTTTTGTTTTTCTATCTCTTGTCCCTAAAACATTAATTCTAAATAGTTTCCATTTGCTTCAATGTGTCTTACGATATTTATTAAGATTTTTTTTAAGAATGTAAGACCCAACTTAATGGAAGGTCCAAAAGAGTGCAGAAAAATTAAAAATATGTAACAAAACTTTCGCAATAATAATGACCTAAAGAAAGGCGGTATTAAAGAATCCCATAAATCAAAAAGACAGATAAAGTAACAAACAAGTCATATTAAGTTTTTCTTTAAATTAAGAGCCTTTTCTTACAGAAATACTTTCTAAATAAATAAACTACTTTACTTCTTTATTTTCTTGAGTTTTATTTACTCGACCTTTTGATTTATTAGCTAAAGCTTTCTTAGGACATAGTTTTTTATTTTTTTCTTGTTTTTTACTGTTTACTTACAGTTTCTCTGTTAATGTCTTAACTAATTAGAGTCTTATACTAAGACTTTTTCTACTATTTATACAAGATCTGTCATAGAAATTCTATGGACTAACAAATGTCTTTTTCTATGGAAAAAGACACATGGTGAAGCTGGAGCTAAAGTGGTCTAACTAATAAAATGTAAATACGGAGAAAATGAAGAAAACGCGATTTAACTTATAATTTAATCAGTTTTACCTTTAAAACAAAACTGTTTGGGCATATGTTAGCATAAAATATAAAATAAATTATCTCATTCAAATAAATTTAGTTTTGGGTGCCTTCAATTATTACGCGACACTTTTTAGGAAAAAACTCATAGTCTCTTTTCACACAAAAGTTTATTTTTTTTTGGGTAAGTTGGCACAGTAAGTGTAAAATAATACTTAAACCTAACCGTATAATATAATTTTAATTCTTTTAATGCCATTTTAAAGCTATTTCATACATAAATTTTAGAAATTGCTATTTTCGCCAAAAGTAAAAAAACTAAAGTGGTCTAACTAACATTGTTTTCAACACTCGTTATTTCCCAAACAAAACCAAGTACTGCAACAACTATGCATTAAATGCTGTAGTTCTGCCTTGATACTATACTATAAAATTATTTTTGGGTGTGTCCACGTATTACGTAACACTTTTTGGGGTATACCTAATAAGCCTATTTTTACCAAAAAATTTTTTTTTTTGTAAAAACAGGCTCATTTATTATACCCTTAAAAGTGTTACGTAATACTTGGACACACCCAAAAATGATTTTATAGTATAGTTTAAAGGTAGTACTACACTATTTCACGCATAATTGTTGTAATAATTGCTTTTGTTTGGGAAATAACGAGTGTTGGAAACAATGTTAGTTAGACTACTTTAACTTTTTAAATTTTGGCAAAAATAGAAATTTCTAAAATTTATGTATGAAATAGCTTTAAAATGATATTAAATTAATTATAATCTTATTTGGTGGGTCCTTTTATGTTCTATATTACGTTTCTTCTGCGTTTTTAGCTAAAATTATTCATATTGTGACCTTTTTTTTTGTAAAAAATAGGCTTATTTAGTATACCCCAAAAAGTGTTGCGTAATACTTGGGTACACCCAAAAATAATTTTATTATATTATATAAAGCTTGCTTATAGGTATATATAATTTTTTTGCAAACATTATTTAGAAATAGGAAAATACATATTTAAAATACAATGAGTTAAACCGTTTTTAACAAATTTAAAAAATAAATAAATGTAGAGTTCCTAAATGTTATCGTTTAAATTAAGGGGTTTGAGCAGGTTTAGGGCCACTTGCACCAAATTTTCGTACGGGATTAAGTCAGCTAAACCGAGTTTAAGTTAAAAAGGCTGAGTTCTGATTGGTGAGCCGTCAATTTAATCCAAGTTTAAAGTTAAACCAGCATTGGTGCAAGTGGCCCTTATAGACCTAAAATGAGTTTAAACTATAAATATATAATGTCTAGTATTGAAATATGGCCGTAACTCATTTTCGCCAAAAATGTTAGACCACTTTAGTTCCAGCTTCACCATATTACTTCCATATAAGCTTACCAGCCTACCAGCTTGTTAATTTAAAGTTATTTAAATAGTAATTTTACCTTAATTCCACGTTTATGTTTTAGCTAAACATTGGGTTTTAAAATTTATATTTTATTTTATATTTTTTAAATTTATTCAGCCATATCAAAACTTTAAACATAACTGCATAAGTGCAGGGGTACATTGTGCACCGTACATTGCTTAAAACTTGAATACTTAGAGCTGTATCTCAGTAACGGTAAGAGCAATTTCAAAATTCCTTTTTTCTACGATCTAATAGAAAAGTTAACATTTTTACAAAAACAATTGAAGTCTTTTGATCGAAAAATAACTTTATCCACGGTCGTTTTAAATTTTAAACGGTTTATTTTTACACACCCGTGATTAATAGGTCTATTAATCACTGCCGTGGATAAAACATAAATAAAATATAATTTTTAAAATTGCTCTTACAGCTCTAAGTACTTAATTAGCCATTGTGCACTGTACAATACCAAATCAGACGCTTTTTAGAGTTCCATCAAATTAATGAAAGTTGGTAATTTTTTATTGTGAATTTTTATTATCTATATTGATAAAAATCTCTTTAAAATGTTATTTATTTCCAAACTTTTTGACTTGCAGATGGAAACGTACAGCTCATATGGCCGTCCAGGCGCAACGTCTACCCTAGATAGAAATTTTACCCGATCTCATCAACCTAGCCTGCCTGCTAGATCCTTATCAACACAACATATCACCTCATCATCATCAGGTAAGATGCCTCAAAAGTTTACACCAAATGTTTCGGAAAAAATGTCACCCAAAAAATAAGACTTAAACCTAATACGTCGGCTAAGAAGTAAATTTACCTAAGGGATAAAATTTAATAATGGTATAAATTGGTTTAATAATTATAAATTAAAAAAAATGTATTAAAAAAAGAAAAAATTCTCATAGTTATTCTTCATATTGTAATAAAAGATCAAATCCAAGAGGGTTGTACATACAGTTGATTACAAAAACTTTATTATTCTTAGAGGGACCGTCGTTATTATTTATAGGGACCGTCGTTATTTTTTTATAGGGACCGTTGTTCTTAGCAAAGGGACCAAATTTTCTCAATTTAAAAATAAAATTAATATTTTTAATATACAGCCTGTTCCAGAACTCGCGTGCAGAAATTTGAGGGTATATTAAAAACCATCTGGAAAATATGAAAAAAAATTCAAAAAAAATCCATCTTCAATACTAATTAAAAAGGAAGCTATTTAATCTGACCAATCCTGTTGCTGATGTTAAATTACCTACAAATTAGTTTTTCCCTACTATGGTTGCATTTTAATTGTTGACGCGTGCATTGTTTGAGACTTTCAACTTTAGAATCTTTTTAGGTTATTATATTTTGACAAAACCGACAGAGGCTATCAAATATTCTATTTTTATAGGGTCCCTCCATCCCGCGGTGGTTTTTTGACATTAATAAATATTTATGTCACATTAATCACCATGTCAACCTACAGAATATGTACCTGCAATAATTAAATTTGCTTCCATAGCTACCAATTCAACTTTTAAAGGTAATTTAACATCAGCAACAGTATTGGTCCACTTAAAGCGTTCTTATTTTTGAATTGAACGAAGATGGATTTTTTTTGACATTTTTTTCATATTTTCCAGAGGGTTTTTAATATACCCTCAAATTTCTGTACGCGAGTTCTGGAACAGGCTGTATTTTTTATATTTCTCACTCCCCTTTTCATCCAATTGGCTTTCTCTAAGATTAATTTTAGGCATTATATTGTTTTTTTGAGTTGGGATATATTTATTTCTTTATTCTGCAAGAGTTTTAGAAAGAACAATGTTAATAGAGTAAAAATTTGCATAATTTTTCAAATATGTAACGAAGTTCCCTATGTTAGCAACAACGGTTCCTTTTCGTGTGGACCGTCGTTACAAGGGACCGTCGATGCGTTTAGACACAATTGGTGGGATTTGGATGAAGGTCTTTGAGATCAGTTCCTGCAAATTTGAGGTTAGGTATTGTATATGTTATTGTACAAATCTAAAATGTTTAGTCTGAGATATAATTAAAAACAATTAAGATAATATTAGGGACCGGCGTTGTTCATTAAAAAAGTACGCATTAAAATAACATCGCTTAAACTAAATTTATTAAATGCATATTTACATAATTTTAACGTACCACGATCGGCATTCTAGTAGTGTCGGATTTTACTAATATAAGAAGCGCTCGATTTAAATTGGGAGACATAAGTTATTATTTTTTTTATTCAAACCAGTATAAGATTTTCCAAGTAAATAAGTCTTATGACGTAAGTTAATAGTTCTTAGATTAACTAAAAAATATATTGCAAAGTTCAATTAAGGTAATCTACATACAAATATGGATTGTATGTCAAAAAAGGTTGCGGGAGACAAGGGACCGTTGTTACGTTTTTTAGGTTAATATATCAGATTTTCAAAACAGCCGATATTTATAGAAGCTATTAGTAACTGAGTATCAAAACCAGTTAATATTGAAGACATTTCATTAACTAAATTGCACAAAAAGTCCAAAAGTTTTTTTGGAGCTAGAGACATATTTTCTCCCATTACTGAATTTTGTCCCCTAAACCTATTTTTTTTTTCAAAATCTGTAGTTTTACGGAATCGGATACAAAATTTCTTACTCTATGTTTCTGTTTAAAATATATTTATATTAAATCAATACAAACCGATAAAAAGAATGTTTAGTTTTCATCCTGTATATAGTAGATTTTGATAAGTCCCTTATGCGGACAAATATACGGTTTCATGCGCATGACGTACTACCTGAAGTTGCTGGCTTCAGGCGATATTTCAGTGTAATTTAAATGAGTTCGTAAAACAGCACGGTCCGGACAATACGTTAAATTCGTCAGGGGCGCGATACCAACGAACTAATAACTCTTCTCTCTAGAATAGGCATTTCATTCGTTAAAACTGACAAAAACGTCGGCAACATAAACATTCGTCTGTCTTACTCGCACATCTTTGTTCTAACAGCGACAACAATACCAGTTAGTGGTAATTGTTATTGTTCAGGCCTGAATATACCTACTATTTGTTTACAAACAAACCGAGATGTTGGCGATACTTTATTTTAACGGTATGCGTATACTAGAAAGAAGAGTTATTAGTTCGTTGCGCGATACTCACGCCAATATCGCTTCCAAAGAACAAAAATAACAATAGTTATTCGTAATGAATCACGCTATGGAAAATACATCCAATAAATAACATTTTGCGTAGAACGAGTTGCAAATAGGGCTTACGCTATTTCTCCGAGGAAACATCATCTTGGGCACAAGTACAAGAAGACACCTGGAACAATACAAGTAAGTCCCTTTTGCCTCACGTTACAAAGGTCCTTCGATAAAACACCCCAGCGGTTAATAAAGAATAAAAACTAAACATTTTAGAGGTAAAAATACCTAAACCGATCATGAAATTAAAGGTAAAGATCTGAAGTGTTTTAGCTAGACTTTTAGATGAAATTTCCCATCATTGAAATCAGGCAGTAATATAAAAGGGATACTTTTCAACTAAAACATGATAGTTTCGTACAGAAATTGATCTAATAAATATAATAGATATAATACAAAAGCGCCTGGAAATATAAAAAAATAAGTACACAATAAAACAAAACATACAAAAATCTTTATAAATATCATAATTTTAAACTGTATTCTTTATTCCCTTATATTTGGACTTAGGTTTAGGTAAATTTACCTCTAAAATGTGTGTCATTTTTAGAATGTCGAGTACCTATACCGATTTTTATTGAATTTAAAATAAAATAGTTAAGAATGAAAGGATTTAAATACATTAAGTGCTCACGGTGTTCTAGAAGAATTTTTAAATGACATGACAACTTCCATTTTTTTTTCTTTTTGGAATTTGTTATATGAGCTCTAATAAAAAAAATAAGACCAAAATTTTAAAAATCGTTTGAGCCGTTTTTGATAATTTCATATTCTTGGATAAAAGTGGGGGGTGGGAGGTGTTATTTGAAAATCAGAGGGTGGGGTGGTTAGAAGGGAGTGAGTAAGCAATGGAGGGGGGTTGAATAATTCAATAAAATCTTTTTTGGCTCCCATTTAACGCTTAAGTGCTTAAGTATCATAGTGGTGGTACCACTATGCCAAGTTTGGTCAAAATCCGAGATATCGAGGGCAAACCGAGTATGTTAGCGTGAAATATCAGAAAAAAAAAGAAAAAGAAAAAAAAATGGAAGTTGTCATGTCATTTAAAAGTTCTTCTAGAACAGCTTGTGCTCTTTAAGGTACCAAAAAAATATTTATAGTAAGTAAATAAAACATAAATAACATAACATAACATAAATTTTAAAATCGTTTTTTACGCTTCCTGAAAAATTTAAATATACCGAGATAGGTATTTTTACTTCTTAGCCGACAATAACTTTTATAACTATTATAGTTATTTTCTTAACTAGTGTATTAAGTGAATAAAATCACTTAATACACGAGTTGAGAATTAAATTTTGTCCAACACCCTTTAACTACACTTCTGCTCAAAAATATCGGCCCACCTAAAAAAATACACATTTTCAAATGCTAATAACTCCAAAACTATTCAATAGATTTATTTGACCTTTTTTTTATTTTAAAGCTTGAACTTTTAGCTCTTAATTACTGGAATAAAAATTATCAAAAATCTTTTTTTAAACCGGCAGCAATGAAAATTACACAGCTATGTTTTTTACTGCTTCTTTCGATATGCGCACGGTTTGCCACTCCATATTTTTTTACAATTTAATTAATTGATTTTATAGGCCAATTAAATGGGAGTAATTTCTTTTTTAACTTTTTAATTTTCCTTTTCTCGTTTAGGAGATATACGGTTTTTTCTGAAAATAAACATTTTTGCAAATAACAAAAAAACTACACAGTGGATTTAATTGATTTGTTTTTTAATTTGAAGCTTAAGTCCTTAACTTTTATTTATTTAATTTAGGTTTCTGGTGCAAACATGTTTCAACTGGGTTTACATTGCTTAAATAGTCATGTTTTTTTTACCCAATCTTTTTTGATGCAATTTAACCACAAACTCAAATGTTTCCATAAGTTTTAAAACTTATTCTAAATGCCACACTTATTGTGACTGATTTCTTCTTTTATTTTTTATCATAAGTCTTCTCATTTAGGAGAAATTAAAGTTTTTCGGAAAAAGTGACTTTTTAATCAGTGGGCTAGTGCCACCCCTGTAAAACTGTATATGACGGAAAAGCGTCAATAGAATATAAAGATCTATTGCACTTCTATAACTTTAGCTTAAATAAATACATTTAATTAACACGTTTTCTGCGTTAGCAACTTTTTGGTTCCCAGCTCAGACTGCGTTTTGAGGCATATATGTCGAACGAACTTTGCACAGACTGTTTAAATCTCTAATGGTACTCCAAAAACAAGTTCTAACGTCTTTTTAAGGACTTTTTGCTTTTTAATTTTTTTTAAACAAAATATTTTATCAAATAAAATAACAATAAACAAATTTTAAATTTTATTAAAATTATTTAATAACAATTATAAACACAAAAAAACGTATTAGACGTGTATGTTTTTTTACAACAATGCTGTTTTTCGTTATTATTAGTTACATTACATTATGGTCAATAAAACATTCAATTTAATTTAACAAAACACTAAAACTAACCAACATTACACGGTTGAGGCTAGGTTATCAATGTGTATACACTATAGTTAAAATTTATCTACATAAATATTATAGACGTTATAGTCATATTTCCCAATGTTTTTCATACAGAATTAGGTTTTAAAAATGGTTTGTGGCAGCTGTATATCCCATGCCTGGCAGCATTTACTCCTATTCTTTTCAAAATAATAATTCCATTCCTTTTTTTGTACATTTTCCAATTTTTTTTTCACAAATATTCCATAACGTAATTTTTAGAAAAAACCTTATATCTCCTAAACGAGAAAAGGAAAATAAAAAAATTTAAAAAGAGATTACTTCCATTTAATTAGGCTATAAAATCAATTAATTAAATTGTAAAAAAATATGCAGTGGCGAACCATGCGCATATCGAAAGGTGCAGTAAAAAAACATAGCTGTGCACTTTTCATTGCTGCCGGTATAAAAAAAGATGTTTGATAATTTTTATTCCAGTAAGTAAGAAAGAGCTAAAAGTTCAAGCTTCAAAATAAAAAAAAGATCGAATAAATCCATTAAATAGTTTTGGAGATATTTGCATTCAAAAATGTGTATTTTTTTAGGTGGGCCGATATTTTTGAGCAGAAGTGTATAAAGAAAAATCTATAATTTAGCAAAAAAAAAAAATAGTATATTGCATTTCCCAAATCTAAAAAAAAAATAATTTTCAAAAAAATAACAAAAAAAATACTTTTTTTTTAAATATCTTTAAAAAAAAAACGAAAAATTTTTGAAAAAAAATATTTTTTTTTCAAAAAAAAAAAGTTTTCAAAAAAACTTTAATTTTTTATTTTTCAATTTGCAAAAAAAAATAGAATTGATCCTTTATTTCAGCATTTTTCGATTTTTTTTTAAAGTTTAACCCCCCATAACTTTTTTGTTTTTTTTTGTGGGATTACTTTTAAAAACAGTAGGGATCTTCCTGAAAATTTCGATCGGATTATTCGTTCTTGAGTTATCGTGTCTACAAAAATCGTGACATCAGACAGACAGACGGACTTTAAAAAAAAAAGTTGCTTATTTTTTCATGAAACAAATTTATATCCAAGAATTTTTTTCCAGCATTAGCAAGTTCGAGATCTCCTTCCATGCGTCGTATGCGTCAGCTTTTGGATTTGGACTCGGGAAGATCAGGGGCGGCGCCGAGCCCCGTGCCCACGCCGAGCGGCACTCTGCCAAGAGGCCACCGACAACTAGACATTAACCCTGCAGGTAAGTTCCCATATCACATTTGGGTCAAAGCTTGCCTGGGAATGCTACGAAACCCTTAAACAACTGGCAGAAACCAACAAGGTTTCCTTGATGTGGGTGCCAGGACACGAGGGTGTTGCCCGCAATGAGGCTGCGGACTCTCTCGCGAGAGAGGGAGCATGCGCTCAATTTATTGGCCCTGAACCTTTCTGTGGCTTTAACAAAAGCCATCAGGTAGAGGCAATTAAGAGATGGGAAACCAAAATCAAAACTCGATATTGGAAAGACCAAAACTTAAGACAGGCCAAAATATTCATAAAATATGAACCTAAACGAAGAAAAAAATTACTCGATCTCAGCAAGGTGGACCTAAAGACCTATACAGGGCTGTTAACCGGACACTGCCCGTGGTATACCCAAGACCTGCAGACATATCCCAAGTAGCCCCCAAAAAACTCTTAGGCTTCTTTGAAAGTTCCCATATAAACCAGCTGAACAGTTGCAAGCACGTTGTCAAAACATCGGCACTAGGCACTAATTTGAAGCGTTATGAAAAGGAAAGTTGTGTGATCACGTGAATAGGCAACCATTAATACACCGGCATAATTTATTAAAGTTTGAAAGTCTGTATCTCCAAAACGTTATATACTAGCAAAAAACTTATATATATATATATATATATATATATATATATATATATATATATATATATATATATTTTTAAATCGGGTTATAAATAAATGAGATATTCTAAAAAAAAAAACGTTTTACTGCTTTAAACGCCAATATCTCGACAACAGTGCATTTTAGGAAAAAATAGTTCGTAAATTTTTTTGACCAATTTAAAATTATCTTTCATATAAATATATATATATATATATATATATATATATATATATATATATATATATATATATATATATATATATAAATTAATTAAATACAACAATAATTGCCTTAATTGTAACCAAAAAAACGCTAAAAATAGGAGTTTTACCCTATTCTTACCCCCTTACTCCCCATCGTTTACCTCCAAAATCTAATGAGCTCTTCGAAACACATTAAAAAACAATATGCAAAAAACCGCTTATCGATATCTTATTTAGAAATGGAGTTATCGAGTTTACAGACAGACGGACGAAATTTTTTTTTACTGAGGTCGAGAAATGTGAAAAAAAAACACTAAGTGCCGATGTAATACTTATTTTAACAGAAACTTTATACAAAAATTAAAAACAAAAATAGTTTATTGCACAACGTGTACGGAAAGCGACAAATTGCACATGAGCCGGAAACGTCGGAATGCAAGATACTTCTCGACGAGCTATGTACACTATTTTTCCTACGACCCCAATGAAAATAAAATTATTTAGAATAAATATTATTTTGTGTATACACGGTGTATTTGAAATGGGGTCTGAAATCATTGAAATTTCGGTTTTCAACATTTTAGTATTTAATTTTTTGTCCTCGAACCGTGAAATTTAACCTTCAAAAAGTTTTTCTCGAAAACGCTTAATCCTACAGTATTACAACAAGAGTATCTTTTTTATGTATTTTGACCTGAGGAATCATATTCCAAAATTAAAATTACAAAAAAGTTACACAGAAAAAGTTTGGGACAAAAAACTAATAAGCCCCCCCTTTTGCACACCCCTGGTTAAAATAAGTACATGACAATAACATACGAAGATAGGCCTTATTAAAATAAGTTCACGTGCAAAACCTCGTTGCTATATCTCGAAAAGTTCCTGAGTTTTTTAGCCACTTTCAAAGGGGCTTAGCTCCCTTACGACGCATTTTTAGACATATGTTTATAGGAACTTTTTTGTCATATTTTTTTATGTAGAATTACCCCTTAAAATGTAATTTTATAAAAATACAGTGTCTACAGCACAGAACCTTGAGGTACACCAGATTTTCAAAAATATAGCTTTTTTGAAAACATTGAGAACATACACTGTCAGACTGACTTAAGCGAAAAGTAGGTTTAAACCAAAGAACTTTTACGTCAAGAATGAACATGATGAAATCTACCGTATGCTTTGTTTGAAGCGTGAACCAACTACGGTGAGGGGCTGGTGGGGAGTGACTATTGTTTACACTTAGTACGCGTAAAGAGAGAGAAAGAATGTGTAAACTCACAGTCTAATGTCGTAAACTTTGTCAAGCAATACAGTGTTGCCAGTTGCAACACTTGCTTTAGATATTTTATTGTAAATTTTAAGAAATATTAGTTTTATTTGAGTTTTATATGAACTAGTAGTTTAAATTTAACAAATTTAATTATTTTACATTATCAAACATAATTATAGTGTCGTAGTATAGTAGTTTTTTAAAAATTTAATGTAGGTATAAAGATTTATCATAATGATAAAGTGAAAATTACGCAACATCGCTCTGGTCACCAGAAGGTCAAAACCAGCGATACTTATGTTTACACCAGAAGCAGTATCGCGTACGTTTATGTAAACAAACAAACAAAAAGATGACACCTTCATAAACATTGGTCTGAAATAACTTCTTGAGGTAAAAGTTCTTTGGTTTACACGATAAAATTTTTGAGCCTGATATTACCTACTGGCAAAAAAAATATTTCTCAATATTTTTTTGTCAAAAAAAAAACATTTTTCCAAACAAATAAATAAAAAAATTAAATTGAGCTCCTTGATAATGTCGAGAGACACTGTGCTAAGAGGCCACCGACAACTAGACCTTAATCCCGCAGGTGGGTCCTTATAGTCCTTTATACTCAAGAGTTTATTTTTACTTTTTTAAAGGACTTTGTTGTAAAGACGTATACAGAATTTATTCTAATTTCATTTTTAAAAATAAAGATCGTAACGTAACCTGCGACCTTTTTTAAAAAAAAACACAATTTATTCGATATTGTGTAGACAAAATAAAAGAAAAATAATTAATCTGTAAAGCAAACGCGAAGGTATGCTCGTAGGGTTCCGCCGTAATGTGTATTATCGAGTTACTTGATTCGCAGTATATTTTTTATTTGTTTATTTAATAAACAATTTGTTATAAACAAATAAATTTTGGCTTTATATATATTTTTTTAATTGCACAAAATAAAACAATAATTTTCGTCTTTTTAACTTTACCGTTCTCACCTGTTTTTTATCTTTTTTTTTTTAGACGATTTTTTTCTTAAAAATCATAATTTTCATTATTAATTAGATTTCAAAAAAAAAATTTTTGATTATCTTATCATTATATAAACAATGCATTTGTTTATAACAATTTTTTAAATAATAAGAGTAAAAGCATTTAAAAAATTATTATTATGTGGCTTCTGTCAATAAAAAAACAAAGCAATGGGGATATTTGAAAAAAAAAATATTACAATGCTTTATTTACGTTTTTAATTTTTCAATATCTTCGATTGTTAATAAAAAAATGGAAAATTAAAATTTTTTAATTTTTCCACCGAGGATCTTTGCTATAGCCTTCAAAGAATAGCTCCAAAAAAGGAAAAAAAATCAGGTATCTATTTCAAAAATTATCGAGTTTTTTTTTTTAACTTCTAACTTGGAAAATTTTGTTAATTGCTGACGGATTATTGTTTATTCAACTCTCCAGCAAGTGCCTGATTTTTTTCATTCCTTATTATTCATTTTTAAATAGTTAAAATATTTTTTTTTGTTTAAGCGTCCGAACGAAAAGCCAAACGAACCGTTTTCAAGCATATTTTCACCGCTCAATTAAAATTATAAATATTGTTGCTACAGTTCCGGAAGGTAGGACTTTTTTTAGGAAATTTCCTGCTCTCTTTGGATCTTTTTTCCGATTTTGGATATCTGCAATAGTTTTCGAGATATTCGCGAAAAACCAAACCCCCATTTTTTTTACTAAATTGTTTATAACTTTTGCAGTTTTTGCAGTCGCAACTTTTTTTCTCAAAAATGTTCTAAATGCCTTTACGAATCCAGTGACACCTCGCTCATAATAGAAAAAAGCTGGTCCAAAAAGCACTTGTTGACCAGACTATATGGTCTAATTGACGGGACGATATAAAATTGAATAAAAATATATATTTTTATAATTTCAGTCGTGAAGTTTAAGAATGTTATCTTTTAAATCATTCGTGAAGTTTAAGAATGTTTTCTTTTAAATCAATCGTAAACTAGTAATTGCTTTAAACAAAAAAAACTGATTATTTTAAAAAGTTTTTCTTTAATAATAAAATTTTCCTCATCTAGTGATTTTAAAGTGTCAAAAAAAAAAAAATATTTTGTTTTCAGAATTTTTAAAATATAAAATCGACAAACCCGGAATGGTAGGGGGTACATCTTTAACAGGCCTATCCCAACTCGCATCTGCGACGGGAACCCTGGGTTCCCTGACGTCCGACGAACCCGTAAGCGGGATGTTATGGGTCCACTTATTGGCCGGTAGAGGGCTGAGGGCGTCCACCGGCACCTCAGCTGCCACCACGCCTGTTACGCCCAGCGGAGGAGCACCAAGTATCACTGGAGGTAAGAATCAATCATTTATGATCCACGAACAGTAATTTAATAGTTTTAACCTCTTCAGGGACAATTTTTTTTTTGTTTAAAATAATTTAGTAGCAAAAGTTAAAAATGCTTTTTATTCTGAAAATAAGTAAACTGAAGATGTGAGAATCTTGGTCATTGGATGTCGCTTATGATGGGAAATAAAGCAAATGGCAACAGCTATGACCACTGAGCGTTAATAAATTAGGTGAATTCCATTTTGCCTAATTTATTTTTAACTGCACGCATATACTCGGCGCATTATCTGAGTAACAAATTGGATCAAGGAAGCTATGATTAGTGGTTTAAAAATGACTTTTAGTAATATTTTTGTAGCCCATTGTGCTTTTGATAATTTTTAACATTTAGGTTAAATTGACTGTCATTTTACGTCTTACAAATAATAACAAAATCTGTTTAAAAAGTAAAACTTTGTTCAAAAGTATAATAAAAGTAAGTTTTTATTCATAAAGTGCTATTATAAACTTAAATTTAACATTACCTGAATAAAATTACGGACCAGTATTATTTTAACCAAAAAATTCTCTGATATAGTGTTTACTTCAAAAATTTATAGAGCACTGCTTTATATTACTTCATTTAAACAAAATGTTTATAGATTGATGCTTAAGTTTTCTTTTTATGCACTTTTCTTGTTATTTCTTCTTGCTAAAGCAAATTATTTGGATTTTTTTATAAATGTCAAAATAATGTCTTGATTGACAATAAATTTTAAACAAGATGAAAACCTTACATAAGGAACTAAATATATTCTGCAAACCAAATAACAAGAAACAAATACCTATACATCAACTCAGATAGATAATACGCGGAGTTTATATGTGCCTATGTTCCTAAAGAGGTTAAACATTTTTGATTAATAAATTATTGATAATTTTTTTATTTTTATTTTATCCTCTTTTCAGGAAACACAGGCCTGCGCGATTTGTATTGTGTATTAGAATGTGACAGGGTACACAAAGCACGAACAGTGGTAAGTACAAATTGCTGCATTTTTATTTTCCCCCAGGTAAGTCCTGCGTTACTTAAAAAATATACAGGGTGAGAAACGAACCAAACTCCATTGCCCATACGTTGTTATTGGATTTTTTTTTTGTTTCAACTTTTCTTGTAATAAATGATCCTTATTTTTGCTTGTTTTCGAGTTAATATTTCTTAAATAATAAAACTAGATGAAACGTTGCAAGTACCCTGTCAAAACATCGGCACTATTGTACACTAGAGCCATCTAGTTTGCGAATTTCAAACTAGGTGTTTTGTTTGATTTTAAATTCTGTATCTTTAAAACATTATATTCTAGCAAAAAAATGTATATAACATTTTTTATAGGCTTAAAAAGAGCTTTTATTTATAATATAATTTTTTGAAATCGGGTTATAAATATGTGAGATATGCTAAAAAAACCTTTTACTGCTTTAAACGCCAATATCTCGAAAACAATGGGTTTTAGGAAAACGTTGTTTATAATATTTTTTGACCAGTTTAAAATTATCTTTTATATAAATGCTAAATTAACCAAATACAATAATAATTGCCTTAATTATAAACAAAGAAACGCTAAAATAGGAGTTTTACCCTCTTTTTACCCCCTTACCCACAATCGTCTACCCCCAAAATCTAATCAGCTCTTAGGAATACGATAAGAAACAATATGCAAAAAACCGCAAGTCGATATCTCATGTAGAAATGGAGTTAGAGAGTTTACACCCTGACAGACAAACAGACAAACGGACGCAAAATTTTTTTTTACTTATTTCGAATGGTCTAAAATGTCGAGAAATGTGAAGAAAACGTGGTCAAAGATTTTGACTTTTCGGCGAAGATTTCAATACATCGGCACTCTTAGTAGCACTAAGTGCCGATGTAAAATATACTTGCATTAACTACCCATGTAAAACGAAAACCCCGTGAAGTTCTCCATAAAAAGTTAAAAAAATGTTCATTACCATATAACTTGAAAAAAATAATAATAAAAATCGGATAACAATATGGTTATTTTCGAGTGTTTTAATATTATTTTTATGTGTGCAAAACACTCCTGGAGTTAATAATAAATAATAATAATAATAATAATAATAATAATAATAATAATAATAATAAAGGTCTTTTTTAAGTTTGGTCCGTTCCTTCCGACTCACCCTGTATGTTGTGCTTTTTTACGATTTCAGCGTTTTAAATGTATATAAACAAGCTAACTTCCGCGAAGAAAAAATCTATCGGTCTGTCTATCTGTGCGGGAAAATTTGTACACGATAACTCAAGCACGCTTCTAGGCTCAAAATATTTTTTAGTAAAAATCGAGGTGGGGTAAAAGGGTAAAAAACCGGTAAAAACTTTTCAAATATTTCTTCAATTTTTGTCGGAAAAAAATACTTTTATCCAATACATACAGATAAGGAGACAATTACCAGCTTTATTTTAAATAGATAAACTCAATAATAACCCCCGCGTGGCTTTTACTTTATTGAGTGGATAATTATTTATTTTACCCACTAAACTGTCACTTGTCAAATTATTTTCTTGTAAATGTCATTAAAATTTTTAATAAAAATATGAATTTCTAAGCTATTTATTGGATAAAACCTTGTATATGGGTAAACCGATATTGCCCTCTCATGGGCAATATCTTAATTTTCCCACTAGTACCATAAATAACTATTTTTCTAGTTTTATTTTTGTCTTTAGGTAAGAACGGGAGATTTGGTTTTTGATTGGGACGAAAGTTTCGAACTGGACTTAGTTAATAATCGAGAACTGGACTTGTTAATTTACTCTTGGGACCCACAATATAGGCACAAACTGTGCTACAAGGGCTCTGTCTATCTGCCTACATTGCTTAAGTCCGGCCCTATACATCAGTTGGCCCTCAAAATTGAACCCAGGGGTAAGTATATTCACGGTTAGCCGTTATTCACTTTAAGTTCGACTTTTCCTCTATAATTTGTTTACTTATAACGTAAATATCAACTTAAAACCAAAAATTAATTAATCTATAGGGTGAAACAGTTTTTGATCGCAAAAAAGGGTCACGTGATCTACCCCAGATAGCAAAAAGTGATACTATGGACGTCCAATGGACGTATGTTCATGGACGGCTGTATGTCCATTTTTTCGCTATGGACGTCCCATGGACAGATGACACAACTGTGGACATCCATAAGGTGTCCGTTGAAACCATCCATCCAGCATCCATAGGACTTGCTTTTTTGCTTACTTAACTGGTTTTTGCGACTGTGAAAAACTGATATTTAACTTGCAATGTTTGTTGTTGTTTTTTTGTTTAGGGCAATTTAAGGCTTTTTTGACCACTTAGAATATACTTAGTAAGCTAAAATTTGGTAAACATGTTCGTCTGACAATACAATTTTATATAAAACTTACCCCCTACCCCTAAAATTTAAAAAATCCATTTATTACCCAAGAGATAATTTAAAACTAAAATTAGGTTACATACTTATCCAGTGATAATCAAATTTTAAAATAAATGTTACACCCCCCCTTTTCTTCCCATCTCCCCCCATACGCGTATAAGACTAAGTTTACCCCCTCTCTGTTTCACCCACTTAGAATAAACGTAGACAGCTGAAATTATGGGCGTAAAATGGACACTGAATGGACGATCACTAATAGTCGTACAAAGGATGTAAATATATGGACGTACACAGTACATCCATTATTAGGTCCGTGGACCACCGGTGCTATATGGGACATAACTTTTAAATTTATAGGTTAATTTGAAAAAAGTGGCATTTTCTTACTTATTAATTAAAAACAACAGATGGTTTAATATAAAATTATCAAAAAAAATAAATTTCGAAAAATGTTGAAAATGAAAATATATAAAAAATATTCTTTATTATTTTTGTATTTTAGATTAAACCGTCTTTAATTTTCAAATAATAAATAAGAAAATGTAATGTTTGTTTAAATTAACCTATTTATTAAAAAGTTACGGAGGTCACGTGACTCTTTTTTGTGATTAAAAAATGTTTCGCCCAATAGATTATTTTATTTTGTTTTTAAATCGATATTTACATTATAAGTAAATAAACTGTACAAAAAAAACTGAGTCGTTTTCCAAAGTCGAACTAAAAATGAATTACGGCGAACCGTGTATCCTAAGAATATTATTCGTGTATTTTCTTTTAAATACCTATTTATAATGACTACCCTGGTAGAAAAATAAACAAATCTAACTTAACATAACATGCTATGCTATGCTAAGTCTGGCAACGCTGTATTAGAATTAAAAAAATATTTTAAAATTCTGAATATATAAATAAATATTAACTAACTAAATATAAAGTTTTTCTGAGAGGTAAATGTATTTATCGAAGTATAATAGCATATTACACGTAAAATATTTAGGGCCACCTAAAAAGATGGCTTTTTATAAATAAATGATAGATTAAATTTAACGAAATTATGTTTAAAAATATTATGATTGCTAAAATACATTAAGAATATATGAATAAATTTGTCTCCAGCTGCCATTTTATGATGCAGGTAGAAATTTCCTAGTTGGCCACGCCCCCTCCGAAAGTTAGAAATTAAACGTACTTATAACGTATTTCTAACTTAAAAATCTAACGTTAGATTAACGTTTGTAACTAACGTTTGATTCTAACGTTAAAAAGCGGGACATTTGCACATATTTTATAACGTACCTTTATACAGTTTTCTAACGTTAGAAAAACGTTATTCTAACGTTAAATTTCTACTAGGGTAGGCTTCATTTTCTGTAAATAAACAAATGTAGTGTCCTCACATCATACTGATGCATTTGTTTCTATTAAACCAATTAGCAAAGATTATAAATATAAAATTTGTCTGATAATTTTTTTCTCTTATTTCTTGCCTTTTTTACTTTACTTAATATAACTGTATTGTTTTCTTTGTTCATTTAGGTACTCTATATTTAAGACTGCGTCACACGGATTCTTCAACTCTTTACAAAAGAAGAATAACACAAACTTTAACTTTATCTAGGACGACTCCGTTGTTTGGAGTTGACTTAGAAAGTGTGGTAAGTAAATAATTTCTTCATGTTACACACATTTTTTTTCTACTCCATAAAAAATATATTGTCTCACTAGCAGTAGTAGTAAATTTTTGGGTTGGCCAAAGTCGGACAACTAAGCCATTTATGGCCCTTTTTGTCACCCTAGGCTATCCCAACCATTTACTAATTTGAGTCCTCCTTGAACCTGTCCGTCCTTTCAATAAATGTCAGGATATTGGCCCAGGGGAGGTCTCCTAGTTCCTCTTGGTTGAGTCTTTGAGTTTCAAAGACTTGACTTGACTTCAGAAAGTATGAAGTGGTAAATATAAATTTATAAAGCATAAAAAAATTGACAAACTAAAGAGATTAGAGATTGTATGTAGGATCATACAAAAACTCTTTTTTCCCGGGGCAGTCCATCCTTTTTCCAGCAACCAGTCGGTTTTTGATTTGCTTGGGCCAGCCAGAAAGTCCTCTGCTTGCCGGCAACCGTCGACCGTACTCCATTGATCCTTTAGCTTGGCATAAGCCCACTCATCGAGAGCGGTCTTCACCTGCTTTATTGTGACACCCAGTCTCAATAAGTTTCTCTATTTTTATTTTTTTTAGGTGTCGAGAGAATCGAAAACAATGCCCGGAGGAGTGGGAATGGTGCCTGGTTCACAACAAAATATCCCGATTATAGTCAGGAGATGCGTGGAAGAAGTTGAAAGACGAGGCTTGGACATAATTGGTAAAAATCTTAACTTACATAAGGGCAATTCAATTGTAACGGGTGCGATAGTTTTATGCATTTTTAAAATATAACTAGAAAACTATTTATGAAAACTGTGCCTGTTATGTTCAATCCAGGCTAGAACACGGAAATTGTAAATTATTAGAATCTGTTTTAAATAGGGAATTCAAATCATTGATGGCGCGACAAGAGTAAATACACGCTTTAAATCGCTCTATTGAATAGTATTATACTATAATAATACGGTAGTTTAAAATTTCCCAAAATCGCCAAGAAACGTTCCAGACAAAAAATTCTTATTTCATGAAAAAATACGAAGCTTTAATGTCCGTCTGTCCGTCCGTCCGAGTTCACGTTTTTCGTAAGCACGATAACTCAAGAAAGAATTATTCGAAACAAAAAAAAAATCAAATATTTTTTTTTTAATTCATGACTTTTTTATTTCTAGGATTGTACAGGCTGTGCGGATCCGCAACGAAGAAGCGTATCCTCAGGGAGGCCTTCGAACGCAACAGCAGATCGGTGGACCTAAGTCCCGACAACGTTCCCGACATAAACGTCATAACGGGAGTCCTGAAGGACTATCTACGGGAACTTCCCGAACCCCTTTTCACCAAATGTCTGTACCAGATGATGGTTGATGCACTGGGTGTTTGTTTACCAGATGATCCCGAAGGGAACGCCAAACTTATGTTCTCCATATTGGATTGTTTACCAAGAATTAATAGAGTAAGTTTTTTTCACACGAGGTTTCAAAACTATTTTTTACAAAAAAGAAAAAATAAAAAAAAATATTTAAATTTTTTTTGTAAAAAACTTCGCAAAAAAATGAACCGACTTCTGTCTCTAAAAAGTAAAAAATAAAAATAAGCCGGTGCCAATTTCACCACTCCCTAAATTAAATACTAACAATTATTTATGTTGTTAAATTGTTTGCTGTGAAATTGGCACCGACTTATTTTTATTTTTTACTTTTTAGAGATACAGAACTTGTAGATCTGTAAAGTCATCTAAGTTGTCCTTCCATCTCGGCAAGCTGCTGACATCACAACGCACTATTAGTGCGTTGTGGCGTTATCATCTTAAAGATAAATTTCTAAAAAATAAATTTAGTAGTATTTTTATTTCAGCGACCAAGAGTCCAACCAACCTTATTTTAAACGAAATACTAAATAAAATCTTTGTAAAACTTTAACCGTTAAGTAATAATCAAATAACGCCTTATGGTATAATCACAAATTTTATAATTTTCTCTTGGTATTTTAATATTGCAAGTCCACAGAATCAAGTTTAGCGGCATTTAAAAGATTTTTAGCCTGCCGTAATATTTAAGTGACCCCTTATCCGAGTTGTCCGATCATTTTCTAAAAATTTGGTTGGTATTAGAACCAAATTAATCCGGTTTTAAGTGAAATTGCGTTAAAACTATTAGATTTATCTTGATTATCCGGCTTACCCGGCATTATCCAAACCTCCTCCTTTTTTTGGAAGTCGGTTAAAAATTTAATATACTATATCCTATTTTCCAGGCCACTCTGATCTTCCTAATGGACCACTTAGCTTTAGTAGTGTCTGCATCAGACCGAAACAAAATGTCCGCTTTAAATCTGGCAACCGCGCTGGCGCCGCCCCTCATGCTCCAATCCACCGACACCATGACTCCCACCGCCGCCTCCAAAACCCACGAACTGGATTATCAGCAGCCCATCAACGTGCTTAAGTATCTGCTGCAAATCTGGCCCACTCCGAAAACGCACATCTCAGGTAATGTGTAGGAAAGACGTTACAACTGTAGTGTAGGCGGTTTTTTGTGAGTAACCTGTTAACTACGGTCAAAAATCTATTTTGAAAAAAAAATAGTGACTTACGCAGATCACTGAAATAGACCTCAAAAAATATGTGTAGTTCTAGGTCGATTTTTTACTATACGGTATTTTCTCGTATTTAACTTTACCAGTTATACCAACATACATACATACATAGAATACATACAATAAAAAAGCATATTTTTTTGTTAAAATTAATAAAATTTTAACTGTTTAAAGATGTATAGAGTTTCGAGTAGAGCTTTCCTCATGTAAGCAATGACAGTTCGTTTTCGTTTGGACTTTTTCCTCCATGGTACCTTCGATGGTTGCATCTACGTCACCAAACAAGGCTCTATACAGAGTGGCCACTATTTTTCAGTAACAAATTTCCGTGACTTTTCCCGGTTTTTTAGAAAATTTTTTTTATATTTCCCTGACCAATAAGCAGAGTCTTATAATATTATATAATGTATACTAAATTAATTTATGTAATACCAAAATTATCCCGGACAACATTTGCTATTTCACGTGGAAGTCATTATAACATCATGTAATGATTTTCTGAGTTCATGAACGCATACAGATGACTCCTCATTGTAAAGTCATTATGAGATCATGTCATGAAGATCTATCAACGGTCTACGGAGTGCGCATGCGCAAATTTTAAATTAACCGCGAAATTTAAATTGACCGCGAAATTTAAAATTAAAAAAAAAGAAACACACCTTTTTGCTCATATCTTGAAAACGCGAAGAGATACCAGAAAAATAACGAAAAAATCAACCCCCCCTAGACATACACCACCACATAAATCTATTTTCAACAACTTGAGGACACCGGGATTTTCCCACTGGGAACTTCCCAGTGGGAATGTTCTCCAAGGTGACTGGGGGCACTAACTCCTCTAGACTAAAGCCTCCAGATATCTACGGCTCACCATACCAATCCGATAATGTGTATCGAATTAGCTGACCAGTAAGTTAATTACTAGTTATTACCAGTAGTATATCCTTATAAAGACAGGTGCATTTTAATACTAGTATTCCTTTATTCGTTTAAAAAGTTAAGTTAGTGGTAGAAAATAACATGTGGCGCCACCTATCGCATAACGCTGTCAAGTGCACTGAAATTGAAAAATTACAGGAGCCTGTACTATTCGGCAATCGTTCTCAATCGAGTCCCGGGCAACATTTGCTATTTCACGTGGAAATCATTATGACATCATTTAATGATTTAACGTTAAATGTATACATCTCATAACAAACTCACAACATGATCACAAAATCATGAGATGTGCTCATCATGATGTTCGTATGAGTACAAAACGTGGAAATCATATCATGTCGCTCTCATGAGGCCTATATGATTTTATGAATGTTGTCCGGGATAGAGTATAATATAGTGAATGATGTAGATTTTAATGTTAATAAAGTTAACCACAGTTACTCACAAAAAGCTCCTTTTAAAATTTTTATTTTATGTTCTATTGACAGTTTAAGTGCCATCTAGAGGCTTTTTAAAACATAACCATAAAACATAACATCAAAGATTCCGTGATTGGCTTAAGGCCTATTCAGAAGCTTGCATAAAAACGTAAAACATAAGAATGCGATGCCGTGATTGGCTTACAAGATACATGGCGGCACATCAAGCCAATCACGGCATCGCATTCTTATGTATTACGTTCTTATGCGAGACTGTGGATATGCCCTTAATGTGCCATTATGTGTCATGTGCGCAGGCTTATAACGTAATGTTTATGGTTATGCGAGCCTGTGGACGGCGCCTTAATTGGTACTATCGTAGATTTATCTTATTTTTTCTACTTTATCACTACTTTGTTGAAAAAATTCATGTTCAACTCAGCTCAAATCTCACTTTCTCATATGCATTAAAGTTCAACTAGCAGATACTGTAAAATTGCAAAAAAATATGAAAAATAATAATATAATAATATAATTAATAATATAATAAAATATAATTTTGTTTATATTATAAATTATAATTTATAATAAATTATTTATAATAAATTACCACAAAAAAATAATTAATTAATAATGTTATTATAATAAATAATTATATGTCATATCCGGACCAACCTTTATAGAAACTTTTTCTCATATTTTTGCTTTTATATTTTAGTGAAGAATGACCCTTTAAAAATTTTGTAACTTAGATTTACAAATTTGTAATAGTTATTGCATAATGTTCATTATATTTTTTTGATAGAAAATTTGTCATTTTTTAAATAGACAAAAATTCATTATAATTCTATAGGATTATGTTAAATAACACAGGCCCACAAAAAAAAATTCTGAGTCTTGGATTCCAATATGATATTCCTATGTATTTTTTTTCCGCTGAAACTGAATCCGCAACCCGTTTAACCCCTACACGTCAGGATTTGGAGATAACCTCAAAAAACACCCGAAAAACTACTTAAACCGCTAAAATCATCTATACCATACATACCACTGTCACCCCCTGTCCCCAAATTGCTAATTCTATAACCCCAGAACACAATAATCCCCTAACCTCATAATACCCTAGCCGCATAACCTCGAAACCCCGTAACCTCATTAAGTATCATAGAAAAACCTAGTTTGGGAAACAGCACAAATTCTCCAGTTTTTTTTTTGTGGAACATAGTCATAGGTAAGTAACTCTATAACCCCAAACTCCCCTAACACGATAACCTCAAAATCCCTTCACTTCGTAACTCCATACACTATATCCCCTTAATCCCGTTATCCTATTCTGTGGAGAAGTCCGGTTAAAAAAATAATGACTTCACTCACAAAACTCTTATATTTTGAGAACCGGACTTCTCCACGGAAGAGGATGATGGGGTTAAGAGGTTATAATATATGGGGTTACGGAGTGAAGGGGTTAGAAGGTGTGATGGGATTTTAGGGTTATACAGTTACTTATTCATAACTATGTTCTACAAGAAAATTTCACGTAATTGTTCTGTTTTCCCGAACCAGATTTTTCTACTTAATGAGGTTACGGGGTTTTGAGGTTATGGTGTAATGGTATACCGAGGTTAGGGGATTATTGGGTTACGAAATTACGAATTTGGAGGAAGGGGGTGAAAGTGGTATGGAGGTGATGATTTTAGGGGTTTCAATAGTTTTTCGAGTGTTTTTTGAGGTTATGTCAAAATCCTGACGTGTAAGGGTACAAGCGCCTAAATGCAGGACTACATGCAGGAGTTTGTTTTGGTTTTTTCTTGAAATATCATATTGGAATACAAGACTCACAATTTTTTTTGTGGGCCTGTGTAATTATTAAATTAAAATTCATTTTAAAGTGAAAGTATATTATAAAAATTATCTGATTGTTGTCTTTTACGGTTTAATTTATCTATTTATTTTGTTTATTACTCGTTATTAGCACATCTATTTTTATTTTTTTGCAATTTTATGTAATAGATATATCTATTTCTCAATTCAATAGATTAATCTTTATTTATTATTAATAAATAGAAATATCACTACAATAGATAAATAAGGTTATGTGGCAAATTTTATGTCTTAAATATAAAAAATAACAGTGAACCACAAAAAAATATAACAATATCCCGGACAACATTTGCTATTTCACGTGGAATTCATTATGACATTATTTAATGATTTTCTCTGAGTTTATTGAAGTCATCACGAGATCATGCATGAAGATCTTGAAAACGCGAAGAGATACAAAAAAAAATAACGAAAAAATCGACCCCCTAGGACCCCACACAAATCAATTTTCAACAACTTGAGGACACCGGGATGTTCCCACTGGGAACTTCCCAGTGGGAATGTTCCCCAAGATGACTGGAGGAACTACCCGGACAACATTTGCTATTTCACGTGGAAGTCATTATGACATCATTTAATGATTTTCTCTGAGTTCATGAACGCATACAGATGACTCCTCATTGTAAAGTCATTACGAGATCATGTCATGAAGATCTAGCAGCGGTCTACGGAATGCGCATGCGCAAACTTTAAATTAACCGCGAAATTTAAAATTTTAAAAAAGAAAGGAAATTTTCTTAATTACCCTGCTTAAAAAGATCACACACACAAACACACCTTTTTGCTCATATCTTGAAAACGCGAAGAGATATCGACCCCCTAGAACCCCACACAAGTCCATTTTCAACAACTTGAGGACACCGGGATGTTCCCACTGGGAATTTCCCAGTGGGAATGTTCCCCAAGATGACTGGAGGAACTAGTTCCTCTACGCTAAAGCATCCAGATATCTACGCCTCATCATACCAATCCGATAATGTGTATAGAATTTAGCTAACTAGTAAGTTAACTACTAGTACTAGTAGTATGTCCTTATAAAGACATCTGCCTTTTAATACTAGTATTCCTAGAAGTCGACTTTATTCGTTTAAAAAGTTTAGTTAGTGGTAGGAGATAACATGTGGCGCCACCTATAGCATAACGCTGTCAAGTGCACTGAAATTAAAACATTACAGAAGCCTGTACTATTCAGCAATCGTTCTCAATCGGTTCCCAGGCGACATTTGCTATTTCACGTGGAAGTCATTATGACGTCATTTAATGATTTAGCGTTAAATGTATACACCTCATGACAAACTCATAACATGATCAAAAAATCATGAGATGTGCTCATCATGATGTTCGTATGGGTACAAAACGTGGAAATCATAACATGATGATCTCATGAGACCTCATGAGATCATGGATGTTGTCCTCGGACATATCACTTTCAATAAAATGCGACCTGCTAAATCCAAAAAAAGCTTTCCATTTTCCCTCATCGCGTGTTATTTTTTTGCTACAAGGAGTAATTTCACCAACGAAAATCCTAGAGCAAATTTGTAGCTGCAGCTGTTAATCTCGGATAAAAACATGGTATATATTTTTAAACTACAAACTTTTTTTTGCAAAATGGCGCCAAATAGAGGTCGATATCTCAATATCTTAAAGTATTAAAAAAAATTAACTTCCAAACGGATTTAGATTCTCTCTCTCTCTCTCTCTCTCTATTTGGTCTTTTTCTTCCAAATAATTAACCAGGGTTTCTCTATATAGGGTTTCCAGTGCGCAAGTACTAATCGGATGTGTATCCTGACTTGAGCACTATCACTGATAAATTACTAATGTAATAATTTCCACGCTAAGAAAAAAAGTTATCATTAAAAACACAAAAAAAACTATCTTCAAACGTCCATTATTATTCACTTAAAATTCAACAGTTCCACGATTAATAACCATATATATAGTTCACTTTTACTTGTACATAAAACATTAACATAAAAATACTCTAGGCACATCATAAAAGATGGCTTAGCACGATGCTGACGCTTGATCGCCTAGTACTTGAATGCAGGATTTAGATTCTCAATCCACATTTTATTTTATTTAAATAAGAACAAGTGTGCCAACTTTCAAAAAAACAATGTTTTCAAAAAAAAAAAAAAAATTAATAAATAAATAAATAAATGTGAAAAAAAATTAAAAGTTAACGTCAACTTGTGTCATGACCAGAGTTGATACTTTCTTTACAATAACAGGGTCGGACAACAGGAATTTTAAATTATTTTTAACTTTTGGTGAGTTTATTTAATACATACCTATGCCGAATAAGATTTTATGTCTACATACAGACATATAATCTTATAGGTAGATTATATGTCTGTATACAGACATATAATCTTATTCGGCATAGGTATGTATTAAAGAAACTCACCAAAAGTTAAAAATAATTTAAAATTCCTGTTTCCGACCCTGTTATTGTAATGAAAGTATCAACTCTGGTCATGACACACTTATAAAACAATAAATCATCTGACTTGAGTGATATAGCACATTCAGGGTCCAACGTTTACGGGTCGGCCGCTTGAGTCTTAAGAAAATTGCTAAATATTACTATTTGGGTCTTTTTTTTGACACACGGTTCTAAAGCTACCAAAAGGCGTGGCAAAAAATTATACATGAATATACAATATAACTATGCACACGTTTACACTGAATTCGCTTTTATCGAAGCGTTTTTTTGTTGGTGTTCTGTGTTTTTTTGCACCCTTTCGTCGTAGGTTTTTTACTGTGTGTTAGACTATACCCCAGGTAGCTAAAAAAAATCGACTTGATGGTAGAAAATTGACATCATTAAGAATGATATGTAGGGACACTAGATTTGGGTCTTAAGTTAGCAAGCCGCCTTGCTAACTTAAGACCCAAATCGACACTAGAAAAATTCCAAACCTAATGATATTTCTAGTCCAAGTAATATTTTTTAACTATTTTTGTGGTTCAGTGTAATTAACAACTGGTTTGGTTAACATATAATCCCATATACGACACTGAAAGAATCAACAATATAATCAGGACCGTATTTATTCAAGTTGCCGCTCTAAGCAGTAAAAAACATGCCGCCCCCTCCCGAAAGTATGTGCACATAAGTAAAAAAGTTTGACTAAAAAACGGTCAATTGCACTTATGAACAAACAACTACCGCCCTTGCCAGTTCAAGCCCATTGCTTAAAAAAATAAGACTAAAAAAAAAACAAAAAGGTCAGCAGCTGCTATAATCCACACTGCACTGTGCCCAGTACTGGCCAGTTAGTAAGTTAGTGACTAAAAAGAAATTTATTACACCTTCTGGCATAATATGCCATAAATATTATGTACAATCCAAGGTCAAAGGGGGCATTTCTGCAAAATCAAAAGGAATGTCGCATATGGGGCTGTATGTGTTCTATTGTTATATCTCTGAGATATAATTGTTTATTATTAAATTAAAAGAAATAGAAATAATTTTTAATATTTATTAATTATAAAATTTGTCACTCAATCATAGATGTTTTAAGCACATCAACTACTTTTAAACCATCCCTACCAGACATGCACACATCAGACATTCAAACGTCAGACATTCATACGTCAGACATTCACACATCAGACAGTCACCATAACACAGGTATTGACACCACCCTCACACTATAATTTCTGATCAAGATTGCTATATGCTAATTTCATAAATAAAATTTTGCTTTTGATATTATTTATTTAAATTGTTATTTATTACATTTTCTTTAATTAATTTAATAATCTTATTTTACATCAGAAGCTATACAAATCTCAATACCTACACAAGCATATCTTTTAGCTGCTTTAGCATTAGTTAAAAATACCTAAGCAAACTATTATCTAATACAAAATAGCTATATTAGTACAGTTCCCGGCATAAAAAATGAGATATTGACATATTGCGATCTGACATTTAATAGTAATAATTCCTGGATTAAATTGGATTAAAAAAAATAGGTTATGGTTAAATATTAGTTTTTATGAACGAATTGATTGGTTGACTGACAACTAATAGTTGTTACTACTAACCCAGACTGAAAGTTAATATATACTCAAAAACAATAACGAAACTGAAAATACATTTTTTATTAAAAAGAAAAACCCAAAAACATTTATTTTTATACTAAAATAGATATAAAATAATATTTTGAGCTATAAAAATCTTAATCATAATACAAAAGCATGGAGAGCCCCAAATAAGTTACAAAACTTGTCAAGAAGAATAAATTTGGTACTAGAAAACAATGTAAATAATAATAATTAATATCTTGTTGGATTTTCACTGTTTTCTAGTACCAAATTTATTCTTCTTGGCATTGAATTAACAAGGTTTTGGCAATACTGCACTGTTAAGTTATTCCAAGCTTCACGAATAGCTTCAATTAGTTGAGCTCTATTTTGGGGCCTAAAATTAACTGTGTTTATTTTCTTAACCATATATGCCCAAACATTCTCAATAGGATTAAGATCTGGGCTATGACATGGCCATGGTAATACGTGGACATGTGTACTGAGCAGTTATCTTGTTGGAATATAAACTTGTTATTGGGAAATACTTGATTAACTGATGGTAGCATTGCTTCTTCAAGAATTCTGCAGTAAGATTCTCCATTAAGGTTTTCTTCTAGAATAACCAGTACACCGGGACCTTGATTGCTTATCCAACACCACGTTTTGCCAAAAATTTGCATCCGTGTGGATTAGGGCAAATACCAACCTAGACCCCTTGTGATCATCTGATAACAATGGCTTTTTAACAGCAGTCCTACATTTCATTTCAGAATTCTCAATTCTTCTGAGGGCTGTTCGGTCTGAAGCTATAAAATTGACTTCTACCATAGCTTGAGGGGTAGTTTTAAATGGATCATCTCTCAGAACATCCAAGAATGATTCATCCTGCTCCTCTGTTGTTTTTCGTGGTCTTCCTGATCCCCTTTGTCTTGCAGCTGTTCGTTCTGTTTCCCACTTATTTTTTATTCTCCCTATGGTGCTTCGGTGAATTCCAAATTCATCAGATACCTGGTCAATAGTTTTCCCATTTTCCAAATGTGCGGCTAATATAGCTCTTTGGGTCTCATTTAATTGTATAGGCATAATTTTAATTTATTTTATTTTATTTCTGCTTTTAACTAACAATATAGACACTAACTGTCATAAACCTTCTAGATTAACAAATGTTTAAAACCTAATTCAAACGTTACCATTTTTCATATCTCATTTTTTACGCCGGGAACTGTATATCGTCCTAGATTTTTAGAGCTTCCTTTCTGCTTTATATACAGTGCGGTCCAAAAGTTACCCCCCTCTTAACTTTTGAACCAGTTGAGATATCAACTTTAAATAAAACAACTTAAACTATCTTTTAGCATATATTTGATATTTTCAGCTCTTAAAATGTGGGCAGGGGGGCATGGGGGGACATTTTTTTAAATGGAAAGGGGGGTCGTGTGATACATCATTTTAAAGCTTATAAAATTTTCTATTTAAACTAACATTTTTAAATTTTTTCAAAATTTTTTTAAGGTTTTGATTTTTCAATTTTTTGTGCTAAAACATTCGATTTTTTAAGTTTTTTTTAAAATTTTTTATTTATGTCAACTAAAATTAGTTTAAAAGTATAATTAACATTTTTTTATGATTAAATTAGGCATTTTTAAAAGAATATTTGTTTTTTTTTAGAGGAATTTTGACATTAATACCCATTTTCAACCCCATTTTAAACCAATTTTTTTTTTAATTTAAAAATATGGAGTTAAATGGAGAATTTTATAAGCTTTAAAATGATGTATTACACACATTTAAAAAATGCGCCCCCATACCCCCTGCCCACATTTTAAGAGCTGAAAGTATTAAATATATGCTAAAAGATAGTTTAAGTTGTCTTATTGAAAAGTTCCAAATTTGAAGTCGATATCTCAACTGGTTCAAAAGTTAAGAGGGGGGGTGACTTTTGGACCGCTCTGTATAATAGTCTAATCGATATGATAGTCTTATCTAGATAATTATGGTCTAATCTAGTTAGTTTATTCTTAATCAAAGTTGAGGATTACTAATAAAACTAGAATCTTTTACTCAAGATGACTGAAGGAACTAGTTCCTAGCCTCCAGATAAAATGCTTTTACTTTATCTAGATTAGACGTTCTATGAACTAAGCTACCAGATATGATCTGTATGCTTAAAAGCAGAAAAGCTGTCATGATTTACCACACTATGCCAGCCCATTGTGGAAAGCATTTAACTAAAAATGTATCACTTTCTATATGCCAATTTGTCATTTTTGGCATACAGCGTACGTCAAAAAACTGTTAAACTGTTTTTGCTGTCAGTATGGACTAACAAACTGGTAGCAAACTACCTCTATGCTTCAAATAGTTGGCCTTTTCCTGACTGTTAGAGTTAAAAAAAATCGCATAGTATGCTTTAACCGCTTGCCGTACACCATTCATTACAACACTAGTGCCGACTTCTCTTTTTCATTAGAAATTTTGGTTTAGCAGCTAGGCTATCCAATGTACAAAACTCCAACCCAGTCACAGGATCTGTCGCAAAACAGTACTGCAGCTATATTCTTGACCATTCGCAAAAATAATTCGCTTACGCTGTTGCTAAGGAAACTAATATGTGATTAGTTGTATCATAGCAACTACGCAAAAAATTTTTGCGCATGGTCAAGAATAGAGCACCAGGTTTGTACCATTAGATCATATATACATAGATATGGCATTAATGTTGATTTGTTTTATGTAGAACATATACAAAGCCAATTGTAAACAAACCACTATAGCGGTGAGGTTGCGAGGAGGTGAAGTATAACATATTTGTCAACAAACCACTATAGCGGTGGGTGGTGACCAAAAGCGGGAAGGTGAAATCTACCTCGATATAGCAATGAAAACATTTCGGTTTGACGTGGACTCAAGGCGCTCTATGTATATATGATTTGATGTTTGTACCATCTCCTGTAGACTTTTTCTCACAAAACTTTTCCGTATCCATGTAATTTTTCACATTCCTTCATTTTTCTCCGCTAAGTCATCGTAGGGTTGCTTTTAAAAGTAGTTAGCGTCGATGTGTGGGGGTGTTGTTGGTATTTAGAGGGCGCCTTTCCAGACAGGTCGACGCGGCAGGCCAACCGCGCCGCGTGGAGACAGTCGCAGTGCGTTGCTTCCGGCTCAGCAGCAACAGCAGCCAATCAGAGAGCCGTCTCGGCACTCAGCGGTTCCGTATCCTCCTCCTCCTCGCTCAGTAGTCTCGGGCCCGCGCACCGGCCCACAGCCGCAGGTCCAATCACACCAGACACTCGTAAGTATTAGCATAGTTAGAGTGCCTTAATGTGACCTTTTCTGACAAGGAAAAGAGTGGAGACAAAAAATCTGGTAAAAAATTTTATTCGTTAGTTGGTAACTATGTTTTGGCATTAGATGTCACATTACATTACTGTGGTCTGTTTCATCAAGCAAGAGAGCAAATTAAAAATCGCACAGTAATATTTATTTATGGTACTAGTGGGTAAAGTAAGATATTGCCCATGAGAAAATTAACCTGCGAGGCGTCAGCCAAACAGGTTAATTTTCGAGAGGGCAATATCGGTTTACCCATGAGTGCCATACAAGGTTTTATCCAATAAATAGCTTAGAAATTCATATTTTTATTAAAATTTTTAATGACATTTACAATAAAATAATTTGACAAGTGACAGTTGAGTGGGTAAAATGAATAATTATCCACTCAATAAAGTAAAAGACACGCGGGGGTTATTATTGAGTTTATCTATTTAAAATAAAGCTGGTAATTGTCTCATTATCTGTATGTATTGGATAAATATTTTTACAACAGGTTTGAATAGTATATGTTTGCATATATGAATATAGTTATGTTTTATAAAATAAACTATGCAGTATATTCACACATCCAATATTCGAATCTGTTTTGAAAATATTCACTGTGCGATTTTTAATTTACTTCCTTGCTTGATGAAACAGACCATATAAGTCGGAAGAAACTGGGTTCCATTTATTTAAAACTCCATTTGGTAATAACACAATGAAGAAAAAGTCTATTTTTGCATAAGACACTTGTGTTGAAATTGTCAGATGTAAAACGTAATATCGTAAGTTTGGACATCTGGTAACAACATAACCTTGAGATATTAGTGACTCCGTATCAGCATCACATAAATTTTTTGTGCGAAAATGTCAAGTTTTGAGTGGAAAAAGCGTCATTTGCTAACTAGAAGAAAAACTTGGCCTATCCCAAAGAACTTTTACCTCAAGAAGGAACATAATGAAATCTACCGTATGCTTTATTTGAAGCGTGAACCAACTACGGTGAGGGGCTGGTGGGGAGTGACTATTGTTTACACTTAGTACGCGTAAAGAGAGAGAAAGAATGTGTAAAATCACAGTCTAATGTCGTAAAATGACTGACAGGGGTACAGTGTTGCCGATTGGAAACATATACTTTGGATATTTTATTGTAAATTTTAAGAAACATTAGTTCTGTATGAGTTTTATATGAACCAGTAGTTTCATTTTAATAGATTTAAATATACTATATTATTAAACATAATTATAGTATACACAATAAAGTTTTTTACATTTTTAATTTAAGTATAATGATTTGAATTCATGATAAGGTGGAAACTACGCAACATCGCTACTAGGTAGCCTGAAAGTCGACTAGCGACATCTACATTTTACACCACAAAGCTGTATCGCGTTTCTGTTAGTAAATAAACAAACAAAAAGATGACACCTTCATAAACATTGGTCTGAAATTACTTCTTGAGGTAAAAGTTCTTTATATCAGGGGTAAAAATAAGTTTCCGCCGTTTGATAAAAGATGGCCCCACCAGAAGATTATGTTGAAATTGTCAGATGTAAAACGTAATATCGTAAGTTTGGACATCTGGTAACAACATAACCTTGAGATATTAGTGACTCCGTATCAGCATCACATAAATTTTTTGTGCGAAAATGTCAAGTTTTGAGCGGAAAAAGCGTCATTTGCTAGCTAAAAGAAAAACTTTGCCTATCCGGAAAAGGCTAAAAACACGTTTGCAGGTTTGCCATTTCCCCAGATATTAATTAATGTCTGCACTCTTATTCTTAACATAAAACGTCACATTCAGGCACTGGACCATAGTGTAGTTAGATCAATGGATTTTGACTTATACATCTAACCGTAGTAAATACTGAACGTTTTTCCATATATGAAACCCCACGAAAGTAAGGTAAAATTAACTGGTTATTACAAAACTATAACAATGTATTATTGTATAATGAATATTTACTAAACTCTTGTGGGGTTTCATATATGCAAAAACGAATTCTCAGTGTAGCTGATACTCTGAACAGACTTACGAATTTGCTAGGAATTCTATGATTTAGGCTGGGTTTATCAAAGTGCAGCTAAATTTAGCTGACACGTAGTAACCCTAGCAACTCCAACCAAAATCCAGAATTTGGTCTTAACTGAGACTTAGGCATCAACAAAAACTGCAACACCATGACTAATGGCCCAAAAATCACAACATCGGAACCATGAGTCGTGTTTAACGCGTAATGATCAAATATACTTGGCTACGGGTTGTTTTTGATGCGGCAAGAAAAGCCGGAAGCCAAGTTCTATTTATTTAGCAATAAAAACGGTTTTAAATTTATTTTGTTTGCAGTTATCATTTGACAATAAATAATGAATAAAATGTAGTTATAGGATAAAAAAATAATCCTGTTTCTTTATTATCGGTACTAATATAGGAAGATTTTTTTAAGAGTCGACGATTTATAGTATTTTACTATACATTCATTCATAATATTATCTGTTTCATTTATTATCCAAGTTAAGTTGACAAGGCAGTGGGCTACCAACTTTCTATGATTGGCTAATAAATGAAACAAAAGATATTACCTATGCAAACGTCAAGATCCATTGATTTAAATCTGCCTACTAGCATTTTAAAATTAGATTTAAAACAATATTTTCGTTTTTTTCCTGTTTAAAAAATATTCAATAGGAATTAAATATAGAAGTCAATTCAAATCAGGTACTATAGATTTATACATTAAATTAATAGACTTTAAAGCTAGATATTAGTGAAAATGCGTGAAAATTTACACTGTAAATATAACTACATTAGTAAGCTATATCGCAGTACACAGAAACACAAAGTTCCTATAAAACTAACACAATTTTTAAAACCGAACAAAAAATCTTAGAAATTATAATTTTCAATGTTAGCGTTTGTAGCTTATAGTAAAGTTAATAAGGTTTCTTAAGTATTTTATTAATAATTAATTTAAATCTGCATACATTTTATTTTAGTCCTTGTCATAGAGGTTTAGAGAACAAACTTACTTAAAATTCATTTGGGTGAATATTTGGAAAATTTTGATATTAATAATAGTTTTATTCTTGAGTGTTTAGTTGTATTTATACAAAAGATTGCTAGTGGTAAGTTTTTAACTTTGTGACATAGCACTGCTATGATAGCAGCTTGTCCGTTAGTAAACAATAAGCATTTAATTGTCAAGTAGTTGACGAGCGGCTGTCACAAAGACAAAAACTGCATTTTGATTTTCATCTTCTCATTTATAATGGGAAGTTATTCCATTCTTTAATAGCTTCCCTGCTTGACTAGTGTAATTTTTGCTACATCCTAATTCGGTTTTCTGTACTTACTTCTATGACAGTTATTACAAAAAATAAAATAAATTACCCTAAATAAAAAAAATTAAAAATAATTTCTATCATACAGGGCCAATCATTAGCAAGCAAAGGTCCCTACCGTCCACTCTCGCCTCGAGTAGGGCCGCCAGCTGGCGGGGCATCCCCGGGCTCAGTCAGCAGCATTCGGCCCCGCCAGGTGATAATCTCTTCGCCCGGTTCTCCCAGCAGCAGTAGTGATTCCCAGTCCGGCTCTGATTCAGTCAAACACTGCCTGCCCAGCCGTGTCAGCTCCCCAGCCATTCGGGCATCGCCTTCGTCCCAAGGAATGATGAGAGCATCGCCGTCGGTCACCTTAGCCTCACCAGGTCTACGTAGCTCACCTTCAGCCACTATATCGTCCCCAGGTCCCAGAAACTCACCTTCTGTTAGCAGTCTGTCCCGCGTCTCTCCCTCTATAATGAGCCAGGTCACTAGATCTTCCAGTCCTGCGATGCAAGGCAGTTCTGCAGGTCTCAACGTCACTCTAGGCACCACAACTCCATCTTTCTCAACCTTAAGCAACTTACAAAGTACTATTTCGAGCATAAGTACTACCGCAAATAGTATGTACGGTATAAACTACTCGCAACCAAGTTCTTACAGTACTACCAACCAAATCAACTCGCAACCTACGACGTATGCTAGTACCAACCCATTTTTAACCGGTGCGTACATGAATTACAATCCAACCGAGACTGGTTATAACGACAAATACAACACTATTGGTTCTACCAAAGAAATTAAGAGTTTCTTCGAAAACTATGCTTCGGAAAACTCAAAATACTCAACTCTAGAACGACAGAAAAATGGTTACGATTCTAGTGAACCTGGTTCTGGAATATACTCTTCTCCAGAAAAATACAACACTATAGGAAGTAAGTACCCAGAAAGGACTAGCTATCTGAGTACCACTTACAGCTCAGATTTAAAATACAGTTCTGGGAATAACAGGAATTTTGACACTAGTCCTGTAGTGACGACCCAAAGCACTACAGCAGGACTGCTGGGTATTGAAGATACTCCCACTCCCACAAGTAGTATTGAAACTGAAGACAGTAATACAAGGGAGGTGGGAGAAAAAGACGTTGAAGGGGATGGTGAGCAAAGTGACTGAATTCATGAAATCATATAACGTCATCAACATAATTGACTGCTCAAAAAAGTGCAGGAACTATTAAAAACTTTTGTTTCAACTGCTCTATAGTTGATAAATCGACTTACATCAGGAAGATCGATCCTAATTATGCCAAGTAGCTTGACTACATGGCATGGAATGGAAGCTATGGGGCATAATATAAAATAAATGAATCGTACATATTTGATTTGACCAAAGTGAGAATCTTCTAAAGTAATGGAAAAAAGTTGGAAATCCGCCATTTTTAATATACATTCAAACTTTCCTCTACTTTTAAACGAGATTATAAATATCATACTGATGTAGTTAGATATATAATATCTGTCTCAATTAGAAAATATTATTTTAAAAATCTACTGAGGATGTAGGAACACTAATACCACAAAAGTTCTAAGAAAAAACATAGCATATTCTTAGAATGTTTTTAGAACGTTTGTTGTATTAGGAAAAACTTTGTCATTATGGATGATGAGCAACCGACTGATTTCACGGTTAGGGCACAAAAAAATTGATATCAGGGCAGCATAATAAAAAAAGACAAATTAAATAGGGTATTCATTCGAAGAATTCACCATTATCGTTGTACTTTAGCCATTTACAAATACTAGTATATACTATATTTCAATATTATTAAATTGATTTGCACTATTTAACAAATAAAAATGTTTTATGCGGCCATTTTGCTATTACCAAACTTTTTTTGGACACTTCTTTTCATATTTTTAATACCTGTTTCATTTTTATTTGTTGAATAGTATATTTCAAAATTTTCATTAATAATTAAGTATTGTATTATATACATATAACGTATTCGCTTATTAGAATCAAACTATAAAATTAGAATCATTGTTATCTAATATTTAAAATTATATAGGGTGCGTGAACCTAATGTTGGCCATGTCCAACTTAGGCGACAACACCTTACTTTTAGTTGGTAGTTAAATGAATATATAAACGATAAATATATAAAATGGCAAATGGGAAATTCCATTAGAATAATTAATTTAATGCGTGTTGCACACTACTTATAATTATACGTTTTAATTTTTTTAGAAGAAACGATTAATATTTTGTTGAAATTTACGTTTCTGATAGAAAATTATATGCACAAAATACTAAAGAGTGAATAAAAAGTACTAAATAATGTCTACAAACAATAACTGCATCAAAAACTCAAAAAATACATCTTTTTTAAGAATGATTGTTGAAAAAATATAATACATTACTTCCATATAATTGTCTTTTTACGACAAACTATTTTATACATAGATTTGGTTTTGGTTAAAATGTTGGCTCGCGCAGGGCTCGCCCGTGGTTTTGTTTACATTATTAATAACTATTCTTATCGGCACAGGCAAATTAATAAAAACTGAATCGTAGTTTTTTAATTTTTGATATTTTTTTGGGGGCTCGCTGGAAGAGGGGCATTATAAAATACTTTTTAATCAATTTTAAGTATAGAATAAAATCATCACTGCCAGCAACAGTTGTAATATTAGGCATATTAGAGTTTTTTACGCAAAAATACACTAGTAGAAATTTTTAAGCGTAAAATTTACGCCGTACTTAAGCGTTTCATTTACGCTGAAAACGTTTCCTATGTTTTATTATAATTATTATTAATTAATAAGTCGAGGATAAGAATCTCTAAATAATGTTTAAAATGTAAATATGCAACTAAATACGTTGTGTGAACTTTTTTAGCTAATAAATAATATTTTATTTCACTGTTGGTAACTCTGTACAGTTTATTTTTCTGTTTTATCTTTTGTTATTACTATTTATAAGTTATTAGGTAGATTGCCATGCAAAATTTTATTGTTGAGTTTGTTCATTTTTCCCTTGTTTACTGAATAGACTTTTTCTAAAGATTAAGACACATATTTTATTGTTTTTATTACCTCTGAGTGTGTGAAATTTTTTATTTGTTTATGTTTTTGTATATACAATTATTGTTTTATAGTTGATTTAAAATCATTGTGTGGCAACAAAAATACGAATTTCTTCGAAACAACCTGACGTTTCGTTTAATAATCAAGTAGATGTAAATTTTTTTTGCGTGTTAAATACACCAAGTGTTATGTAATTATATGGTCATTATATGAGGAATTTCATTTGCGCCTTTATTTTTTATCTCTCATTTTATATTTGCAGATGATAGATAGAGAAACCAGGTCATAAATGTAAAACTTGTTTTATAGATATTTAAAACAAATAAACAAAACATTTAAATGTTTCTTGGCCTCTATATAAATTACATAACACTGTGCTATTTATTACAAAACATCTTTTGCTAAAAGATATTTAATTTTTAACGATTAATCAAGTAAAAATAAAGGCTTTCAAAGGCCCCAGAATGTTTATTTTTTTTTTTAGTAAATTTAATAGATAGAAATATGACGTAAATTATAAGTAATAAAATTTAAGTATCATTTGTAAAAATAATTATTGCACATTAGACTTATTTTTTGATCTAATGGTGTTAAATCTGGAGACCTTGCAGGCCACTGAATTGAACCTGTTATAATATTATGTTTTAAGGTTATACATGATATATTTACTAAAAAAAAAAAAGCCTCCTCAATAAAAAAATTAAATATGTTTTAAACAAGATGTATTTTTGGTCTCATTCTACGTAGGAGATATCCCTCCTTCAATAATATTAAATATTAATTTTTTAATTTGTAAATAAATATCTACCTACGGGAACGTCTTTAATGTATTTCCATTTTTGTACATTTAGCCATTACTATAGTAAAATTAGCGAAAATTAACTATTTAATAAAACAAAGACTTCCATATTGGAATCTCATCATCAATACCAAATATCACCAATGAGAAAACAAAAGGCTATTAAGGCCAGCTTACTCTAAAAAACGTATTTTTTTTCAATACATTTTATTTATAGTACAATACATGTTGAGTAATCAATTTTTTTACATATGAAAGCACATATATGAAATTACTTGAAAAAAAATTTTTTTTTTTTTTTCAAAATGGCGGTCCTTAAAATGGCTACTGAAACTCATCTAATTCGTAGATGGATGACATCATTTCTTGGAAAAGAATTATCTGAAAGCAAAAAACAAAACGGTTTCATGTTCTGTATCGAATTGGCTATGGCCTCAAGCAGAATGAAACATTTTCAATGAAAAAAAACAAAATGGCGGACTTTTGAATTTTTTTTACCCTTTTTTTCACTTTTAATTGTTTATAACTTTTTTAAATAATAATGAATATTTCTGGTTCTGCTTGAGGCCATAGCCAGACATCTAAAGAGTAAAATGCCGTTTGGTTCATATCGATAAGTGCAATAGTTTTGAAATGAGAGTGTCATCCATCTACGAATCAGATGAGTTTCAGCAGACATTTTCAGGACCGCCATTAAAAAAAAAAAAAAAAAAAATTTTTTTCAAGTAATTTTATATATGTGCTTTCATATGTAAAAAAATTGATTACTCAACATGTTTTGTACTATAAATAAAATGTATTGAAAAAAATTACGTTTTTTGGAGTAAGCTGGCCTTAAATATTAGAGGTGATCGAGATTCAAGTTTTTTTGAAAAGACGAAATCTTTCTAAATGTAGTCACCATAAATAAAACTATTTTTTTATTGAAAAATTTTAATTTTAGAGTTAATTTCTGCAATGTTGTATTGTATTCAAAATGGAGTTCTAAAACCAAAACAAATAGTTTTATCTGAAAAAATAATCAAAAATTTCACTTTGTCGATTTTTTTTCGTTGCCTCGTAAAATTTTAAATACATTTTAATTCAGAATAAAAAATTATATCCAATTACACTACTAAATTATGTTTTATTATACAGGGTGTCTCAACGATGCCGAGTCGGTCGATATAAAGTAAAGTATCCACTTTAGAGAAAAACTTTAAAGGGAAAAGTTGTATGGTTTTAAAAAAAGGCACATTCTAAAAATATTTTGAAATATACAGGATGGTCCTCCTAGGGTGGGTAACATCTGACTTAATTTTTCTAAACGGAATGGTATATTTTTTATTATGGCAACTCATGTCATAAAAATACCTTTTGAGATGGAACAGACGAAAAAAATTATGTAATTATACAGGGTGTCTCAACGAAGCCCAGTCGGTCGATATATAGTAAAGTATACCCTTTAGAGAAAAACTTTAACGGTATGGTTTTAAAAAAGGCAAATTCTAAAAATATACAGGATGGTCCTCCTAGGGTCGGTAACATGTGACTTAATTTTTCTAAACGGAATGGTATATTTTTTATTATGTCATCTCACTTGTCATAAAAATACCTTTATTTTAATATCATATTATATGGGTCTTTTGTTTATAGTTTTTGAGATATATATATATTTTTTTTTTTTGAGAAAAAATGCATTTTTAGTGATGAGATAAAACCTGCTTCAATTTCTTTACTTTTTGTCAAAAATTAATAAAATTTTGCAAGCTGATCTTAAAAGCGTGTATCTAATTTCTTTATGTACAAAAAATAAAATATTTTATACAGGGCGTTCAAAATTATATTTAAACTTTTAGATTTTTAAACATAAAAAATCAATTTTTTTTTAAATGGAATGCTATATTTTTTATTTGCTCATTAAATTTGGAATAAAATTCTACATTTAATAATATAGCATTCCATTAAAAAAAAATATGTTACCCACCCTAGGAGGACCAATCTGTATATTTCAAAATATTTTTAGAATGTGCCTTTTTTTAAAACCATACAACTTTTCCCGTTAAAGTTTTTCTCTAAAGTGGATACTTTACTATATAACGACCGACTCGGCTTCGATGAGACACCCTGTATAATTACATTTTTTTTGTCTGTTCCATCTCAAAAGTTAAAGTATAACCTAACTGCCCATAAGAATTATATTTTGGATAAAATAGGTTGTACATTTTATCTAAAATTGACATTTTTCAAACGTGACAATAAAATCGATTTTTTAAAATTCCTTCATTTATTAAAATACAGTTTGACAGTGAGTCATTTCAAAATTTCGAAAAAAGTTGAAATTCGATCACCCCTATTAAAAATATACAAGAATTTATTTTGATGCATTTTTACAAATTTACTTTGCTATGCTAGGCGCGTATAGATTTTTGATGTTTATAATATGCACAAAAAATAAGGGACAGGCAAGCCATATCGTCATATTGAAAAACTACTACATAAAAATATTGAAAATTTTAAGAAAAACTTAGTCATCTACATAAAATATATAATTTTTTAATTAACGGTATATCTTGTTTTTCAAGTACTATTTGGTGAATAAGTAGTAGTACCCACAGAGAAATCCTTACTTAAAGTACGTTTTACTCACATGAAGTTGCTAAAAAATTTTTATATCCGCTATAGTCGGAGAACTGGTGACATTATTTTCTCCCGGCTCTATTTTATATATTTTTTAAAGTACATTCAAATTAAGCTATTTTCAAATTGCTAGGCTCCGGATCCGGTTCCTCTGGGTGCTAGAAGCTCCAATAGCTATGGCAAAAAATCTTTTTTTATTCGACTTCCTAAAGGAGGAGGTTATCAATTCGACGTGACTTTTTTTATGTTTGTTCCCGCATAACTTTGGAACAAATGAACGGAATTTGATGAAATTTTTTGCAACTTAAAGAGGGCATTCATGAGGTGGTCCCGTTTCAATTTGACGCTCGGATAATGCCGGGTAAGTCGGATAATTAAGATAAATCTAATCGTTTTAATGTAATTTTACTTAAAACCGGCTTAATTTGGTTCTAATACCAACCAATTTTTTAGAAAATGATCGGATAACTCGGATAAGCCGGATAACTTGATTAAGGGGTCATTCAAATATTACGACATCTTTTAAATGCCGCTAAACTTGATTCTGTGGACTTTATATTAAAATATCAAGAGAAAATTATAAAATTTGTGATTATACCATAAGGCGTTATTTCATTATGACTTAACGCTTAAAGTTTAACAAAGATTTTCTTTAGTATTTCGTTTAGAATAAGGTTGGTTGCACTCTTGGTGGCTGAAATAAAAATACTATTAAATTTATTTTTAGAAATTTAGAAGATGATGACGTCAGAACAGACTAATAGTGCGTTGTGACGTCAACAGCTTGCCGAGATGGACGGACAACTATAATTTAGCTTAGATGATGTTACAAATCTACAAGTTCTGTGTCTCTAAAAAGTAAAAAATAAAAACTTTTATCAAAAAAAAATGAACCGATATCTGTCTCTAAAAAGTAAAAAATAAAAAATAAGTCGGTGCCAATTTCACAACAAACAATTTAACAACAAAAATAATTGTTAGTATTTAATTTAGGGAGTGTTGAAATTGGCACCGGCTTATTTTTTATTTTTTACTTTTTAGAGACAGAAATCGGTTCATATTTTTTGCGAAAAGTTTTTTTTCCGAGTCACATACATTACAATTAATACATTCAGATTAGGCTATTTTTATAGTTATACACAATAATTCTGGGTCCAAGGGGTAAGAACAGTCTTTAAAAAGTGCCTTTGACTTATGTGATACATAATATTTTAAAGAAATGAGAATTTATAAAATGGCATTTTGATTAAATGCAAATTATTATAAAAAGTCGTTAGTATTGACATATGTCAAATAAACTTTTTAAAGTCTGTTTTTACCCCTTGGCCTGCTGAATAATTGTGTAAAATGTTGGAAATAGACTAATATAAATGTAATAAATGTTATGTGTTTGACACAATACAATACAATATAAGTGGGGTTGTGAGGCATGGTACTGCCTTTCAAATCACTGCGACCAATGAGATCTGTTGTGAATCCCCTCTGCAATTTAGTCCACATCAAACTTTAGGCTTTCAAAGAAGCCTAAGAGTTTTTTGGGGGCTACTTGGGATATATCTGCAGGTCTTGGGTATACCTGTTCTAGATATTTCTGGTGCTTCTGAGCATAGACGGCAAATGTCGATTTCAGACTTTCCCATTTTTTTAAGATGATATCTTAACGGGCAGTGTCCGGTTAACAGCCCTGTATAGGTCTTTAGGTCCACCTTGCTGAGATCGAGTAATTTTCTTGTTCGTTTAGGTTCATATTTTATGAATATTTTGGTCTGTCTTAAGTTTTGGTCTTTCCAATATCGAGTTTTGATTTTGGTTTCCCATCTCTTAATTGCCTCTACCTGATGGCTTTTGTTAAAGCCACAGAAAGGTTCAGGGCCAATAAATTGAGCGCATGCTCCCTCTCTCGCCAGCCTCATTGCCCTCAACACCCTCGTGTCCTGGCACCCACATCAAGGAAACCTTGTTGGTTTCTGCCAGTTGTTTGAGGGTTTCGTAGCATTCCCAGGCAAGCTTTGACCCAAATGTACATGAGTTTAGTGCCTTTATTGACACAATAAGTAAAAAATATATTTTTCGGGGACCCCATTTCGTCACCTCTTTTGGAGCTTCTAGCACCCAAAGGAACCCGATCCAGGACCTAGCGATTTGCAAATAGCTTCATTTGAATGTACTTTAAGACATATATAAAATACAGCTGAGATAAACTAATGGTGATTTCTCCAGTTAGATTAGACAGGGACAAAAGTTCTACCCAAAAAGGATAGAAGACATACATACACTCTCACTTCCACCCAACCAAACAAATTCTGTATTTTTTCTTTGTTGAACAAATACAATATTTATAAAGAACTTTCACTTTCGGGTTTAGACCGTGTTAATGGATTTTCACTTTCCGACGTTTCGTCTCTTACTACTAGAGACATCTTCAGGGATTAATCTGAAACTAAGTTTCGAATCAACTTGTGTCACTATTTATGACGAGTTGTGGTTATTCACCCGTGATTAGGTTTTTCCTATCAAAGACTTCCATATTGCAGGTAAGTGGTAACCAGTGTCCCGATTGATATTGTTAGGATGCTTGATGATTTCTATTGATTCCCGTATCTTCCTTGGCATTTTTCTGTTTTCTGTTAATATTTGTTTTGTTTCAGACAAATTGATTTTATGACCTGTTTCATGTACATGTTCGGCTACTGCCGATAAGGAAATTTGTTTCTTTCTTATATTGCGCTCATGCTCTTGAAGTCTTGTAGAAATTTTTCTCTTAGTTTCACCTATGTAAACCGTACCACAGAAAAATGCCAAGGAAGATACGGGAATCGATAGAAATCATCAAGCATCCTAACAATATCAATCGGGACACTGGTTACCACTTACCTGCAATATGGAAGTCTTTGATAGGAAAAACCTCGTCACGGGTGAATAACCACAACTCGTCATAAATAGTGACACAAGTTGATTCGAAACTTAGTTTCAGATTAATCCCTGAAGATGTCTCTAGTAGTAAGAGACGAAACGTCGGAAAGTGAAAATCCATTAACACGGTCTAAACCCGAAAGTGAAAGTTCTTTATATCTTAATGGCCGTGAAAGCTTAAAATCTAAAATAAAATACAATATTTACTTGGCCGGGCGAAAAGTGTAACTATATTATTTTTATAAAAGAAATTACTGGCGCCATCTAAATTTTAGTAGAATTATCTTATTCTACAGATTCACATTAGCTATATTCGTTCGTGCCGCTCAGTGCTACACTTTCCGGCCAACCAAATAAATACTGTATTTGTTGTATGAAAACCAAATACAGTATTTATTTGGTTGGCTGGAAAGTGTAGCAAAAATGAGATAGAGATAGGGTAGACGTCTTTTGTTTCATAATTCTAGTTGTAAAGAGCTTCATTAAATAAAAATGGTCACCAGCTCTTAGACTACTAGTACTTAAATCTTAGACAATATGTTAAAACTTGAATGACGGAAAAGTGCTTGGTTTAAATAATAAAATTTCTTGAATCGAGCTGTAAAAAAACTTAAATGAAAGATGGCAAGTAGTTATTTTTACTAAGTATTTTAAATTATTAAAATAATTAAATTAATAATATAACTAATATTAGTATTTACTAATTTTTTGGAAAAAAGTACTGACTGAACTTGAAACAAATTAGTGTTTTTTTTAAAATTATGTAAATATGTTTATATCAAGTATTTTTAAACTTGCAACAAGGATCTAACACAATTATCACAAATACTTCATATTAGTCTGCCAACTGGACTCTTTTTTGGACCTTTTTGCCAACCATTCTACATTAACGGGGGCTGCAGTTTAGCGCGGGATCAGAACCTCGTTTGTTCATTTGTTTTGTAAATAAGCTTGGATGTTATTTTAAGATTTTTTTAATTATTGATTTAATGAGAAGACTAAGTTTTTTTTTTAATTTACGAAAAGGACTGCGTTATTCTAAATTTGTATAGTAGTTATAAGACTTTTTTTTAAATAAATAATATTTATCGATAGTCATATATACAAGGGAAGGTCAAACAGTTTGCATTTAGGGATAAAAAATAATAAATATTTAGTAAATACCTTACTTGCTCAAATTAAAGTTTATTTTTTTAAGGTATAGTTATTTTAAACATTCCCGCTTGTAAACAATCTCGAAATTACCATAGCAACGTAAGATACGCATGCGTCGTAAGCGAAATGACTAGGCCCAATTTACACAACCGTAAAACGTTGACGTGCCTTTAACGAGAACAAAACAATGGCTTATTCCTCTAAATTATTGGAATAAAAGCGATTTTATAAGCAAATTTTGTTTCTACAGGAATACAAAAGTGTTTTTAGCAACAGCTTTATCAATTTTCTTTTTTTACATCAAACATCATAAAAACAAAGTAAGTAAACAAAAATTATAAATTTTGGTTATGTTGAAATTCAAAACAAGGACATGCTTCAGTGTAAATCGGACTTTGTGGAGTATTTAGCGGCAAATTTAAAATAACTATACTTTAAAAAAATAAACTTTAGACAAAATATTTATTAATAGAATGTTATTTTTCTAAAAACCAATCTAAATTCAGCGTAAAATATTGGTCGTTCTCTTTACCATATTTTTTTTATACAGTATTTGCAGTATATTTTCTAAGCAAACTTTGTACCTTCCTAGGGCCTTTTTTAAGGAGAGGAATATTGCTAAACTTTCTATAACTTATTAATTCTTTAATATAAATACCAAAATTTTATCGTAAACTAGACTATGTGCATAGCGCGTATGCATAGCAAGTCTACTATCGTGAGTTCGATTCTCACTGGCGCCGATTTGCCTTTTTCAGTTAATTAATAATTGAAATTTGGCGAAGGCGATAAGTGAAACGGACACTCCCTAGAAACTAGTTCGAAAGTCAGTATAAGCCGTTGGTTCCCTCTACTACTAGCCCACACAAGTCCTGGACTTAGGGGATGCTTAATTAAGTAGAATAGTACGAGGTTAAACAAACAAACAAACAAACAAACAAAACAAATATTTGTTGTAATTTGCGCCCCATTCGCACGCTGATCCTAAACAGACATTAGGTTTAAATGACTTGCCATCACAAAGAAAGAGTCAATCCTGTTAGTAGGAGGTTTACACAACAGTAAAATCTGAGGTGCACGGATTCGGGAGATAATGGGCTTTATTCCTCAGTAATGACCATAGTCGACTTAATAATTCCTTATTTTATACAGTTTTAGATTTTTATATATAAATGTTCTCCTTCTCTTTCTCTCTCTCTCTCTAGTTATTTGGTCCTTTTCTTCCGAATAATTAACCAGGGTTTCTCTATATAAGGTTTTCAGTGCGCAAGTACTAATCGGATATGTATCCTGACTTGCGCACTATCACTGATAAATTACTACTGTAGTAATTTCCACGCTAAAAAAATTATCTTCAAACGACCATTATTATTCACTTAAAATTTAATAGTTCACACGATTAATAACCATATATACATTTGTATATTGTTCACTTTAACTTGTACGTAAAACATTAATATAAAAATACTCTAGGCACATCATAAAAGATGGCGAATTCGCTGCACTGGACTGTGAGCCAAGAAGGCTACACCCGTTCCTTTCAAAGACCACGCTGTAACTGTATATAAATGTTAAACAGAGAATTTATATCCGTTCTCATTTATAAATAGTTTATCAATTTTCAATTGGATATATTCCCGGGCGAGTCCATTATTGAAAACTTCACCAAACTGTTCTAGTAAAAATTAATTCTAAAAGTTTACCCTCCAGCAAACAGATGTCACTACTATTAAAAACGAATACAAACCAAAAAGTTCTAGCCTTTTTATAAAAACAAAGCACCATGAATAAGTGCAAAAAGCCTCAATAACACTTTTCTCCGAAATAGAAAAAAAATAGACTATTTGTAATTGACTATTATATGGATTTAAATTCTCTAATAATAATTTATATAAAATAAGCTAAAATAGTATAAAATTAAGGACTATTAGGTCGATTATGGTTATTTTTAAGGAATAAAGTCCATTATCTTTCGAAGCCAAGCTCCTTAGATTTTACTGTGTATGGTTTTATAATGTTTAGACATCCTACTAACAGGATTTTTGGTTTGCGTTGGCCAATCACTTAATATTAATTTCTACTGGGGGGTTAACCGCTACCAGGAAAGTGTACAAAAGAGTTCCCCTAATGCATGAATTCCCCTGAATTCCTCATGAGTTCCCCTGAATTCCTTATGAATTCCTCTGAATTCCTTATGACTTCCCCTGAAAAGAAAATATTTCCCCGGCGGTTAACCCCCCAATTTCTACTTAGGATCAGCGTTTACAAAAATTTGCTTGTGGGCAAGATTACAAAATCATCTTTCCTGTGAGTTAACGTAACAAGTTCCAAGTATTTCTACTAAAGCATTCATGGTAGGTTTTAAAAAAGTTTAATAAAAAATAAAGCATTTGTAGTCAAGTTTAGCATTTTCTTCGTGCCTTAAAAACGCCCTGAATCTCCCTTCATATAATCATATCATAAACCTTGCCGCCCTGAATTGCCTAAGTAGTAAATGTGCTAATAAAAGATGTATAAAATTATGTTAGAAAAAAGTGTGCAGTGGAGAGAATATAAAAAAAACTAGTCAATTTTATGTTTGGTCAATTTTAGATTGAGTAGATGATATATTACTTAATTGAAAACGTAAAGCCTCTTGGTTCAAATCCTGAAAGAGTGACTGCAAAAAAAGAGGGTTTTTAGCCTCTTTTTCAAACATCTGTAACTTCGATTGGAATTGATAAAATGTAACGTATAAGTGCTCAAATTTTTTGTCTGGTCATGAACTTGTGCAAAAAGCAAGATTTATTGTTGTAGAAGCTAAACATCCCCTTAAAAAAGGTTAACTATGGGTACTTGAATTGAATTTTATACCAAACTTTCTTACATTTTATTAAACCTAACTGACTGGATCCCTTAACTCGATTTTTCTTGATAATTACTACTTTTCTTGGTGCTTGGGGGGTAAATTTTCATCAAATACAAGGGTGATACCCCTTTATGTGTTTTTATGTTTTATTTTACAGAAAAATGTGTTTTTTAAATATTTTGAAATTTTTATTTTAGAAGCATTTTTCTGTAATATAAAACATAAAAAACACGTAAAGGGGTATCAACCTTGGATTTTATGAAAATCCACCCCCACAAAGAGGGTTAAACTACCCCCAAGCACAAAAAAAGTAGTAAATCATAAAGTATCTCAAGAAAAATCGAGTTAAAGGGATCCAGTCAGTTATGTTTAATAAAATGTGAGAAAGTTTGGTATAAAATTCAATTCAAGTACCCCTAGTTAACCTTTTGTTTAAGGGGATGTTTAGCTTCTAGAACAATAAATCATGCTTTTTGCACAAGTTCATGAACAGACAAAAATTTTTAGCACTTATACGTTACATTTTATTTATGTCTTTCCTTTAAGGCAAGCATAATAGCTAAATTTTTGATTTTCAATATTTCGACACGAAATAGGATGGCAGATCTGCAGAATTTGAGTCAAGATACTTCGTTTCTACAAGGTTCACTTTTATAATCGAAAAAATAGTAAACCCCTCACTGTAGTCGTGAAGCCAATTTAGGTTTTAAAGAATAGTCAAAGAACAACCAGTGTATATCGTTTAAAGGAAGTCTAGGCTATTCATGGCTATCAGTAGCAAAATCGCAGCAGATCCGTTTCGGAAGATACTGTTAAAAGTTCTTGTTGATGACCCTGTTTCTTTTAATTGCTTTCCCATTTTGAAAGTTTCGGAAAGCCTTGTATTCGTACAAAAATTTTCAAAATTTTTTTTTTTGCGAATTTTGCATTTTATGACGTTTTATGTCGATATAAATCATTTTCAAGCAAAAAAAAATTGTCGGTCGATCGGTCTGTCCGGCAAATTTTGTGGGCACGATAACTTGAGAACGCTTTAAGCTAGAGACTTGAAATTTGACATACGGGTATTTTACCAAAAGTTCTAGCTCGGGATTGTTTTTGGTGAACATTGGGGTGCGGCAAGGAGGGCAAATGGGGAAAAAATCATTTTTTTTAGAAAGTTTTGAAAATTGCTATATAGCGGTTTTTGAGGTTGCTGAAATTGAATCTAATAATATTTTTTTTTCTAAATCCATCCTCGAGTCGGTGAGGGGGTAAATATTTTTAAATATTTTCGTCAAAATTGGTATAAAGGGGTTTTTGGGGTTGGCGAAATGAATCTGATATTTTTTTTCTAGTTTCACCCCCTGAGGGGCGACGAGTAGTTTTCGTGAAAACTGGTATATTGGGGGTTTTTAAGGTTGCTGAAAGTAAATCTAATAATAAAAAAATTGGGGGTAGTTTTCGTGAAAATTTGTATATTGGGGTTTTTGAGGGTGCTAAAAGTGAATCTGATGAAAAAAAATCAAACTCTCTTTTACTGGGCAGTGTATTTTACGTATAATTTATAAATTTATACAACAGATTTGACAATATTTTGTCCGTAGAATCAGAATCAGAATTTCTCGCTATCGATTTTTGATTTCGAAAAAAAATGTATTTATACAAAAATTAATTTTTGACAGTTTTGTGTTTTGGAAGGTTGCAAAAGATTAGATATAACAATTCAGTGAACGGGTTTAGATTCTATGCAAAACATTTAACTAGAATTGGTATAAAAATTTTCAAATCATATATGGTTGTATATGATATAATAGTTATAAATAATTTTTTAAAGAAACAGGGCAATAGCCAATAACAGTACAGTAACAGTATCTTCCAAAAACGATCTGCAGCAATTTTGCTATTGATTGTTATGAATAACACAGATCCCATTCTTTCAATGTCCACTGGTTGTTTGCTTTGACCATTCTTTGAAACTTAAAGTGTCTTCAGGACTACCGTCCCTTACACAGGTAGATTTTAATTTTTAAAATTCGCAAAAATTTAAATAGATTTTTTTTTTACTTTTTATTCGAATATAAAATTCCACCCTGTATCAATATTTAGAAGCAAAAAATACAAAAAAATATTGCTTCTATATGAGTTAATAACGTAGATTATTGAATAAGTCTGGAAATGTTATATCGATTATTTATTATGAAAGCACTAGGGCTGTATTATACAGGGTGTTACATTTGTTTGGACTTTTAGTACAACCCTCGTAAAAGAATTATAGAAAATAATCGTAATTTTTTTGTGGCATTTAAAATAAGTAATTCATACATAAAGAAATTGGTATATTTCATTTTTGTGAGCCTTTTTACAATGGACTCTAAAAAAATGTGCCATTCTGCCAACAATATGTCTTATTTACACGGACCTCGAAAATGAAAAGAGCCGAAAATCCGCTTTTTTTTTGTAGATACTGTCTCAAGTCGGCAGTCCGTTTTTTTTGTAGATATTGTCTCAAGTCGGCAGCATTGGTCTTATACTTATTTCTCAAAATATTCGTTGAAAATTATTGTATTTTTTGTCAGTATTAAGTGTAACACCCTGTATATTCTTGTTAATTGCCCAAGTCTTATTTAATTAATAAATCAGTATAAAATGAGCAAAGCAAAATATAATAAATTAATTTAAAATAATGATATATTTTAATGTAGTCAGTGTTATAAAAAAATATTATGTTTACTAAATGAAAGTTTTTTAGGAATTTCTTCAGATTTTTATCAAAATATATATTATGTAAAAATTAAATGGTACTAAAAAATATTATAATTATTAATAATTGTAATGTACTTGATTATGTAAAAATATTATTAAATGTTTTAGAAGTATATTGTAGTAAAATTAGCTCAAAAAATAGAGCTAACAACCACAATATGTTTTTTTTTTTTTTAATTTGTTATAGTCGTATGTATATTTTAAAAAAGAAAAAGGTTATTTTACAAGAAATGTGTTAAAATAACTGTTTCTTACTCTTGCGTCATTGAATGATTTTACACTTCTTTTTCTAATTTGCTTGGGTGTATTGTATTGACCACCTCTACCCTACCAAATAATTAATAGTTTTTTTTTCAGAATTTTAAAAAAACTGTACCACTAAAATAAAACTAAAATTTGGGCATTTAAGAAGTTTTTTTAAAAAAGGAATGGTTTAAACAAAATGAATAAATGTGAATCAAAGTATGTATGTTGTATTAGGGTAGTCCAAAAAAAAAATTATTTACTTTATCTTTTCTATTTGTCGTGGTTCGAACGTCCTTAGAATAAACATTCATATGGACGAGCCTAAGTGGTACTTTTAGGGCCCTAAAAATTAATCGATAATCGATAAATTTTGTATAAAACTAGCCCTAGTGTTTGTAATTTTATAAAGTTTGCATTTTCTATTAATATGTGCTACAATCGAATTATAAATATTAAATAAAAAAGTTTAAATAAACCATAGAAAAAAATTTATATCTCCAAAATATAAATTTATTGTCTATTAAACAAAAATTACAGAGACAATTGTTTCGACTTTTTTAACATAAAGTAATTTTCAAGCTACAAATAATGAAAATTAGGTTGAAAATGGTACAATTCCTTTTAGAAAAACTTACTTTTTAAATATATAAACAAATTAACTTGAGTACACATTATTAGAAATGTCATACTGTCCTTAACTATATTATTTTTATAAAATCTTAAACAAAAAGATAACTATAATAAGTTAAAATAAAAAAAATTAATGAAATCTAAAATTTAAAATTGAATAAAAATCTGGGACATCTATCATAAACTAATCCAAACTATCTTTTAAACAGACTAAAGGAATTATCTTTAAACTTTTTTATGTTTAACTACCCTTTTTGTAGTTTAAAGATAATTCCTTTAGTCTGTTTAAAAGATAGTTTGGATTAGTTTATGATAGATGTCCCAGATTTTTATTCAATTTTTAATTTTAAATTTTAGATTTCATTAATTTATTTTATTTCTACTTATTTTAGTTTTCTTTTTGTTTAAATTTTCAAGATTTTATAAAAATAATATAGTTAAGGTCGATATGAATTTGTGGACGCTAGAAGGCAAGGGGTCAAAGTACAAAAACCATTAATACGAGATAATTGAAGTTAAAGTTCAAAAAAATATGAATAGGTCATGTTTGAAGTTAGGTAGTTTTTTTTTACATTACTAGGTATCTCAATGATATAGTTTATCATAAAAACATATTAAAATATTTTTTTAATCATATACATACATATTTTTATATACTAAAAGTTTACCATGTTTTGCACGCTGCACTTGGATCTCTTGTACACCTGCACTTGGACCCCTTGCCTTCTGAGTTTAGGTCAATAATGAAACTATTTTAAAAGTATAAAAGCACTTATCTTTATTTTTAAGATTAATCATAAAACATACAATTCAAAAAGTGAAACAAAATACAAATTTTCATTTTCATTCATCCTCGTCAGTTCCATAAATGTTGTCCAGAGCTTGATCTTCTTCATCTCCGTCACTAAAGTATAAAAGAACTGTTGCTAGCTTACCTAACTATTACTAACCTGACTCAGATGAATCTTCACTTTGGTCACTCATATTGCAATGAACTCAAGTTTTGAGTTTATAAACTCTTCTTTTTCAGTTTAAAAAACAATAAACTGGTTCAAAACATTGAGAATCTTAAAAAATCTTAGTTTTAATCTAAACACCAAAACGTACTTTAAAAAACACCTGTTAAGTTTTAATAACATACATTAATTTGACAAAAAACACGTGACACTAATGCTCGTTACCAAACAACAACAAAACAATTTGCTCATTTATTTTGGTGGAGCAGGGATCCAAGTGACGACTTGGACCCCTAGCGCTCCAAACGACTAACCACTATCCTGAGTTGGTATAGGGGCACCAGGCTAGGTAGCAGCACCTGTCAAGAAATGAGCTTGAATCCCTTTTTCAGTCGACAGATATAATTTTTTAATATCCATTTCTGCACTTAACTCCATTTTGACGAAACTGTCACTTGGACCCCTTGGGTTCTAGGGTCCACATTTCTAATAGTGTGTACTCAAGTTAATTTGTTTATATATTGAAAAAGTAGGTTTTTCTAAAAGGAATTGTACCATTTTTAACCTAATTTTCATTATTTGTAGCTTGAAAATCACTTTATGTTAAAAAAGTCGAAACAATTGTCGCTGTAATGTTTGTTTAATAGACAATAAATTTATATTTTGGAGAGATTTTTCTATGGTTTATTTTAAAATATTACGATAATTATCGTATAGATTATAATCTACGCAACGAGTACGGGGTCTAAGCGCCATTTAAAAAACCTTTTTATGCGATTGTTTTTACAATGCTAAATGGCGCTTAGATGCCACACTCGTTGCGTAGATTAACGTAATATTTTAAAATAACTAAAAAAGGTTTATACGGAAAAAAAATGTGACATCAAACTTTTTTATTTAATATTTATAATTCGTCAGCAGCACAAATTAATAGAAAATGCACTTTTTCGGAATTTAGGGGCAATTTAAGGGCCTTGTTGGCACGGGTTAGAAACTTTTGATCAGGCTAAGATTTTGCAGGTTTATTTTTCTACTCAAAAAAAAAAAAAAAAGATATCAAGGTTTTTAAATTTTATAAAATTACAAACACTAGGGCTGGTTTTATACGAATTTTATCGATATATGCGTGATTTTAGGGTTTTTAGGGCCCTATAAGTACCCATTAGCGTTGTCTCTATAAATTTTTACTCTAAGGGCGTTCGAACTACGAAAAATAGAGAAGATTAAGTAAATATTTTTTTTTGGACCACCCTAATGTTGTATGCACATATCATATAGAATTTATACTTTCCTATATAAGTGGACTTGAAGTGTGTAGCAGGACACTTTTTAAGGTAAAAATGACAGCCATAACTTTTAAACGCTTTCATATGAGGGTTTAAAATCTAATAAACTAAGAAATCCATTTTAATTTGCATCCCACCCAGTTGAGGATGCATCTGCAATATCTTTAATAACACAAAAAAATAATTTAAGATTTTGGGCTGCTGAATCCAAATCTGATTGCAGATAAAGCTATCAGATCTGGCAGTGTAAAAATCACAAAAAAATCGATTTTTTGATGTTTTGGGCCCCATTTTCTCGACAACCTGACGTGCTGGAGAGATTATGTGCTCAAATTTGGACTCAGCGGTTCAAAATTTGTAGCAAGCGCAGAATAAATATATCAGAGTTTATGCTCATTTGTGTATTGTTTTATAATTGGTAGATTAAATTTAATCCCTATGTAAGGTTACCAAAAAATTATTACGCATAATAATTTATATTTTTTTTTCATTTTTAACCGACTTCCAAAAAGGAGGAGGTTATCAATTCGACGTGTGACTTTTTTTTTTGTTTGTTACCGCATAACTTTTATAACGAATGAACGGAATTTGATAAAACTTTTTGCAAATTAAATAGGGCATTCATTTGGTGGTCTCATTTTAATTTCACGCTCGGATAATGTCGGGTAAGCCGTATAATTAAGATAAATCTAATCATTTTAACGCAATTTCACTTAAAAACGGCTTAATTTGGTTCTAGTACCAACCAAATATTTAGAGAAATATCCGATAACTCGGATAAGTCGGATAACTTGATAAAGGGTTCACTCAAATATTACGGCACACTGTAAATCTTTTAAATGCCGCTAAACTTGATTCGCTGGACCTGCAATAATAAAATACCAAGAGAAAATGATAAATTTTGTGATTTAACCATAAGGCGTTATTTGATTATTACTGAACGCTTAAAGTTTAAGAAGATTTTCTTTAGTATTTCATTTAAAATAAGGTTGATTGGACTCTTGGGCGCTAAAATAAAAATATTACTTTTATTTTTTAGAAATTTATCTTTAAGATATTGACGTCACAACGCACTAACAGTGCGTTGTGACGTCAGCAGCCTGCCGAGATGGAAGGACAACTATAATTTAGCTTAGATGACGTTACAAATCTACAAGTTCTGTGTCTCTAAAAAGTAAAAAATAAAAAATACTTAAGTCGGTGCCAATTTCACAGCAAACAATAATAAAATAATAAAAAATAATTGTTGGTAATTAATTTCGGGAATTGTAAAATTAGCACCGACTTAAGTATTTTTAATTTTTTAATTTTTAGAGACATAGAAGTCGGTTCATTTCTTTTTGCGAAAAGTTTTTATTGGCTCTTTTTACTCGTATTGTGTCCGTGAACACGAATTATCATGATTGGTTGATGGAACGGTAAATTTTGGTTATTACCTCTCTAGGGTCACTGTGATAGGTGCTTTGATTTTTTACTCTTATAAATTCTGTGCAGAGTTTAGCTTTAGCCATATTAAAGCGTTAAAAAGTTATCAAGTTCTGCATTTTTACTCTTCTTAAAACATGTTCTGATGTGTAGTACAACTGTGTACAATAATTAATTAATTACAAATATTTCTCGACCACTACCCTCATTTAGATGTGAAAATATTCAACAAAAAAAAAATACATTAGTTCGTAAAATAAAGGGAAAACTTAAAAAAAAACAGGGTTCTTTTATACAAAATCATTAATTTTTATACAAAAATCACTTTTTTCAATCATGAACATAATATTGACAAATAAAAATTAACTTGAACTTTCACGGCCAAAAATATGAAATAAATGAGCTCCACATCGTATAGGTAGAGAATATATAGAGGAAATAAACGTTTGCGCAGGGTTCTGCACTGCGTAATAACAATAGATAGAAAATTGACATCTAAACGGTAAAAATGGCGGTTCTACGTTGCCAAAAATATTTCAACCGTATAATTTTTAATTATAAAAACCAATAAATTTCCAATATTTTGCTACAAACTTTAATAAGAACGCTCAAAGACAGCATAAATTTACATTCAAACCGTTTAAATGCAAGCAAACCTAAATTTACATGGGTAGGAGGTCCGACAATGCTGCACTGTCATTTTGTTATGAAATCGAATAATTGGTGATATTTTGTTTGTGGCGTTGTTTGTGGTATCTGCGTGTTTTTATAGTTTTATTCTGTTTAAAGTGTTAAAATTTTTAACTTAAAAATGACTTGTTATGTAAAGGCTTGTAAAAATGTGAAAAACTTTTTTGAGGTTTTGTTTTTGTTTATAAATTTTGACGTTTAAAAGGTAAAAATGGCGGACTAAATTTTACACACCTAATGTGTTTTTGTCTTTATCTAATACTCACTATAATTTCTCTACCTATGTGCTCCACATATTTATAAATTGTTAGTTTTTCGATTGGCTAAAGGCTTTAATCATAACATTTACCATCTAATTAATCTCTATTTTTTTATTGGAAAAGTTTCTTAAAATTCAAAGTATGTCTAAAAAATGTGGACTAAAATTAAAAAAAAATTGATATTTGATGATTCTATGTAAAAACATTTAATAATTTTTGCATTAAAACTTGAATTCTTGATAAAAGCCGTGATCTTGGGTTCAATATGTTGAACAGCCCCTGTATAATATACAGGGGCTATTAAAAATGTTATTTTGATTTTTATTTGTCAAACTAGTTTTAAATTTTTATAATCGTAATCTAATTAAATAAAATAATAAATAAATAAATAGTTAAAATAGATACCCCAATATTTTACGAACCTTTTTAGGCTTCTTCTACTATAGACTATAAAAAATTGTTATGTATGATAATTATATTTAAAAATATTTTCACACAATTTTCCATCCCAAAAATGGAACAGTTTTTTATCATAGATCAAAATCATTATACAGTGCGGTCCAAAAGTCACCCTACCCCCTTTTAACTTTTCAACGAGTTGAGATATCGACTTCAAATTTAGAACTCTTAAATAAGACAACTTAAACTATCTTTTAGCATATATTTGATATTTTCAGCTCTTAAAATGTTGGCAGGGGGGCATGGGGGGTTATTTTTTTAAATGGAAATTGGGGTCGTGTGATACATCATTTTAAAGCTTATAAAATTCGCCATTTAAAGTAACATTTTTAAATTTTTTAAAAATGTTTTTCAAAAGGTTTTGATTTTTCAATTTTTTGTGCTATTGTGGATTTTTTAAGTTTTTTTTTAAACATTTTTTTTATGTCAACTAAAATTAGTTTAAAAGTATAATTAACATTTTTTTATGATGAAATTAGGCATTTTTAAAAAATTATTTGTTTTTGTTTTTAGAGGAATTTTGACATTAATACCCATTTTCAACTCCATTTTAAACCCATTTTTTTTTAATTTAAAAATATGGAGTAGTTAAATGGAGAATTTTATAAGCTTTAAAATGATGTATTACACGACCCCCCTTTCCATTTAAAAAAATGTGCCCCCATGCCCCCCTGCCCACATTTTAAGAGCTGAAAGTATTAAATATATGCTAAAAAATAGTTTAAGTTGTCTTATTTAAAAGTTCCAAATTTGAAGTCGATATCTCAACTGGTTCAAAAGTTAAGAGGGGGTGGGGTGACTTTTGGACCGCTCTGTATATACAGGGGTTAATCTTTTTACTTTTAGGATAGAGATTTGAGATTTAGTTGTTGATATAAGTAATTCATAAGGACAAATACTTTGCAAATAAAAACAATTGGTTACCATTTCCGGTTATTACGGAAGTGAATTCAAATCAAAAATAATACTTTAAATGTTCTCATATTAAAAGATTTTATTTATATCATTATTCTTAATTTTAAATCGGTATCCTAAAGACAACAAAAAAATAAACCCTTATATACAGGGTGCCCCAAAAACATACCGACCTACTTTTAGGGATGATAGGGGACATCAAATCAAACATTTTTTGTTTAATAAATATGTTCGCATATGAGATGTTTGGACAGAAAAAAAAACGGAAACATTGTTTTGTGGCGTTTGTTGATAAATAATTAATATTTAAAAAAATGTTTAATAGGACATTAATAAATACACCCTCGTCTGAAAATGAGACGTTTCGGCTTTAGGACAAACCATTTTTCCGTTTTTCTGCACCTCATTTAAGCGCAAATATACATTAAAACAAAAAAATTGCTTTAATGTCACCTACCACCTTTAAAACTTTTTTGGTATGTTTTTGGGACACCCTGTAAATAAATTTCACAGCAATCAAGTGAAAATAATTTTGAAATGTAATTTGATTATATAAAAATAGATGTTAAAAATAAACTATAAATTATCAGTATTTAAGAATAGCTTCTCAAATGGCTAGACCTCCTAATATGTACTTACAAAATAAAAAAACGAATAAATCATTCATTTGAGCAATAATTTCGTATTTTTTCTTAATTACCATATTCTCTTAGGGAACGTTCAAGTATTACGTAACGCAAATTTTGATTATTTTGGACCCCCACCCCTGTAACGCTATATTGAATATCGTCATCTAAAGGCTCTAACGGTCTAACTCCAAAACGTCATATTTTTCAGGAGACGTAAAAAACGATTTAAAACTTAATTATAGCAATTTAGAACTTTAAAACTAGCTTGTTCACAGGTAAAAATGTTTGAAATGTGTTAATGTATTTAAAACTTTTCATTGTTATCTATTTTATATAAATTATTTGAAAATTAAATTTTAACCACAGAATCTAAATTCACTAATGGTCTAACTCCAATACCTATCGTATTATATCGCGTAATATTATTACAAAAAATTTATATTTTTATATTTAATATGTAATATTACTACTAGGTAGGCATAATATATATACATTATTAATGGCAATAATTATAATTATCATCAAACAGTAAATTAACAAATATTTGAAACGTTATCCCCTGTTGTCGAGAAATAGTTTGACATTAGTGACAGTTCTCATTTAATTGTTTTCTCACAATCATATGATGGAGTTAGACACTTAGCGACTTAAAATATTTACATTTTTGCATTTTTTAAGGCTGATATTGGTTTAATGCAACTTTTTTTTTTTTTGAAGTATGTTGGTAATCAGATAATGAAGCAAATTTGATAAAAATCTCATTTTTGAAAAATTTGGAGTTAGACAACTAGAGCCTTTAGTGGACGATATATTATTCCTATACCATTAACATGGGCGAACACTCCAAAAATAACCCCCCCCCCCTAGGAGCGTTACGTAATACTTGAACGTTCCCTTACCTTAGGGTCGATAGTTAAATAAAGTTACGCTATACTTAGGTCGTACACAAAATAAACTCGACGCAGATTCTATCTGAGTAAAAATTGGATCAAGGCAGCTATGATTAGTGGTTTAAAAATGACTTTTAGTAATATTTTTAATACCCATGATAATTTTTGACATTTAGATTAAATTGACTGTCATTTTACGTCTTACAAATAATTATAAGAATTTTTTTTTTAAAAGGAGGTTTTTCTATTTCTATTCGATTCATGATGTGTTCTTGAAATAAAATTTTACATTACCTGAGCTGGTGATACCTAAAATTATATTTTTTAAATACAATTATGGACAAGTAATATTTTTACTTAACTTGAATGTATTTTTCTAGGGTTACTAAGATCATTTAGAGTAATTTTAAGTAATCACCATGACAAAAATTAAGAATAAAATAAAATAAAACTTTGACTTTTTTGGTATCACGGTTCTCAGTACAGTTAAAATGAGGCGTATAGTGCAAGAGTGGCCCATATCACTTTATGGAAATATCGAGATAATGGCTATTTACATTTCTCCGATTTTTTAATCTTTGATCTAGGACGCATTATTTTATTTAAATTTTTTCTGTTAGGATTTTTAGACTTAACCAACATTAGGGTAATGTATGACAAACAAATTTATTTTATTTTCTTTACTTTCTTAGAGAAAAAAAAATTGGTGCACTATACATTGTGTTCATTTTGGGCCACCATTACAAACGAGATCTGACCTTCAATAACACGTTTCTTTTGAGTAGATCTAACCTCACATTTTACTTTGAAATTTTAATTATTTTTTACATGTGAAAGAAATGTTCGTTATTTAATAACAGAATAGTCAAAATATCAATAATTATGCTCTGGAATAGTTAAATAAAAATGTTCTTACTGTGTAAACATTGTTCAAGTACCTAAATGGATTTCAGTTCCTATGATCTCAAAGTTTAAGGTAAATTGTAATTATTTTTTATTAATAAAGCAAAATGTACAAATTTGGTAACATAACGCTCCTGCATTTGTGCAGAAAATGATTTGTTTTGGGGCGAACAAATAACTTTCTCGATAAAACAAATTTTGGCTTTTTTAAGAATCTTTCTAAAAATATCTTTATAAATCCTTGGCAAAACTTGCCATGTTAGCTTTTTTAAAAATAAAATTAACATTTTTAATGATGCAGTTGGCCTTTTCAACATCCCCAATAATATAACCCAGCGAACACCACTAATAATGCAATGCTTGTATCGTGCCAAAAAGAAAACCCTCTGTCATGAGGGTGGTATGTAATAAAAGATATAGATCTCCTTATTACATTTATAGAAAAAAATGCAGCACTCTTGCACTATACGCCCCAAATATCAAAAATTATATAAGGTGTCTCATTTAAAAATCGAAATTGGTGTCATTTCCGATTAAACCGGAAGTGAAAAATGGATTAAACCGGAAGTGAAAAATGTACTTCCCATGTTAAAAGTTGACGTTTTGTAGCAATAATCTCTAATTCCAATCTTAAAATAAAGAAATAAAGGGGTTTACTACGGCCTTCTTACAGCCGGTATTGCGAGTTAGAAGAAAGACAGATGTAGTGTGCAGAATTTTTAAGATAAATTAAAGAATTTTCCTGGAATAGAGTAAAATACAGAACTGCTTCAAACCAGTCTTAAGAGGATAATTTAACAAGCCGTGAAGTTACGTTAATAGGATTTTTTTTTCAGCTCTTTGATTTTTTTTTAAAGTTTAACCCCCCATAACTTTTTCGTTTTTGGAGGGGATTACTTTCAAAAACGATAGGGATATTCCCCTCATAGAACTTAATTTACCTGAAAATTTCAAGTCGATCGGATTATTCGTCCTTGAGTTATCGTGCACACAAAAACGTGACATCAGACGGATGGACAGACGCACAGACAAAAAAAAAGAATTTTCTTATTTTTTTCATGAAAAAAAATTATATCCAAGTATTATACTATTCTAGCGCAGGCGCTGTGAAAAGTATAATAAATATTATGATAAGAAATATTGTTTTAATATTTTATTTACTTACACTAGGCAACAAATAGCAATTTTTTTTTTGCCCCGATCGGAAAGTTAACTTTTCTTACTATTTCGAGAATCCGAATATGACCTTAGAAAAATTCCAGCACCTAAAATGTTTGAGATATAAGTCCAGCAAATAATGACCATTTTTTTCAAAATCTTAAAAAAAAAGAGTAGGATTTTGAAAATTTTAGGGTATATTAAAAAAAATACGAGGAATTCAAAAATCTATATGCCAAGGACCTACTGTCACAGTAATTAAGCAAAATAAATAGCCTAAAATGAAAGTGCAGAGTTTACTCAATTGCTCATTTGTGGCAAAACTATCAAATTTGTATAAAAAATTGTAGATTATAAACTTTTCTAAAAAAATATTTATACAAATAATATTATTTACTTACACTAGGCAACAAATCGCAATTTTTTTTTGCCCCGATCGGAAAGTTAACTTTTCTTACTATTTCGAGAATCCAAATCTGACCTTCGAAAAATTCCAGCACCTAAAATGTTTGAGAGTCCAGGAAACAAAGACCATTTTTTTCAAAATCTTAAAAAAAAAGAGTAGGATTTTGAAAATTTTAGGGTATATTAAAAAAAATACGAGGAATTCAAAAATCTATATGTCAAGAACCTACTGTCAGAGTAAGTACGCGAAAAAAAAATAAAAAGGTTAAAATGAAAGTGCAGAGTTTACTCAATTGCTCATTTGTGGCAAAACTATCAAATTTGTATAAAAAATTGTAGATTATAAACTTTTCTAAAAAAATATTTATACAAATAATTTTATTTACTTACACTAGGCAACAAATCGCAATTTTTTTTTGCCCCGATCGGAAAGTTAACTTTTCTTACTATTTCGAGAATCCGAATATGACCTTAGAAAAATTCCAGCACCTAAAATGTTTGAGATATAAGTCCAGCAAATAATGACCATTTTTTTCAAAATCTTAAAAAAAAAGAGTAGGATTTTGAAAATTTTAGGGTATATTAAAAAAAATACGAGGAATTCAAAAATCTATATGACAGGGACCTACTGTCACAGTAATTAAGCAAAATAAATAGCCTAAAATGAAAGTGCAGAGTTTACTCAATTTCTCATTTGTGGCAAAACTATCAAATTTGTATAAAAAATTGTAGATTATAAACTTTTCTAAAAAAATATTTATACAAATAATTTTGTTTACTTACACTAGGCAACAAATCGCATTTTTTTTTGCCCCGATCGGAAATTTAACTTTTCTTACTATTTCGAGAATCCAAATCTGACCTTAGAAAAATTCCAGCACCTAAAATGTTTGAGAGTCCAGGAAACAATGACCATTTTTTTCAAAATCTTAAAAAAAAAAGAGTAGGATTTTGAAAATTTTAGGGTATATTAAAAAGAATACGAGGAATTCAAAAATCTATATGTCAAGAACCTACTGTCAGAGTAAGTACGCGAAAAAAATAAAAAGGTTAAAATGAAAGTGCAGAGTTTACTCAATTGCTCATTTGTGGCAAAACTATCAAATTTGTATAAAAAATTGTAGATTATAAACTTTTCTAAAAAAATATTTATACAAATAATTTTATTTACTTACACTAGGCAACAAATCGCAATTTTTTTTTGCCCCGATCGGAAAGTTAACTTTTCTTACTATTTCAAGAATCCAAATCTGACCTTAGAAAAATTCCAGCACCTAAAATGTTTGAGAGTCCAGGAAACAATGACCATTTTTTTCAAAATCTTTAAAAAAAAGAGTAGGATTTTGAAAATTTTAGGGTATATTAAAAAAAAATACGACTAATTCAAAAATCTATATTCCAAGGACCTACTGTCACAGTAAGTACGCGAAAAAAAATAAAAAGCTTAAAATGAAAGTGCAGAGTTTACTTAATTGCTCTTTTGTGGCAAAACTATCAAATTTGTATAAAAATTTTATACTTAATTTGTAGATTATAAACTTTTCTACAAAAATATTTATACAAATATTTTTTTAGTTTGCTTAGTTTGTTCGTAAAAAGTAAATAAATGATAAAGAAATAAAATTAAAGCACACAGTGTAAACTTTTTCCCGAGCCCAAAAAATATATTTTTCTTATCAATTTATCTTATTTTTTAAATTTTAGTACAGGCAGTTATTCCAATTTAAAAATAATTTATAAAACAAAATATTGTGTATTTTTTGTCGTTTTTTTTTTAATGGTTTCTATATCATAAAAACGTTACTTTATTACATAGTAATAAAAAGAACCATATTAGGTAACATTTTTTTAGTTCATTTTTGACCCCCTAGTGTTGATTTTTGACGATATTTAGCATGAGTACCTGGCGATAAGCTTGTCCCCATATGCATCCTTCTCCTTACCACCTACCCCTACTTAGTTTTGTCACAGGATCCATTTTTTTTTTAATATTTTTTTCCATAATATCCTTATTTATTCTACCTATGAATTTAAAGTTTCCATATTCTAAGTTGGGTATTTTTTAACTAATATTGAGTCACCGAATCTAAATTGGTCCTCGGAATATTTTTATCTCCCATGACTTTAAAACAAAAAAGGGCTAAAATAAGGATTTTTTACCACTTTTATTTCATTTTTCGTTAGAAACCTTAGGTAATAGAAATATTTTGAGGCCAGATTCGGCCTCAGCGACCCAAAATTTGTTAAAAAAATCCAATCAGGGCAAGAAACCGTGTTGCTTAGTGTTATTTTTATCACATTCTCCTCATTTTTTCTCTGCAAAAACGCGGGAAAGCAAAATAAATGTAAAAATAATTTAAAACAAGTGCGCTTATACTAATACTGCTTTCCTTTGAAAGTGAAAGTGGAGGAATATTTTTTTACATTTAACCTACTCGTGATGTATTCATTTTAAAGAAATTCTGCGCTTTGGTGCGCCGCAATACACAATAAAATAATAATGACAAAATAACAAGAATACTATGTAGAAGAAGTGTCTTTTCTGCCCTTAAAAAGCATTCAAATTATAATAAAAAAAGTTTTTTTATTTTTTTGATAAAATATGTTGTGTTTAGTAAAAATTTTGGTGAGTTTTTTGGTGTTTTTTGTGAGTTACAACGATGCTCAGTTGTCGAGCAGGATCAGACTGCCAATGCGTGCTGCAGTTATGCTGAGACAGAGGTTGCAGAATAAAATTAGTCAGTATAGAGCCAGGAATACCCAAAGAATTTGTTACGGTAAGTAGAATTTTATTCCCTACAAATAAGAAATAAAAAAACTTTTTAATATTAAAAAAATTAAAACTTTAAATATTAATACCAGTCGACAACTCTAGACAAGAAATTAACTGATCTAAATTTCGGTCACTATCCCAAAACGTTCTTGAGTTTATCGTATTGACAAAATATATCAACAGGCAAATTTATTTTGCAGCTATCAGGTTTTTCGTAAAAAAACATGAAAATTATTATTTTTTTTTTTAATTTTACCCTCTAATACATAACTCAGCCTAAAGAAGGACTGAACTTTACAGTTACAAAATTTGTAATTTAATATTAATATTTAGTGTATACAGGGTTGTTCTTTTAAATGGTACACATCCCGCAACTTTTAAACGAATTGAGATATAAATTTAAATTTGGAATACGCAAATCACACAATAAAAATTATCATTTGCCATATTTTAAATTTTTTCCTTAGTGGGGAATATTTCAAATGGCACCCTTGATCTTGTAATACTTAAATAAGTTAAGAATTGACAGTCTATAATAGTTATTTATGGTACTAGTGGGTAAAGTAAGATATTGCCCATGAGAAAATTAACCTGCGAGGCGTCAGTCAGGTTAATTTTCGAGAGGGCAATATCGGTTGCCATACAAGGTTTTATCCAATAAATAGCTTAGGAATTCATATTTTTATTAAAAACTTTAATGACATTTACAAGAAAATAATTTGACAAGTGACAGTTGAGTGGGTAAAATAAATAATTATCCACTCAATAAAGTAAAAGCCACGCGGGGGTTATTATTGAGTTTATCTATTTAAAATAAAGCTGGTAATTGTCTTATTATCTGTATGTATTGGATAAAAATATATATTGCACGTTTGTCGGTTAATAACCGAAAAATATATATAAGAAAGTTATCTATCTGTCGTTAAAATCAAATGGACAGGAAATAGTGAATAGTACCATTTCATCCTTTTTGGGAATCATCAGCACTGTGTATCCTGTATTTTGTTAATATTTAAATAAAACGTTAGATAGATATAAAAGTATGGTGCCATCTATTGATTTGGTCACTGTTATCCGATCACTTGTTCCCAAAAAGCAAATCGCCACAATTTAGGGTGTACAGTAACGTGCATTAAAAATGCCACGGACTTAAACCATTATATGAACCTTTAGCCGGTTAAGTAGAGTTAAGGCCTATCCACAAGCTTGCATAAGAACTTAAAACATAAGAATGTGGTGCCGTGATTGGCTTACAATATACATAGCGGCACATGAAGCCAATCACGGCATCGCATTGTTATGTATTACGTTCTTATGCGAGCCTCTGGATATGCCTTTAAATAAGTTAAGAATTAGCCTTGAATTCAGTAGATCACCAAATAATTCATGCAATAAAGCGTTAAATTCAGTTTTTACGTTATTATCGACTTGTTATAGCTTTTTATTTTCCAATTTTTTGTATCAACACGATAACGCTTTCAGCTAAAGACTTCCAGGACAGTTTTAAGCAGTATTGTTTTCTTTCTGTTAAAAGTAGGAGTGGGACAAGTGGTTAAACAAAAAAATACGAAAACAGAAAATGTACTAATCTAGACAATAAGCGAACAAAAAATCAAAAATTAAATAAATATACCATTTAAAAAAATAAAAAAAAAAAAGTTTTAAGTACTGGAAAGTGAAATAAAAAGTATAAAATATTTGCAAGAAGTGTTTTCAAGGTTTTACTTATTAGCAATCGATCGATATATTTCGAAACCCCGTTTTAACTTTATCAATACATGTATTTAACATGTCACACAATATTGGCCAAGGATATGAGGCCAATACCATAGAGAGCAATACCTATACTGCCCTACTACGCTAGAAAGCAGTAACTCCATTGATCGCATAGCAGTGTTTTCAAAATATTACATCAGAGTTGACGTCAAAACGTCGCTAGGCGACAAATGAAGTTAGTGCTTTCTAGCGTAGTAGGGCAGTATAGGTACCAACATAATCACTCTAACCTGACAATATGACATATCGTCTTGTAAATTTCAGGACGTCGTATCTCAATTTTTTTCGATTCTGAGATTTTGGACTTAAACGCTATATATTATCAATTTACATCTAAAAAAATAAGTTACACCTGCTATTTTTTTTAAATAACAAAAATATAATCAAAATAGTAACGTCGTATCTTAGATGACTATAAATTAATAAATTTTTAAACCTCGTATCTCTTAATTCTAGTTAACTGACTATTTTGGAACGCACTTTTTGCATTTGCCGACGCTTTTTTGACATCTTATGCGCATGTTATAAAATATTTTGAAGTTTAAATGTTTCAATAATTAATAATATTATTATAATAATTAATTATATTTTGTTAAAATATTAATATAAGAATGTTTCAAAGCTCGTATCTTAAAAAAAATTATTAATTTTGAGCATCAAAATGTCGTATCTATAAACATAAGGTTTTTATTTGTATTTATTTATTTTATACACAATAAAATGATTTAAGGTAAGTTAATCATTAAAAATGTATCAAGTTTATATTAAAAAAGTACATTTTAAACCTATAAATAATGCGAGAAATAGTTATTTCTCATTCCTGTAAATTTTTCTTTTTTGAGATACGACGTTCTGAAATTTACAAGACGATATAGTATCTAACTTTTTTTTGTGTAAAAATAAAAAATTAAATTAATTTAACATTTTTGACGAATTATTGCAAAACAAACATCTCTGGGATAAACAATTGCAATTTTGCAAAAACTATTGAATGAGTCGTTCTGAATTTTTAAGCACATATTGAGTACTATAAGACGCAACTTTTTACACAATAACAAAGTCGTAGGTTGATTTTTTCAAAATTTATTGTTTATTGAATAATGTGCAAATTTTGATCGTTTTTTGCAGTTTTCTAAGTAATGATCTACATTTGAAAAACGCTATTTTAAAGTTTTTTTTTTTTTTATTTCCTACAAGATTACTTTGATTGTTGATAAAAAACTCAACTTTTTTTACTGGCATCAAACATGTGCAAAAATAGACATTTTCTGACCTTTAATTGTAACACGGAAAGAAATTAGTGGGCTCTGCGCTATACATTATAAGATATTTGGTAACAGTGGCAAATTATAGTGATTTAAGCTATAGATTATAAGGGACACAATAACTAATAATGTTAAAAATAAATTGGAAACGATTATATATATTACAGACACGATTATATTTATTACAGGCACTATTATAAATTTACAGAAATTTTATTATATTATAAAAATTATTAGCACGGACAATAATTAAATCTATTTAAGCTATAAATGCCATACTATTTGTTATATTTTATTATTCACTAAACAATTAAAGTATTTCATATAAATTTTTACACTGACTGCCAAATTGTAAGAGAAAGCCTTGTATTTATATAATAAGCGATTATAATTTGCTTGGTATGTGTGTTATAGCGCTCCTAGCAATAATTTTTTTTTTCCGTGAATATCTTAAAAACCACACCAAAACCACCGCAGCAAATACCTAGGTTTTGCTTCTATACACATGTATTACCTAAAAAACTTGAAAGACCTCTGGATAACCCAGTGTCATGGCAAAAATTTCATATCCCTGGACTACATGGACTCGCCATAAGTAAACATTTAGAAATTATCATCCGGTTTAAAAAAAATGCAGTTAAGTACAAAGATAAATGCATTATGGAAATATTGCCCAACTGATGTCCAAACAATAAAAATTATTGTATAATTACAAAGTTAAAACCAGCATTTATTTGTTTCGGATAAAAAATTATCCACCGTTAAAAATTATGCAACAATCGACATACAATTTTCATTATTTAACATAAATATTATGTCCTACTAAATTTTTTAATTACTTTGTAATAATAATAATACTTCAATTAGTATTTAGAAACATTATTTAAACACAGACGCACAATATAAGTGGCATATTTAAATTTAGCGAAAATAATATAATGATTGATTAATCTAGGTACACATACAGGGTGTTCAGTAACTGCCATACCAAAATTTAATAGGTGATTCTACATTCAAAAATATGAAAAAAAGTTTCTATAAAGGTTGTTCCGGAAATGAGCCCTAAGGGAGCTACGACCCTTCGAAAATGACATATTGAATGGGGGACAAAAAAAAAGCATCAATAAAATTTTAATACTGCATAGTGATTCTTCATTTAAAACTGAGCAAAATTATTCTTCACCAAAACACCTAAATTTGATATTAAAGGAGCAATAGACTTTTAAAAGGTAACGTTTTTGGTGGCACAAAATGTTACTTCCTCTTAATTGCATTTTTTTTAAACGGTTGCCCCTACAGTGTTACACTATTTGACATTTTTTTATGTATTTTTACTCAAGGAATCCAAAATAAAAAAAAAAAAATAAAAAAGTTTGGGGCAAAAATGTGTTAAGCCTAATACACTTTTCCGTCTAGGGACGCCCCTGAATAAATTTAAAAAAAAATAAATTTTTATTACAATTTTAAAGGGCCGTACCTCCTTTAGGGCTCATTTGCGGACCAACATTTATAAATTATTAAATTATAAATTTTGGCTTGGCAGTTATTGATCACCCTGTATGTGTATACACAGGGTGATCAGTAACTGGCATACCAAAATTTAAGAGGTAATTCTACATCCAAAAATATAAGGGTTGTTTGGGAGGCATAGCGTAGTGGCTAGCGCGTATGCATAGTAGTAGTAAGGGTGGGGAGGCTACAAGCCAGGCAACTAGGCCATTATGGCCCTTTTTGCCAGCCCCGAGCTGTCCCAGCCACACATCTACCCTACTCCCTGCCTAAACCTGCCGGACCTCCTTATAAAGGTCGCGATATCTGTCCAGGCAAGGGTACGCAACTCCTCTCTTCGGAGAGTTGCCACTCCGAAGATCTCCTGTCGTATTCTGCCGAACCGATCGCATTGTCCTAGGAAATGGAAGGACGATTCTTCGTCTATCCCGCAACCCGAACAGACGGGGTCGTTACCAACCTTCATCTTGAACAGGTGCCTTCCTAGTCCACAGTGACCCGTGAGGATCCCTGTGAGTTGGCTGATCGTGGCTCGGCTTCTTCCTAGTAGCCACGCGGTTTTTGACTTGCTTGGACCGGAAAGGAAGTCCTTTGCCTGTCTGCAGTTCGTGACCGTTGACCAGCTTTCCCTTAGTTTTTCTCCAGCCCACGTGTTGAGGGCTGATGTGACTTGTTTCCTTGTAATACCAAGCATGGGTTCGGGTCCCATGCACGGAGTTTCGGCTCCGAGCCTGGCAAGTTCGTCTGCCTTCTCGTTGCCTGGTATCCCGCTGTGTCCAGGGACCCATACAAGGTGGACTCTTTTGTTCCTCGCTAGCTCCTCCAGGGCTTCTATGCATTCCTGCACAAGACTGGATCTTGTGCTGGGTGCACTGAGAGCCTTCAGGGCTGCTTGGCTGTCGGAGCAGATGTATACATCTGATCCGTTGCTCCCTAGAACCTCTTCGCATCTTGCCGCTTCCTGTATCGCAAAGACTTCCGCTTGGAATACCGTGGGGTACCTGCCGAGCGAATAGCTCTTTTGAACCCCCGTGTCTTGTACAAAGAAGCCTGCGCCCGAGCTTTGCGTGCTTTCCATCCGGGAGCCGTCTGTATAGCACACTGTTGCGTTTTGGGCAAAATTAACTTCCTTGTTCTCCCACTCGTGTTTTGTTGGTATAGTGAGAGAGAATGCTCTGTCAAACCTTAATCGGTCTTCCGCCTCTATCACCTTGATGCTGCTGATAGGTAACTCTACTCTGGCAACATCGGCGATTTTTGTATGTCCGTAGACTGCCCCTTCACCCAGCCAGCATCCAACATCTCTCATTCTAAGGTAGCTAGCCATTGCCTCCCTCCTTATCCAGGACGGAAGCGTTGGCAGCCCCAGTAGAACTTCCAGTGCTGATGTGGGGGTCGTCCTGATTGCGCCGGTGATCCCGAGACACGCTAGTCTTTGGATCTTACTCAGACTCCGAGCTACTGTGGTTTTGCTGACGCTTGGCCACCATACCACCGAGCCATATTGGACTCTGGGTCTAATGACGGCGGTATAGATCCATAATAGAATCTGTGGGGTCATGCCCCAGCTTTTTCCCACTGCCCGACGCAAGTGCCAGAAGGTCGCAATCGACTTGTCAATGACTTTGTCTACATGCGCCTTCCAGTTGAGTTTACTGTCTAGGGTTACTCCCAAGTACTTGACCTCTTGTGAGAGCACAAGCGGTTTTCCGTACATTTGGGGGGCCCTAAAGTTCTCTATCTTTCTCCTATTGGTAAAGAGGATAAGCTCAGTCTTTGTTGGGTTGACTGATAAGCCTTTTTCCTCACACCACTCTTCTATTATCCTGCAGGCTGTCTGGATTCTTTCACAGACCGTGCCCAAGAACCTTCCAGTGACTAGGACCGTGCCATCATCTGCAAATGCTTGTGCGTATAGCCCAGCGGCCGTCAGCCTCTCTAGGAGACTGTCCATAACTAGACACCATAAGTGAGGTGAAAGACAACTGCCCTGTGGACATCCACCCCTCACCCCGATGTCCAGACGACAGTCCCCCAGAGAGGCCATGACATTCCTTTCTACCAGCGCAGATCTTACCCAACTAACCAGCGCTGGCGGGGTGCCCCTCGCTAATAGCGCACCGCAGATGGTTGACGTTCTTGCCCTGTCGAATGCTCCCTCTACGTCAAAGAATATGGCCAACGCCCATTCTTTGTGGTGTAACGCCTTTTCGACTCTTCGCACTATAGCGTGGAGGGCCGAGTCTGTCGACCTGCCTCGCCTATATGCATGTTGTCCTCTATGGAAAGGATGCCTGCTAAGCACTCCTTCCATCAGGTACCGGTCCACTATCTTTTCCAGCGTTTTCAGCAGGAAAGATGTAAGGCTTATTGGTCTGAAGGATTTGGCGGTTGTGTAATCCTTCCTACCCGGTTTGGGGATGAAGACCACTCTCGCCCTCCTCCATTCCTTTGGAACATATCCCAGCGCCAGGCTGGCCTTAAAGATCCTCTTCACGCTGGGAAGAACGATCTCTATGCCCGCCTGGAGTAGCGCTGGGAATATGCCATCCGGTCCTGCTGCCTTGTATGGGTCGAACTCTTTCACCGCCCATTTGATCGCGCCGTCTTTGATAACCTCCTCGGCCAGTTGCCGGTCCCCTCCTGGGAGGGGACCCTGCTCTACCTCGGGGTTATCTTGTTCGACGCTTTCACCGGGAAAGTGAGTCTCCAGCAGTAGTCTTAAGGACTCTTCGCTGGAGGTGGTCCAACTCCCATCTTGTCTCTGTAGCGAGCCTACCGATTTATTAGACGTGCCGCTAAGAATTTTCATCAGCCTTGCAGAATCCGACAGTGACTCCATGTCTCCGCAGTATTTCCTCCAGCTTTGTTTCTTGCTTCGTCTAAGCTCCTTTTTGAAATCCCTTCTCACCCCTCTATACCTATCCCATGAGGACTCTGTGTCTTCCCTAAAGGCTTGGTTGAATGCCCGCCTACACTCCTTGCGCAGGGTGTCCAGCGTGCGCGTATGCATAGCAAGTCTACTATCGTGAGTTCGATTCTCACTGGCGCCGATTTGCCTTTTTCAGTTAATTAATAATTGAAATTTGTCGAAGGCGATAAGTGAAACAGACACTCCCTAGAAACTGGTTCGAAAGTCAGTATAAGCCGGTGGTTCCCTCTACTACTAGCCCACACAAGTCCTGGACTTAGGGGATGCTTAATTAAGTAGAATAGTACGAGGTTAAACAAACATGTAATGTAATGTAATGTAATACGCTAGAATCAGTTTTGGACTACTGTTTATTGGTTATTTAAAGTCAAATGGTAACAAGGATCAAACCTCCATAGGTCAGAACCAGTTCTAAACAGTTTATAACTCGAATCCCGAACAAGCCTATTAAAAAAAGTTCCCATAATGGTTGGTCCGGAAATGAGCCCTAAGTGAGCCACGGCCCTTTAAAATTGTAATAAAAATAAGGTTTTTAATTAATAACTCTGGTACCCTTAAAGCTAGAGCGACGAGCTTTTGCATTAATTTATTTTTTTTAACTTATCCAGACGTGCCTAGACGGACAAAATATGTGAGGCTTAACACATTTTTGTCCCAAAGCTTTTTGTGTTTATTGTTTTGGATTTTTTTTTGTAAAAAGTATAGTTTCCTTGAGTAAAAATAGATAAAAAATGTCATATAGTGTAATACTGTAGGAACAACCTTTTAAAAAAAATGCAATTAAGAGGAAGTAACATTTTGTGCCACCAAAAATGTTACTTTTTAAAAGGCATGCCAGTTACTGATCATCTTGTAGATATAAAATTAACATGGCATTTAGAAAGACATGTGAAAGGGAATATTGTCGACCGTCTGCCTTTTTTTAAAGAAAATAGCTAAAAATTATGCATTATTTGGCCAAAAATAGCTAATTTTTTTTGTAGAAATTGTGGGTTGTTTTGACCTACCTCATAGTAGATCTCCTCTACAAAAAATCCCAGAAGACCCAGCATCATTAGAAACAAAATTTTTCTTGTTTAGAAGAGACTTGGATTTTTCAAAACCGGAAATCCTATCTTACGAAAAAGATGGAAAATCTTTACAAAAATCAAGTTTTAACTATAGCCAACCATTAAAAATGTTTATACATGGTTATATGAGTAACTGGAATGAAAAGGGTGCTTTGATTGGGGCTAGTTCCTTTTTAAAATTGGTAAGTATGCAAAAAATATGTATTTTTAAATTTAAATATTAATTATGCAATAGTAGTATTTATATTTAATAACGTGTACGGAATAGTATATTCTATAACTAGTTTGTCATACGAGCCGGCAGGCGAGTATAACGGTCCCGCGAGCGCGGAATGACTATTCCATACGTGTTGTAGACTATACTTTTTCTTCGACTGCAAATATGAAACACTGTATGGCTTTAAACTGCGGACAACGTTAAAAACCATGTTTTTTGTGACTCGATATTGTAAATGCAACAAAACACATATTTATAAATAACGCAATTATTGTTATTTAATAATTTTATCAAATCAGTACTTAAAAAAGATTTTTATTTAATTTTAGCAGATATTTAAAAATTATAATGCAAAAATTGAAGGTTATGTCAGATTATTGTGACACATTTCAGGTTTAAATATTTAACAATAGATGGAGCAGTTTTAATTTTTTGAACTAAATTGATAAAAAATTGGTAAAATATTACGAAAAACTAAGAAACTTTATGTAATTTTAACACAAAACTTTAAATTGCATTAAATTATTAAATATTTCATGGTGAAATATATATTTTTGCTAATTTTGCTTCAGTTTTCTTTACTTTTATAAACAAGAGATGGTATGTGCTTATTCTAACACTTGATACGGAATGTTCATACCGTATCTAGAGCTAGAATGGATTCATTCTGTGTTTGTATTTGCTCACATTCTAAAGCAGACGTAGAAAAAGTAATTTATATCGCATGAGTTAATGTTTAGCACGAGCGCAACGGAGATGTTGTTAATGCAAGAAAGATACTTTCCGACACTTCTTTCCTACGACCCCAACAAAAATTAAATTATTAAAAAAACATATATTTTTTTTATGTAAATAAAGATAAATAAAACAAATAATTATCATTTAAAATTATTAGATTAATTAAAATTAAGTACCTATTAAAAAAAACAGTACCCAGAAAAATTACTAATTTATCTGCAGTTTTGGTAAATTTCCCGAATTTGTATGCGTCAACCTTGATAAATCAATTCAAGTTTACCTTGGCCTCTTTCGTTTGTTTTCTTAGATTAAAAAAAAAAACAATAAATAAATAAAACAATAAAAAAAAATAATCTTTATTTCCATTGGACTTAAGTTTTGGATATTGTCAATAAAAAACAATAATATACGAACATTACATATACATCTAAAATAAATAAATTACATATACATCTAAAATAAATAAATAAATACATAAAGAACTTTCACTTTCGGGTTTAGACCGTGTTAATGGATTTTCACTTTCCGACGTTTCGTCTCTTACTACTAGAGACATCTTCAGGGATTAATCTGAAACTAAGTTTCGAATCACCTTGTGTCACTATTTATGACGAGTTGTGGTTATTCACCCGTGACGAGGTTTTTCCTATCAAAGACTTCCATATTGCAGGTAAGTGGTAACCAGTATCCCGATTGATATTGTTAGGATGCTTGATGATTTCTATCGATTCCCGTATCTTCCTTGGCATTTTTCTGTTTTCTGTTAATATTTGTTTTGTTTCAGACAAATTGATTTTATGACCTGTTTCATGTACATGTTCGGCTACTGCCGATAAGGAAATTTGTTTCTTTCTTATATTGCGCTCATGCTCTTGAAGTCTTGTAGAAATTTTTCTCTTAGTTTCACCTATGTAAACCGTACCACAGGAGCAGGGTATTTTATATACGCCTTCTGAACTCAGGGGTATTTTGTCTTTTGTTGAAGTCAAACATTGACCTAATTTTTGGTTGGACCGAAATATAGGCTTAATATTTGACTTCTTCAAAAGTTTACCTATTTTATCCGTGATACCGCTTACATAGGGAAGTATAACTTGTGTCTGTCTGTCATTGTCACTATTGTCCTGTTGTTTGGGTCTGGGATTTCTGTATTTGTATATGGTCTTATTAATGTCTTTTTTGGTATAACCGTTCATGGTCAAGGCTTTGGTTAGTTTAAGGAGTTCTGTGTCTAGGGAATTCTTGTCTGAAATCATGAAAGCCCTATGGACAAGTGAATTAACTACCGAGCGTTTTTGAGAGGGATGGTGATGTGAAAATGCGTTTAGGTATCTGTCAGTGTGGGTTTTCTTCCTGTATACCGAGTGTCCTATTGAGCCATTTTCCGTTTTGTAAACCAAAACGTCCAAAAAGGGAAGTGATCCTTTGTTCTCAATTTCCATCGTAAACCGTATAGATTTATGTTGGGAATTGAGGTGATTTAGAAAACCTTGAAGGCTTTCCATGCCATGGGGCCAAATAGCATAGACATCGTCTACGTATCTGCGCCAAATTTTAGGTTTTAATGGAAATGACTCAATAGCTTTTTTCTCGAAGTATTCCATGAAAGCATTGGCCGCAGGGGGTGATAATGGGGATCCCATTGCGGCGCCTGACACTTGTTCATAGAACTCTCCCTGTATCAGAAAATATGTAGATGTCAGACAAGCTTCAAATAATTTACATAACTTAGGGTCAAGATTTCCAGTTGTAAGTAGGTCTCGTATAATATTTATTGTATCGGGAACGGGAACGTTAGTAAATAGAGATTCTACGTCGAAACTAACCATTATGTCCGAGGGGTCCAGGGTCACTGTCGATAAGGTTTGTACAAAGTGTGTGGAATTTTTTACATAAGACCTCGTTTTTCCAACTAACTGATTTAAGATTTGGGCAAGGTGTTTGGCAAGTTTATACGTAGGGGAACCTATTGTGCTGACAATTGGTCTAAGAGGGGCACCGTCCTTGTGAATTTTAGGTAAACCATATAATTTTGGTACGCGGGAGTCTCGGGGGATTAGATTATAAATTTCAAGAGGTGTAAGGGAGGATTGTTTAAGTAATTGTGTGATTTTTCGTTCAAATTTTCCAGTAGGATCGGTCTCGAGTTTTTCGTATGTGTCATTGTCTATGAGTTCCGTTATTTTGTTAAAATAGTCAAGTTTGTCCATCACCACAGTGGCATTACCCTTATCAGCAGGCACAACAATAATATCGTCATTACGATTAAGATTCTTTAAAGCTAAATATTCCTCCCTTGTCAGGTTAGACTTAGGTGGTTTTGACTTTTTCAGAATCTTAGCCGTTTCATAACGTACTATCTCTGCATCTACCGGGGGATGAAAGACATGGTGTAGTTTACCTCCATGGTCCAGATATGTATGATTGTTTAAAAAAGGTTTTTTTGCTGCATAAAAATTTCCAATCTCGGAATTATCGATGCTGCGGCGGGCTGTAGTTTTCGATCCAGCAAAACTTTTATCATTTATAGCCTGCACCGCGTCTCGTATAGGGTGTTCTCTTAAATAATTAAGTAAATTTTCACTTCCTTCTTCACAAGCCTGCACACCTTTTAACTGTATCAATTTTTTCTTTAATCTTAACATAATTCTCCGAATCATTAAACTTGGCCAAGGCTACTTGCTCATATCCTGCTTCCAATAACCCAATAGCTTGAGCTTTTTAATTGATGCATTTCTAATTATGTATTTAATTAAATTAAATCCTTTATTGATTATGTACTTTATAATAATTATAAATAATTTTGACAAATATTGTCAAATATTGTCAATATTGATAACTGCATTGTTTGTAAACGATTATTCAATTTACACAACTAGATTTTCTATCTTGTTTTTTTTCGGATCCAACTGTATATTTTAATTGATGCTTTCTCATCAAAATTAAAACGGTTTATAATTTAGAATTATCGTAACTAATAAAAAACTGAGGACAGAAATTTTTAATTTTAATAAAAAAGTGAATAAAATGGCAAATATATTTTAAAAAAATCATGATAGCTTTGCTTTTTCACACATGTATGATATTATTTATTACGCGTATGAAATGTGACACTTTCTTGCTCTCTACACGGAAAGAAATTAGTGGGCTCTGCGCTATACATTATAAGATATTTGGTAACAGTGGCAAATTATAGTGATTTAAGCTATAGATTATAAGGGACACAATAACTAATAATGTTAAAAATAAATTGGAAACGATTATATATATTACAGACACGATTATATTTATTACAGGCACTATTATAAATTTACAGAAATTTTATTATATTATAAAAATTATTAGCACGGACAATAATTAAATCTATTTAAGCTATAAATGCCATACTATTTGTTATATTTTATTATTCACTAAACAATTAAAGTATTTCATATAAATTTTTACACTGACTGCCATAATTGTAAGAGAAAGCCTTGTATTTATATAATAAGCGATTATAATTTGCTTGGTATGTGTGTTATAGCGCTCCTAGCTATAATTTTTTTTTTCTTGTAAATCGTCTGAAATTTGTCGTTTTTAAAGGTGGTCGTAGGAAAATTGCTCTGACCTATGTAACAGAAAATTATCCTTAATCTAATAGCGTTAAGTCTGGAGTCCTGGGAGGCCAACATCTGTATAATATTTTATATAGCAACATCTATAAAATAATTCATGTAGGGCATACATTAATTCCTATTTATATATAACCTATAGGTTAGGTAATATGTAATTTATGCTTATAGGTAATGTAATAGGTAATTAGTAATTATAGGTTGGAAAATTTAATTTTTAGTACGATTGTAATATGATAATCATGGACTGGAGCCACGGTGCTAAAGGCCCTCAATACGCTCAAGCTGCAGCAAATACGGAGGTTGTAGGTAGACTGCTGGGTTTGCTTCTGCTGAAAATGGTAGAAAAGGGCCTGGATCCCAAAGATATACATTTACTAGGGTTTTCACTTGGTGCGCATGTAGCAGGGACTGCTTCAGAAATTTTAAAACGAAAAAGTCATCTTATTGGAAGAATAACAGGTAAATTTTCGAAAATAAACGAGGGACTGACCGCGTTTGAAATTTGTACAAAAGAGTTCCTTTTTGCAAAGAGTTCCTCGGAGTTCCTTCGGAGTTCTTCCAGAGTTCCTCCAGAGTTCCTTAAGAGTTCCTCTCTGGAAGGGGTAATTTTTGGCAAATAAGCCGTAGAAACTACCGCTGTGCAAGCACTACTGCCAATAAGGCACCCTCAAAAAAAAGCTTTGTCCCTGACGGTTTTAACCAAACTTGGCGCCCCTACCTAGCGCCCAAAAAAATACCTTCATGAAAAAAGCTTTTTCTCTGACAGTTTCATGAAAAAAGGCTTTGTCCCTGACGATTTCTACCAAACTTGACGCCCCTTCAGAACAAAAATTGGCGCCCCAAAAAAGGTGTTTGTAACGGCTCATCTAGTTTAAAAATAAAAACGTTAATCCACATGGGTAATAAATAATAATTGTTTCTGACCGCGTCTGAAATTTGTACAAAAGAGTTCCTTTTTGCAAAGAGTTCCTCCTTTTTGCAAAGAGTTCCTCGGAGTTCCTCCAGAGTTCCTCCTGAGTTCCTTTGGCTTGTACAAAAGATTTCCTCGCGGTCAGCCCCTCGAAAATAAATGTATGAAATTCGTAAGAAGTCAACTCCCTTTTCCATTTCCGTTTTCCTATTTCAGGTCTTGACTCCTTACACTTTTTTAAAAAGTTTTTCTTCTCTTCCTATAAACTTTTCACGACCTACTCTATAAATCTACTATATCTTTTATATAAGGTATCCAGCCGAACGGATTAAGGCGCCTGATTCCTGATTACACAGCCACACAAAAAAAAGTTGGATCTTCGACGGACTCGATTAGTCAATTCCTATACAGGGTGCCCGTTTTTCGTCCTCAAGCATGGGTATCTTGGTTATTATAAGAGATACAAGATCGGTTAAAATAGAAAAAAGTTGACAATTTTTATGCTGATCAATATTCTGAAAGAAAATTTGACCTATCGTTTTTTGTTTTTTAATTATTGCAAAAAAAAATTAAAATAATGATTTTCATTTTTATTTTTTTGAGCGAAAACCGACAAAGCTAGACGTTTTTAACTGAAACATTGTTAGGGTACTTTTTTGCAAGGACTATAAATCTGTTATCATATTTCCCATGTTATTTTAGATGCAAGAGTTACAACACTTAACTTCGTTTTTTCTTATGGGCGCCATTGCGGAATTTTACATTTTTAAATACAATTTTTTTTCTGATTACGATGATGTATAACACGAGATGATCAAGACTTACATTTTAAGCGAAATTAAAAATACACAATTTTTGAGTGCTTTGGAAACAACGAAGCAATTAAATTAACGAAGGTTAGGTTTGAAACTGTTAACATTGGCAATGTGACACTGCCACCTACGCGCATGCGTGTGCTTAGCATTTAGATTATCAAAATGTAAGGAGCGGCTAACTAGATCTAAATGCCTAACTCACGCATGCGCGTAGGTGACAATGTTACATTGACAATATTTACAGTTTAAAACCTAACCTCCTTTAATTTGATTCCATCGTTCTTTCCAAAGCACTCTCCGCAAAAAATGTTTTTTTTTTATTTCGCTTAAAATGTACACTGATAGAATTAATACAACAACATAGTGTTATATATGCGCCAACCACAAATGCTATAGTATCCCTGGTAGAAATTTAACGTTAGAATACCGTTTTTCTAATGTTAGAAAACTGTATAAAAGTACGTAATAAAATATGTGCAAAGGTCCCACTTTTTAACGTTAGAATCTAACGTTAGTTACAAACGTTTGTTTGTTTGTTTGTTTAACCTCGTACTATTCTACTTAATCAAGCATCCCCTAAGTCCAGGACTTGTGTGGGCTAGTAGCAGAGGGAACCACCGGCTTATACTGACTTTCGAACCAGTTTCTAGGGAATGTCCGTTTCACTTAGCGCCTTCGCCAAATTTCAATTATTAATTAACTGAAAAAGGCAAATCGGCGCCAGTGAGAATCGAACTCACGATAGTAGACTTGCTATACATACGCGCTAGCCACTACGCTATGCCTCCCATAATCTAACGTTAGATTTTTAAGTTAGAAAATCGTTATAAGTACGTTTAATTTCTAACTTTCGGAAGGGGCGTGGCCAACTAGGAAATTTCTACCTGCATCATAAAATGGCAGCTGGAGACAAATTTATTCATTTAAATAAATCTTAATATATTTTAGGAATCATAATATTTTTAAACATAATTTCGTTACATTTATTAGTAAAATAGCCATCTTTTTAGATGGCCCTAAATATTTTCCGTGTAATATGCTGTTATACTTCGATAAATACGTTTACCTCTCAGAAAAACTTTATATTTAGTTAGTTAATATTTATTTATACATTCAGAATCTTAAAATATTTTTTCAATTCTAATACAGCGGTGCCAGATTTACTATAATTTTAACTTTTGGGGCATATTTTTTTAAACCTATTATAGAAATAATAAATAATTATCAAACCTAGGCACATAGCTGTCTGAAATGATTATTTTCTACTATAGTTTACGTATTAATAATGGAAATTTAAAAAATATTTAAAGTTAGAATAAGGTTAGAAAAAGGTTAGAATTTAGTAGGAAAACTAACGTTAGATTTATGTATTTTATAACGTTTTTGTCAAACGTTAGTTTTTAAGTTAGATTTATATATTTTATAACGTTTTTGTCAAATGTTAGTTTTTAAGGTTAGGTTTATATATTTATATAACGTTTGAGACTAAACATAAAAATGTCACTAATCTAATGTTATGTTAAGTTAGATTTGTGTACTTTTCTACCAGGGATAGTACTTACTATGACATAAGATAACACTTGTTGTTGTATTTATTACAATTTTATGTTGTTCACCTCTTAATTGTACAACTGGTTGTTGTATCGTATAACATATTTATGTTATAATATATTACAAAATATGGTTGGCGCCTGTATTAAAACAACATTTCTATCAGTGTAAGACTTGATCATCTCGTGTGATAAATTATCGTAATCAGAAAAAAAAAACTGTATTCAGAAATGTAAAAATCCAAAATAGCGCCCATAAGAACAAACGAAGTTAAGTGTTGTAAGTATTGCATCTAAAATGCCATGGAGGATATGATAACAGATTTGCAAAAAAGTACCTTAACACTGTTTCAGTTAAAAACGTCTAGCTTTGTTGGTTATCGCTCAAAAAAATAAAACGAAACTTTTATTTTTTTTGCGACAATTAAAAAACAAAAAATGACAGGTCTATTTTTCTTTCAGATTATTGATCACCATAAAAAATTCGCAACTTTTTTCTAATTCAACCGATGTTGTATCTCTTATAATAATCGAGATACTCATGCTTGAGATCGAAAAACGGGCACCCTGTATATTGCCAGCCGCTGAATCCGAATCTGAGGTCAAAATTTGAAAGTTAGATCAACATACTTTTTTGTACGAAAAAAGTAGAAAAAAAGTACCTATGTTTGTATGTTTGACTGATCATTTCATTATTTGAAAAAGTCTGTATATACGTATCCCAGTTTGATGTTTTTTGATTATTTTAGGTTTGGATGCAGCTAGCCCTTTGTTTAGAAGTAACCATTTTAGGGAAAGATATAAAAAACTGGACAAAAGTGACGCCAAATTCGTGGATGTTCTTCACACAGACTCCAGTCCGGTACGTGTATAAATTTTACAGAATATCAACAAAAAAAAAAACAGAAAAAATCAGCCAAACCAAACAGCTTAAAAAAAAACTTCCCAAAATTAAAAAAAAAATCAAAAATCAGAACATTATTTACTTTTTACAAAAAGCCGTACAACGAATAGTAGGAGAGCTATTGCAATTTAACAATCATAACCAAATTTTATTATCGAAACTATAACATACTAGTACGAAGAACAGCATACTACACACATTTTATTAGTTAACTACAACAAACAATGACGTCACACTTACTATTCTTAGTAACCATGTACCCCTAGGTGGTTTGCTCGCATAGTAAGTATTTCTATCCTTTTCTATCATATTTCTGTCCTTTCCGAATCATATTTTTTCGACGAAGAAGAGGTTAGTGTTTTTGCGGCAGCCGGACTTATGTACAAGATTGTTTTGCCACTCTTGCAAGAATCTCGGCAAGAATGAATTCTATTGATATTTTTTTAAACAATCGTCAGATATCATTCGTGGATAATATAGATACAATAATATAGATACAATAAAAGTAAGTAATTTATAAGCTTTATGCAAAAACGTTCTTGCAAAGTTAGGACAAGCCTAATTTTTTCCTTGTAGACCTCATTTTTGGTTCTCAATTTCAAATATCGCAAAATAAACAACTCAATCAACTAAACTAAACTAAAAGTCCAAACCTCGAAAAAGATTTTACTTTTACTTTACAAACTATGACGTCATTAAAACAACACTCTTCAAACCATACTAGTATGTTATAGTTAAGATAATAAAATTTGGTTCATATCCCAGTAAGGAATCTTTAGCCCAAACCGACCTGTTATAATATGTGGTTTTGTTATAATCTTGTTGTTATATGTTTTATAATATTATACTTTACTATGGGAGCTTCTTGATATGAATGGTTAGCCGTTTTATATTATATATTTTGATACCACATATCATAATTTATTTTATTATAAAAAATTATATTTTTGATGACCCTTGCTCATATTGGAGGTAGTTTTAAAATAAACTTCCCAGGTAGCAAGGGATGTTATATTACAAGAAATTAACATCACTTTTGGGTGTATTTTTAAACTAAATCATAACATCACATAATATTGAAAAATAACATGTATTTAACATCACATTTGCAACGTGACACGTGTGACGTGACAACCATGTTATTTAATAACAAATATTTAGCAACGCTGTGAATATATCGCATGTCACATATTAACGTGGCTTTCACGTGAATGTCATGTTATTTTGCTTCTCACCGACGTTCGAAGCAAAAAAATCGATATAAGATGATGTTGATAGAGTAAATTATTATAAGGAAATTGTATACACATTATACGATTTCCAATGGATAGGGAGCTCTGCCGGGCTTCTCAAGACCACGGACACGGATTAAAGGAATATATTCTCCGCTTAATCTGCAATTTCGTATTTAGAATCTATCTGTTTCAATCTGTGATTGTTTCAATTACTGATTGATTTTAAATCCGATTTTTTTATAGGGTTATAGCGTTTTTAATGGTTTTAATTTAGAAAAAGCTAATATCCTAGAATATTATTTAAATATTAAAGTACCAGTAACGGCATCCCTAAGATATTAGATATAACAGGAATGTGGATTTATGATGTCACAAACACGTTATTTTCGGGATGTCATTGTGTGATATTATTAGGGGCGGACTTAGGACATCCCCACCATGCTACATTCTTGTTAAATGAGACTACAATCTTAACATCACATATCACATATTAACGTGACTTTCACGTGAATGTCATGTTATTTTGCTACCAGGGTTAAGACGATATTATCTCTCCAAAAATTTTTGGAGAGATAATATCGTCTTAAGTTTATTTATTTTATTATATTATGGGTTCGTGTTACTCATTCTTGGAAAAATAATACAAACATTTGGTTAAATATTTTAGCTACATTATTTATTTATTATTGTTCGACTTACAAAAGTTCATCTTCTTAAATTGCACTTAATTGCACTTTTAATTATGTAAAAAATAACTAACTGACTAACAAATATATAAATAAAGATTAATGCATACTGACTATTTAATGAATAATGAATTAATGAAAGAATAATGAATTAATTAATGAATCCCTTGCTAGCGAGTGACTTCCTTTTATATTATTTGCCAAAATAATAAAAATAGGTTTCACTCAACAACTAATAAAAAGAATAATAAAAATTTGACAGTAATTAGCTTTAACTTTTAATGACTTGAAAATTAATTGCTTTTTTGGACCCTTTCATAGTTACCGGTATACTTATTTATAAATTACAATTATATATGAGTAAAAATAAGAAACTAATTAGAGCTGTAAAGGGTCATGTCATTCACACCTAAATAATTGAAAAAAGTTAAAACTTGACCTAATGGAGCTCTCTACAACTAGAATTATGAAACAAAAGACGTCTACCCTATCTCTATCTCATTTGTGCTACACATTCCAGCCAACCAAATAAATACTGTATTTGTTTTTCATACAACAAATACAGTTTATTAAGTTGGCCGGAAAGTGTAGCAGTGAGCGGCACGTACGAACATAGCTAATGTGAATCTGTAGAATAAGATAATACTACTAAAATTTAGATGGCGCCAGTAATTTCTTTAATAATGCACTTTTCGCCCGGCCAAGTAAATATTGTATTTGTTCAACAAAGAAAAAATACAGAATTAGTTTGGTTGGGTGGAAGTGGGAGTGTATGTATGTCTTCTATCCTTTTTGGGTAGAACTTTTGTCCCTGTCTAATCTAATGGGAGAATTCTCAATTAAATGATTTATAGCTAGTCAAAAGTGTAAAAGATTTTATTTCTATTTTAATTACTTAAGTACTTAAATTTTTATGAACTGTTAATTAGATTTTTTAACTATCTAATTAACAAATATACGTGGATAATCTTTTGACTAACTGTGTATTGTGATTTAGCAAAAACTTCATACTTGAACATCTTATTACAGACCGTTTTTTAGTTATACACATCAACATAACCTTTTTGTTGGAAATTGGTCCTAACCAATTTCTAAAGAACAACATTTTTAATATTACTTTTACATTATATATAATTTAATTTAAAATAAATTTGTTTCAAGTCGGTAACAGACGGCTTTGGATTATGGCAACCAATAGGACATGTAGATTTCTTCCCCAATGGTGGACAAGAACAACCCGGATGCACGGATACAAAAAGTTCGGTCGTTGTTTCATCTTTTGGTAAGTTTTAAGAGTCGCTTCATCTAGTGTCCATTCTGGGAACTAATTTTACCCATTTTTAAATAAATATACAGATATTTTAATACCCAATTTTTATTTTTTTTACATTTTGTTTAACCTGGTACTATTCTACTTAATCCATTCTGGAAAACTGTCCATTTTTAATGTTACGCTTTCTTATAGTGAAGTTATAATATATAAAATAAAATAAGGGAAACATATAATCAGACTTCACAATTTTTTATTAAATATTTGTGGCTGCAGTTTCGTAAGCATAAAGCTACATCATCAGACTAAAAATTAAAGTAGTATTTTAGAAAAAGGATACATAAATAAATATTAAAGGTTTAAAAAACAATTCTTACCAATAAATAAATAAATAAGTTAAACAAATAAAAACTATAACATTGTAAGGTTAGGAATGACAATCACAGATTGAACCAAAAATAGATGTGCAACTTTATTGCGTGTATTATGAGTATCAGACAAGTGGCGCCACAACATGAAAAAATTGGCGGATTGAAGGAAAATTTTGTTAGAGAACGGTAACTTTTCCATTCTTAATGCACCTAAAGGCAAATAAACAAAAGTACACTGAATATCAGGCATCATTATTTTTCTGCTACCACTTAAAAATAAAATGTACGAAATTCGCTAACTTTCGCCAGCCTGGAGTGTGAACCAAGAACTTGATATTGGAAGAGTTGGAAATAATAAAGTTAGCAAACGTCATCTTTCACAATCACCCTTGCGCACCAAGAAACGAACTCGCAGTAAATATCAGACATCATTATTTTTGCTGTCACCCAAAATAAAGTGTCCGAAATTCGTCGATATTCGTCAACTTAAATGTAATAACTGAATACTGGGGAAAGAAGTATTTTAAATATCGGACATTATTATTTACGCTGCCACCTAAAACAAAGTGTCTGAAATTCGTTACTTCAAAACCCCATTGCCAGCTAAAACATGTTAAGTAAGGTGCTTCTTGGGAACGTTAACTGTTTATTTAAGATGCCGTCTGGGAACTTAGCTGAGTGAGAAATTATTTCCAACTCCTCCTCCTTCTACTTAATTAAGCATCCCCTAAGTCCAGGACTTGTGTGGGCTAGTAGTAGAGGGAACCACCGGCTTTAATTGACTTTCGAACCAATTTATAGGGAGTGTCTGCTTCACTTACGCTTTCACCAAATTTCAATCATTAATTAACTGAAAAAGGCAAATCGGCGCCGGTGAGAATCGAACTCACGCTATTTTGGGTAGTAAACTCGTCAAGTACGACGCGGTAGTCCTCCCATAAAAAAATTGCTTAAAAGCACTTAATTAAATTCCAAGTATCGCATACCGTCAACGGGGTATACTTTGAACTGGGGGTAAACTTTGAACAAATTTACAAGTTTATTTACATTATTTTATTAACTTTATTGTATCTAATCTAACAGCGGGTATTGTACAACGAACTAATAACTCTTCTCTCTAGAATAGGCATTTCATTCGTTAAAACTGACAAAAACGTAGCCAACATATACATTCATCTGTCTTACTCGCACAGTTTTGTTCTAACAGAGACAACAATACCAGTTACTGGTAATTGTTATTGTTCAGGCCTGAATATACCTACTATTTGTTTACAAACAAACGAGATGTTGGCGATACTTTATTTTAACGGTATGCGTATTCTAGAAAGAAGAGTTATTAGTTCGTTGGTATTGTATCTACATAACAGTGGGTATCAAAATTTTTAACTTATTAATAAAGTTATTCAATTAATATTAATTGCATTATAATGTACATAATCTTGAAAGTTTGTTCAAAGTTTACCCCCCAGTTCAAAGTATACCCCGTTGACGGTATTTAGTTTAGTTTATTTCAGTGGGGGGATCATGCACTCAACACCTGGTCCCTAGGGACTTTTGTGTTAACCGCACAGACCTCCTCATATCATCCCTGTTTCTTTTATAAAGTCCAGGTACGGTTTCAAGGGAGTGTTCATGATCTCGTTTGGTTCCAGCAAGTCGTTCCCAAAGTACTTCCATCTTAGGCCTATTAGAGAAGGACATTCACATATGAGGTGCTAGGGTATTTAACTTTGTACCAGTAGCTATTTAAAATGTGAGCAGTGGGGATTATTTTTAAATGGAAAGAGTGGTAGTGGTGTATATAATTTTAAAGGTCTTATATCTTATATCGCCATTCAACGAAACATACCTACATTTATTTATTTTTTAAAAATTTAAGGGGGTTAATTAATTTTGGATTGCATTGTACTATACACGGTGTTTGCAGTCTTTTTTAATAATAATAACACCTTTATTGCCCAACAGAAAAACCAATTACAGGACAATATTATTTGAAAATTTACAAAATTAAAGTTTAAAGTTAATCAACAAATTAATAAGATATATTATAACAACTATAACAAATACCACTGAAATGGTATAAATTAAAATCAATATTTTGGCCAATACTCTATAACTATACAATTAATTATTCTACTCACTGAACCAAAGTGGACATCGCAATATTTATTATAACAAAACATCATATTGAAAATTGGTTCAGTGCGTAGAGTATTCGTTCTGGCAATTTGATTATAAAAAGTGGTAGAAGTTCTTGTACAATTAACTGGAACGCAAAAATTTAGCTTGGATAAAATAAATGGTCCATTCTACCATTCAATACATAGCATAGCATTTTAACACTGGTTATTGTTCTCCGAAGTTCTAGGGATTGATACTTAAATTGAGACAGTAGGACGTCATAATCATAACCTCTGGCTGGATATATACCAAATACTTTAAAATATAAACACTACATAAAAGAAAACATAAAAAAGTCCATATACTGGTATACTAGTACAGGAACATATGTCCAGAAAGAAACCCTAAGAGAGTTACGACCCTTTAAAATTGTACTAAAAATAAGGTTTTTAATTAATAACTCTGGTACCCTTTGTTCTAGAGCACCAGGTTTTGCATACTAATATTAATTAGGGCAATAAGTTTATGTTAAGCTACGGTTTCCTCCAAAATTCGCAGTCGCTGAGGACTGCGACCGGGTAGCCGCGACCAGGTCGTCACGACCCTACATATTTTTTTCGGTCTCTCCAGTCGCCATTCTGTTAGCTGGCCATTTTATAAACAGCTGTTGTTTTGTTTGCGAGTTTATGCCTTGCAATCATTATGAATATCTTTAAAAAGGACCCTTAAAGTATATTAACTATCAGAACAAAATCATAAATTATTCACAAAACGTAGTACGCAATAAATTAACGATCAGATCTAAACCTAGCTTATTTGTGACTTTTATCTGAGTCAAACCAAATAAAATAAAATAATATAAATATATGAATTGTACTAATTTGACTGTTATGATCCGAATATTTTATATGTAGTTGTAGTTTATATGTAATTTTAAAATAATATTTCTTTAATATTGCGCTATGATACAATCTGGCTTCACGAGATTCGGCTTCGGTAAAGTCCGGTTTGACCTAAATTACATCGGACCCCTCCTCGGTAATTCTTGTCGGTATAACTTAAAAGTTGTCTAGTAGTCCAAATTGTTTATACAAAATTGAATTTATGGTTAAAATGATCGTTTCAGATGTCAGAAATAGCAATTAGTTTGCAAATTGATGAGACTGAAACTCTTTTGTCGGGGTAATTAAATATGCGCGGTATCTTTGTAGATATTTTGCGCTAATAGCATTGTCAAATAAATTTAACTAGTGACCTTCTTATTGGGTATATAAACTCATGAAAAGATTCATAATTATTCAGTTTTATTCAGGGTGTCACTATGGCAAATTCAAAAGTGAAAATGTAGTTTCTGTGAGAATTTATTTTGAGATTTATTCTTGAATTAAAAATAGTTTTAAAACTTAGAAAAATTTTGAGACTCGTATTTTCAGACATAGAAATAATTTTGGACACTTATAAATATTGATAGTTTGAACACTGATAGAAATTTTGACGAATATTAATTAACTTTGAAAAATATTTTGTAAAATAATTTAAATGACTTATACGAACCAGTTTTAATATACACTAAGAAAAATGTGTAAAATAAAATGGGATTTGAAAATGATTGCGAATAGTTGGGATTTCAAACATAGAATGTTTTAATTTAGAAGTATTAATGGAAAATAATATATAATGGAATTTAGAATTTAAGGGCTTTGCATAAAAATAGGACTTAGAAGTAAGAATTGATCTTTCATGTTCTTGAAGAATTTATTCACATTTATTTAATATACTATTCTTAAGTTAAGAAGAAATCGTTTTATCTGTTTCCAAAGCGCCGTCTCCTAGAATACCCGCTCCCGAATAAAGTGATAAGTGGTTAAGTATATTCTCCGCTCGGGTATACTTTAAATATGACAGAAGATTGTATGGCCAACCTAACTGAGTAAGTTATCATAAAAGTTATAATTAACTGCTGGGCTATAACCGAATTATATACCACATCACTAAATTAGTGATAGAATTCGACATCACTACATGACAACTAAAAAACAGTTTATTAATTAAAAACATTTTTTGTTGAGAATTGGGTAAGAAAAATAATAAAAAAACGAATAAAAAACAAAAAAAAAAACCGTTTTAAAACAATGTTTTTAAACAACGTATTGAAAAAAAAACAGTTTTTAACATCCCTACAAGTACAAATTATTACATACCTGCCATAACTATTTCTCCTCTGCTGTGGAATGAAAAAAATAAACACTTGTCACAGCGCACACCTGTTCACACACTGTCAAATTCGTTACGAATTGGTCGTGCCTCTGCTCCCGGAGCGGTCAAGCGACCGGCGTCCAAACGAACGGCGACCAGTAGTTGGTAGTAACGACTCGGTAGCAGCTAGGAAAACAGGGACATTTAAAATGCAGTGGAAATGTCTTAACGTCGTCAGCGACTGCGAATTTTTGAGGAAACCGTAGCTTTAGTTTATTTTTTGGAATCTATCCAGAGGCGTGCCTAGACGGACATAATACTTGATTATTTAATTTCTGATTAGGTAGTTAAACTTTATGTATTTATATTAATTCTATTTATATAATTGTCCTATTACTGGATTTTATCTGTTGGGCAATAAAGTTATTATTATTATTATTATTATTATTATTATTATAATGTGTGAGGCTTTTCACATTTTTGCCCCAAACTTTTTTATGTGTATTTTTTTCGGATTTTTAGTAAAAATATAGTTAATAATTTTAGACCACACTGTATATCTCAATTTTCAGAAAAAAGCTTAACCAGAGAAATAGCCTGCAGCCACATCCGAGCCTGGCACCTCTACCAAGAAACACTGCTCAACAAAATTAACAACTCCAACTCCTGTCAGTTTACCGCATTCAGTTGTCCCGGGGGCCTGCCCTCCTACGAACGGGGGCACTGCTTCCCGCAGTTGGACAAGGAATACTTTTCACTCGATCCCGCCTACAGGTCCGAAGTTGGAGTTTTTGGGGAGGACGCAAAAGGCGAAGGAGTTATGTATTTTACAACTAGTGATCAAACTCCTTTTTGTGGTAATTATTGTTCATTATTATACAAACAAAATTTGCTTATAAAATCGCTTTTATTCCAATAATTTAGAGGAATAAACCATTGTTTTGTTCTCGTTAATGACACGTCAACGTTTTACGGTTGTGTAAATTGGGTCTAGTCATTTCGCTTACGACGCATGCGTATCTTACGTTGCTATGGTAATTTCGAGATTGTTTACAAGCGGGAAGGTTTAAAATAACTAAATCTTAAAAAAATAAACTTTAGATGGGTTCCGAAACGTCTCACCTGGTGTATTGTAAGTTTACATAATCCTTGTTAAAGTGTAGGGCTCGACTATCTTTACTTGTTCCCCTTACGTGCATTCTAGCCATTGAGCTAGAGGGGAGAGTGCCAGAGCCCTTGAAATTTCTTTTGGCGATTTTGCTTCGCGCTATCTATCTCTATCTCTCTCCAAACTTCCAAATACACAAAAATAGCCATTCGGTCAAATACACACAGTTTTCAAACACAGAATGAATCCATTCTAGCTCTAGATACTGTATGAATATTCCGTATCGAGTGTTAGAATGAGCACATGTAGTGCCATCTTTTGTTTATAAAAGTAAAGAAAACTGTAGCAAAATTAGCAAAAATATATTTATTTTACCATGAAACATTGAATAATTTAATGCAATTTAAAGTTTTACGTTAAAATTACATAAAGTTTATTAGTTTTTCTTAATATTTCACCAGTTTTTTATTAATTTAGTTAAAAAAATTAAAACTGCTCCATCTATTGTTAAATATTTAAACCTAATATCTGTCACAACAATCTGACATAACCTTCAATTTTTGCATTATAATTTGTAAATATGTACTAAAATTAAACAAAAGTCTTTTTTAAGTACTGATTTTATTAAATTATTAAATAACATTAATTGCTTTATTTAAAAATATGTATTTTGTTGCATTTACAATGTCGAGTCACAAAAAACATTGTTTTTAACCTTGTCCGCAGTTTAAAGCCATACAGTGTTTCATATTTGCAGTCGAAGAAAAAGTATAGTCTACAACACGTATGGAACAGGCATTCCGCGCTCGCGGGACCGTCATACTCGCCTGCCGCTCGCGCGGAATATTGTCTATTCCATACTAGTTATAGAATATACTTTACCGGGTGTTTCAGGAAGGTGGTTCACCCCCCTTAACTTTTTTACTTTTTTAGGTAGGATCTTGTAATTTGCAGAAACTATATTATATAAATTTAAGATATTTTGACAGTTATAAATTTTTTGGCACTTCCGGTTTCGCCGGAAATTAATCGAAATTTCGATTTTTAAATGGAACACCCTGTATATTTTTACATATTATGATCCAGAAATCCACAAGCATGTGTCATTTGTCAATTTTGGCAGGTCATGTCATTTTTTAAATCTTCACTTTAAATCTTTTGTGTTTTAATGCGAAGTTCTTCCGAATAAACTATTAATGTTCGCAAGAAATTTATCTTTTATTTTAACCTGATGAGCCACACTCTTTCCATTTGAAAAAAATTACTTATGGACCAAAGTATGATTTTCTAACCTTTAAGAGCCCACCAAATTTAGAGTTTTGGGAAAAAATCAAAATAGTATTTTTATGAAGATACTAGACCAAAAATTAAGCGAATAAGCTAATTTAAGGCACTCTAGATTTAAAATAAAAATTTAAATAAAAAATTACATGACCTGTCAAAAATTGACACATGTTTATCTCAGAACTGATTTTTAAATCGAAATATGTAAAAATATACAGGGTGTTCCATTAAAAAATCGAAAGTTCGATTAATTTCCGGTGAAACCGGAAGTGCCACAAAATGTCTAACCATGTCAAAAAATCCTAAATTATACATTATATAGCTCCTGCAAATTTCAAGCTTCTACCTAAAAAAATAAAAAAGTTAAGGGGGGTGAACCACCTTTCTGAAACACCCGGTATAACTAATATAACATATCGTTTTATTTAGGTTCCCAATTACAAGCATCAGTGCAGATTTCTCAAAAAACTTCTAAAACAATTGGTGATCTGCACTTAGAACTTTTGTACGCTGAAGAAAGAGTTAATTTCCAAATACACTGCGAGTAAGTATGTTATTTATAACACTAGAGGAAATGCGCCTAATTTCGGATGGTTTCCAAATTTCGGATAGTAGTGTATTTAAGATACTGTCTGCAAAGGTAAACAGAAACCTACTTTTATGTGAAGCCAAAAGTCAAACTAAATCCGTCCTGTAATATGATAACGTTTTGTGCTCAGTTGCATTATTATGCTTGTTTATTTTATAAATAATCGTTATAAAAGTTCGTGATTCTGTCTTGGGTAAGTTATGATGTTAGTTAAGTTGATCCATTATTCATAATTAAGCAATTTGAAAACGTAAACATTCTACAAATTTCTAATCTAAAAAGCAGAAAGTTGCCTAATTTCGGATAGACCATTTTTGTGCATTTGATTCCCAATTTCGGATATCCGCAAGGTAATTATTATTCAGGATAACCAACCATTAATTATTATTTTTATAATGATACAACAAACTAAGATAAACAATTTTGAAAAAACGAAAATTACCTAAGATACTAAGATATTCGAAATTGGGAATCTAAAATTATAGTTCCTATAGTATTTCGTAGAAAATCGCTTAATGATTAAATTACGTCTTAAATGTGAAGGAATAACAAGAAACATAATCAATGGGATCCTGATCTACTCTTGAAAAATTTTTTTCGGAAATTAGGAGCCCTTTTTCAAATGCACAAAAATGCGCTGATTTTTTTTAACCGTGTTTTTTGGAAAAAATAAACTGTAATAAAATTGCTTTTATAATAAATCATGGTTCGCTATAATAAGTTGTATCTGGTTATATAAAAAAAATATCAAAAAGTAATACCGAGTATTAAATATTGAATACATTGTAAATGGTATCCGAAATTAGGCGACTTTCCTCTAAACTAAAGCTTGCATAAGTAAAATTTGAATTCTTAATAAGTATATGAAGATTTACATGCAGTGGATACCAAAAGTCATCCCCCCTCTAAACTTTTGAACGAGTTCAGCTATTGACTTCGAATTTCCATATCTTTAGGTCAGAGATACAAAGTTCTATTTGCAAAAAGTCCAATGAATATAGGACTTTTGACTTTGACCTGACAATATGTGGTTTAAGTTTACATTGAATTGAACCACATATGTAGGGACACTAGATCTAGGTCTTAAGTTAGCAAGGCTTGCTAACTTAAGACCTAGATCTAGTGTCCCTACACATATGCCTTACAGGACTTACAGAAAACATATGACATGACCTAAGAACTTTTACCTCAAGAAGGAACATGATGAAATCTACGGTACGCTTTGTTTGAAGCGTGAACCAACTACGGTGAGGGGCTGGTGGGGAGTGACTATTGTTTACACTTAGTACGCGTAAAGAGAGAAAAAGAATGTGTAAACTCACAGTCTAATGTCGTAAAATGACTAACAGAGGTACAGTGTTGCCGATTGGATATTTTATTGTAAATTTTAAGAATCATTAGTTCTGTATGAGTTTTATATGAACTAGTAGTTTAATTTTAAGATTTAAATATACTATATTATTAAACAAAAATTATAGTATACACAATAAAGTTTTTTACATTTTTAATTTAAGTATAATAATTTGAATTAATGATAAGGTGGAAACTACGCAACATCGCTACTAGGTAGCCTGAAAGTCGACTACCCTGATAGCACCAAAACCTTCCTTGAATATTCTTAAAATAAATAGCCGGAAGTACAGCATGCTTCTTAGAAGCATGTCTATTTTGCTCAGGATATTCTAAGAACGATTAAAGAAATGCAAAGGATACCGTTTTAATCGTGCTGGGAGTCCCTAAGAAGCTTCTTATAAGCTTCTGTATCAAATAAGAATGTTTTAAGAAGCATGTTAAGAATGTTCTTAGAAGTAGGTACATGTACTTTTAAGAATATTCTTAGCATGCTTCTAAAAATATTCTAATTTGATGCATTTAAGTAATAATATTGAATATTGCGCATGCGCAAACAAAGTAGGTAGGCGTTTCAGAATTCTGCATTAATGTAGTTTTTCTCTTTCTTTCAATTTTATTTTATAATACTCTATCCTTTTTATGGAGTGATATCATAAATTTGGACATGGCGAAAATTTTTACATCTTTGTGATAAACCTAATAATTAAAGTATATAAAAATCTTTATATATAGCATCCATCAGGTAAGATTCATATGGGATATGCAGTTTTACTGTGAAAGTAAGCTTTGTACCAAACATAAAAATCATGCGCCACACAAAAATCCAATGTTTAGAGAAAAAAATAGTAAATAATTATCATTTCAAAAAATAATAATTTTAATTTTTTTGTCTAAAACTATATAATAATGACTTTATGTCTAAAAATACATCCATTTCTACTACTACTACGGTAAAACTTATGTTATTAACTACAATTTTAAGAATATTTGTAATTCTAACCTAATAAAATTAAAATAATATAACGCCATATTACTATTCTAAAAACATTCCCATTAGAATATTTTAAGAATATGTATTTGAGCATATTCTTAGCAAAATACTCTTATCATGCTTAGCATGTGCACTATAGCATTATTCTAAAAATATTCCCATTAGAATATTTTAAGAATATGTATTGGGAATATTCTTAGCAAAATACTCTAATCATGCTAAGAATGTTTAGAGTAGAAGCACTTATGCTACTACAGCAGTGCACCTTTTAAGAACATGCTTAGCATGTTTACAGCATTATGCTAAGAACCTTTTCAAGGGAACGATTAAAAAACCTTCTTAGGATGAAGTGTGTTATCAGGGTAGCGACATCTACATTTTACACCACAAAGCTGCATCGCGTTTCTGTTAGTAAATAAACAAACAAAAAGATGACACCTTCATAAAAATTGGTCTGAAATTACTTCTTGAGGTAAAAGTTCTTTGGACATGACCCATATGGATAGTGAACGTGTTAAGCTCTGTTGGCATATACCGGGTGTCCTACCAGATTCTTACCAAGCTTTATCTCCGTTATTTGATAAGATTTAAATTTTTGCAAAATTTAATTTAATTTAATTAAAATTAATTTAATTTTAAAAGTTGGGTTAAGCTTTTGACAATAACCGTCTAGGGTAAAATACAGTAAGTACTGGATTTTTTGTTAGTTTTTTGTATTGTACTATTTAAATTATTCTTATAATGATTTATAATTAGAAAAGTTATGTAAATTAGGGTGTTTTATTTTTCCGATAAATTTTATTCTAATAATTTTAATTTTTAGAAAACAAAAATCAAAGCGGATACTGTGTTTTTGCTTTGTATGTTTTGAATTTGACAAATAAATAACCTTACTTTAAAAATTAATTCTTACGTGTCAAACTAAATCAAACTATGGTCTAAAATGGACGATTTCAATGCCCACCTTGATAAAACCTATTAATGCTTTTTTTAAAATTTCGGCAGAGTGGTATTTTATTCTTTCTCCAAATAACAACTATTTTTATTAATAATAATAATGTCCCACCAGGTTTTAGACAGGCGTTATTTAAAAAGATAAAATAAAAAAACAACATTAAATACGAGTCAAAATAGAATTTACTGAGATATGCAAAACTACCCCTTACTTACCCACCCTTTTAAAACAACCCCCAACTTTTGTTTTTCAAATAGCACCCGCCTATTTTTACTAAAGAATATGAAAGAACATTTTATTCCAAATTTAACGATGTATTGTAAGTGATATCTTGTTTTTTAAGGGGCTCCAAAGTACAACCTGATAAGATCACAATCTATATTTTTCATCAAAAAAAATTCCAAAAACTTACGATAGATTATACATAAAAGAGAATTGATTAATGTATCCAAAAATGACCCACTCTCCTGGAACTACCTGCAACTTTGTTCTAAATACCACCTTATTATAAAACAGCTCTCATTAATCAAGAAACCCACATAAAACACACCCGTAATTGGATTACGAGAAACGACTGTAAACATGCAAGAGCAGCCCTTCCCACTCCGTGTGAAAAGACAGCACGCTTTTGTATGCAACTAAAAAGGGATAACCTAAGACAGTTTGCAAGCATCGTAACAGGTCACTGCAAACTAAATAAGCATCTTAACATCATGGGGAAGCCAGTCGACCCCATCTGTAGAGGATGCTACATGGAAGAGGAAACAATAGAACATGTGTTATGTTACTGTCCAGCGTTAGCCTTAATAAGAGGGTCCATGCTAGACGAGTACTGGCTCGACATGGCCGGTATAAGCAGCATCACTCCCAGACATCTTCTTAGATATATTCAAAGAATTGGATGGCTGAGAGGCTAAATTGCTGCGACCAAAGGGAGGTAGTACAATGGGCCCAGCTAAGTGGCCTAAGTGCGTGTAGATAGCTACCCTCCACCCTAATAACCATAACCATAACCATAACCACCTTATTATTAATAAATAATAATTGTTTTTTAGAGCCCCTTAAAATATAAGATACCACGTATAATATATGGTTAAATTCAGAATGACATGTACTTTCATATTCTTTGATAAAAATGGGGGATGTATTTAAAAAACATAAGTTGGGGTGGTTTCAAGGGGGTGGGTAAGCAAGAGGCGGTTTTGGATACGTCAATAAAACTTCTTTGGCTCCCATTTAAAGCTATTTTTTTGCAAAATTTTGTTTCTTTTTAAATAACGGAGATAAAGCTTGTCAAGAACCTGGTGGGACACCCGGTATTTGATATTTTTGCTTTTAAAATTAGGGATCGACCGGTACCGATATGATATCGGCGATATCGGCGAAAAGTCGCTATATCGGTTATCTGCCGATATGAAATGGTAATTATTAAGTACATAAGTAGTACATAATATATACATATAATTATATTAATATATTATACATATTATGTACTACTTGTGCGGTCCAAAAGTCACCCCCCCCCCTGTTAACTTTTGAATGACTTTTGATATCGACTTTAAATTTGGAAAAATCAATAAGACAACTATCTTTTGGCATATATTCGATATTTTTAGCTTTTAAAATGTGGTCAGGGGGGTATAGAAAAAAAAATTTAAATGAGAATGTTGTCAAATAGAAAATTTTATAAGCTTTAAAATGATTTACCACACGATCCCCCTTTCAATTTAAAACAATGTCCCTTATGCTCCCATGCCCACATTTTAAAAGCTAAAAATATCAAATATACCCAAAAAAAATAATTTGAGTTGTTTTATTAAATGCTTTAAATTTGAAACAGATATCTCCACTCATTCAAAAGTTAAGGGGGGGTGACTTTTAGACCGCTCTGTATATTATCTTAATAAATGTATTTTAGTCTTTAATATATCCAACCAACATTTTTTTAATTACTGTTTTATTCATATTTAATATGCCTATATATATATATATATATATATATCGGTATATCGGCAACATCCATATCGGTATTTAAAATGTGGTCAGGGGAAATTTTTTTTTAATGAAAACAAAAGTTCCAAAACTATTTCTTTTTTTTTGCTAAAATCGCTCATTTGCGGGGACACATGTTTATCAATCAAAAAATACTTGTTTTAATGCTCCCTACCACCCCTGAAAGTTTGTTGGTAAGTTTTTGGGACACCCTGTATAATTAGATTTTTTTTCAGATTTTCCGATGCTATAATGTCAGGTTCTAGAATGAATGGACTAGCAGTGGCTCCTTACAAAACGCTGAACGCAGAAATAAACGAATTGTCAGCGAATCTGAATTATGTCGCTTACAATGCGTATAATAATACGATGCCTCAACCACTTTTCCTAGACAGGATCACTATTAGGGATATGTACGCAAACAGGTGAGACTAGGGACCCTATTACACAGCTCTACAGAATAATAGTACTCTATTGAAAATGACGGGTGTGCGCGGGTATAAATGTTGCATAGACCGCACTTGAGCGGGTGAATTTCATCCGCTCAAGTCCGGTTTATGCACCATTTATACCCGCCCAGACCTGTCATTTTCAGCAGGGTATATTAATGCGAACTAAGTATTTGGTGTTCGAGGCTGAAGTTTTTTTGCTGAGACCAAGTCGAGGCAAAAAATCAGTTAAAAACACTTAAGACAGTTCGAATACGTGGTGCATTTAATATTTTTTCTACTACCTAAAGCTACTAACTCCAAATATTAGTTAAAAATATAGTTTAAAAATTATTTTGACATAACTGTTTGGCATATCGTCATCTAAAGGCTCTAACGGTCTAACTCCAAAACGTCATATTTTTCAGGAGACGTAAAAAACGATTTAAAACTTAATTATAGCAATTTAGAACTTTAAAACTAGCTTGTTCACAGGTAAAAATGTTTGAAATGTGTTAATGTATTGAAAACTTTTCATTGTTATCTATTTTATATAAATTATTTGAAAATTAAATTTTAACCACAAAATCTAAATTCACTAATGGTCTAACTCCAAGGGAAGATAAAAGAGGATACCTATCGTATTATATCGCGTAATATTATTACAAAAAATTTATATTTTTATATTTAATATATAATATTACTACTAGGTAGGCATAATATATATATATACATTATTAATGCCAATAATTATAATTATCATCAAACAGTAAATTAACAAATATTTGAAACGGGATCCCCTGTTGTCGAGAAATAGTTTGACATTAGTGAAAGTTCTCATTTATTGTTTTCTCACAATCATATGATGGAGTTAGACACTTAGCAACTTAAAATATTTACATTTTTTCATTTTTTGAGGCTGATATTGGTTTAATGCAACTTTTTTTTTTGAAGTATGTTGGTAATCAGATAATGAAGCAAATTTGATAAAAATCTCATTTTTGAAAAATTTGGAGTTAGACAACTAGAGCCTTTAGTGGACGATATAAGCAACGAACTAATAACTCTTTTCTCTAGAATAGGCATTTCATTCGTTAAAACTGACAAAAACATCGGCAACATAAACATTCGTCTTACTCGCACATCTTTGTTCTAACAGAGACAACAATACCAGTTACTGGTTATTGTTATTGTTCAAGCCTAAATATACCTACTATTTACAAACAAACCGAGATGTTAGCGATACTTTATTTTAACTGTATGCGTATTCTAGAAATAAGAGTTATTAGTTCGTTGAAAAAAGTTAGTAGTTGGCTTAAAATTTTTTCATTATTGACCGTCGTCAATAAACCGTGCTTAACAACGGTCAATAAAAAATTAGTTCACTGATTTTATTGGTTGTTAAGGTAAACAAGCCCTGACAACGGTAGATAATATGTAAGCTAGCACTGAATTAGGTAGTAGAAAAAACACATTTCAAGGTGGCTGGGTTCTGTCAACGGATTCTGAATCTACCAAATGCCTAGTTACTAGTCTGATGACTAAAAGTTTTCTACTACACACCGTTTTCGAGATAATTGATCTCACACTTGTTAATATATACGGTCTATTTGAAATAGGGTCCGAAATTTTAAGTGGTGATTCTACATCAAAAAATATGACATAAAGTTTCTATAAACATATGTCTAAAAATGCGTCGTAAGGGAGCTACGCCCCTTTGAAAGTGGCTAAAAAATCGGTTTTTATTTAATAACTCAGGAACCCTATGAACCGTGAAATTTCACCTTCAAATTAATTTTTCTCGAAAAAGGTTAATCCTACAGTATTACAACAAGAGTACCTTTTTTTATGTATTTTGACCTGAGTAATCATATTCCAAAAATAAAATTACAACAAAATTATACATAAAATAGTTTGGGACAAAAAACTGCTAAGGCCCCCCCGTGGGGGTTAAAGTAAGTACATGAAAATATCATACGAAGATGGGCCTTATTAGGATTAGTTCACCTGCAAAACCTCGTTGCTATATCTCAAAGGGTTCCTGAGTTTTTTAGCCACTTTCAAAGGGGTGTAGCTGCTTTACGACGCATTTTTAGACATATGTTTATAGGAACTTTTTGTCATATTTTATGATGTAGAATCACACCTTAAAATTTCGGACCCTATTTCAAATATATTTGAAAATGGTTGCTGAAACCGAATCCAATGTTAAAAATTTTCAAAATGGCGGATCCAATAGGGCGTCAAAATGTTAAAAATCATGTATTTTTTTGATCGCTGAAACCGAATCCGATGTTAACAATTGAAAATCAAAATAATTGATTCAATACGGCGCACTATGTGGTCCGAGATGTGGCCAAACGGAAAAAAAGGTCACCAAAATAATTTTAGCTGTTAAATGCAAAGCAAATAAGTTATTCATTAGTAAAATGCCATAATTTTCCTAAAATTTTACCACCGGCCCCCTAAAACCCCCTAATTAGGGTATATTATTTAATTGCACTTCCAGGCAAGCTAGAAATTTGAAATTTGGCATACATATAGGGATTGCCTCATATAGCCCAAATAGTATGTTGTTTTACTAAGAGGAAAAGTGAAGCTTTTTTTTACTAGTCTGTATAATTTAAAAAGTCCGGAAACTACAGACGAGTAAAAAAAGCACTTTTCCTCTGAGTGAAACATACTATTTTTTCTGCAAGCATCCTATATATTTTTTTCAATATTAATTTTTGAATTTTATTTATTCAGTAATAAAGTATGTTTTTTTTTTATTAAAATAGGCCAATAAAACCCTTTCGAAATAAACTTAAACCTTCCTTGGCTCATTTTAAATTTTTTTCGTATGCTAAATCGTACACTTTTCGCGATTTCGATGGTAAATTGTCTAATGTACTTAGCATTTGCAATTTCGGAGAGATTTGTAGGTGTATAAACCATATATTCTTCTTCAATCATTTTCAATTAATTTCACACAAGGTTCTTGCATAGAATCTCGAGTCAACCACCTGTTTACATAATAAATAATTTTGAAGTATGGCTGTCATCAAAGTCAAAGATTGCTGCCACCAGTGGTGGTTTTGCTAACTAACTTTTTTTTTACGTCGTACAATAATGAACTCATTTTTTTACTGTAAGAAATTAGATGACTTTTAACTCGAGGGGTCCGGCAATAATGAAGGAGACGACGCACTTGGCCAGGAAGTCTGGGAAGTCTCTAGGAAGTCTCAGGAAGTCCGGGAAGTTTTTGAGATGTCTCAGGAAGTCTAGGAAGCCACTAGGAAATCTCAGAAAGTCCGGGGAGTCTTTGAGAAGTCGCAGGAAGTCTCAGGAAGTCTCAGGAAGTCTGGGAAGTCTTTAGTCTATCTCGCGAGAAAGTGATCGATTTTTAAAAATTAAGGTGAAAGTTGTTAAATATGAGTTATAAAAACGATCAAAATACTTTAGCGGTAAGTAAATTTAAACGCTAAGGAAAATTCTGAAAAGTCAAATAAAATAATTATTTCACAAAAAGAAGTATTGGAAATCTTAGAAAAAGCCAAAATAGATGCTATCGCTGAATGTAAAAAATTGGGAATGATTTTCACTGATAAAAAAAAACAAAACAGATGAAAAAGAAATCAAAAAATGTTTAATAAATACATCAGTTTCGGCAATAAATGTATGTACAAAAAAAAGAACAAAAAGACCCCATTAAACACAAAAATTAACAGCTGCTCAGAGGAAGACGAATATACAGATGCAGAAGAATTAAGTGAGACAATAAATATTGATTCATCTGAATATAAAGATATAAAAGAAGAAGTATCTAAGCTGTCAAATTTTACTTCACTAAATTTGAAAGATTACAGTAACAAAGTTAACAAATCTAACAAACTAAAAAATAAAAACGATAATAACAAATTTTTAAACGTTAAAGTAAATGGGAAAAATATGGTTTTTAGGAAGTCAACTCTTTGCTGACTGTCATATGAAAAAAAATCACGCTTATCAACTGACAGAAATTTAAGAGTCAGAGGAATGTCATCTGTTAAAAAAAAGCAAAAATCACAGTTAATAGAAACAAAAAATGTGACCAAACATCGAACTAAACGCAAAAATGTACAAAAAACAATAAATAAAAAAAGGAAAGTAGAGCATCTTTTAGAAGATGACATTCACCTTATTCAGTTAAAGGAACGTTTACTGACAGAAAAAAAATAAGTACTCTTTCAGATCACATTCCACTTGCAAAATTATCAGACAACCACAACAAAAAAAATAAAAACAAAGAAAAAATCTCGGAAAACATAACTAAATACAATACAAAATAATAAATATATTAAAATCAAAGTGACTAATCGTACACACAGTTTAGCGTTGTTGTAACTTTTTTTTTAGTTTTTGATTTAAAATGTTCTTAATACCAATGGTCGGCGTAGCCCCCACCCATTCAAAGAGGGAGAATACATTTCTGACGAAAAATATATGTATGTTATGTATTATGGTTATGCGAGCGTCTGGATGAAGCCTAAAATCGTAAAAAGCATGCAATTTTCGGTTCAATATAAATTTATTTAAATATTAGAATGAAGTTTCTTTTTATTTTAGTTGTACATGTGTTTTTTGTACTTTTTATCGGAACTTTTATACTTATTTGTATATTATCGTGGCGTAACGTATATATATTTGCCACGATATTATAAAAGCTATGACATATGGCATAACAGTTATGTTTTTTTTTATACCGAGGTTTATACTTTATACTAAACTATAAATATAAATAATTAAACTTTTAAATAAATAGGAGATATAGTTTTATTACACAAAAAAATAAATGTCTGCCCAAGTTTCTACCATAAATTAAACAAAATTTGGCCAGAGGTAACCTCTTCCTACCTCGTAATGCAGTCTCTTATAATTTCTCACTAAAATTCTACATGGTGTAACGCTGTATTCGACCCCACCTAAACCCTTTATGTACTTTGTGAACGAATTCATTGGGTTTGTTTTTTTGTCGAAAATCTCAGTTCTAAACTGGTTCGGAACTGGTGAAGTTGCAACTGGGCAGGTTTCAATGGCAACTGCGCACGTTCCGAACCAATTCAGAACTGCTATTTTCGGAAAACAATATAAACCTAAAAAAACCGATTGTTTCATGTTTTTACTTAGTCACAGAATGATCATCATACCTCGGGCAAAAGTGGACATAAATTCAGCACTGCAGTGCATTGATAAGAAGCAGCTGCAAGAAGGCTGACCCCACTCCACAAGAACGCAATGCTAGTAAATCTATGATAAAAGTTAAAAAAGATGACAAAAGATGAATAATAATAGCTCACAATTGCCCGGGCACTGTAAATCATTATCCGTGATAATAATTATGATAATTATAATAATTATTATTAAATTAGGTCCTTATAAAATAATATGATCCGAAAACTAACTTTAACAATAAATCCCTGAATAAAAAATTCGCGGGCTAAATTTAAAAATCACGCATGCGTAGAATTGCAAAAAGTTGTTAGAAGTCTTTAGGAAGTCACTATAAATCTTTGGGAAGTCGGAGGAAGTCTCAGGAAATCTCATGAAGTCGTAAGAAGTCTTAGGAAATCTCAGGAAGTCGTAAGAAGTCTTAGGAAATCTTTGAGAAGTCCGGCAAGTTTTTGAAAATTATAGGAAGTCTTAGGAAATCTTTCGAAATATTGCAAAAGACTTCCGATTTTGAAGGAGACGACGCACCCAAAACCTATTGCTGGACCCCTCGTTTTAACTAGTGTGTTCAGTTATAAAGTATAAAATATAAACATTTTAGTACGCTTGAAGAATTTTTTTTTTTTTACAATAACAATAGTTTCTTTTCTTCGAGGTTGCAAGGTCGCTAGAACGTAAGTGTTAATTTTTGTTTTTTTTTGTTTTTTTAGTTGGCACTATTGCGCATCAGATACACGAATCAATGAAAACTCGATAACAACGGTTACATTGTCGAAGAAATTCTGTTGAACAAGTAGTCTATAGTTATTTATAAATGATTGTTGTTGTGATATAGTTTTTATTAATAAAACAATTTAAAATATTTTCGAGTTTTTCTACCCATTAAAATACGAAGAATTTGCGTCCAAAAGGATAAAAATTAAAGGTTTACTAAGGGCCACTTGCACCAATGATGGTTTAACTTTAAACTTGGATTAAATTGACAGCCGACCAATCAGAACGCAGCATTTTTAACTTAAACTCGGTTTAGCTGAGATAATCCCAGACCAAAAGTTGGTGCAAGTGGCCCTAATGGGAATAGTATATTACAAAACTAGTGTGGAAAGTGATATACACTTCTGCTCAAAAATATCGGCCCACCTAAAAAAATACACATTTTTGAATGCAAATATCTCCAAAACTATTTAATGGATTTATTCGATCTTTTTTTTATTTTGAAGCTTGAACTTTTAGCTCTTACTTACTGGAATAAAAATTATCAAACATCTTTTTTTATACCGGCAGCAATGAAAAGTGCACAGCTATGTTTTTTACTGCACCTTTCGATATGCGCATGGTTCGCCACTGCATATTTTTTTACAATTTAATTAATTGATTTTATAGCCTAATTAAATGGAAGTAATCTCTTTTTAAATTTTTTAATTTTCCTTTTCTCGTTTAGGAGATATAAGGTTTTTTCTAAAAATTTACATTTTTGCAAGTAACAAAAAAACTACGCAATGAATTTAATTGATTTTTTTTTTAATTTGAAGCTGAAATCGTAAACTTTTATTTATTTAATTTAGGTTTCTGTTGGAAACATGTTTAAACTGAGTTTACATTGCTTAAATAGTCATGTTTTTTTTACTCGATCTTTTTTGTTGCAATTTAAACACAAACTCAAATCTTTCCATAAGTTTTAAAACTTATTCTAATAGCCACACTTATTGTGACTGATTCCGTCTTTTATTTTTTATCATAAGTCTTCTCATTTAGGAGAAATTATGTTTTTTGGTAAATAAGGACTTTTTAAGTGGTGGGCTAGTGCCACCCCTGTAACTAACTTTTTTATGATTGACAAGACTTGTCACTTATGTGACAATACTTTTTTAACTCGTTAAAATTTTATTTAATTGTATTATTTAAATGGAAACAAGTCCGGAAGTAGCTGCCCAAGCTGTAGCTCTGCTACAAGAAGGGCACAGTCAGCGTTATGTTGCTCAACAGTTAAATATTACGAGAGCAGCGGTAAGAAGAGTATTCCAACGTTTTGAGGGGACCGGTTCCTTTAGTCGACGCCAAGGAGCTGGCAGACATAGGTGCACGTCCGCTCGGGATGACCGATTTATCGAGCTTAATTCCCTGCGGAATCGTCGTCTAAATTCAGTTAATTTGAGATCACGGCTTCAAGAAACAAGAGGTGTAGCAGTAAGTAGGTCCACTATTGGTCGAAGGCTTTTTGAAAGAAACCTTTGCTCTTATAAGGCCGCAACTGGACCTAAACTCACTGCTAACCATCGTCGTGCCAGGCTGCAATTTGCAAGAAGACATTTAAACTGGGACAGAAACCAATGGGCAAAGGTTATGTTTTCTGATGAAACCAGGATATGTCTATTTGGGAATGATGCAAGACAGCGTGTCTACCGACGTCCTGGAGAACGTTATGCACAGGCCTGCATTGCAGAAAAAGTTAGTTTTTTTGTGTTTATAATTGTTATTAAATAATTTTAATAAAATTTAAAATTTGTTTATTGTTATTTTATTTGATAAAATATTTTGTTTAAAAATAATTAAAAAGCAAAAAGTCCTTAAAAAGACGTTAGAACTTGTTTTTGGAGTACCATTAGAGATTTAAACAGTCTGTGCAAAGTTCGTTCGACATATATGCCTCAAAACGCAGTCTGAGCTGGGAACCAAAAAGTTGCTAACGCAGAAAACGTGTTAATTAAATGTATTTATTTAAGCTAAAGTTATAGAAGTGCAATAGATCTTTATATTCTATCGACGCTTTTCCGTCATATACAGTTTTACAAAGGTGGCACTAGCCCACTGATTAAAAAGTCACTTTTTCCGAAAAACTTTAATTTCTCCTAAATGAGAAGACTTATGATAAAAAATAAAAGAAGGAATCAGTCACAATAAGTGTGGCTTTTAGAATAAGTTTTAAAACTTATGGAAACATTTGAGTTTGTGGTTAAATTGCATCAAAAAAGATTGGGTAAAAAAAACATGACTATTTAAGCAATGTAAACCCAGTTTAAACATGTTTGCACCAGAAACTTAAATTAAATAAATAAAAGTTAAGGACTTAAGCTTCAAATTAAAAAATAAATCAATTAAATCCACTGTGTACTTTTTTTGTTATTTGCAAAAATGTTTATTTTCAGAAAAAACCGTATATCTCCTAAACGAGAAAAGGAAAATTAAAAAGTTAAAAAAGAAATTACTCCCATTTAATTGGCCTATAAAATCAATTAATTAAATTGTAAAAAAATATGCAGTGGCAAACCGTGCGCATATCGAAAGAAGCAGTAAAAAAACATAGCTGTGTAATTTTCATTGCTGCCGGTTTAAAAAAAGATTTTTGATAATTTTTATTCCAGTAATTAAGAGCTAAAAGTTCAAGCTTTAAAATAAAAAAAAGGTCAAATAAATCTATTGAATAGTTTTGGAGTTATTAGCATTTGAAAATGTGTATTTTTTTAGGTGGGCCGATATTTTTGAGCAGAAGTGTATTTCACGCGAGTGGGAAGGTTTACGAAAGAGCCGCCAGGCGAGTGAGGAAACCCCACGAGTGTATGAAATACACTTTCCAACGAGTTATGTACACTATTTTTCCTACGATCCCAAAAAATATTAAGTTTCTTATTTTAAAATTTTCTAATTTTTATTAATTTTTAAGAAAAGCAAACGACAAAAGCAACCCATTAAACAGCTAGCTGTTTAATGGGTTGACTATATGCTTGTCCTAAATGAAGGCAAACTTGAGTTTGCTAGTTAAATTAGTCTTCTGTGTTTATGCTGCCATATAAGACAGTAAAATTTTACTGTTTTATATACATTTCATAAGAAAAATAGTGTGTATTTTGATGTTTTTTATAAAATGTAAGGTAACTAATTCAAAATTAAGTAATTTTTATAAAATCTAGACAGTAATGGTCAAAATACTAACTTATAACTATAGTTTCTATTTTTGACATGAAACACAGAAATATTTGGATTAAAAAACCTAAAATATATCAAAAAAGGCTGGAAAATGGCTGATAAAACAAGGTGAATAAAATTCGTAGAATCTACGAGGTAAATATCTAAATAAATTTAGGCAACCCTCCATACATAAATATCACACTAGGGTGATATCAAAATATCAAACTAGTGTGTTATAACCCAGACAGCACAAAGATGACTTAAAGAGATCTTAAAGATGTCGTAGCTCGTCATTCAAGACGTCTTAGGAACGTCGGTTTTCGCCGTATATGCATCTTAAAGACGTCTTAACGACGTCGTATGTTACAAAAGGTAACGTCTTTAAGACATCTTTTTTAAGGCGACTTTACAACATAATGACCACTCCCATTTACGTTGCTAGGTACGGTCGTATTGATATAAAAAGCATAATAATAACTAGAACAAGAGGTAATTTGTTTGCCAAAAAAAGATCTTAAAAAAATGTGATTTAAAAAAAAAATTAATATTTTTTTCAGTTTTTGAAAATTTCTTTTTTGATTTTTTTTATTTTTTTCGTTTTTCGTAAAAAGAAATTTTATTATAAATTTTTTGTTTTTCAAAAAAAGATCTTTAAAAAAATGATATTTTTTTTTTAATAGTTGATTGTGGTTAATTTATTTTTAGCGATGAGTATCGAAGTTAAGATGTCTTGTACCGATACTTAAAAGACATCTTATAGACATCATAATCAGATATCTTTTAAACATCCCTAAAAAGAAGTCCATAAGATATCCTTTTCACGTCTTTAGGCGTCCAGACATAATTAAGATCTAAAAAAGACGTCTTTAAGATATCATGTGCTGTCTGGGAAGGCGTTTTGTAAAGAACAAAAAATATGCTAAATGTCATTTTCATAGAGGATCGTAGGAAAAGTAATTTTCCATCTACATTACTAATTCAGGTACACGGAAAAAAAAATTATAGCTAGGAGCGCTATAACACACATACCAAGCAAATTATAATCGCTTATTATATAAATACATGGCTTTCTCTTACAATTATGGCAGTCAGTGTAAAAATTTATATGAAATACTTTAATTGTTTAGTGAATAATAAAATATAACAAATAGTATGGCATTTATAGCTTAAATAGATTTAATTATTGTCCGTGCTAATAATTTTTATAATATAATAAAATTTCTGTAAATTTATAATAGTGCCTGTAATAAATATAATCGTGTCTGTAATATATATAATCGTTTCCAATTTATTTTTAACATTATTAGTTATTCTGTCCCTTAAAATCTATAGCTTAAATCACTATAATTTGCCACTGTTACCAAATATCTTATAATGTATAGCGCAGAGCCCACTAATTTCTTTCCGTGTATCCCACCGTAATTTTAATTTTTTATGGTTTTATGAAATTTTTTAGAACTTTTTTATGACAAGTTTAAAAAATTTTTTAGGTTTATTTTTAAGAAGTGGGTGGGGGGTGATTGTTACCCTGGATCCGCGCGATGGAGCCGCTACGTTTTGTAAAAATTGTCAAATTTTATAAAATATTACGAAATTATAAAATATTATTATTATTATTATTATTATTATGACAAAATCTATTTTATGACAAGACTAGAATTGGTATTCATTTTTTTTTAAATAGTACCATTTCAGCACAGTTACTCTGTAGGTTTTTAGTAAATAATTAAATTTTTTGGACAAAAACTCTTCAATGCCATTCAACCGAAAAAAAATCATATCAAAATCAGTTTAGTACATTGTTTTGCTTAGTGTAGCGTGTTTAGTGTAAAACTCTTGTTTTAAAAATGGATTTATACGATATAATTTCAGAACTGGGAAAGGGCACTTTCGGGTAAGTTTAAACCACAAAATTAGAAATTACAAAATTTGCAAAAACTACAAAATTGATTTTTTTATCCAAAACTATGATTTTTTTCGTTTGACGAGTTTCTCGCGTACAAAAAAATACTTTATCCAATACATACAGATAATTAGACAATTACCAGATTTATTTTAAATAGATAAACTCAATAATAACCCCCGCGTGGCTTTTACTTTATTGAGTGGATAATTATTTATTTTACCCACTCAACTGTCACTTGTCAAATTATTTTCTTATAAATGTCATTAAAATTTTTAATAAAAATATGAATTCCTAAGCTATTTATTGGATAAAACCTTGTATGGCACTCATGGGTAAACCGATATTGCCCTCTCGAAAATTAACCTGTTTGGCTGACGGCGCGCAGGTTAATTTTCTCATGGGCAATATCTTACTTTACCCACTAGTACCATAAATAACTATTAACAAGCCGTTAAGATATTTTATGATATAAGGGAATGCTTATACGCATTCCATTATACAGGGTTATTCAGAAATAAGTTTGAGAAATTTAATAGGTGATTCTACGTCAAAAAATATGAAAAAAGTTCCTATAAAGGTTGATCCGGAAATGAGCTCTAAGGGAGCTGCGGCCCTTTGAAGATGGACATATTGAATGAAGCTGAAGTTTGCAACGTTTTTTTGCAAAGAAAATTCAAATAGTATATTAAAGTACTAGTTTCATAACATGAGTTTTTAGCGCTCGAGTACAAGTTTAGAAAACAAGTGTTCTAAAGTACTAGTGCGCTAAAAACGTGTTATGGAATAAGCGCTTTAATATACTATTTGAATTTTCGATGCAAAAAAACGTTGCAAACTTCAGCTTCATCATATTGAATAGGGAACTCGATGGGGAACAAAAAATCAATAAAATTTTAATGCTGCAGGGCGATTCTTCATTTAAAACTAAGCAAAAAAGTATTCCTCACCAAAACACCTAAATTTAATATTAAAGGAGTAATAGGATTTAAAAAGTAACGTTTTTGGTGGCACATAATGTTACTTCCTCTTAATTGCATTTTTTTTAAACGGTTGCTCCTACAGTTTTATACTATATGACTTTTTTTATGTATTTTTACTGAAGGAATCAATATTTTTTACAAAAAGTCCAAAAAAAGTACACATAAAAAAGTTTGGGGCAAAAATATGTTAAGTCTAGTACATTTTTCCGTCTAGGGACGCCTATGGATAAATTAAAAAAAATAAATTAACATAAACTTATTGCCCTTATTAATACTAGTATACATGCAAAAGCTTGTCGCTCTAGCTTAAAGGGTACCAGAGTTATTAATTAAAAACTTATTTTTATTACAATTTTAAAGGGCTGTAGCTCCCTTAGGGCTCATTTGCGAACTAATCTTTATAAGAACTTTTTGATAATTTTGGATACAGAATCACCTCTTCAATTTTGGCATGCCAGTTATTGATCAACCTGTACAACAAGGTCCTCCATTTTTCTAGAACGGTCCATTTATGCGAAAGAAAACACAACAAACAGAAAATCGTCGTAAAAATAATCAACACGGATCTAGAGGGCGAGCAACTGGTGGCAGCCAAAAACGAGGTCGCCATTTTGAAATCATTGAGTCACCCTAACATTATCCAATATTACGATAGTTTTACGAAAAGTGCGACTTTTTATATCGTCATGGAATATGCCGATAAAGGAAACCTGTTTGAGCTGATTTATAATAATAGGCCAACATTATTTTCACCACAGGTAAGAAACAATACTTTATTTACGACATAATCAATTTTTTTCCGAAATTATATATTATGTATCTCGAGATTTTGAGAACCTATTATGTTATTCACAGCGCCTGCGCTAGAATAATATACGGTAGTTACGAATTTTCAAAAAAAAAAATCAAAAATTGTCCTAGACAAAAAAATCTTGGATATAAATTACATCGGCACTTAGTGCTACTTTCATGAAATCTTCGCCGAAAAGTCAAAATCTTTGACCACGCTTTTTTTACATTTCTCGACGTTTTAGACCATTCTAGAGTCGAAATCAGTAAAAAAATGTTTGCGTCCGTCTGTCTGGGTGTAAACTCTCCAACTCCATTTCTACATGAGATATCGACTTGCGGTTTTTTTTGCATATTGTTTCTTATCGTATTCCGAAGAGCTGATTAGATTTTGGGGGTAAACGGGGTAAAAATAGGGTAAAATTCCTATTTTTAGCGTTTTTTGTTTATAACTAAGGCAATTATTATTGTATTTGGTTAATTTAGCACTTATATAAAAGATAATTTGAAATTGGTCAAAAAATGTTATAAACAACGTTTTCCTAAAACGCATTGTTTTCGAGATATTGGCGTTTAAAGCAGTAAAAGGTTTTTTTAGCATATCTCACATATTTATAACCCGATTTCAACAAATTATATTTTAAATAAAAGCTCTTTTTAACCCCTATAAAAAATGTTATATACAGTTTTTTGCTAGAATATAATGGGTTAAAGATACAGAATTTAAAATCAAACAAAACACCTGGTTTGAAATTTGAAAACTAGATGGCTCTAGTCTTTTTCTAGTTTTTTAATATAAACATGAAAAAATAAGCAACTTTTTTTTTTAAATGTCCTTCCGTCTGATGTCACGATTTTTGTGAACACGATAACTCAAGGACGAATAATCCGATCGACTTTTTCAGTAAAAATCAAGTTCTATTGTTTTTGAAAGTAATCCCCTCAAAAACAAAAAAAAAGTTATGGGGGGTTATACTTTTAAAAAAATCTGAAAGAAAATTCCGATTAACGTAATTTTTTCAGGAATAATTACTTTTACCTATTATTAGGATCAATTCTACAAAAAAAAAAACAATGAATTTTTTTTTATTTTTTCGTCTTAGGCAAAAAAAATTAATAAAAAAACTGAAAAATAAAAAAAAATGAAAAAATTAAGTTTTTTTAACACTTTTTTTTAATAATTTTTTGTTTTTCAAAAAATGTAATTTTTTTGAAAATTATTTATTTTTAAGTATTCGGGAAATGCAAAATACCATTTACTGTGTATAATATATAATGGAATGCGTAGCCTTACATATCTTCACGGTTCGTTTATCTTTTTAACTTATTACTAGAAAAGTATTAAGGCTCTTGATACTTAAACAGCCCCTTAACTGCCACTGCTCTTAAGTTAAGGGGCTGTTTAAGAATTATGTCACCGAATTATTGGTATTTTTAGAATAAGACTAAAAAAAAACCTCCTGAGAAATTGACTAAAGTTTGGAGTTTATCTGTCAAGGGCTTCTGGACGGACGGACATAGAAAATCGGCTTTTCGAAATATACGGTATATTAAAACGGATAAATAAATCAAAATCTGAAAAAAAAATGTCGCCATAATATAACTTTCTCCTCGGATCAGAGGTCTCATTTTTTATTTTTTTTCCGAAAATTATAAAATTGATTTTTTATATTTTTTTTTAGTTTGTGATGAATTTATTTTGTCAAATAGTGATGGCCCTGGATCACATGCACTCAAAAAAAGTCATACACCGAGACCTCAAGTGTGAAAATATATTTTTGACGGGCGTGAAATCGGATGTGATCAAGATTGGCGATTTTGGAATATCAAAAATAATTTTAAAGTAGGTTGAAAGTTTTGAAGAAGAAACATGGAATTTTTGTTGATAACATGAAATGTTACCAACAAATTCAGAAGCGTTTTTAAAAAGTTATCAATAAATGTTATTAACACGTGTTACGGTGTAAACGCGGCTTTAATCCCGCGTGGTCGCTTTAAGGTAGTACCCAGGGTTGGTATTATCTACCAACTCTGGGTAGTACCTCCAAACGGGGCAGACAGTACGACCTTCTTGCTTATAAGCAAGACCGGCCTACTATAGTAGGCCGGCAGTATATTTCGTTATACCGTTTTTAATGAAATATTTTCCTTTTTATTTAGCAATGGAAAAGCTAACACTGTAATCGGTACCTGTAACTACGTAGCTCCAGAAGTCTGCGATGGAAAACCATACGACAGCAAATCAGACATTTGGTCCCTCGGCTGCATTCTGTACGAATTATGTGCTATGGAGAAGTTATTTAGCGGCACCGTAAGTCAGAAACACTTTAAAATCCGTTAAAAACACTGTTAAAGTATTTAAAACCCGTTAAAACACACTAAACACTATTAAAAATCATGTATTCATTTTGTGTTCCGTTACCAAGATCCAGCATGCCGCTTAAACAATAACAAATGATCACGTGGTTGCCACCGCGCCTGCTGATTGGCTGTGTTTTGTTTTTTAATTTGCGCGGGATATTTGAAATTAATCGTGTATTATTTTAGGTTTCGAACGTAGTTTTGTCGATTGTGAATGGAAAAATAAAGAAAATAGATACAAACACGTACGGCCAACAAATGCAGGACATTTTAAACATGATGTTGCAAGTTCAAGCTGGAAATAGGCCAGCTGCAAGGGATTTATTGGCTCTTCCTGATATTTTTCCAACAGTCCATGCTTTAGGGACTACATTAGGTTGTTTAGATTAGTTTTTTCAGTGAACAGCAATTAACCTATCAGAAAATTTGGGTTATTATTTTAAATATTATATTTTCTTAGAAAAAAAAACAAATTTTTGTGCACAGCATTTGGTAATAACACCGGCACACAAAAAAAAATTGTCTGTACACCGGGCGCCACCTATCTACGGGCATGTTTTTCGACCCGCTGAATATGAATTTCAAGTCAGTTTAGGCCGTCCACCCTTCAATTTCGAGTAAAAATTTTTTTTTCTTGCCAAAACATCGAATTTTCGCTATTTTTTGGGTTTTTTTGCAATTTACTCGAAATTGAAGGCTGGACGGCCTAAACTGACTTGAAATTCGTATTCAGCGGGTCGAAAAACATGCCCGTAGATAGGTGGCGCCCGGTGTACAGACAATTTTTTTTTTGTGTGTGCCGGTGCACAAGTCAGTTTAGGCCGTCCAGCCTTCAATTTCGAGTAAAAAATTTTTTTTCTTGCCAAAACATCGAATTTTCGCTATTTTTTGGGTTTTTTTGCAATTTACTCGAAATTGAAGGCTGGACGGCCTAAACTGACTTGAAATTCGTATTCAGCGGGTCGAAAAACATGCCCGTAGATAGGTGGCGCCCGGTGTACAGACAATTTTTTTTTTGTGTGCCGGTGTAATTAATCTATACTGAAAATTCAATAAAACCTGCAGTGACTCCAGGGCCGTAGATATGGAGGGGGGATGGGGGGAGCCTCCCCCCACTTATCTTGAAATTAAAAAAGTTGCATATTTCATGGATTAAAAACATAAAAGTTGCATATTTCATGGGTTAAAAAAAAATAAAATAATAATTAAATTTTTAATTTTGGGAAAAAAAGTTTTAAATTTTATGGATTAAAAATATAAAAGTTGGTAATTTTAAACCTTAGAATAAAAAAAATTGCATATTTCATGGATTAAAAATATAAAACTTGCATATTTCATGGCTTAAAAATAATAAAATTATAAATTTTTAATCTTGTGAAAAGAGTTGTAAACTTCACAGATTAATTAGGAAATATAAATAACTTAACTAGGTGTAATTTGACTTTTATATTTTATAACTTTTATTTTTGAGAAAGGGTGGGACCTTTTTTTTAGTCATGAACTTTTTTTTTGAGTTTTGATTTTGAGAAAGTGTGGGACCTTTTTTTTTGTAATTTTTGACCAAAACAACCAAAAACCAAAGATAAATTAAATTGCACAATTTGGCAACAGCGCGAACGACCGAGTTAAATATGGGGCGTCGACGTTAGTGTCGCACCCGAACTGGTATGATCTTGGCCTTTTACCACACATTTACAAGTGAGTCACTGCAGGTTTTATTGAATTTCCAGTATAGTCCAATGGAGCTCTCTACAACTAGAATTATGAAACAAAAGACGTCTACCCTATCTCTATTTCATTTGTGCTACACTTTCCAGCCAACCAAATAAATACTGTATTTGTTTTTCATACAACAAATACAGTATTTATTTGGTTGGCCGGAAAGTGTAGCACTGAGCGGCACGAACGAACATAGCTAATGTGAATCTGTAGAATAAGATAATTCTACTAAAATTTAGATGGCGCCAGTAATTTCTTTAATAAAAATAATATAGTTACACTTTTCGCCCGGCCAAGTAAATATTGTATTTGTTCAACAAAGAACAAATACAGAATTTGTTTGGTTGGGTGGAAGTGGGAGTGTATGTATGTCTTCTATCCTTTTTGGGTAGAACTTTTGTCCCTGTCTAATCTAACGGGAGAAATCGCCATTCAATATTTTACCATTTGACATCTGCTGGGCACAGTTTTTTTGATGTGCCATTTTTATTTATTATAAAATTTTATTTTTAATTTATTACTTTTATTTATTAGCCTTGTTAAAATATAATTATGGAGGAATTATTGAAATAAAAAGCTTCAACTATTGACAACTTTTGTTTATTTATCTTTTTCTAATTTTAAAATATTAAAATTTTATGTCAAGATCTGTATTTTATCCTAGGATAAAATATAACTATTTATTAATAAGTATCGCAACTCAGACCCATTTCTAAAATCAATTAAAAAAATAGTTATCAATGGTACAAAAAAAGTAGCGTTTTTAAATGTCCATTTGCAATATTTTTATTACAATTTTTTGTAGTGTACAAAATGTTCTTATCAGCTTATAAGGTTATCGTCAAAGACAGAAAGAATTATATAAAAAAAACTTATTTAGGGATCCTTAAATAAAAAATACTTCTGAAATGTTAAATATAGTTTTAAACATACCCATCTAATTCTAGTGACTGGCCTGGACTAAGTCTCCATAGCGGTAGACCCTAAAAAAAAAATGAATAAAATTATTAGTCAAATTGAAGTACGTGTTTTGCATATTTCTAGGAACGATAGAGTTACAGATCTGCTAAAACAATTCGCCATTATGTACAACAAAAAGTTTCATAGGGATAGGTTAGTTAATGAACAAATAGATTTTTTGAACATTAATGTTTACAATAATGTTTTAAATCTTAGACCGGAGATTGTTGCCTGTCCCTTACAGAGCATTAATCTTTGGACTAAATATTTTTGTTTAATAACCTTTTCAAAATTTCGTTCCTTTTCGGTTTTTGAGTTTTGGGTATGAATTTGCTGCCACCTCTCCAATTTTATTCCAATTACCAAGTTAAATATAAATTAATCTTTTTCCTTTTTTTTTATGTTTAACTACTTTTTTGCAGTTTAAAGATTTCTTTAGTCTGTTTGAAATATAGTTTGGTTTAGTTTATGATAGATGTCCCAGATTTTTATTCAATTTTAAATTTTAGATTTCATTAATTTATTTTATTTTAACTTATTGTAGTTTTCTTTTTGTTTAAATTTTTAAGATTTTATAAAAATAATATATAATAGGTTAGTATGACATTTCTAATGTGCACTCAAGTTAATTTGTTTATAAATTTAAAAAGTAAGTTCTTCTAAAAGGAATTGTACCATTTTCAACCTAATTTTTTATTATTTGTAGCTTGAAAATGACTTTATGTTAAAAAAGTCGAAACAATTGTCGCTGTAATGTTTGTTTAATAGACAATAAATTTATATTTTGGAGAGATAACATTTTTTCTATGGTTTATTTAAAATTATTAGTCTTTGATTTTTTTTATTATTATTTTTTCTTAGGTGTTGCTGTGGATGAAAAGGTAACCTGGGACAATGAAGTGCAAGTGTGTAATAGAATAACATATGTAAGATATGCTCTCAGAATTCCTTAACATAACTGATTTACTAAAAACCAAAATCTATTAAAATGGATTTGGCTAAAAACCATCTGTAATGCTGTTTTTCAACTCTGGGGTTGATTTACTTACCATTTTTCGTGGTATCACTTCCAGGTATACCACCTGCTTGTAACATTTTCTGTAATCTCTCCACTTCTTCCAAAGATGATGCACTATTTATTGCTTCTCTGATGTTCTTGATCTCTTTATCATTTAAACCTAAAAATATATATATATTTTTTATTTTTTTGCAACTTTTTAGTTTTAGGTGAAAATCTTCGGAATCTTCTCGAAAATTATCGAGATTTTTGAGGTTTTTAGGAGCTGTCCATATATTACGTAACGCAATTTTTCAAAAAAAATGACCCCCCCCTGTGTAACAAACTGTCACATTTACCAACACCCCCCCCCCGCTGTGTAACGCGTAACAATATAAAATTTTTGTTTTTTGTTTCGCAATAAATTTAACTGCATTCTCACTATTGATTCGTTTTTCTCGACAAAACAAACATGAACCTAAAATATAGTATAACATAACCTTAAAAAAAAATTACACGAAAAAATCACTCATACTTTAAAAAAATATTCATAATCAATATCACACAGGGAAAAAATACTAGGTACCTCTTTTTACACTGAGTGTCACATATAACACGTATATTGTTTATGCACAGGTACACAAAATAGTACACACATTGGTGTTCTGTGAGTACACATTCCGCGCGAAAATATATAATCGCCGATGATTCATCGGCAGGAACACGCAAGAACAGGGCCGAAAGATTTTTTTTTAATATCAATGTCAACAGTTTTTTTACTGATTACAATATTATTTAAATATGCATAGTTTCGTCAATTTTTGTGTGAAAAAGGGAATTATGGGCCACTAAATAGTAATTTATGTTGAAATAAAAATACATCTGCCAAGCTTAGGAAATAAACATTAAATTTATTAAATTCCGTTACATAACGTTTACCTAGACCTCCCCCTGCCCCATCACAAACTGTAACAATTTCTCTGACCCACCCCCTAGGCGCATTAGGTAATATATGGACAGCCCTTATCAAGATTTTTGAGACTTTCAAAAATTGTACAGAGCGGTTTACCCCTTGGAAAAAATACTATTTTGTTGGTAGCAATATTTTAAATTATTTAGTTACCTTTACTCTTTGCAATGCTAATTTTACCACCAGGTGTAAATGTGTTAGACTTTTTAATGATTTCCTTTTGTAACTCCTTTCCTTGTTTACTCTTAAACAGAGCCTTTGCCTCCTCCCGTTCCTTCAGTTTAATCTTACGGAAATCAAGTAACTTTAAATGTGGCAGTTTAAAAATTAGATATAATCTATAGTTCGGTTTGGCTGTGATGGGGTTATGCATTAAGCTCAAGGTTGTTAGGTTTTCAAGAGTCGACAGGGGATCGATATCACCTAGTTCTTCAATTTGATTTCCTGTTAAAACAAGACTTTCCATACTTGGGATGTATTCCTCTAAATGTTCTCCAATACGACTAAAATTAAAATAAAATCACTATATAATTGTCATTTTTTAAATGCTTTAAGCTAGCCTTCCATTTAAATGGGGAGAATACAATTCTCACAAAAAATGGAGGGTTTTACTCAAAATGGAACCAAGCGCCATATGTGGTATTTGTGCTTGCTTCCTTTTCCAGTAGTAGTAGTAGTAAAATTTTGGGTTGGTCAAAGCCAGACAACTAGGCCATTTCCTTTTCCAGTAACATTTGCACATCTTCACTTGTTTACTTGTTTTAACAATAATAGTATATTATGCACCTAGTATGCGAACTAAGTCTTTAGACTGAAGTTTTTTTGCTGAGACAGAGTCGAGGCAAAAAATCAGTCAAGAACACTTAAGACAATTTGCATACGTGGTGCATATACTACTTTTTCTACTACCTAAAGTAACTCCAAATATCAGTTAAAAATAAAGTTTAAAAATTATTTTGACATAGCTGTCAGTTTGGACAAATAAGTTAAAAAAAGTTAGTAGTCTCAAAAATTTTTCATTAATGACCATTGTCAATAAACAATGCTTAACAATTGTCAATTATAAATGAGTTCACTGATTTTATTGGTTGCCAAGGTAAACAAGCCTTGACGGTAAATAATATGTAAGCTAGCACTTAATTAGGTAAAATCGTCCCTCAAGAGGTTAAAAGCTTTAAAAATCTTAAATATCAACTGGTCAGAACACTAGTTCTGACTAGTCAGTACTGTAGCAGTTCCAACAAACTAACAACTTTTCTCTCTAAAATACACATACCGTTAATATAAAGTATCGCCAACATCTCGGTTTGTTTGGAAACAAATAGAAGGTATATTCAGGCCTGAACAATAACAGTTACCAGTAACTGTTATTGTTCTCTGTTAGAACAAAGCTGTGCAAGTAATACAGACAAATGTATATGTTGGCTACGTTTTTGTCAGTTTTTACAAATTAAATGCCTATTCTAGAGAGAAAAGTTATTAGTTCATTGAGCAGTTCCCATTTATTATTGTAGATTTTAACAAAAATGTAAAATATTAATTTATAAGGTTCAAAAAATCTAGCAAGAATGTAATAGCTCGACATCTTTTGTTCCGACGTAATAAATAAAAATGAGGTACAATACTTACACTATTCGATTATTGTTTAGTAACAAACACTTGAGCCGTTTTAAATAAGGAAATCCATCTAGTTTTCTTATATCATTATCAGAAAAGTCTATTGTGTCATACTGATCTCCTGTAGCCCCTAGATTTTCTATTTCAGGTATGCGATACCCTAAAATTTGCAAAACTAGTTTATCATAACCTTAAAATAATTTATAAAAACTTACCCCTAAGGTCTAATTCTCTGTCTTTTACAGGATTTATATATTGCATGGAATTCTGTATCAATTCTGCAGTTAATTTTACCATTTTAAGTAACTTTTTTACAAGGAATAAGCAAAAATTAATATAATAACGCTCTAAAACTCAGAATTTCCACACGACAAGCCGTACTGTGAAGTTGGCTGCAAAACTTCAAAAACAGGTAAGCAATCGAATCTTGTAACCAACAATAATTTAAAATTAGGGTAATTTCAGTTAATTAAAAAATAACGACAAGCTAATACTAAAGTAAGGGCTTTATATTATTTAAAAAATCTTTTCCAAATTGCTGCAATTTTGTAATATCGAGATATTTATTTTATGAGTTACGGACTTTTGCAGCGTCTGCTACGATAGTATGAAGCTAACTTCGCGACGGTAATGGTGTATTTTGAGTTGCCTAACTTTTGGCAAAACTTGGATTTTTGGAATATTTTGCATTTTTACGCTAATTAAAACGCAGTTTTAAAGTGTATAAATTATTTTCCCATTTATTTATTTAAAATTATCTTACATATTCAAAATTTTTAATATACGCCTACTTAAAGCCCTTTGAGCTATAGAACAGCCGGTTGGAATCTAGCCAGCTATCGATTTTAACTAAAAATTTAAATTCGGACACTAAAGGCGTTTAAGCGAAAATACCGTAAGCCGCTTACAGTAAACGGAGCATTTAATTTCTTTTATGTTTATAAAACTAGACCAAGCTTTGTCTTTTGTTTTTCAAAAAAGAATATATACTGAGGTCAAAAAAACAATACTTTTACATAGCTATAATAGCTGTTATAATAGCCCTAATAGCCGAATATTTGTAAAAAAAATATAAAAATGAAAAATTAAAATATCTCAAAAAAAGGATATATTTTTTTATTAAAAAAAATTTTCTGATTTTTTTTTTTTTTTGAAAAAAAAAATACATTTTTTTGCAGTACCTAACTACTCGCACTAGTACGAAGTTCGTACTACGAACTATCACAAAAATAATAGTTCTTCATTTTTTAAAAATACCTTATAAGATATAGGTGTACGGCCGGCAGTACGGCCCTGCGTAAAAGCCTAGGTAGACTTTTACGCAGGGCCTTATACCCCAGCAAACAATTGTCTGCTGTTAGCCGCAAGTCGACCTGCGATGAAGCGGCCCACGTACGAGCAATAGGAGAATGCGGCCAGCGACTATTTGCCAACCGGTTTTCACACCTTTTATTTTATTTTTTTTCCGCTCCTCTGTCAGCACTTCTGATCGGTAATAGATTTTAGTCATATGGCCGCCTAATGGCCGGCAAACGATAATCTAGAGCCGCAGGCGGAGAATTAATAAAAATGGTGTTCTATTTTAGAATAGCGCAGGCAATTTTTTTTTATAAATTTGATGATGTATTTTCAAAATAGTATTTTGGACTCCTCGAGTGTCTAACGCTTTTACACAATGCTTTTATGCAATGTCTTATAAATATTAAAAAAAAACATTCTCCAAAAGTTAATGATTAAGGATATTACACAATGCCTTAAGACCTTTACACAATGCCCTACAGCTTTTACACAATACCTGAAGGCTTTTACACAGTGCCTCACGGCTTTTACAAAATGCCTTAAGGCTTTTACATAATGCCTCGAGGCTTTTACACAATGCCTTAAGGCTTTTACATAGTGCCTTATACTAATTTTACACAATACTCATAGCTTGTTTTGAGACCTTTTCCCAGTGCTTTAAGCCTTAAGGCAATGTGTCAAATTAACAGTCAATTGACACAATCCCTATGGGTTTTACATTATGCCTTAAGGCATTTACACATTTTTGAAATGGACCAAGAAATCAACAAAAATGTTTCTAGATTTTAAGTCTTCGTGGCCACTAAGATATAAAGAACTTTTACTTTCGGGCTTAGACTGTGTAAATGGGTGAAAACCCATTAACACGGTCTAAACCCGAAAGAGTAAGTTCTTTATGTTTTTTTTTATTTTTGTGTTAAAAATTTCTTGAAACGTCGTGACGGGTTGGGATTTATTTAGTTTTTATTTTTGTTTTGTTTTTTTTACAATGCCTTACGGATACAATGCCTTAATTAACGATTTGACAAAAGGTCTTAAGGCTTTTACACAATGCCTTAAAGGTTTTACATAATTTCTCAAGGCTTTTACATAATGCCTTAAGGCTTTTACATATTGCCTTTTACACAATTTCTTATTGCTTTTACACAATGACTTAATGCATTGCCTTAAGCCTTAATTAAGGCTTTTGCACAATGCGTTAAGGCGTTTAAACAATGCATTAAGGGTTATACACAATACGTTATTGCGTTTACAAAATGTATTATAGCTTTTACACAATGCCTTAAAACTTTTATAAATAATTGTTTTATTTTTCTTGAAAATTTATTTTATTTTTTTCTTATCCAGTTGTATGTTTTATGCTAGGGACCTTGAGCCCTAGCTGGCTAGCTCTCGAAGGACCTGGTTGCATTTGTAAATACGGTCTTTTCGTTTAAACGGCTGTAGTAAAAACTTAAGCTATATAGTAGACTTGCTCTAGTGAATGAAAGAACTACACACCGAGCACTAGCTAGCTAACACACAGTGGTCAGTTTTAAAAATCTGACGCGGAATAGTTATTTTTGTATTAAGAGAGCAAAATGCCTGAATCACATTTTGCGCTCGTAATACAAACAACGTTTTTTTCTACGATCTAAAATAAAAAAAATATATTTTAGGCAGTAAATATAACCTTACAAGGTCGCAGCACTTACAATTTTTTGCAAATTGGTGGTTTAGAAGAAAAACCCTCAAAACTCCTTAACAACAAATATTTAACACATAAATCGAGACATAAATATTTAGCACACGAAATTGAGATTTGATTAAAGATAAATAATAATTTTATATTAAAATGAAACGTTGCAGAATCCTGTCAAAACATCGGCACTATTGTACACTAGAGCCATCTAGTTTGCAAATTTCAAACTAGGTGTTTTGTTTGATTTTAAATTCTGTATCTTTAAAACATTATATTCTAGCAAAAAACTGCATATAACATTTTTATAGGGCTTAAAAAGAGCTTTTATTCAAAATATAATTTTTTGAAATCGGGTTATAAATGTGAGATATTCTAAAAAAAACTTTTACTGCTTTAAACGCCAATATCTCGAAAACAATGCGTTTTAGGTAAACGTTGTTTATAACATTTTTTGACCAATTTAAAATTATCTTTTATATAAGTGCTAAATTAACCAAATACAATAATAATTGCCTTAATTATAAACAAAAAACGCTAAAAATAGGAGTTTTACCCTATTTTTACCCCCAATCGTTTGCCCCCGAAATCTAATCAGCTCTTCGGAATACGATAAGAAACAATATGCAAATAAGTCGATATGTCATGTAGAAATGGAGTTAGAGAGTTTACACCCAGACAGACAGACAGACAGACAGACGGACACAAATTTTTTTTTTACTGATTTCGACTCAGGATGGTCTAAAACGTCGAGAAATCTGAAAAGAATGTGGTCAAAGATTTTGACTTTTCGGCGAAGATTTCATCTCTTAACATATTGACACTGTCAAGCTGACAGCTGTTTTACGATTGACTTGACGGTTGCCTACACTCAAGCGCTCAAAATTGAATTTTGCGCTTGCTGTCACGGTAACGAGCAGAAAAGTAAAATGCTAAGAAATAGGTTATTTCTCGGTGTTTTTTTTTTTTTGTATTTTCTCCGAGCCAGATCACATAAACTAACCACTGTGCAGCACAGCGCATTTCCAAGCTCGCGGTTCTAGTAGGGATATCTCGACTCTTTGGAAGCGGATTTCTTGAATTTGTTTAGTCACCAGCTATCGCCGTGGTCGCGCGTCGCCTTACTTTCTATGCGTGCACGCAACACCCCGAAATTCGCATTTTTTCGTGCTATAATGTTGGTGCTGCCTGATTTTGAATTGTGAAAATACGGAATGTGCGCTTCAATTTGGACTACTCGTTTCAGCAATTTTCGTTAAGGTAAGACGTGTTTTATTTGGTTTTTATATTAGGAAAGTAGAATGACCTGTATTAAATAGTTACAGGTGTTTTTTCAGCCAGTAGCGGAGATTTTCAACTAGACATTCCTATAGATATACAGAGCGATCCAAAAGTCACCCCCCCCTCCTTTTAACTTTTGAACGAGTTGAGATATCGACTTCAAATTTAGAACTCTTAAATATGACAACTTAAGCTATCTTTCAGCATATATTTGATATTTTCAGCTCTTAAAATGTGGGCAGGGGGGCATGGGGGGACATTTTTTTAAATGGAAAGGGGGGTCGTGTGATACATCATTTTAAAGCTTATAAAATTATCTATTTAAACTAACATTTTTAATTTTTTTAAAAATGTTTTTTAAGGTTTTGATTTTTCAATTTTTTGTGTTAAAACATTCGATTTTTTAAGTTTTTTTTTATAAATTTTTATTTATGTCAACTAAAATTAGTTTAAAAGTATAATTAACATTTTTTATGATAAAATTACGCATTTTTAAAAAATTATTTGTCTTTTTTTAGAGGAATTTTGACATTAATACCCATTTTCAACCCCATTTTAAACACAATTTTTTTTTTAATTTAAAAATATGAAGTTAAATGGAGAATTTTATAAGCTTTAAAATGATGTATTACACGACCCCCCTTTCCATTTAAAAAAATGTGCCCCCATGCCCCCCTGCCCACATTTTAAGAGCTGGAAGTATTAAATATATGCTAAAAGATAGTTTAAGTTGTCTTATTTAAAAGTTCCAAATTTGAAGTCGATATCTTAACTGGTTCAAAAGTTAAGAGGGGGGGGGTGACTTTTGGACCGCTCTGTATTTGGGACGTTTCATGTCAACCGGATCACCTGCGTACCCAAAATTTGGGTTGATGGATTTTTATGATCGAGGTGTCAAAATGTTCGTCTTGATAAGAGCTTTTAAAAAAATAGTGGCGTATTAAAAGATTCAATATGGCGGATTAAATATGGCGGCTGGAAACCAGAGAAAAATCGAGAGTTCGAATCAAAAAGCTTGTAAGAAAAAAAATTGGCTTTCGATTCGATTGAATTTGGGCTCAAATTGTTAGTATTTGACGTTCCAAAAAAGTTTGGAAAAATGCAACATGGCGGATCCAAGATGGCGGCTAAAATCTTGAATTTTGCAAATTTGACTTTGGATTTGTGATCAGCGACCTCGAAAAGTCCCACAAACCATGTTGCATGTTGCATTTCTCCAACCTACCCTGCTGATTAACCGGACTTGAGCGGATGAAATTCACCCGCTAAAGTCCAGTCTATGCACCATTTATACCCGCACAGACCCGTCATTTTCAATAGGGTACCTTTCAAACTTTTTGGAGACGTCAAACACCAACAATTTGAGCCCAAACCAATCGAATCGAAAGCCAATTTTTTTTCTTACAACCTTTTTGATTTGAACTCACGATTTTTCTCTGGTTTCAAGCCGCAATATTTAATCCGCCATATTGAATTTTTCAATACGCCACCATTTTTTTTTGAAAGCTCTTGTCCAGACGAATATTTTGACACATTGATCATAAAAATCCATCAATCTAAATTTTGGGTACGCAGGTGATCCGGTTGACATGAAACGTCCCATATATATTTGCATAGACGCAACTAGGAGTACAAGTTTAAGGGGGGCTATGCTCCATGCGGGGCGCGCGCAAATCCTGAATAGAAATTAAGTTTTAGTGGCTTGCCAACGCAAACCAAGAGTTAATCCTGTTAGTAGGACGTCTACGCATTATAAAACTCTCAGGAACAAATCTTTTTTTTTAGTGTGTTTTTTGTTTTGGTAGGGGCGCCAAATTTAATAAAAATTCTACCTCCACAAGAAAAAAGCCTATCTACGCACCCGGGCCTTAGGGCGGCTAATGTCTGCTCAGTACGTAGGCCTAATGTAGGATTGCCAACGGGCGGCCAACGAACCAGTGTTTGATGTGAATAGACTATTTCTGTGAATAGATTTAAATTCTCCGATAAAAATGGATATAAAACTATAAAGAACTATTAAGTCGACTATGTTCATTATTTAGGAATAAAGTCTATTATCTTCTGATACCGAGCACCTCAGGTTGATGGTTATATATAATGTGTAGACCTCCTACTAAAAGAATTAACTTTTGGTTTGCGTCGACAAGCCACTTAAACTTAATGTCTATGTAGGATTAGCGTGCCTGCGTACTAATTTTACATTACATTACATTTTTGTTTGACCTCGTACTATTCTACTTAATTAAGTATCCCCTAAGTCCGGGACTTGTGTGGGCTAGTAGTAGAGGGAACCACCGGCTTTAATTGACTTTCGAACCAATTTATAGGGAGTGTCCGATTCACTTACGCCTTCGCCAAATTTCAATTATTAATTAACTGAAAAAGGCAAATCGGCGCCGGCGCGCCGGTGAGAATCGAACTCACGCTATTTGTGTAGTAAACTCGCCAAATACGACGCGGTAGTCCACTATACCAATCCTCCAATATTTAAGTACTTTTTTACGCGCGCGTATTTTTTTGTGGGATTTCAAGTTTATGGAGAACTTGACCCTCGAGTCGAGGGCCTCGACTGATTCTATGTTAATTTTTACGAACAAAACTAATTGTAAAATGTAAAATGACATTATATTGGCTTATTAAGCTTTACAAAAAAAAACATATACACACCATTTTATTCAATAGGGGTCATATTAATTACGTCACACACTGGGGTGGGGGTTAGCTCTTCATTAAGAGTGATAATGGGATAGAAGATATAACTCCAAAGTGCTAAAGTTTTTTATTTTTTTAAATTTATAAAACTACACTACATTTTACAAATATCCTATACTTTACATAGCTCGTGTAATTTTACAGTATCAATGTAAATTTACGCGGTTCAGTTACAGGTTTGAAATAAATTGACGGTAAACTTGACTTAAACACTTAAAAAAGGTTATACAGACCCGTAATTCAAAAACATACCTATAGGTACATACAGGGTGTACCAGAATGTTTCCAAAATCCCTTAGGGGTGAGATATCATCAAAACAATGCCAGTTCTTATAAAATTTTTGGCTACGGCCCCACTACTCTGAGATATTGGCCACCAAAGATAAAAAATCCAATTTTTTGAATAGCTTTTTTACTTTATAATTTTTTTTAACAATTTTTCTAGAGTGGTTGAAGAAAATTAATACGCATCTAATGATTTTTTTAAACCAATGTATCACACAACCACCCTTTCCCTTTAAAACAATGTCCCTCTTGCCCCCCTGTCTCCATTGTGCTTCCTAAGCATATCAAATATATGCTAAAAAATTATTTTGGTTATATTATTTAAGTTTTAAAAATTTCAAATTGATTTCTTAAGCCTAGCGGACTTTTGACACGCTCTGTAACATATAATACATGCAATTCATTTTTTATAGCCATGTCCAAGTCATGTTATAACGTATGAAAAGTGTAATTAAATTAGTTTAAGTTATAATTATTAATTAACTAATTTTTTATATATAAATAATTTATAAATGTATTAAACCAGCAGCCAAAACTTTCTTATTTTAGCAATTTACGTAGTATGGTACCACTTTCGTAGACAAATGAGAGACTCGCATGCAATCACATTACACCAGACGAATAGTGGTATTTGCATGCATTTGATGATTTAATAGTTATTTTCTTAAGCTACGGTTTCATCCAAAATTCGCAGTCGCTGACGACTGGGACCGGGTAGCCGCGACCGAGTCGTTAAAACATCTCCAATGCATTTTAAATGTCCCTGTTTTCCTAGCTGCTACCGAGTCGTCACTACTAACTACTGGTCGCCGGTCGCTTTACCGCTCCGGGAGCAGAGGCACGACCAATTCGTCACGAATTTGACAGTGTGTGAACAGATGTGCGCTGTGACAAGTGTTTATTTTTTCATTCCACAGCAGAGTAGAAAAAGTTATGGCAGGTATGTAATAATTTGTACTTGTAGGGATGTTAAAAACTGTTTTTTTTTATACGTTGTTTAAAAACATTGTTTTAAAACGTTTTTTCGTTTTTTTTTTAAATTATTTGTCGTACCCAATTCTCAACAAAAAATGTTTTTAATTAATAAACTGTCTTTTAGTTGTGAAATTAGTACAATTCGTGTATTTATATTATTTTATTTTATTTG
>OY294044.1:106062388-106411635 GCA_958510825.1 Brachypterus glaber
GTTCTATGAACAAGTGTCAGGCGCCGCAATGGGATCCCCATTATCACCCCCTGCGGCCAATGCTTTCATGGAATACTTCGAGAAAAAAGCTATTGAGTCATTTCCATTAAAACCTAAAATTTGGCGCAGATACGTAGACGATGTCTATGCTATTTGGCCCCATGGCATGGAAAGCCTTCAAGGTTTTCTAAATCACCTCAATTCCCAACATAAATCTATACGGTTTACGATGGAAATTGAGAACAACGGATCACTTCCCTTTTTGGACGTTTTGGTTTACAAAACGGAAAATGGCTCAATAGGACACTCGGTATACAGGAAGAAAACCCACACTGACAGATACCTAAACTCATTTTCACATCACCATCCCTCTCAAAAACGCTCGGTAGTTAATTCACTTGTTCATAGGGCTTTCATGATTTCAGACAAGAATTCCCTAGACACAGAACTCCTTAAACTAACCAAAGCCTTGACCATGAACGGTTATACCAAAAAAAGACATTAATAAGACCATATACAAATACAGAAATCCCAGACCCAAACAACAGGACAATAGTGACAATGACAGACAGACACAAGTTATACTTCCCTATGTAAGCGGTATCACGGATAAAATAGGTAAACTTTTGAAGAAGTCAAATATTAAGCCTATATTTCGGTCCAACCAAAAATTAGGTCAATGTTTGACTTCAACAAAAGACAAAATACCCCTGAGTTCAGAAGGCGTATATAAAATACCTTGCTCCTGTGGTACGGTTTACATAGGTGAAACTAAGAGAAAAATTTCTACAAGACTTCAAGAGCATGAGCGCAATATAAGAAAGAAACAAATTTCCTTATCGGCAGTAGCCGAACATGTACATGAAACAGGTCATAAAATCAATTTGTCTGAAACAAAACAAATATTAACAGAAAACAGAAAAATGCCAAGGAAGATACGGGAATCGATAGAAATCATCAAGCATCCTAACAATATCAATCGGGACACTGGTTACCACTTACCTGCAATATGGAAGTCGTTAATAGGAAAAACCTCGTCACGGGTGAATAACCACAACTCGTCATAAATAGTGACACAAGTTGATTCGAAACTTAGTTTCAGATTAATCCCTGAAGATGTCTCTAGTAGTAAGAGACGAAACGTCGGAAAGTGAAAATCCATTAACACGGTCTAAACCCGAAAGTGAAAGTTCTTTATAATATATTATATTTATGCGCTTTCCATCTTAAAAGCTTTAAATCACTCATATTCATAAATTTTAATTTATTTAATTGAATCTTGATATTAAAAGCAGGCCACTAAAAACTAATTTAAATACTTAGATATTAAAAATATATTTGCAGTAAAGAATTACGGATATCAAAACATTGAATGACTGCTCTGCAGTACAGCGTTGCCAAAGTTTATTAGAAACCGATAGGAAATTGTTTTTTTATGGGTGAAAACACCCGTTATTTTATTTATTTTCAGTTGAAAACTAAAGTTTTTAAACAAAAACAGCAATGATTATTATTTAAATGCTAATATATGTGATTACAACTATTTTATTGGAATAATCTCAAGCATAAAATATCCCTCGAGCAAAGTTTAGACTTGGCAACATTCCCGAACAAGTGAACATCGTGGATTTAAAAAGCGCGGCAAATTTGAGATTTAAATTTTTATTTATAGTTGTAAAGTAATATTGTTGTTTAGTTCTTAAATTTTTAATTTAAATACGAAACAACATAAAACATTGTAAAATTATATACTTCCTTATTTTGTTTGTGAAATCGTCTTTTAAAATACCATTCGTGCATGTTGAATTATACATAATTTTTTTATTGTAAAAAAATATTTTGCTTAAGGAAATTGTTTTCGTGCATTTTTCGTCAAAATTCGTCAAAATTCCCCGACCTGCGGTCTGGAACGAAAAATGCACTCAAAAAATTGCCAAGCAAAATATTTTTTTAATACAGTAAAAAAATTATCGATAATTCAACATGCACTTATGATATTACTACTGAAAAAAATAGCCACTCTCCCGCTTGCTTGCACTCTACTGAGTAAACAGTATCTGTCAAGAAACTGAAGGGTGATCCAAGGTGCACTATGATCAAGGTACAACAGTCTCCCCTATAAATTTTTGACTGTATCTGTATTATTGATATGAAATTTTTAATAAAATATATCGGAAAAACAAGAAAAAAGTGCCATATTTGGATTTTGTCGCCTTGTAAAAAAATAACTAGGGTAGATATTTAAAATCTGCAATGAATTATTTTTATTTAGTTATATTTCCATATATGTATATATACAGTGTGTCCCCGGATAGGTAAAACGAATCTTGTAAAAGTTAAAAATATCTCGATTTAAATTTTCATGTTTTGGGGTTCAGCCCTTAACATTAATTTATAACATAGTTTCAGTTTTGAAAAATCAAGTATGCCTTGGAAGTTCTCGAAAAACCTATTTTTCTGTAAAGTGCCTTTCTAAAAAATAAAATAAAAAGAGTCCAACCAACCTTATTTTAAACGAAATACTAAAGAAAATCTTGTTAAACTTTAAGCGTTAAGTAATAATCAAATTACGCCTTATGGTAAAATCACAAAATTTATCATTTTCTCTTGGTATTTCAATTTTACAAGTCCAGAGAATCAAGTTTAGCGGTATTTAAAAGATTTTCAGTGTGCCTTAATATTTTAGTGGCCCCTTAATCAAGTTATCCGGCTTATCCAAGTTATCCGATATTTCTCTAAAAATTTGGTTGGTACTAGAACCAAATTAAGCCATTTTTAAGTGAAATTGCGTTAAAATGATTAGATTTATCTTAATTATCCGGCTTACCCGGCTTTATCCGAGCATCAAACTGAAACGGGACCACCTCATGAATGCCCTCTTTAAATTGCAAAAAGTTTCATTAAATTCCGTTCATTCGTTCCAAAGTTATGCGGGGACAAACATAAAAGAAGTCACACGTTGAATTGATAACCTCCTTCTTTTTGGAAGTTGGTGATAGTATATTACATAACTAGTGTGGAAAGTGACATATTTCACGCGAGTGGAAAGGTTTACGAACGAGCCGCCAGGCGAGTAAGGAAACCCCCAGAGTGTATGAAATACACTTTCCAACAAGTTATGTACACTATTTTTCCTACGATCCCGAAAAAAATATGAAGTTTCTTATTTTAAAATTGTCTAATTTTTATTAATTTTCAAGAAAAGCAAAGCACAAAATAAATATAAATAGCATACTAATTTATATATGTAGGTATGTTAAACAGGAAATATGATTTTCATTTAGCTTTAGTTTTATATTTAATACAATACATAGCTGTTTAATGGGTTGCCTATTCCTAAATAAATGCAAACTTGAGTTTGCCTCTTAAATTAGATTTCTGTGGTTATGCTGCCATTTAAGACAGTAAACTCGTACTGTTTTACATTTCATAAGAAAAATAATGTGTATTTTGATGTTTTTTATGTAATGTAAGGTAACTAAATAAAAAATTAAGTAATTTTTATAAGATCTAGGCTGTCTAGACTAGACAGTAATGGTCAAAATAGTATTTTTTACATGAAAAACAGAAATATTTGGATTAAAACACTTAAAATATATAAAAGGCTGTGGTGAAAGGTGGAAAATGGTTTATAAAACAAGGTGAATAAAATTCGTAGAATCTACGAGGTAAATATCTAAATAAAATTAGGCAAACCTCCATACATAAATATCACACGAGTGTGATATAGATATATCAAACTAGTGCGATATGAGGCGTTTTTTAAAGAACAAAAGAGTGTGATAAATGTCATTTTCATAGAGGATCGTAGGAAAAAAATATAGTCTGGTTCAAGAAAACTAACTGTTTTTTGTGGTTCTGTCTAATTACTTATAGTGGATTGTTTTGTGTAAAGCATTTGAACTTAATCCGGGCCTGTCTTTATACATGAAAAGGTAATTAACACCTTAACTTTCGTTTTTCGTGAATTCGCTCTCCCTCTTCTCCGCAATGATTGTTCAAGCAAAATATACTAGAAAACGTTACATAAATATGATTCATCTGAATTTTTTTATAATAATACTCGTGCCAGATATGGGGATTGTTTGTCGGTATTACACACTGAAAATGCCCTTGTTACAGTATAAAATACGTATTTTCTCTCGTTCTAATTATGTAATAATTAAAATAATTCTATACATATATTCAATAATATTCTATGAAAAATATTATTGGCTTACACGAGGGGTGTCTCACCTTTACATGTACGCTTTAGCTGACATTACCTCGACATTACTTGACAGTACGGGACATTACCTGACATTACTTGACATTACTTGACATTACAAGACATTACTTGACATTACAAGACATTACTTGACATTACAAGACATTACTTGACATTACAAGACATTACTTGACATTACAAGACATTACTTGACATTACGGATGCGGATGATATGGTTCTGCTGTGCCCTTCCCTTGAGGGACTGTATAAACTCATTAGGATATGTGAAGATTTCGCTGTAGAGCACCACCTTGTATATAATGTCAACAAAACCTGTGCCATGGTGTTCAGACCTTCTAATTATAAAGACTTAGTGGTGCCCCCGATCAAACTTAACGGTAGTCTTATAAGTATAGTGTCGCAATTCAAATACTTAGGGCATATTCTAACCTGTGATCTCTCCGATAATCTCGACATTCAGAAACAGTACTAAGCCCTCTGCGTCCGTGCTAATATGTTAACCCGTCGTTTCTCCAAGTGTAACTCTGACATTAAAAAAACTGTTATTTCAAACATATTGCTCAGGGATCTACATGTCCGAACTCTGGTGTAATTATACACTGGGATGGTGGAATAAACTGCGCGTGTGCTATAATAATGCGTTTAGACTCTTAAATAACATACCGAGATTTTCTAGTGCTAGTGAAATGTTTGCTACGGCTCGTGTTAATGACTTCCTAGCTATTCGTAGATTTCGGGCTTTTGGGTTCCGCGATCGGCTGTATAAATCTTCCAACCTCTTTATTGTGGCTCTGCTAAGGAGAGTTTTAATGGGGGGACGGTAGCTCTTTTGAACTTTTGTATATTGGCTAATTATTAATTTTCTTGTAGATATTTTGTATGTTTTGTATTTTTTTTTGTATTTTTTGTATATGGCCCTCTGGGCTGGAATAAAGGATTATTATTATTACTCGACATTACAGACATTATGTCCTAGTGCGCATGTGCGTAGACATTATCTACTATTTACGCCTGCGCGTAGACATTGCGTGCTTGTAAATTTCTACGCAAAAGGGGAAGGTTAGTTCTGAAACATGACATGGGATGGGTGTTTTTTATTTCATATTCGTTAAACATAAACTTAAACCTAAAAAACGATTTTTTTTTATTTATCAAAAATCATACAAGCAGTTTTTTCCCAGTGTAAAAAAGTACCACCAGTGGACCACTAGTAATGGTGTGTAAGTAAAAAAATCAACCATTCATTCAAATAAAATACTGCGGCCAACTAAAGAATACTTATCACTACATATGTTTATTTTTAAAGGGTCCCGGACCCTGTGTCCGTAACGAAATCATGAACTTGTATAGGATCGCTCGGTTTTCCGGACGGGATACTCTTGTTAGGAGCATATTTAATTCTATTGTTTATTACTTGACATTACCTTGACATTACTCGACATTACGACGTTATTTTGCATTTTTGACAATACATGTACACATTTTGGCCAGTGAAACACCCCTCGGGCTTACAAGATGGATATGGTCATGCCAACGAACTGATAACTCTTCTCTCTAGAATAGGCATTTCATTCGTTAAAACTGACAAAAACGTTGGCAACATAAACATTCGTCTGTCTTACTCGCACATCTTTGTTCTAACAGAGACAACAATACCAGTTACTGGTAATTGTTATTGTTCAGGCCTGAATATACCTACTATTTGTTTACAAACAAACCGAGATGTTGGCGATACTTTATTTTAACGGTATGCGTATTCTGGAAACAAGAGTTATTAGTTCGTTGGTTCTTGCATAAGTGTATGGGCATATTTGTTTTCTTTCATCTAAAGAATTTCATATACGCCACCTAGTTAAAAATTGTACATTTTAACTTACGCCTTACACTTCCACATCTCAAACTTAATACTTTCCCGTAACACCTCAATTTACCTTATTTTTAATTTGTTACCTTTTTTTCATGTCAATGTCATTATTTTAATTTTTTTATTTTAAGTTATATTTATCCCCTGAAGATGCCAATCCAATAAATGGTGAAACGTTGGGAAATGTTGTCTTTATATATAATTTAAACGCAGTTCTATAAACCGAGAGTTATTTTAATTAGTATAAAATACTACATCAAAAAAATATTTTCCCATATAGTTGATAATAAAGCATTTTTCAAAGTTCGAAGAAAAAATATATATTTTTAACCGACTTCCAAAAAGGAGGAGGACGTGTGATTTTGTTTTTTTTTATGTTTGTTCCCTTATAACTTTGGAACGAATGAACGGAATTTGATGAAACTCTTTGCAACTTAAAGATGGCATTCATGAGGTGGTTCCGTTTTAATTTTACGCTCGGATAATGCCGGGTAAGCCGGATAATTTAGATAAATCTAATAATTTTAACGCAATTTCACTTAAAAATGGCTTAATTTGGTTCTGCTGCCAACCAAATTTTTAGAGAAATATCGGATAACTCGGATAAGCCGGATAAATTTATTAAGGGGTCACTCAAATATTGAGGCACACTGAAAATCTTTTAAATGCCTCTAAACTTGATTCTTTGGACATGTAACATTAAAATATAAAATGATAAATTTTGTTATTTTACCATAAGGCGTTATTTGATTATTACTTAAGACTTAAAGTTTAACAAGATTTTCTTTAGTATTTCGTAGAAAATAAGGTTGGTTGGACTCTTGGGCGCTGAAATAAAAATATTACTTTTATTTTTTAGAAATTTATCTTTAAGATAAAGACGTCACAACGCACTAACAGTGCGTTGTGACGTCAGCAGCTTGCCGAGATGGAAGGACAATTATAATTTAGTGTCTCTAAAAAGTAAAAAATTAATAAACCGACTTCTGTGTCTCTAAAAAGTATAAAATAAAAAAAAAGTCGGTGCCAATTTCACCCTTCCCTAAATTTATTACTAACAATTGTTTTTTCATTATTTTATTATTATTTGAAAATTTTTAAAATTTCGGAAAGCCTTGTATTCGTGTAAAAAATTTATTTTTTTTGTGTATTTTTGCGTTTTATGACGTTTTATGTCGATATAAATCAATTTCAAGCAAAAAAAAAATTTCCGTCGATCGGTCTGTCCGGAAAATCTTGTGGGCACGATAACTTAAGAAAGCTTTAAGCTAGAGACTTGAAATTTGACATACGGGTATGTTACCAAAGGTTCTAGCTCGGGATTGTTTTTGGTGAACATTAAGGTGCGGCAAGAGGGACAAGAGGGGCAAATGGGGAAAAAAGATTTTTTTTGAAAAATTTTGAAAATTCCTATATAGGGGTTTTTGAGGTTGTTGAAATTGAATCTAATAATAATTTGTTTCTAACTCCACCCCCGAGGGGGTGAGGGGGTAAATATTTTTAAATATTTTCAATATTATCGTGAAAATTGGTATATAGGGGTTTTTGGGGTTGGCGAATATGAATCTGATAATTATTTTTTTCTAATTTCACCCCCTGAGGTGGGGGGTAGTCTTCGTAAAAAACTAGCATATTGGGGTTTTTGAGGTTGCTAAAAGTGAATCTGATAATAAAAAAATTCTAAATCCACCCCCTGAGGGGTGGGGGGTAGTTTTCGTGAAAATTGGTATATTGGGGTTTTTGAGGTTGCTGAAAGTGAATCTTATTATAAAAAAATTCTAACTCAACCCCCAAACGGGCGGGGGGTAGTTTTCGTGAAAATTGGTATATTGTGGTCTTTCATGTTGCTGAAAGTGAATCCGATACTAAAAAAATTCTTACTCCACCCCGCGAGGGGCAGGGGGTTGTTTTCTTGAAAATTTATAGAATGGGGTTTTTGAGGTCGCTAAAACTGAATATTTTAATAATTTTTTTTCTAATTTCACCCCCTGAGGGGTGAGGTAGTTTTTGTGAAAATTGTTGTATTGGGGTTTTTAGGCTTGCTGAAAGAGAATCTGACAATAAAAAAGTTCTAACTGCACCCCCTAAGAAGCGGGGGGTAGTTTTCGTGAAAACTGGTATATTTTTAAGCTTGTTAAAAGTAAATCTAATAATTATTATTATAATAAACTAGATGAAACTAGATGAAACTTTGCAAGCACCCTGTCAAAACATCGGCACTATTGTACACTAGAGCCATCTAGTTTGCAAATTTCAAACTAGGTGTTTTGTTTGATTTTAAATTCTGTATCTTTAAAACATTATATTCTAGCAAAAAACTGTATATAACATTTTTTATAGGGCTTAAAAAGAGCTTTTATTTAAAATATATTTTTTTGAAATCGGGTTATAAATATTTGAGATATGCTGGCGAAGATTTCAATACATCGGCACTCTTAGTAGCACTAAGTGCCGATGTAAAAATCCATTTTACGCGCAGAGGTGTAAAATGGGAAAGCTCTTTTACTGGGCAGTGTATTTTTTTTTCATGTAACATATTTGTAGATATTTAAGAATTTTTTGTCTATGGGTTTTGTCGATTTTTGGGAAATTCGAAACTACTGTATAATACTATTCTAGCGCTTACGCGCTGTGAATAGTATAATAAGGCTCTTTTATGTATTGAGTAAACCCATTTCCTAATGGAGCTCTCTACAACTAGAATTATGAAACAAAAGACGTCTACCCTATCTCTATCTCATTTGTGCTACACGAAAGAACATAGCTAATGTGAATCTGTAGAATAAGATAATTCTACTAAAATTTAGATGGCGCCAGTAATTTCTGTAATAAAAATAATATATTTACTCTTTTCGCCCGGCCAAGTAAATATTGTATTTGTTCAACGAAGAACAAATACAGAATTTTTTTGGTTGGGTGGAAGTGGGAGTGTATGTATGTCTTCTATCCTTTTTGGGTAGAACTTTTGTCCCTGTCTAATCTAACGGGAGAAATCGCCATTGGTTAATCATTGGAAATAATTTTACTTCACATATTGACGTTATTTTTTTAAGCATAGGCGGACTAGATTCTGCAAGCAAGAGACATATTTTACATAGAAGGGAGACTGTTGTACCTTGGATCACAATTTACTTTTATATTTTTTTAAAAGCCATTTTTTAAAATATAACAGCGGAAAAAGTCTCTCCTGATAACACCATTATTCCCACACACTATGTATTTATAAATATTAAACAGTTATAGAAAAAAAAATATTTAAATATTTATATTTTATTGTAATGTGATCACTGCAGTGGTACAAGACCATAATGTACCATTGATTACATCCTAGTGTATCTTGGATCATCAAGGTTATGTACCTACAAGGAAGATAATATGTATTAAAAACAACATTTTTAGGGTCCATCTAAAATGCGGAATACGTATTATTTAGTGGAACGCTGCGGAACGGGTACTTTAAATTATTCGATCGGGCTGAAATTTTGTATGCTGACTTTACGGACCTTCCTGCACCCCATCCTAAAATGTCAACCCCATCGGACAATATTTAATGGTGGTTTACGCCTGCGAAAAGATTTTTTTCTGCGGAACGGTAAAAAACGAGTACTTTTAATTATCCGATCGGACTAAGTCAACATACAAAATTTCAGCCCGATCGAATAATATAAAGTACCCGTTTTTTACCGTTCCGCATAAAAAAATCGTTTCGCAGGCGAAAACCATCCTTAAATTTTGCCCGATGGGGTTGAAATTTTAGGAGGGGGTGTATGAGGGTCCCTAAAGTCAACATATAAAATTTAAACCCGATCGGATAATTTAAAGTACCCGTTCCGCAGCGTTCCGCTAAATAATACGTATTTTGCAAAATAGAAATCCCCCATTTTTATACAGAAATTTTGTATTTTATTGTTTTATTACAAAAAGAAATAAGAATGCAATATTGTGTTAAAGTATACCCAAATTTTTATTTGTATACATGTGTACAAGAAAGTACAATATGAAATTAATAACTTAAAATTAATAGGCAATAGAAAAATTAGGTCTGCAAATTAAATTTTACTCAAAATTAGTTAACTAAATCATTTAACGTTAAAGCAAGAAAAGTCTACCTATGATCAGTGGTACAGGACGTTGTTTTGATGAGAAGGGATGGGATAGGGATAGGAGGGAAGTGCGGGAGGAGTGAGACTAGCTCACTGATGCTGGGAATTCATCTGTCCTGAATTAGTGGGTACCATTACTGGTTGAGGACTTTTTTGATCTTTTTGTGGGTGTTGTGGATTTCTGTAATATGGCATATGTTTGTTTGTTTGTTTGTTTGTTTTATACTGTTCCCTCTCTCTCTCTCTTTATTTTTGGCCTTTGCCTTTGTCAGTTGACCAGCTCGCTTCTCTCCTGTTAGTTGGTGTAGATGGTTCGCCTGGTTGTTACCATACCATCGCTTTCATTTGGCCTGGTCTTCTGTAAGATTCTTAAATGTTTACTTCTTCTTCTCTTCATTAATTATAACCTTTTGGTCACTTATGGTCTTGAACTACGTCCTTTTTGACCAGATACAAGTGTTACAATTGTTTCAAATCTTGGAAGATTAAAATTGTTTGATATTTCTGCTAGATTTTCTATCACGTCTTTAAGATTTTAAATGTCCTAGTATTTATTATTATTTTTATGTTATTTACGTGTATATTTGAAAGGAATGTGCACAGTCACAGTATCTATTAAAGCAAAAGCCTGAATGATGTTAGCCTAGACTAACGAAACCCGGGTAGCTTAATAAAAAACACTTGGGAGAAAAGGACCTTATTTTTAATTTGTATTTACCATACATGTGGATAACCCTAATCTAGATTCAACCACTAAATTACATCACATATACTAACTTTCCATTGTAAAATCATTATTAAAAGTTATAACGATTTTAGATTTAATAATATTTTCTTAACAAACACATTTTTACATGAAATACTTGATGCAGCTGGTGCGAAAACCTTACGCCATTTTTAATTTTTTCCTTAAATGTCTAACATGTGTCACCTTCGCGTCACCTACGCTGAATGGTTTCATACTATTTAACGTCGTTTTTCGCTGCTATGGCCTAATTGACGGGACCGCCATCTTTACGTGCCCTCCGAAGCACGATCCTCAGAACTCATCCTGTATATTTTTAAATACTTTTAAAATGTGCCTTGTTTAAAACTATACAACTTTTCCCTTTAAAGTTTTTCTCTAAAGCGGATAGTTTACTATATATCGACCGAGTCGGCTTTGTTGAGACACCCTGTATATAAATAAAAAATCCGTCTCGAATGAGCAAGAGTAAATAAATATAAAACATTTTACTATTCCTTAAAACGACTTTTGTTTGATTAACGCAGTCGTCCCTCCGAAGTGACTGATCGATTTCGTGCTTTTTAGCACTCTTCAGAGCCACATATCGGTAGTAGGGACAACTACGAAAATCAAATCCTTTCCATATATCTCTATATGGAGTTTAAAAGTCGTTGTAAGGAAAAGCAAAAACAGTTAGCGACATCTACTGCTAAAAGCAGAGACTGGATAAACCTATCGACAGTCCAAAAAAGGAAGCACTTATTGGTTTCAAGAACCTATTGCACGCTGTCGATAGGGGACAGATTAATCAATGCCACGGTGGACATTGCCGCCAATTGAATCCTAAACGCTAGGAGGGCACCTTTTACAGTGGTATATGAATTAATAAACTAAATTAAATTGTTTGATATTTACAAATTTAAAAAATCTATATAAAACATTTTACTATTCCTTAAAACGACTTTTGTTTGATTAACGCAGTCGTCCCTCCGAAGTGACTGATCGATTTCGTGCTTTTTAGCACTCTTCAGAGCCACATATCGGTAGTAGGGACAACTACGAAAATCAAATCCTTTCCATATATCTCTATATGGAGTTTAAAAGTCGTTGTAAGGAAAAGCAAAAACAGTTAGCGACATCTACTGCTAAAAGCAGAGACTGGATAAACCTATCGACAGTCCAAAAAAGGAAGCACTTATTGGTTTCAAGAACCTATTGCACGCTGTCGATAGGGGGCAGATTAATCAATGCCACGGTGGACATTGCCGCCAATTGAATCCTAAACGCTAGGAGGGCACCTTTTACAGTGGTATCTGAATTAATAAACTAAATTAAATTGTTTGATATTTACAAATTTAAAAAATCTATATAAAACATTTTACTATTCCTTAAAACGACTTTTGTTTGATTAACGCAGTCGTCCCTCCGAAGTGACTGATCGATTTCGTGCTTTTTAGCACTCTTCAGAGCCACATATCGGTAGTAGGGACAACTACGAAAATCAAATCCTTTCCATATATCTCTATATGGAGTTTAAAAGTCGTTGTAAGGAAAAGCAAAGCGTTTAGGATTCAATTGGCGGCAATGTCCACCGTGGCATTGATTAATCTGCCCCCTATCGACAGCGTGCAATAGGTTCTTGAAACCAATAAGTGCTTTCTTTTTTGGACTGTCGATATCCAGTCTCTGCTTTTAGCAGTAGATGTCGCTAACTGTTTTTGCTTTTCCTTACAACGACTTTTAAACTCCATATAGAGATATATGGAAAGGATTTGATTTTCGTAGTTGTCCCTACTACCGATATGTGGCTCTGAAGAGTGCTAAAAAGCACGAAATCGATCAGTCACTTCGGAGGGACGACTGCGTTAATCAAACAAAAGTCGTTTTAAGGAATAGTAAAATGTTTTATATAGATTTTTTAAATTTGTAAATATCAAACAATTTAATTTAGTTTATTAATTCAAGAGTAAATAAATCAATAATCATCTTTATTTCATAATTTAAAACAGGATATTTGCCATGGTTCAGTGTACCATCGCTACAAACATAAAGAAACAATCCGTTTATCATAAAAAAAATAAAATAAGTTGTTGAATAATATGATTAATAATGTTTGTTATTTTATTTTCTATTGATATTGCTGTAATAATTTTTTACATTTTGTGGCCCCCTCCCTCCTCCATGGAAAAAAAAATTACGATATATATTTGTGTATTTTTTTGACCTGTTAAACTTTTCTTCTATTTTAAAAAATAAAATTACGTACAGAAACAATTTTTTACATTTTGGGGGGCAGAGGGGACCATGGAAAAAATGATTTTGTGTGTAATCTTATTTACCTTTTGGGTGGTTTTTAAATTTTTGTTCCATTGCGAATAATAAAAAAGTTAAGGTGAAAACCAAAATTTAACCCCCTTTTTACCCCCTTTGCTCTTACCGGTTTTGCTTAAATACAAACTTGTCCAAGATAACATAAAAATACATCTGCATACCTAATTTAAGGTCTCTAGCTCAAAGCGTTCTTAAGTTATTGTGGATACAGATATACAAACAGACCGACCGACCGACCGATTAACAGACAGATAGACATCATTTTTTCTTGTTGCTTATTCTGATTTTTCTCGACGTTTTAGGAAAAAAAGATGATTAGGCAATCAAATTTTTATACTTTATGAGAAGGTAAAAAGTCTAGGAAAAAACAATTATAAAAAATGTATGTTATACAAAATACCGAAGGGTACCACGTGAACCGCTACAAAATATTGTACTTCCAAGTATTTTGTGTGACCTGCGATTTTGGACTTAAAAATTTATCATTTTTAAGGTTTTTAGTAGCATTCTCTAAATTACCGAGATTTTCGAGATTTTAGCTATGATTTTTTATATTTTGGAAGGATTTTTAAAAGATTTTCAAAAATTGATGGTATGTTGGGAAAGGGTGTAAGGGCGTTACCCTTCCTTACACACTCTTGAGTTGGGAAACTACGACTATTGTTTTGGTCACTAACTAGTTAAGTTATAACTTTTTGTCGTCTTGTGAAAAGGGATTATTTTCAACTTGGGGTAAAAAGTAAAAACGGAGTTTTTTGTTTCTGACACCCAAAAAAAAATAATCTAGCTGCGTGATTAACTACCCCTCGGCCGATCGGCCTTTAACTATTTAAAATTTTGGTGGAGGCGCTAGGTATTGTTTCCACCTCGGTGGGTAAAAGCTTAAAATAGCAGCGTCCCTGAAATGCACCAATAGGTTTACATGGACTTTGATTTTTGTGAACTGATTTTATAATAATTACGAATTACACAGGCCCATAAAAAATAAATTTTTCAATTCCTGACTGTATTTTTCTTACGTATTTTTGGGCGCTGTGTATGAATTTTGGGTAAAATTTTTTCAAAAATGTCCGATTTGCCTGAAATTTAGTACAAACCTAAAATTCAAAATGGTGGAATAAATATGGCCGATTTATTTTTTAAATGTTGCCAAAATTAACAAAAATATGGCATAAAACAAAAAGTTATCACCTTAGCACATTTTTTTATTGGTTATTTTTCTTACTAGTAATTACAGTAAAAAATTCCAGACTTTTTTTAATATTTAATTTCGAAAAAAAAAATATTAAAAGTTTGGCAAAATAAGTGAGAAATATATAGTTCGTGTAAAGATGCAGGTCGCTTACAAAACAACTTTACATTACGATATTTCAAAAACTCTTTATCCAAAAGACTAGAAATTTTGAAAAAAGATGTTCTAAGTAGTATAAAAAAAATTGACTCAAATTTCAAGTCTCTAGAGCTCTATGTCAAAGCGTTCTTGAAATATCGTAGTGTAAAGTTGTTTTGCAAGCGACTTGATCTTTTCACAAACTATAGTCTGGTTAAGAGTATCTAATGGCGATTTCTCCCGTTAGATTAGACAGGGACAAAAGTTCTACCCAAAAAGGATAGAAGACATACATACACTCCCACTTCCACCCAACCAAACAAATTCTGTAATTGTTCTTTGTTGAACAAATACAATATTTACTTGGCCGGGCGAAAAGTGTAACTATATTATTTTTATTACAGAAATTACTGGCGCCATCTAAATTTTAGTAGAATTATCTTATTCTATAGATTCACATTAGCTATGTTCGTTCGTGCCGCTCAGTGCTACACTTTCCGGCCAACCAAATAAATACTGTATTTGTTGTATGAAAAACAAATACAGTATTTATTTGGTTGGCTGGAAAGTGTAGCACAAATGAGATAGAGAGGGTAGACGTCTTTTGTTTCATAATTCTAGTTTTAGAGAGCTCCATTGACATTTTTATTTTTTCTGGCCTGTGTTATTTATATATACCTATCTATTACTAATAATAATGCTATTATAATAATGATTTAAATAAATTAGAATGACGACTAAGCATTATTTAATTAAATTAGAAAATTAATAATATTATAGTAAAACTCGTACAGAATACTAATATATATTTTTTAAAATAAATAAAACAATTCAAAATAATTATTTATTTTAATTTTGTTTGTTCAATATACCGGGTGTTTCAGGAAGGTGGTTCACCCCCCTTAACTTTTTTATACTTAGAGCTATCCAAATGAAACTTGGAGATCATGCATACAGACAAAATTTTCAATTTTTTGACATATCAAACAACTTTTTTTCACTTCCGGTTTCACCGGAAATGACATTAACTTTCGATTTTTAAATAGGACACCCTATATATTTTTACATATTTTGTCTTAGAAATCAATTCTGAATACAACCATATGTCACTTGTCAATTTTCGACAGGTCATGTCATTTTTTATTTAAATTTTCATTTTAAACCTAGAGTGCCTTGAATTGGCTTATTTGCTTAATTTCTGGTCTAGTTTCTTAAGAAAAATACTATTTTGATTTTTTTCCGAAAACTCTATTTTTGGTGCGCTCTTAAAAGTTTAAAAGTTACACTTTTGCCCATAAGTTATTTTTTTAAATGGGAAGAGGGTGGCTCATTACTTTTAAATGATAGAGAATTTTTTTGCGAACATTTTGATACTACACATGCATGGTTTATTTTAAAGAACTTGGTCCCATTTAAAAATCGAAAGTTAAGGTCATTTCCGGTGAAACCGGAAGTGAAAAAAAGTTGTTTGATATGTCAAAAAATCGCAAATTTTGTCTTATGCATGATCTTCAAATTTAATTTGGATAGCTCAAAATATAAAAAAGTTAAGGGGGGTGAACCACCTTCCTGAAACACCCGGTATATATTAAATAAAACGAAACAAATTTAAAATAAATTATAGGAAAGTCCGATTATTTGTCCAGCTAATAATAATTATATAATAGCATACCATTAATATTGACGCAAATATAAATATAAGTATACAGAACAAAATTTGGTTAATTTAAAGTATAGATAAACATGTACACGTCCTTAGGGGACGTCCATAAACTACATATGGCGTATGACATATGACATATACAGAGAGGCCCACCCCCCCTCTTAACTTTTGAACCAGTTGAGATATCGACTTCAAAGTTGGAACTTTTAAATAAGACAACTTAAACTATCTTTAAGCATATTTTTAAGACTTTCAGCTCTTAAAATGTGGGCAGGGGGGCATGGGTGCACATTTTTTTAAATGGAAAAGGGGGTCGTGTAATACATCATTTTAAAGCTTATAAAATTCTCCATTTAACTCCATATTTTTAAATTTAAAAAAAAAAATTGGGTTTAAAATGTGGTGGAAAATGGGTATTAATGTCAAAATTCCTCTAAAAAAAACAAATAATTTTAAAAAATGCCTAATTTCATCATAAAAAAAATGTTAATTATACTTTTAAACTAGTTTTAGTTGACATAAATAAAAATTTATTAAAAAAAACTTAAAAAATCGAATGTTTTAGCACAAAAAATTGAAAAATCAAAACCTTAAAAAACATTTTTAAAAAATTTAAAAATGTTAGTTTAAATATAGAATTTTATAAGCTTTAAAAGGATGTATCACATGACCCCCCTTTCCATTTAAAAAAATGTCCCCCCATGCCCCCCTGCCCACACTTTAAGAGCTGAGAACATCAAATATATGCTAAAAGATAGTTTAAGTTGTCTTATTTAAGAGTTCTAAATTTGAAGTCGATATCTCAACTCGTTCAAAAGTTAAAGGGGGAGGGGGTGACTTTTGGACCGCACTGTATATATATATATATATATATATATATTCTTATGGCGTACAAGGTGAGCTCCTCCCATGCTAAAGTTGCGGCTAAAGTGGGCTCCGCGGCAAGGTGAGCTCCGATACACGGAGCCCACTTTGCCAAACGCTAAAAATATCGCCAAACATCTTATTTTAAGGTGTAGATTCATTCTCTAAAGTTTCAGCTGGACTCCATTTTGGTCGCTATCATGAATATGTATACTTTTTTAGTTTGCGTGTATATTATTAGATGGCGGCAATTGTAAACCTTAATATACAGCTTTGGATACCTTCAGCGGTCAACCTGGAATCCACTACGCTTGGCAATGCAGCATATGTATATTTTATACACCTAGCGGTTATGGTAAACTCATATAAATAAAAGTGAATCTTTGACGGCTTATAATAATGCAACAAGAAAACAACACTCTATTTTATTTGCCTAAACTAGTAATATGAAAATACGGATCATTTATTTTGCTATTTAGTGCATCATTGTGTTCTCGGGTGGGATCATTGAGTTCTCGGATGGGATAATTGAGTTCTCGGATGGGATCATTGAGTTTTCGGCTCGGCTCGGAGGAAAAAAACTATTTTATATAATAGGCTGACTGAAATTATTGTTTATTACTTGCAAAAAGTATTACATAAGCATGGAGAGCCCCAAATAAGCTTTTATAAACCAAGAATTGAGATCCCAGTAACTTTGAATACCTATAGCAAATAAGTTGGGCTCCTTAGTCACGTGGTTGATGTATATCTTTCGAAAATATATTGAATACCTATCTAAATACCTTTAGCAGATAAGTTGGGCTCCTTAGTCACGTGGTTAATGTATATCTTTGGAAAATCTATTGCTCTAGCGTTTAAGTTGAGCTCCATGGAGCTTGATCTAGCGATGCATCGACATTCTCTTTTTAGTCACGTGACTATTGCAATGGTTCTCTGTTATTTGTTGTTAAATTGTCTAAGAACGTAAAGAAATTTTTTAAATATGTCGAAAAGAAGTAAGAGAATATTGCTTTTGGCCACAAGTCAAGCTTCCAGATGTAAGTATTAAAAAGTTACTATATATTTTAAATCAAATACGAAGTAAATAAATAAATATTGAGCAAAATTATAATTATCTACATAATATTATTACAACATAGAGTAGAAAAAAGCGGGAGAAGGAGGTTCAAGGTCACGGTTCGGCTAAAAATCGGATATTGATACTTGATTTCTGATTGTTTTTTATTAAAAAAGTAAAATAATGCAATTACTTTCCCCTAGGAAAACCTTTTCATTGTTTTATTACGTTTCTGGAAGTTTTATATCCAAAAAAGATGATTATGTCAAATAAAAAAATCGCGTGTCGGTCTGTATGTTGGTCTGTCTATTTGTCTGGGGACTTTGTTACCACGATCACTCGCGGACATTTTGAGCTATAGACTTCTTTGGCCCATAGCACAATGGGCCAGCACATAATAAAACAGGGACACAATTCTTAATTTTTGCATACGACTATTTTCAATACCGCTGATTTTAAATAAAAAAAAAAAAAAATTAAAAAAAAAGTCGCGCCCGTAGGATGGTCAAAAAATTTATTTCGTTTTGATCTTTCTAAAAATGTATCAAATGCTTCCTTTGATTACGTTGATGTAGCAATGTCCATAACTTAAAAATTCAAAATGGCGTAGTCAATATGACGAATCGCGTGTCGGTCTGTCTGTTGGTCTGTCTGTGTGTCCGGGAACTTTGTAACCACGATCAAGTGAGAACTCCTTGGGCTAAAAACTTCAAATTTGCAATTTCAAAATTTTATACTTATAAAGATATGATCAAACTTAAAACTACATTTAATACCCTGTTTTCATAAACATCTGTATTTTAAGATACACTGCCGGATAATAAATTCGGGACACCTAAAAAATTGCTATTTTTTAAATTCAAATGTTCGAAAACTACTTAATGCTTTTGACTGATTCTTTTTTTGTTTTAACGCTTAAACATTTGATAATTTTGTTTGTAGTAAGAATGATTAAAAAAAAGTATTTTTGTTTTGTTTTTAAAAACCTTTCAAATAAATACAATAAACGCCATTGTTCGAATCAGCCAGAAATCACAAAAGTCGTCCGCCATTTTGACCAAAATTTTTTAATATATGGCACAGAAAATCCCCAGATACCGATTTTGGTTCGAATTGGCAATTAATGACACAAATCATCCGCCATGTTGATGCCGCCATTTTGATTTTTTTGTAATTATGACAAAAAATTCGTAATCTACTACCCCGAAAAACCCCTGATACCGATTTTGGTTCGAATCGGCCAGAAATCACAAAAGTCGTCCGCCATATTGGCGCCGCCATTTTGATTTTTTTAATCTTAACAAAAAATTGGTAATCTATGACCCCGAAAACCCCCTGATACCGATTTTGATTCGAATCGGCCAGAAATTGCAAAAGTCGTCCGCCATATTGGCGCCGCCATTTTGATTTTTTATTTTGACCAAAAATTCGTAATCTACGACCCCGAAAACCCCCTGATACCGATTTTGGTTCGAATCGGCCAGAAATTACAAAAGTCGTCCACCATATTGGCGCCGCCATTTTGATTTTATTAATTTTAACAAAAAATTCGTAACCTACGACCCCGAAAACCCCCTGATACCGATTTTGGTTCAAATCGGCCAGAAATCACAAAAATCGTCCGCCATATTGGCGCCGCCATTTTGATTTTTTTAAATTTTGACAAAAAATTCGTAATCTACGACCCCGAAAACCCCCTGATACCGATTTTGGTTCAAATCGGCCAGAAATCACTAAAGTCGTCCGCCATATTGGCGCCGCCATTTTGATTTTTTTAATTTTAACAAAAAATTCGTAATTCACGACTTCGAAAACCCCCTGATACCGATTTTGGTTAAAATCGGCCAGAAATCACAAAAGTCGTCCGCCATATTGGTGCCGCCATTTTGATTTTTTTTAATTTTAACAATAAATTCGTAATTCACGACCCCGAAAACCCCCTGATACCGATTTTGGTTCAAATCGGCCAGAAATCATAAAAGTCGTCCGCCATATTGGCTTAAAAATGCCAAATAAAGGGCGATTTTGTGAGGCCATTCAGTGCAGGTGGGGCCACGTAACATCTATCGAATCCCCACAAAAAAAAATTTTTGGCGCCCCCGCCGTCGTCCCCATATCAAATAAACGTTATTAAAAATACCAAATAAAGGGCGACTTTGTGCGGCCAATCAGTGTAGGTGCGACCACGTAAGATCTATCGAATCCACACGAAAAAAAAAATTCTGGCGCCCCCGCCGTCGCCCCCATATCAAATAAACGTTATTAAAAATACCAAATAAAGGGCGATTTTGTGCGGCCATTCAGTGTATGTGCGGCCACGTAAAATCTATCGATTTCACACAAAAAAAATGTTTTGGCGCCCCTGCCGCCGCCCCCATATCAAATAAACGTTATTAAAAATACCAAATAAAGGGCAATTTTGTACGGCCATTTAGTGTAGGTGCGGCCACGTATTATCTATCGAATCCCCACAAAAAAAAATTTTTGGCGCCCCCGCCGTCGCCCCCATATCAAATAAACGTTATTAAAAATACCAAATAAAGGGCGACTTTGTGCGGCCATTCTGTGTAGGTGCGGCCACGTAAGATCTATCGATTCCACACAAAAAAATTTTTTGGCGCCCCTGCCGCCGCCCCTATATCAAATAAACGTTATTAAAAATACCAAATAAAGGGCGACTTTGTGCGGCCATTCAGTGTAGGTGCGACCACGTAAGAACTATCGAATCCACATGAAAAAAAAATTCTGGCGCCCCCGCCGTCGCCCCCATATCAAATAAACGTTTTTAAAAATACCAAATAAAGGGCGATTTTGTGCGGCCATTCAGTGTAGGTGCGGCCACGTAAGATCTATCGATTCCATACAAAAAAAAATTTTTGGCGCCCCTGCCGCCGCCCCTATATCAAATAAACGTTATTAAAAATACCAAATAAAGGGCGATTTTGTGCGGCCATTCAGTGTAGGTGCGGCCACGTAAGATCTATCGAATCCACACAAAAAAAATTTTTGGCGCCCCCGCCGTCGCCCCCATATCAAATAAATGTTATTAAAAATACCAAATAAAGGGCGACTTTGTGCGACCATTCAGTGTAGGTGCGACTACGTTTATATAAAAAATAATAAGGAATCAAGTCGCGATGCCCGTTTTCCTTGACAATTTTTTTTTATTTTTTAAGTTTTTTCCGAACCGTGGATTCAGTAATAAGTAAAAAAAAATTAAGTTTTGAAATTGAAATTCTTATACATTTTAGTTAATAAGGAGTTGAAAAAATAAAGATTTGTAACATTTTTATTTTATGTTTTCAAATCATTTGATATCCTAGGTATCACTGAGCGTTAATGGGTTAACCCATTAGCGCCAAGATTTTTTGTTTTCTAATTTTTATTTTATTTTTTGTATCAAATCAGTTGATACCGCTTATACTATTTACAGAGCCTGTGCTAGAATACTATTATACGGTAGTTTTCAAAATTTTTCAAAAATCGCTTGGAGCTAGCGACTTAAAATTTGGTATGCAGATTTATTTCTTATATTATCTTAGACAAGTTCGTATTTGAGCAAAATCGGTTGGGGAAGGGGAGTAAAAGGGGAGGTTATATTTTTTTGTTCGTATTTTTTATTATTAACAATAGAAGAAAAATTTAAATAAAACTACAAAAAATATGTCATTATCATTTTTTGGTTATAATTTTTGTCATTACCTCTCTCTCCCCAAAATGTACCATAATGTTTCTGGACATAATCTATTTTATAAGAAAGTATTCTCGCTCATTCGAGACGGCTCACAGTAACCCAAAAGTCTTCAGTCGTAAATTTGACTATCTGGGATTTGAAACCCATTTGTCAAAAATGAGAAACGCTAATCTCGATCATTTCAGACTAAACATATTGCTGCTCACCGTCGCCCTAATCAATATTTTATTTAAAAAAACATGACAACACCGCAAGGAGCCCAGGTTGCTTAAAATACCCAATACACGGAGCCTGCTTTGCCGATAGGTATGGTAATACACGTCAAAGGAGCTCAACCTAACCGCTACATGTATGGGATCCCGTCTTGTACTTTATGTGTATAGTGGTATACACGAAATATACACAAGGACTCCACCTTTCACTCTATGTATAACGGAGCTCACCTTAACCGCTATCTGAGTATATATATATATATATATATATATATATATATATATATATATATATATATATATATATATATGTGTAGGGGACGACCATAAACTACATATGACATATGACATATATACAGTGCGATTATAAAGTGCCGAACAGCTTAAAAAGAAAATACTCTTCGTTTGAAGCCACGCCTCTGTTTGAGTTGTGCACGACAAGCCCATGTGATTGTACAACAGTACAACACCTCGGTGGCCAGTACACAGCTTTCTTGCATTTACTCATCGCTAATGCCAGTTTTGTATTAAAAAGTGTTCGGCACTTTAAAATCGCACGATATGTGTGACAGTGACATATGTCACCCTTTTTTTGTCATTTTTATCATCCGCCACTTCCCCTTGTCACAAAATGTCACATCGGCACTGATTTTTGAATGTTTACACTATTTTCGTGAAAATTATTATCTAGGGATTTTTGAGGTCATTAAAATTGTAACTAATAATAAAATACCTCGAAACCCACCACTTGGTGTGTGGGGCACTAATTTTAAATTTTTAAAATATTTGAATAAAAATTGGCATGTAAATGTTCTTGAGGTGTCTGAAACTGAATCCAGTTTAATCTAATAATTTATATTACTTACTTTACGTTTCTGGACGGTTTATATCCAAAAAATATAATTTCCGTCAAACAAAAAATCTGTCTGTAGGACGGTCGGTCTGTGTGTCCGGGAAATTTGTGAACACGATAACCCAAGAACGCTTCGGGCTAAAGCCTTCAAATTTGGACCACAGGTTGATTATAAAAAGTCCAAGAAACAATGAAACAATGTCCTACAAAAAAAGTTATTTAAATTTCGAAAAATATTTCACTTTATGTTATGTTACAAATAGAAAAATGAAAATGACAATTCTTGTCGGACTAGTGATACATACCTGTTTTCTTGTAGGACATTGTTTTATTTGGACAGAGAACACACTAACCTATTATGTAATATTTTTGTCCTACAGTTAGTAATAAGAAAAATGGTCTTGTGGTATTAACAATTTCTGAGCGTACCCTGATAACACACTTCATCCTAAGAAGGTTTTTTAATCGTCCCCTTGAAAAGGTTCTTAGCATAATGCTGTAAACATGCTAAGCATGTTCTTAAAAGGTGCACTGCTGTAGTAGCATAAGTGCTTCTACTCTAAACATTCTTAGCATGATTAGAGTATTTTGCTAAGGATATTCCCAAAACATATTCTTAAAATATTCTAATGGGAATATTTTTAGAATAATGCTGTAGTGCACATGCTAAGCATGATTAGAGTATTTGCTAAGAATATTCCCAAATACATATTCTTAAAATATTCTAATGGGAATGTTTTTAGAATAATAATATGGCGTCTATATTATTTTAATTTTATTAGGTTAGAAATAAAAATATTCTTAAAATTACTGTTAATAACACAAGTTTTACCCTTAAGTAGTAGAAATGGATATATTTTTAGACATAAAGTGATTTTTATATAGTTTTAGACAAAAAATTAAAATTATTATATTTTGAAATGATAATTATTTGCTATTTCTTTTTCTAAACATTGGATTTTTGTGTGGCGCATGAATTTTATGTCTGGTAGAAAGTTTGCTTTCACAGTAAAACTGCATATCGCATATGAATCTTACCAAATGGATGCTATATCTAAGGATTTTTAAATACTTTAATTATTAGGTTTATCACAAAGACGTAAAAATTTTCGACATGTCCAAATTTATGATATCACTCCATGAAAAGGATCGAGTATCATAAAATATATTTGAAAGAAAGAGAAAAACTACATTAATGTAGAAATCTGAAACGCCAACCTACTTTGTTTGCGCATGCGCAATATTCAATATTATTACTTAAATGCATCAAATAAGAATATTTTAAGAAGCATGCTAAGAATATTCTTAAAAGTACATGTACCTATTTCTAAGAACATTCTTAACATGCTTCTTAAAACGTTCTTATTTAATACAGAGGCTTATAAGAAGCTTCTTAGGAACTACCAGCACGATTAAAAGGGTATCCTTTGCATTTCTTTAATCGTTCTTAGAATATCCTGAGCAAAATATATATGCTTCTAAGAAACATGCTGTCCTTCCGGCTATTTATTTTAAGAATCTTCTTAGAAGGCTTTTGTGCTATCAGGGTAGGACCGGGATAACGTACCACGCAATTCGTAGGACAATGTAGCTGTTAAATTATAAATATTAACTAAGCAACAGTAAAAAAATCAGCTAGTTAGTAATCATTTTTTATGACCTGGTTATCGATACATGTTGGAAGGAGGGGACTCATTGATCAAACCATAAATTTTGTAGGAAAAATATTTTTTTCAATAATTTTAATAATTTTCTTAAGATTTAATAAAAAAACCCACAGCTAGTAATAAATTTTTGAGAATCGTCAAATCAACATATTTTATCCCTGCTACCCCTGTTAGCTACCACAGAGAATTTTTGTAAGAGAAAAAGTTGGGCGTCTCATCAAAATGAAGCTACTCACGAAAAATTAGTTTCATAGTAATAAAGGCTAAAAATGGGCACGCTATTCTAGAAGAATTTTTAAATGACATGACAACTTCCATTTTTTTTTTTGGAATTTGTTATATGAGCTCTAATTAAAAAAATAAGACCAAAATTTTAAAAATCGTTAAAGCCGTTTTTGAAAAAAATGTGTTTTTTAGAAAATATCTCTGATATTTCACTCTAACAGACTCGGCCGCCCTCGATATCTCGGATTTTGACCAAACTTGGCATAGTGGTACCACTATGGTACCTAAGCACTCCATCCAAATTTTTTTCATCCGTTCACGATACCGGGTGTCCCATCAACCAGGATCTTGACAAGTTATTTGAAAATGTAATTTTTTTGTAAAAAATAGCGTTAAATGAGAGCCAAAGATTTTATTGACTTATTCAACCCCCCCTCTATTGCTTAATCACTCCCTTGTAACCACCTCTGATATTCAAATAACACCTCCCACCCCCATTTTTATCTAAGAATATGAAATTACATTTCATTTTAAATTAAACCATGTATTATAAATAGTATCTTATTCTTTTAAGGGGCTTTCAATAACAATTATTATTTAGTAATAATAATGTCAGACCAGGTTTTAGACGGGCAATATCTCCGTTATTTAAAATTTTTAAAAAGTGAAAAAAAAAAATAAAATTAAATTGGAGTCGAAGTGGAATTTACTGACATATGCAAAACTACCCCTTATTAACCCACCCTCTTGGAACCACCTTCAACTAGTTTTTTAAATAGCACTTCCCTATTTTACTAAAGAATATAAAAGCACATTTCATTTTAAATTTAACCGGAAAATTTTCCAAAAACTTACGTTAAATTGTATCCAAAAGAAAATTGATTAATATATTCAAAATCAACTCATAACAACCCTGTCTCCTGGAACTACCCGCAATTTTGTTTTAAATACCACCTTTCTAATAATAAATAATAATTGTTATTTAGAGCCCCTTAAAATCTAATATATCACTTATAATAAATGGTTGAATTCAGAATAAAGTGCACTTTTATAGTCTTTAATAAGAATTAGGGGGTGCTATTTGAAAAACAGTAGTTGGGGGTAGTTTTAAGGGAGTGGGTAAGCAAGGGGCGGTTTTGAATAAGTCAGTAAAATCTTCTTTGGCTTTGATTTAATGCTATGTTTTGCGATTTTAATACCTTTTCAAATAACGGAGATAAGCTATCTCAAGAACTTGGTGGGACACCCAGTATAGTGAAAGGATGGAGCGTTTTGAAAAAAATTTGGATGCAGTGCTTAGGTACCATAGTAGTACCACTATGCCAAGTTTGGTCAAAATCCGAGACATCGAGGGCAAACCGAGTATGTTAGCGTGAAATATCAGAGATATGTCACCACTTTTTCAAATGTGTTATTTTGTGAATGTAGTAAATAAAAAAATTGACTTTTTTAATATTAAGATATCTAAATTTAAAAATTGTATAATAGATTTAAATCTCTCCCGCAGGAACATAGTTTAATTTTTTTTTTTAATATTATGTATTTATAAATAATTTTAATATGATTTATCCTATTATAGAATTCTTACCCAGGTAGCAAGGGATGTTACAAGAAATTAACATCACTTTTGGGTGTATTTTTAAACTAAATCATAACATCACATAATATTGAAAAATAACATGTATTTAACATCACATTGGCAACGTAACACGCAAGACATGTCCAAACCTAGCGAAATATGAATATATCGCATGTCACATATTAACGTGGCTTTCACGTAAATGTCATGTTATTTTGCTTCTCACCGACGTTCGAAGCAAAAAAATCGATATAAGATGATGTTGATAAAGTAAATTATTATAAGGAAATTGTATACACATTATACGATTTCCAGTGGATAGGGGGCTCTGCCGGGCTTCTCAAGACCACGGACACGGATTAAAGGAATATATGCTCCCCTTAATCTGCAATTTCGTATTTAGAATCTATCTGTTTCAATCTGTGATTGTTTCAATTACTGATTGATTTTAAATCCGATTTTTTTTATAGGGTTATAGCGTTTTTAATGGTTTTAATTTAGAAAAAGCTAATATCCTAGAATATTATTTAAATATTAAAGTACCAGTAACGGCATCCATAAGATATTAGATATAACAGGAATGTGGATTTATGATGTCACAAACACGTTATTTTCGGGATGTCATTGTGTGATGTCATTAGGGGCGGACTTAGGACATCCCCACCATGCTACATTCTTGTTAAATGAGACTACAATCTTAACATCACATGTAACATATTAACGTGACTTTCCCTGTGAATGTTATGTTATTTTGCTACCTGGGTAGGGATTTGTTTGGATATGTAATAAATAAATAAATAAATAAATAAATAAATTTTCTAAAAAACACATTTTATTTCAAAAACGGCTCTAACGATTTTTAAAAATTTGGTCTTATTTTTTTAATTAGAGCTCATATAACAAATTCCAAAAAGAAAAAAAAATGGAAGTTGTCATGTCATTTAAAAGTTCTTCTAGAACACCGTGTGGGTTCAGGGATCCCGGACTTTTTTTTTTAATTTTAGAATATTAAACTGTTTACTGATACCTAACCCAGGTAGCAAGGGATGTTATATTACAAGAAATTAACATCAATTTTGGGTGTATTTTTAAACTAAATCATAACATCACATAATATTGAAAAATAACATGTATTTAACATCACATTTGCAACGTAACACGTGTGACGTGACAACCATGTTATTTAATAACAAATATTTAGCAACGCTGTGAATATATCTCATGTCACATATTAACGTGGCTTTCACGTGAATGTCATGTTATTTTGCTTCTCACCGACATTCGAAGCTAAAAAATCGATATAAGATGATGTTGATAGAGTAAATTATTATAAGGAAATTGTATACACATTATACGATTTCCAATGGATAGGGGGCTCTGCCGGGCTTCTCAAGACCACGGACACGGATTAAAGGAATATATTCTCCGCTTAATCTGCAATTTCGTATTTATCTGTGATTGTTTCAATTACTGATTGATTTTAAATCTGATTTTTTTTATAAGGTTATAGCGTTTTTAATGGTTTTATTTAGAAAAAGCTAATATCCTAGGATATTATTTAAATATTAAAGTACCAGTAACGGCATCCATAAGATATTAGATATAACAGGAATGTGGATTTATGATGTCACAAACACGTTATTTTCGGGATGTCATTGTGTGATGTTATTAGGGGCGGACTTAGGACATCCCCACCATGTTACATTCTTGTTAAATGAGACTACAATCTTAACATCACATGTCACATATTAACGTGGCTTTCACGTGAATGTCATGTTATTTTGCTACCTGGGAAAGGTATTGATTTTATTTTATTCTTTAATTAATAATACATTATTAATGTCGTCGACATTATGACGACTAATTTATTCATTTTATGATAAAAAAATAGGCGCTAAAATACATTATTTAAATTTCAAAATAAAATTTAATTTAAACTGTTTTAATGTTTTAATGTGTTCACTTTTTTGCTTTTTCTTGACAAATTTGTTTTTCATATTGTTTAAAAAATATATACCTGTTGCTACCATGGTACCAACGGCCTCATAAATAATCGGAAATACCTACCTACAATATACCTACTAGGGTGGTTCAAAATAATTAAGTTGGAATTGTTTGTTGCTCATGAAAAATAAATCTAATTTTGATGAGTAAATATCCCATAAAAAATTTTTTCTATTTTGCGACTCTTATGAGCTCATAATCACTCGCATTTTGCGTGTTCTTATATGTCCATAAGAGGTCTCTACTTTTTTTTCTGTTGGGTTGGCAACATACAAAAGCCTATCTCTTGACGTTTTGCGTGCAAATGTCAATGTCGATTTAAAGTTTAATTTTTTACAAAATTTTGTGTTTTGGTTATTTTTTACCGTGTTAAAATTGTGGACTGGTTAATTGTAGTGAAAAAAGAAGAGATGACTGTAAAATATATCAAAATATCATTTGTTTTTAGAATTTTAAACATAGTGTAAACTGTAATGCCAACCCAAAACAAAAATCCCTAAATCAGTCATCAATTTAAATGTAAGTTTTTTAAATTTTAGAGCAAAATAGAAAAAATTGTATAAAGCACTCGTTTCATAACACGTTTTAAGCGTTTTCTCAAATCACTTGAAAATTTTAAAATATAGTCCTTATATACTACTTAAGGTGTGGTATAAAAGTACAAACAAAATTCCGCTTTATTAATACCCTAAAAAAAGTCGTAAATCCCAAAAAAATCGTGTTTTTACATACTCTTAATAATTTTGGCGCAGCGGTGACTATTTTCCAAAAATCTCTTATTACAAAAATTAAAGAGCATTAAATGATCTTCAATTTGCTTTTTTAATTTTAAAAATCGAAAGAAGGCTCAACGAATACTCTCTGTTGTTTTATTTTATGTTTTTCTTTTTTAGTAAGTAACGAATTTATTTCAGTTGTTTGCTTATTATATTATTTACAGCGCCTGTGCTAGAATTATACAGTGCGGTCCAAAAGTCACCCCCCCCCTTTTAACTTTTTAACGAGTTGAGATATCGACTTCAAATTTAGAACTCTTAAATAAGACAACTTAAAATATCTTTTAGCATATATTTGATATTTTCAGCTCCTAAAATATGGGCAGGGGGGCTTGGGGGGACTTTTTTTTAATGGAAAGGGGAATGTGGAATTTTTACGTACGTTATAGTATATTAAACTGTTTACTGATACCTAAAGGTATTGATTTTATTTTATTCCTTAATTAATAATACATTATTAATGTCGTCGACATTATGACGACTAATTTATTCATGTTAAGATAAAAAATAGGCTCTAAAATATTTCAATTTCAAAATAAAATTTAATTTAAACTGTTTTAATGCTTTAATGTGTTCACTTTTTTGCTTTTTCTTGACAAATTTGTTTTTCATATTGTTTAAAAAATATATACCTGTTGCTACCATGGTACCAACGGCCTCATAAATAATCGGAAATACCTACCTACAATATACCTACTAGGGTGGTTCAAAATAATTAAGTTGGAATTGTTTGTTGCTCATGAAAAATAAAGCTAATTTTGATGAGTAAATATCCCATAAAAAAGTTATTCTATTTTGCGACTCTTATGAGCTCATAATCACTCGCATTTTGCGTGTTCTTATATGTCCATAAGAGGTCTCTACTTTTTTTTCTGTTGGGTTGGCAACATACAAAAGCCTATCTCTTGACGTTTTGCGTGCAAATGTCAATGTCGATTTAAAGTTTAATTTTTTACAAAATTTTGTGTTTTGGTTATTTTTTACCGTGTTAAAATTGTGGACTGGTGAAAAAAGAAGAGATGACTAAAATATATCAAAATATCATTTGTTTTTAGAATTTTAAACATAGTGTAAACTGTAATGCCAACCCAAAACAAAAATCCCTAAATCAGTCATCAATTTAAATGTAAGTTTTTTAAATTTTAGAGCAAAATAGAAAAAATTGTATAAAGCACTCGTTTCATAACACGTTTTTAGAGCACTAGTACTTTAGAAAACTCGCCGCAAGCGGCTCGTTTTCTAAACTTGTACTCGTGCGCTAAAAATGTATGTTATGCAACTAGTACTTTAATATACTAAAAAAATATTGGAGTATATTTACCACTCCCTCAGGAGGGTGCAAGTTTAAGCGCCTTATTCACGGTGGGTTCGAAGTGATTCTAACTAAAATGCTCGCTACCTTAAAAAAATTCTATTAAGGGATCGAATGTTACTAAAAATACAAAAATAAAAGCAATCGCTTGACCCATTTTCTTTTTAATGGGGAAAACCGGAAAAACTTGAAATTGTCAAGCAAAACATTAAGCGTTTTCTCAAATGACTTGAAATTTTTTAAATATAGTCCTTATATACTACTTAAGTTGTGGTACATCTACATATAAACAATATATGCAATTCTGTGTCTAGATTACTAGGATTTATTGTTCGTAACACCAGGTCATTTAACTCGCCAGCTTGTCTAAAATCTCTATATTTTAGCCTTGTAAGATCCAGATTAGAATACGCATCTTTGATATGGTATCCAATTTATGAGAGTCAAAAAAATCAAATTGAGTCAGTTCAACGAAAATTTTGAAAAATGTTAAATTACAGAATTGAAAAAATTTATCCCCCACAAGGTCAATAATATCTATTAAACAAATACGATATACTCACCTTAGACGTACGTAGAAAAAATGCTTCATTATGTTTTTTAGTCAATCTCTTAGGAAATAAAATTGACTGCATATATTTACTAAGTAAAATAAATTTTCTAGTCCCCCGTGGTAACTCAAGACAACACGGTTCACCTGGGCGATTTTAAATAAAAATTTCGTGGACCCCTACATTTTTTGGACTAAAACATAACTGATGACATCAGAAATCAATTCCCATTTGAAAGAAAATCGTAAAAGATACTCTTTTTTAGACAGATAAAAAAACGTTTTTTTGAGTAAGAAGGTGTGTCAAAAAATCGCGATTTTCAAAACCAAAAACGCTCTCTGGGTTAAAAGTTGCTCCTTAGTAAAAAACAGTGGCCACTCAAAAATAAGCCAAATCGATAAATGTTTAGAGGTAGCTCAAAGCACTCAAACTTAAAAAAAATCGGTACCTGTTTTTCGGATAAAAACTGATACCGATAAAAATTGAGGAAATTTTGGAGGGTTTCTTTGATAATATTTAGAAACAATACTAAATTTAAGAACTAAAACAATTATATCCCCCCTCCCCTTAAGTTAGAATATGAAAAAATCGACAATTATTTGAAGATTTCTCGAAAATTTAATTTTTGCAAGTTTTTAAAAGTGCATAAAAATAGTTTAAATAAAAATACATGACTACAGAAAACATAATTTTTTTCCTCAAGTTGAGTAAAAAATAGATTTCGATTAGAAACCGGGTGGATTTTCTGTTTTTTGCCTAAAACTTTTTTCGGTGTACTTTTTTTTGATTTTTTGCTTGGAATACTACTTCTTTATGTAAAAATACACAAAAAAGTTTCAGTGGTTTAACATCGCAGGTTTAACCGTTTTAAAGATAAATGCATTTAAAAGTAAATTTTTACGCAGGAAGAACCAAAAATAAAACAATTAAAAAATATAAAGCAAAAAACAAATATTTTAGTAATGAGTGGTTATTTAACATTAAAAAGAGAGAAAAAGTTTATATGCACCTTGGTCAAAAAATCATTCCTAAGGAAGTAATGTCCTTTTAAATATGCCCATTTTCAATAAATGTTCGCAAAATCTTCAAATAATTGGCGATTTTTTTATGTTCTAACTTAAGGGAAGGGGAAATATATTTTTTTTAGTTTTCTCACAATTAGTATTGTTTATAAATATTACCAAAGAAACCCTCCAAAATTTCCTTAATTTTATATACAATCACTTTTTATCCGAAAAACAGATACCGATATTTTTCAAAGTTTGAGTGCTTTGAGCTACCTCTAAACATTAATCGATTTGGCTCATTTTTGAGTGGCCACAGTTTTTTACTAAGGAGCAACTTTTGAGCCAGAGAGCGTTTTCGTTTTCGCAAATCGGAATTTTTTGACACACCCTATTACTCAAAAAAAAATGTTTTTTTATCTTTCTAAAAAAGTGTATCTTTTACGATTTTCTTTCAAATGGAAATTGATTTCTTATGTCATCAGGTATGTTTTAGTCCAAAAAATGTAGGGGTCCACGAAATTTTTATTTAAAATCGCCTAGGTGAACCGTGACAAGTAGGCACATTTTCTATCTCTTCTGCCAGGACTAATATTCTTTACAAATCTTCGGCGTATATCATGTGCAATAATTTCAATTGCTTAAGCAATGATATTGATATTAATTTTAGTGGTCTAGGTCAAATTCTTTATAGTGAAAATCCTAATCCCGCATAATATTTTTTATTAATATTTTATTTGTATTTATTGATAGATATATTTTGTATTTTTCCAATGCAAAAATTTATTTATGTGTATATTTTGTATCATATATGTAGATGTTTATATATACTTGTCCTGTCATTGGTGTATACTGTTGGTCAATAAAGATTATTATTATTATTATTATTATTATAAAAATCAACAAAATTCCGCTTTATTAATACACTAAAAAATGTCGTAAATCCCAAAAAAAACGTGTTTTTTATATACACTTGATAATTTTGTCGTAACGGTGACTATTTTCCAAAAATTTCTTATTACAAAAATTAAAGAGCATTAAATGATCTTCAATTTGCTTTTTTAATTTTAAAAATCGGAAAAAGGCTGAACGAATACTATCTGTTGTTTTATTTTATGTTTTTCTTTTTCAGAAAGTGAAGAATTTATTTCAGTTGTTTGCTTATTATACTATTCACAGGGCCTGCGCTAGAATTATATTATACGGTTACCAATTAAAAAAAAAAAAACAGAAATCTTCTTAGACAAAAAGTTCTTGGATATAAATTTGTTTCATGAAAAAATAAGCAACTTTTTTTTTGAAATGTCCGTCTGTCCGATGTCATAATTTGGGAGAACGATAACTTAAGAAAGAATAATCCGATCAACTTGAAATTTTCAGAAAAAAACAATCAACGAGAGGAAGAAAGTAATTATTAACAATTAATAACATTTTTTTAATTGAAACGGGGGTCGTGTGATACATTATTTAATGCTTATAAAATTCTCTATTAAACCATATAATTTAATTTTTTTTAAAACATGTTTTTTAGAGTTTTAATTTTTCATTTTTTTTTGCTAAAAAATTAAATTTTTTAAGATTTTTGTTGTAAATTTTTATTTATATCCATTAAAATTAGTTTAATAGTATAAATTGTCAAAAATACCTATTTTTAACCCTATTTTAAACCCCCAAAAAAAATTGAAAATATATGGTCGAATGGAGAATTTTATAAGCTTCCCTTTCTTTTAAAGAAATCCCCCCACATTTTGAAAGCCGAAAATATAAAATATATGCAAAGTTGTCTTATTTACGAGTAAAATTTTAAGTCGATATCTCAACTGGTTCCAGAAGTTAAGAGGGGGGGGGGTTATTTTTTACCGCACGTTATAATGGAATGCGTAGCATTACATATTTTCACGGCTTGTTCTCTTCGTATCCTTTATATATTAGTTTATTTTTATTATTATTATTATTAATTTGTTAGTTAGATTTTTATAAAACAGCGTCATGGAGAGCCCCAAATAAGCTTTAAGCTTGTGGTAGGGGGCTCTCAATTAATTTTGAGCATGATAAATATTCTGGAATGACGATCATCAATGGAGCTCTCTACAACTAGAATTATGAAACAAAAGACGTCTACCCTATCTCTATCTCATTTGTGGTACACTTTCCAGTCAACCAAATAAATACTGTATTTGTTTTTCATACAACAAATACAGTATTTATTTGATTGGCCGGAAAGTGTAGCACTGAGCGGCACGAACGAATATAGCTAATGTGAATCTGTAGAATAAGATAATTCCACTAAAATTTAGATGGCGCCAGTAATTTCTTTAATAAAAATAATATAGTTACACTTTTCGCCCGGCCAAGTAAATATTGTATTTGTTCAACAAAGAACAATACAGAATTTGTTTGGTTGGGTGGAAGTGGGAGTGTATGTATGTCTTCTATCCTTTTTGGGTAGAACTTTTGTCCCTGTTTAATCTAACGGAAGAAATCGCCATTAGGTACCATATTACCCCATATTCAGCCCGGCAGCTTTTTCCTTATGTAGTATATTATAGTATTCCTGATTCTTTTTTAGAATTCATGCATTTTTCTATCTGCGTCTTTTCATGAAAATATGGCGATTTTTGAATTTTACAACAAATTTTGACTGTTTCGTGTGCCATAAATGAAGGTAAAAATAAGTTTTTTTCAAACATTTCGTTTAATTTTTAATTTAATTTATATAAAATAAAATGTACTTTAAGAAAAATTCATATATATATATAATATTTCATATCATTCTAAACTTAGGGCATTATTTTATTCTACACACAGTAAAATCTATAAATTAAAAAATGATTGTTGGATATGCTTTTTACAGTAAAAAACTAAACATTTTTGTAAATAAAAGTTACCAGAGTAAAAAGGAATATTAGTTTTTTTATTTTAACACTTTATCAAAAAAAAAATCTTTGAAAATCGTGCTCTTGACAGTGTAACTTAAAAACAAAAGACAGTTTAAAACTTTTAATAGTATGGATCAATGGGTAACTTGATCAATTATATATGACATAAGTTTCATTTTAATATTTGGAATAATAAGGTCAATAAACGTCTGATCGGTCTTAGTTGGGACACCCTGAATATATATGTGTATTTTTTTTTCATCACGGACAAGATAAACTTTGTATATTTTTTTTTATTCGAAAGTACCCTTAAGAGACTTTTACTATTAAGTATTTAAATTGCTGTTGATGTTTAAATTACATATGTGATACAAATAAAAATAAAGTTGTGCCATTTAAAAAATAACTCAGTAATGTGTCATTGCGTACTTATACTATTCACAGCGCCTGCGCTAGAATAGTATTATATGATAGTTTCGAATTTCCCAAAATCGCCAAAAAACGTCCTAGACAAAAAATTCCTGGATACAAATGTGTTTCATGAAAAAATAAGAAACTTTGATAATTTCCGTCTGTCCGTCTTTCTGTCTGTCCGTCTGTCCGTCTGATGTCACTATTTTTATAAACACGATAACTCAAGAACAAATGATCCGATCTATTCCAAAATTTTAGGAAAAATCAGGTTCTATGAGGGGGAAATCCCTATTATTTTTCAAAGTAATTCTCCCAAAAACAAAAAAGTTATGGGGGGTTAAACTTAAAAAAAAAATATCATTATTTTTTCAAAATTTTTTCATTTTTTCAAAAAGAAATTTAAAAAATGAAACTTTTGATTTTTTTTTAAATTTTATTTCAATTTTTTGTTTTCGCAAAAAGAAAATTAAAAAAAATTGAAAATTTTAAAGTATTTTTCGATTTTTTTTTTTATTTTTTTTTTGAATTCTTCGTTAAAAAAAAAAAGATTTTTTGAAATTTATTTGAACATTTTTTTTTTTAAATATTTGGGAAAATTCAATATACATTTACTGTGAATAGTATATAATGGAATGCGTAGCACTACATATCTTCACGGCTTGTTTTTTTATTATTATTATTCTCCACTACGTCAAATAGGTTTCTTAGAATATATTTTCTATAAATTAAAGTTTACAGTTATAATTAATTAAATTTAACTAATTATTGACTATGCTTAAAGCATGTCATATAATTAATCTTAATTAATAATTATTAATTATATATGAGGCATCTAGAAGCCAACGCATATAATTACGTAAATGTTACCCTTAGCACGTCTGCACAAAACAAAAAAAACCATTTTCAAAAATGTGTCCTAGCTACAAAAAATTACATTTTTCTACGGCCGTACGCAAAGTTGCATTTTGCGAGATAATTTATTGTAATTTACTCTACACAAAATAGATCATTTCCATTCAGTTACTTTGCGCATTGTTTAAATTAATAGTATATTAAAGTACTAGTTTCATAACATAAGTTTTTAGCGCACGAGTACAAGTTTAGAAAACGAGCCGCTTGCGGTGAGTTTTCTAAAGTGATAGTGCGCTAAAAACGTGTTATGAAACGAGTGCTTTATACAATTTTTTCTATTTTGCTCTGAAATTAAAAAAAACTTATATTTAAATTGATGACTGATTTAGGGATTTTTGTTTCGAATTGGCATTACATTTTTCGCCATGTTTAAAATTCTAAGAACGAATATTATTTTGATATATTTTATAGTAATTTCTTCTCTTTTCCACTGCAAGTAACCAAGCCACAATTTTAAGCGTTAAAACCTAACCTAAACACAAAATTTTGTAAAAAATTAAACTTTAAACCGACGTTCACAATTGCACGGCAAACGTCAAGAGATAGACTTTTGTCTGTTGCCAACCGAAAAGAAAAAAAAAACTAGAGACCTCTTATGGGCCTACAAGAACACGCAAAATGAGTGTGATTATGAGCTTATAAGAGTCGCAAAATAGAAAAACAAATGAAAAATTCGAATAAAGTTGATCATTCTTGTTAGATCGGAACGACTCGGCGCTCCCGAGCAAGGGCGTATCCAGGATTTTTTTTCGGAGGGGGCTCAACACATTTTTTTCCCAAATCTGGAAAATAATTAAAATGGTGCCGCAGGCGAAAATTTTTGCATATGTTTTTTTAATTAACTAAAATGGCCAATTAATATCGGAAAAATTAGTAAAAATGGGTTTTCGAGGATGCTATAACCGAATCTGTTTATAAAACTTAAAAATTTAAAATGACGAATCCAATATGGCGGTCAAACCTGTTAGATGTTATTGGATTCTGATGAAAATTGGTATCCAGAGGTTTTCGAGGAGGCTGAAACCAAATCTATTCTTAAAAATTAAAAATGGAGGATCAAATATGGCGGCAAAATCTGTAAAATTTCATGGGATTCTGATGAAAATTGTTATTCAAGGGTTTTCGAGGATGCTGAAACCGAATCTTTTTTTAAGAATTAAAAATTTAAAATGGCAGATCCAATATGGCGGCCAAATCTGTTAGATTTTATTGGACTTTGATGAAAATTGCTATTCGGGGGTTTTTGAGGATGCTAAAACCGTATTTGTTTTTAAAATGATATTTGTATCAATTTACATCATCTCAGTTATCTATTTCAGAATCGTAAAAAACCCTTAAATCCGTATTTTCATCCGAATTCAATAAAATTTAACTCATTTTGCCGCCCTATTGGATCCGCCGTTTTTAATTTTGAATTTTTAAAACAAGATTTTGTTTAAGCTTCCTCAAAAACCCCAGAATGACAATTTTTATTCGAATCCAATAAAATTTTACAGATTTTGCCTTCATATTAGATCCGCCATTTTGAATTTTAAATTATTAAAAACATATTCGGTTTCAGCATCCTCAAAAACGTCTGAATAGCAAATTTTCATCAATATCCAATGAAATATAATAGATTTGGCCGCCATATTGAATCCGCCATTTTGAATTTTGAATTTTTAAAAATTGAATCGTTTTCAGCATCCTGGAAACCTCCTGAATACCAATTTCCATCAGATCCAATAAAATTTTACAGATTGGATCCGACATTTTGAAATTTTAATTTTTAAAAACAGATTCGGTTTCAGCATCCTCAAAAACCCCTTGTTACTAATTTTTACTATATTACGACCAAGAGCGGAGTTTGGCCAAAAACGAAGTTTTACTCAAAAAGTATATGTAATGCTACACAAAAGATCAATTTATTTGCTTATACAAAAAGTCCAAACGGGCAAAAACGTGCATCTAGGCATTAAAGTACTTAGTGTAGGCTACCAAATGACGTATGGTAGGGGAAGACGGTGTTAACTGGGCCGCTTTTTTTCATATCGAGTTTTTGAAAAAACTGTAAACAATTTTCAAATATTTTCTATAGAAAAAAGTAGATTAATACTATAGTTAGTACATATTAATACTTCAGAAAAATATTATTTATATAAAAAAAGTTATTAACGATAAACCAGTTGACCCCGCTGGACCAGTTAACCCCATAGGGCAGGGTTAACTGGTCCACTAACAAAAATGTATTGTATTGTAATTATTGTGAATAAAAACGATTTGAAATCAAATAAAATTTATTTCTAACATAAAAATAGACAACATATGTTAAATATTAGATATATCTGAGGGTTAACTGGTCCGGGGTTAACTGGACATGGCCCAGTAAACCCCGGACTAATTAATATTGACATAAGTGGTCCAGTTAACCCCGAACCAGTTAACCCTGAGTGACACCACTGAATAAAATCATAAAATTTTATTACTTAATAAGATATTAGAAGGCGGAAATTATGCAGAATAATTAATAAAATACTCAGTATATTAGGTAAAATATTAGTCTAGATCCTCCTATTAATAAAAAGGTATTAATTAAAAAATAAAAGTTAAGGTAAATACCCACTTTTCATCGAAAAAAAATAACTTTCTTTACTATAACTTACACGTGGTCAACACGGTCCGTCATAATACTTTAAACAATACTACTAACTAAATATCACTAGAATTTGCCCTAAGGCGCCAATACTAATAAAAAAAGTTGATAAAATCCAGGTGGACCAGTTAACCCTGTGGTCCAGTTAACCCTGACTTCCCCTATTTAAAAATCGGTAGCGTTATGCAAAGTTATTTTACATTGAAAGTGGAAATTTTGTTTAAATTATTACCACCCCTTGGATACGCCTTTGCTCACGAGATCGAACGAGACACAGAGCAATGTTGCAGGATTTCTTATTTTTTTCTGAAATTATATTTTCTCTATTATTTTTAATAGAAAAATAAATGTAAAATATATTCGTTATTTTAAAATTACTTAGATTAACCAGTTGACCCCGCTGGACCAGTTAACCCCATAGGGCAGGGTTAACTGGTCCACTAACAAAAATGTATTGTATTGTAATTATTGTGAATAAAAACGATTTGAAATCAAATAAAATTTATTTCTAACATAAAAATAGACAACATATGTTAAATATTAGATATATCTGAGGGTTAACTGGTCCGGGGTTAACTGGACATGGCCCAGTAAACCCCGGACTAATTAATATTGACATAAGTGGTCCAGTTAACCCCGAACCAGTTAACCCTGAGTGACACCACTGAATAAAATCATAAAATTTTATTACTTAATAAGATATTAGAAGGCGGAAATTATGCAGAATAATTAATAAAATACTCAGTATATTAGGTAAAATATTAGTCTAGATCCTCCTATTAATAAAAAGGTATTAATTAAAAAATAAAAGTTAAGGTAAATACCCACTTTTCATCGAAAAAAAAAAATCTTTCTTTACTATAACTTACACGTGGTCAACACGGTCCGTCATAATACTTTAAACAATACTACTAACTAAATATCACTAGAATTTGCCCTAAGGCGCCAATACTAATAAAAAAAGTTGATAAAATCCAGGTGGACCAGTTAACCCTGTGGTCCAGTTAACCCTGACTTCCCCTATTTAAAAATCGGTAGCGTTATGCAAAGTTATTTTACATTGAAAGTGGAAATTTTGTTTAAATTATTACCACCCCTTGGATACGCCTTTGCTCACGAGATCGAACGAGACACAGAGCAATGTTGCAGGATTGCTTATTTTTTTCTGAAATTATATTTTCTCTATTATTTTTAATAGAAAAATAAATGTAAAATATATTCGTTATTTTAAAATTACTTAGATTAACCAGTTGACCCCGCTGGACCAGTTAACCCCATAGGGCAGGGTTAACTGGTCCACTAACAAAAATGTATTGTATTGTAATTATTGTGAATAAAAACGATTTGAAATCAAATAAAATTTATTTCTAACATAAAAATAGACAACATATGTTAAATATTAGATATATCTGAGGGTTAACTGGTCCGGGGTTAACTGGACATGGCCCAGTAAACCCCGGACTAATTAATATTGACATAAGTGGTCCAGTTAACCCCGAACCAGTTAACCCTGAGTGACACCACTGAATAAAATCATAAAATTTTATTACTTAATAAGATATTAGAAGGCGGAAATTATGCAGAATAATTAATAAAATACTCAGTATATTAGGTAAAATATTAGTCTAGATCCTCCTATTAATAAAAAGGTATTAATTAAAAAATAAAAGTTAAGGTAAATACCCACTTTTCATCGAAAAAAAAAAATCTTTCTTTACTATAACTTACACGTGGTCAACACGGTCCGTCATTATACTTTAAACAATACTACTAACTAAATATCACTAGAATTTGCCCTAAGGCGCCAATACTAATAAAAAAAGTTGATAAAATCCAGGTGGACCAGTTAACCCTGTGGTCCAGTTAACCCTGACTTCCCCTATTTAAAAATCGGTAGCGTTATGCAAAGTTATTTTACATTGAAAGTGGAAATTTTGTTTAAATTATTACCACCCCTTGGATACGCCTTTGCTCACGAGATCGAACGAGACACAGAGCAATGTTGCAGGATTGCTTATTTTTTTCTGAAATTATATTTTCTCTATTATTTTTAATAGAAAAATAAATGTAAAATATATTCGTTATTTTAAAATTACTTAGATTAACCAGTTGACCCCGCTGGACCAGTTAACCCCATAGGGCAGGGTTAACTGGTCCACTAACAAAAATGTATTGTATTGTAATTATTGTGAATAAAAACGATTTGAAATCAAATAAAATTTATTTCTAACATAAAAATAGACAACATATGTTAAATATTAGATATATCTGAGGGTTAACTGGTCCGGGGTTAACTGGACATGGCCCAGTAAACCCCGGACTAATTAATATTGACATAAGTGGTCCAGTTAACCCCGAACCAGTTAACCCTGAGTGACACCACTGAATAAAATCATAAAATTTTATTACTTAATAAGATATTAGAAGGCGGAAATTATGCAGAATAATTAATAAAATACTCAGTATATTAGGTAAAATATTAGTCTAGATCCTCCTATTAATAAAAAGGTATTAATTAAAAAATAAAAGTTAAGGTAAATACCCACTTTTCATCGAAAAAAAATAACTTTCTTTACTATAACTTACACGTGGTCAACACGGTCCGTCATAATACTTTAAACAATACTACTAACTAAATATCACTAGAATTTGCCCTAAGGCGCCAATACTAATAAAAAAAGTTGATAAAATCCAGGTGGACCAGTTAACCCTGTGGTCCAGTTAACCCTGACTTCCCCTATTTAAAAATCGGTAGCGTTATGCAAAGTTATTTTACATTGAAAGTGGAAATTTTGTTTAAATTATTACCACCCCTTGGATACGCCTTTGCTCACGAGATCGAACGAGACACAGAGCAATGTTGCAGGATTGCTTATTTTTTTCTGAAATTATATTTTCTCTATTATTTTTAATAGAAAAATAAATGTAAAATATATTCGTTATTTTAAAATTACTTAGATTAGGAACTAATTACTCTACTTTTATGTAAAAATTAATTACTAATTACTAATTTTTAATTTATTGCTTGTGTTGGATTTTTGGCAACTTCGGTATGGTTCGTGATTTTAGCGTTAAATTAAATTGTTAAATTATAAAGAAATCCATATGGAATATCCATATTATGGATGGATCGAAGATAATTACTGCAAATGAAGCAACTTCGGAATTATTACCACAAAAATGCAGATTAAAGTACGAAACAGTTTACATGTATTGTACTTAGAAACCAAACCAAACTTTTACCTCAAGAAGGGGCATGATGAAATCTACCGTATGCTTTGTTTGAGGCGTGAACCAACTACGGTGAGGGGCTGGTGGGGAGTGACTGTTGTTTACACTTAGTACGCGTAAAGAGAGAGAAAGAATGTGTAAACTCACAGTCTAATGTCGTAAAATGACTGACAGGGGTACAGTGTTGCCGATTGGAAACATATACTTTGGATATTTTATTGTAAATTTTAAGAAACATTAGTTCTGTATGAGTTTTATATGAACTAGTAGTTTAATTTTAATAGATTAAAATATACTATATTATTAAACATAATTATAGTATACAAAATAAAGTTTTTTACATTTTTAATTTAAGTATAATGATTTGAATTCATGATAAGATGGAAACTACGCAACATCGCTACTAGGTAGCCTGAAAGTCGACTAGCGACATCTACATTTTACACCTCAAAGCTGATCGCGTTTCTGTTAGTAAATAAACAAACAAAAAGATGACACATTCATAAACATTGGTCTGAAATTACTTCTTGAGGTAAAAGTTCTTTGTTAGAAACGTACTAAAAATGCAAAAAACATAATACTGGCATATTTATCTGAAAAAAGTTAAATTGTTGAGCCATCTACTCTTTAATCTGTATTCTCTATACTTAAAAATATTGCTAAATTATTAAATTTTAAAAAAATATTTTTTAAATTTAAATTTTTTGGGCCGTAGAAAAAATAGTGTGTGCAACTAGAGCACGGAAATTGTGTACTTTGCGCTCTAGTTGCACAAATAGGTAACTGTCTATTAACACAAAATAGTTTTTGGATTATAATTTTTACTTGCCCACGGTAAATGAATATCTCGTTCCGCACAGTGATTATGATACATTTAGGACATATAAGAGATCTCTTTCATAATCTTAACAATAATTATAAATTACATCTGCACTTAGTGCTACTAAGAGTGCCGATGTATTGAAATCTTCGCCGAAAAGTCAAAATCTTTGACCACGTTTTTTTCACATTTCTCGACGTTTTAGACCATTCTGAGTCGAAATCAGTAAAAAAATTTTTTGCGTCCGTCCGTCCGTCCGTCCGTCTGTCTGTCTGTCTGTCTGTCTGTCTGTCTGTCTGTCTATCTGTCTGTCTGTCTGTCTGTCTGTCTGTCTGGGTGTAAACTCTCTAACTCCATTTCTACATGAGATATCGACTTGCGGTTTTTTGCATATTGTTTCTTATCGTAAAAATAGGGTAAAACTCCTATTTTTAGCGTTTTTTGTTTATAATTAAGGCAATTATTATTGTATTTGGTTAATTTAGCACTTATATAAAAGATAATTTTAAATTGGTCAAAAATTTTTATAAACAACGTTTTCCTAAAATGCAGTGTTTTCGAGATATTGTCGTTTAAAGCAGTAAAAGGTTTTTTAGCATATCTCACATATTTATAACCCGATTTCAAAAAATTAATTTTAAATAAAAGCTCTTTTTATGTCCTATAAAAAATGTTATATACAGTTTTTTGCTAGAATATAATGTTTTATAGATACAGAATTTAAAATCAAACAAAACACCTAGTTTGAAATTCGCAAACTAGATGGCTCTAGTGTACAATAGTGCCAGCCAAGAACAGGGTGCTTGCAACGTTTCATCTAGCTTTAGTTTGCAATTATGTCCGTAATTATATCATAAAGTGCCTACTTTAATGTTTGGCAATTAAAACTATGTAATTTGTAAAAAAAACACAAGTACAAGACTTTCTTATAGGACACACGAATGCACTACGAGAAAGTATGGTCATTTGACCGAAAAAAGGAAAATCAACTCACAATAAACATTCATTGTAGGTACATAATTTTTAATAAACTGCACTTTCTTTGTGTCCACTGATTTATTAGGCATCTTGGTTAATAATTACTTAAATCCTGTTTACCTATATGAAATAAACTAAATAGTATTTATATAAAACATTTTACTATTCCTTAAAACGACTTTTGTTTGATTAACGCAGTCGTCCCTCCGAAGTGACTGATCGATTTCGTGCTTTTTAGCACTCTTCAGAGCCACATATCCGTAGTAGGGACAACTACGAAAATCAAATCCTTTCCATATATCTCTATATAGAGTTTAAAAATCGTTGTAAGGAAAAGCAAAAACAGCTAGCGACATCTACTGCTAAAAGCAGAGACTGGATAAACCTATCGACAGTCCAAAAAAGGAAGCAGTTATTGGTTTCAAGAACCTATTGCATGCTGTCGATAGGGGGCAGATTAATCAATGCCACGGTGGACATTGCCGCCAATTGAATCCTAAACGCTAGGAGGTCACCTTTTACAGTGGTATCTGAATTAATAAACTAAATTAAATTGTTTGATATTTACAAATTTAAAAAATCTATATAAAACATTTTACTATTCCTTAAAACGACTTTTGTTTGATTAACGCAGTCGTCCCTCCGAAGTGACTGATCGATTTCGTGCTTTTTAGCACTCTTCAGAGCCACATATCGGTAGTAGGGACAACTACGAAAATCAAATCCTTTCCATATATCTCTATATAGAGTTTAAAAATCGTTGTAAGGAAAAGCAAAAACAGCTAGCGACATCTACTGCTAAAAGCAGAGACTGGATAAACCTATCGACAGTCCAAAAGAGGAAGCAGTTATTGGTTTCAAGAACCTATTGCACGCTGTCGAAATAGTATTTGCCTAAATAATACTACCATGAAAAAAAGGTAGAAACGCTAGGACATTTTCTATTAGAATTCAAAGGTTTTGAAAGGAAATTTCCTATTTGTGGATTTTTTTATATAAACCACAATTAGGGAAGACGCATAATTTTTTATAAATTGCACTTTATTTGTGTCCATTTATTTATTAATCTTTGTTAATAATTACTTATTTATTACTCCCTATAAACTGGTTCGAAAGTCAGTATAAGCCGGCGGTTCCCTCTACTACTAGCCCACACAAGTCCTGGACTTAGGAGATGCTTAATTAAGTCGAATTGTATGAGGTTAAACAAACATGTAAAACATGTATGTTAGTAGGTACTTAATAAAAATATAAGTAACTATTTAATAAAAATATCTGTGTACGTAATAAAAATCACATGTTAAACTAACAATTTGTTTAAATCACTTATAAGTATTATAGGTATTTAGTTTACGTAAATTTACTTTAATTATTAATATTTGAAAATGTCATATTTAACGTTAAAATTCACTTAGGTAACACTATTTGCTCTAACTAATAATAATTATTAAATATGTGTGCAGTGTTAAATTAAAATTCTATAAATTTCTGTTTTAAGATGTTAAAATCATTTATAAAGCAGAAAATTAATAGAGGTCCCATAATTGAACCTTGTGGAACACCAAATATAGCTAACAAGTATATATGCGTTCTCAAGTTTTAGTTTCTTGACGAGAAAAACTGCATTCGGAAATCGTAAGAGTGTAGTCTGAGTATTTAAAAACCCTTGAGAGAAAAATTCCAACTGACACCTGTTTGAAAAAATAGGATTTAAAAAGATACAAAGAGGCAAAAAGCTTTCTTGAAAGAAGGGTATCGTTTTAAATAGGAGTTTTGGGCTAAATAAGAAAAATATGTTTTTGTTTAAAAAAAGTGCAAAATGATGAAAAGAAATGATAAAAAACTGTGTTATTTGTTGATAAAGAACAAAATGAAAAAAAAAAAATAAAAACTCAGGAATTATTTGTTATCGTAAACCCGACAACGTCGCATTATTCTTGCGCTAAATGTGACTTTTCATCAACATACTGAAAAAATGCAATATTTTTTGTTTATTTACAAAACCAACATAAATACGTTTAGGTAGAATGTATAATAAAAACACTGTACAATATTAATTAAATATACTTATTCTTAAATAATATATTTAATTAATATTAAAAGTTAAAAGTCTATGTATAACTTTTTCATAATCTAGTTTTAAATCATATCATGGAAAACCTCAAAAATAACTCCATAATCGTACTGAAACTTAAGAAGCTAGTCACATAGGTCCAGCCTAATTACACATTGAATTATAGCATCCCAGGTATATAGATGATGTTGATAGAGTAAATTATTATAAGGAAATTGTATACACATTATACGATTTCCAATGGATAGGGGGCTCTGCCGGGCTTCTCTCTGTCTTTATTTTTGGCCTTTCCCTTCCGGATAATTAGCCAAGCCGGGCTTCTCAAGACCACGGACACGGATTAAAGGAATATATTCTTCGCTTAATCTGCAATTTCGTATTTAGAATCTATCTGTTTCAATCTGTGATTGTTTCAATTACTGATTGATTTTAAATCCGATTTTTTTATAGGGTTATAGCGTTTTTAATGGTTTTAATTTAGAAAAAGCTAATATCCTAGGATATTATTCTTGCGCTAAATGTGACTTTTCATCAACATACTGAAAAAATGCAATATTTTTTGTTTATTTACAAAACCAACATAAATACGTTTAGGTAGAATGTATAATAAAAACACTGTACAATATTAATTAAATATACTTATTCTTAAATAATATATTTAATTAATATTAAAAGTTAAAAGTCTATGTATAACTTTTTCATAATCTAGTTTTAAATCATATCATGGAAAACCTCAAAAATAACTCCATAATCGTACTGAAACTTAAGAAGCTAGGTCCAGCCTAATTACACATTGAATTATAGCATCCCAGGTATATAGATGATGTTGATAGAGTAAATTATTATAAGGAAATTGTATACACATTATACGATTTCCAATGGATAGGGGGCTCTGCCGGGCTTCTCTCTCTCTCTTTATTTTTGGCCTTTCCCTTCCGGATAATTAGCCAAGCCGGGCTTCTCAAGACCACGGACACGGATTAAAGGAATATATTCTTCGCTTAATCTGCAATTTCGTATTTAGAATCTATCTGTTTCAATCTGTGATTGTTTCAATTACTGATTGATTTTAAATCCGATTTTTTTATAGGGTTATAGCGTTTTTAATGGTTTTAATTTAGAAAAAGCTAATATCCTAGGATATTATTTAAATATTAAAGTAACAGTAACGGCATCCATAAGATATTAGATATAACAGGAATGTGGATTTATGATGTCACAAACACGTTATTTTCGGGATGTCATTGTGTGATGTTATTAGGGGCGGACTTAGGACATCCCCACCATGCTACATTCTTGTTAAATGAGACTACAATCTTAACATCACATGTCACATATTAACGTGGCTTTCACGTGAATGTCATGTTATTTTGCTACCTGGGATATTAAATCCGTAAAAACTAATAAAACAGAAAAATATTTTAATATTATAGTCAAGAGCAGTGAGTACAAAACATACCCACTTGGGCCCCACTGTAGTAGTTAATGTGCAAAGTTATTTTTATTTTGACGAGATGACATTTGACACAAAAAGTTTCGTGCAATGTTGCCAAATCGTACATTGACATATGTCAAAATTCTTAATTAAAATAATTAATTAAAGTATGTTCCGGGATGTAAAAAGGGCTGACATTTTGGCTAAGTATTTATTTTTCATGTATCTGTAAGCATGTAAAGGCTTATCGTTGCAGGTGATTTAACCCAAAATGCGATACCCTTCTTTCTCAAACGCAACTGGCTCCACAGAAAAAAAGTTTGTTTGTAATGGGTTAATTAAATTGGAAATATAGAAAACTTGTTTTTTTTTTCAGATTTTTCCAGAAGGGGCACCGTGAGTGCCGCAACGTGGAGGTGGCCGAGGCTTGAGGCCCGGTATGCCTGCCATTCGGCTTTTCGGCAGGAAATGGCTAGCTGCTTCGGATGATCTCGTTATCCCGGGACTTTTTGAAATATCTGTTAGAATATTATGGTAAGTTTGGACTTTTCCTTTTTGTTGAATTGTTTTTTTATGTTTGGGATTTAAAAGACATTTTTTAGCGACGAATATTTTCAAGTTTTTAAACAATTTTCTAAAATTTCAGTACGAAATTAAAAAAAAAAATATATTCATAGTTTTTAAAACCGTACTCCGTCTGGTTAAAATTGATATTCGACCATTGAGGTAGAGAGGGGAGAGCGCCATTCGACCAGGCTGCGCGTGGACAAACTGTGCCGACAAGTGAGCTTTGTTTTGCAAATTTGAGTTTGCGCAGTTACTTCGACTTTGATTTTTAAACTAACTAATTTAGTTCACATTTTCAAAGAATTAGAGTGGGGGAAACAGGAATTCTGTCTGACCGAGTGGCTATCTTTGTGTATTTTGAAGTGCGGAAGACCGTTAGAACAGAATTTTAGAGAGAGATGGATAGATGCGCGAATCAAAATCGGCACAAGAAATTTAAACGGCTCTGGAACTCCCCACTCTACCTCAGTGTATTCGACAGATATTTGACAGCAGACAGATGATGTTCTCCGATCTTTGTTCTGTGTGGGTGTTCTGTGGTTCTGTGACTCAACAATTGAGTTAGATCTGTGTTTTGTTACTCAACAATTGGATCTCAACTGAATTTATTGCTATCGAAGAAAGGTTTTAGAATGTTTTGAGGTTATGTTATTCACAGCATGATGTCAGTTTTGCGATACATTGAATGTGTGACGTAGCACAAGAAAATATTTTAAAAAGTTTTTTAATATCTAACGAAAAATATTAAACGCTAAAAAATGTCTAAAACGCCCAGACACGTAAAAAAAGCAATAAATTTTTTTCGATTTTTTTACTAACGTAAGACTTTCCCTGGAGAAAATAAAATTTCTTTTACATTTTTTTTAATTTTGATTTTTTTATTTTTTTTTACGGTTTTGATTTTAATTAACCTAGGTCTAGAAGGGAAAGTATTATTTTATTGACAGCAGTTTTTTTTATTGCAGGCTAGTCCTTATAGTCTGCGTCTACCTAAAATACTACATATACACGTGGGAATGTTCAAAAGGTGGCGACTACGTGAGGGCCTACATCATAGGCATGATGGCCCTCCTCTCCGTAGTGATCATGGTCCTCGCGGCATTGGTTAACCGAAGCGCAAAAGGATCCATTACCGACGTGGAGGCCAGAAAAGCCGTACCTCCCATCCTCCTCGTCAAATTATTCTTAATCATCCCTGAGACTGTTTTAAATGTTTTTGGCACCATGTGGGCCTTTTGTAGTGACCTGGTGGTTTGTCCCTACGAGGGGCATTTTTCTAGAACTGTGATCGAAGGTAATTATCATAAAATTACAGTTTGACAGGTCTAAAAAACTTGTTTTCGCTTGCATGAAACTCGAACCAATTAAATAACGTGAAGCGTACGCACGATGTCATCTCCAGTATTTTATTGGTTGTAATTAGGCACATTTTAGAAAACAAGTTTTTCTAGACTTGCGAGAGTGTAGTACATAGTCATTATCAGGGTATCCCTTAGGAATTTATGGACCAACGTTAGATGTTCTACATGTTAACAATTTTTAACATTAAGGCCCGGTTGTACAAACCTGGTTTAACTTTGAGCATAGTTCCTTTACCCCCGGACAACATTCATAAAATCATGAGAGCATCATGTTATGATTTTCACGTTTTGTACTCATACGAACATCATGATGAGCACATCTCATGATTTTGTGATCATGTTGTGAGTTTGTTATGAGGTGTATACATTTAACGTTAAATCATTAAATGATGCCATAATGATTTCCACGTGAAATAGCAAATGTTGCCCGGGACTCGATTGAGAACGATTGCCGAATACTACAGGCTCCTGTATTGTTTCAATTTCAGTGCACTTGACAGCGTTATGCGATAGGTGGCGCCACATGTTATTTTCTACCACTAACTAAACTTTTTAAACGAATAAAGGAATACTAGTATTAAAATGCAGCTGTCTTTATAAAGATATACTACTGGTAATAACTAGTTATTAACTTACTGGTCAGCTAATTCGATACACATTATCGGATTGGTATGGTCGTATATATTTGGAGGCTTTAGTCTAGAGGAATTAGTGCCCCCAGTCACCTTGGAGAACATTCCCACTGGAAAGTTCCCAGTGGGAAAATCCCGGTGTCCTCAACACAGAACACCCAAGATGTTGAAAATGGATTTATGTGGGGGTGTATGTCTAGGGGGTGTTGATTTTTTCGTTATTTTTTTTGGTATCTCTTCGCGTTTTCAAGATATGAGCAAAAAGGTGTGTTTCTTTTTTTTTAATTTTAAATTTCGCGGTCAATTTAAATTTCGCGGTTAATTTAAAATTTGCGCATGCGCATTACGTAGACCGCTGCTAGATCTTCATGACATGATCTCGTAATGACTTTACAATGAGGAGTCATCTGTATGCGTTCATGAACTCAGAAAATCATTACATGATGTCATAATGACTTACACGTGAAATAGCAAATGTTGTCCGGGCCATTGAAACAAATGACAGTTGAGCTAGGTTCAAATTTGAGCGAGGTTTGTACAACCGGGCCTAAAAGACTATTATTATATTATTCACAGCACCAGCGCTAGAATAATATACGGTAGTTCCGAATTTTCAAAAAAAAAATCAAAAATCGTCCCAGACAAAAAAAATTTGGATATAAATTTGTTCTAAAAATGCAATATACTATTTACTATGAATAATATATAATGGAATGCTTAGAATTACATATCTTCACGGCTTGTTTTTTATTAAAGCTATACTTTCTTTATAAATTGTTAAGCCGATTTACTTGGCATAGGTCTTTGTGCCCACTCCAAGCTACATTTATAGCAATAAGCTTATTTTTAAAACACTTTTGTTAAAAATGGATAATAGTTATTTTTGGTACCATTATTTTCATAGAAAACGCTCACATCACAGAACCCTGAGGTACCTCAACATTTTAAATTTTTAGTTGTGGTATATGTACTTTACTAAGATTGACACTGACATTTTCCGTAATAATTAAGTAAGTTTAAAGTACAGTCTATATTATATAGTGCAAGTCCTATAACTGTCTTTAAGCATATATGCTTATAAGCAAAAAGGTTAACAAATTTTATTATAAATGATATTTATACAGTATGTCTCCAGATAGAGTTACAAAGAGGAATTTATTTTTTATTTTTGATTTGATCTCAAAAAAAGTCACTCTTTATAACTTGCCCTGCTTGATTTTAAACTCACAAAACACTAAGCGCTTTTTGTACAACTCTTATGGTTCATGGGATAATGTTTTTTTCTTCAAAATAGTGTCTTCAAAAATATAAAGAAAAAAAAAAACATCATCAAAAGTGACTTATTTTAAGATATCAAAAATAAAAAAATCTTCTTTGTAATTCTAACCGTTGGTTTGTGTAATTTGGTGTAATTTTTGCGTGCCAAGCCTCAATGATGGCCTGTCGTAATTCTTCAGCATTATGACCCAGGAAAGTTAGTTTCTTCCCTCGCTCTGACTCCGGTATGGAAAGGGTTTTCCCGCAGATAATTCATTAATTGCATATCTTCTTCTGCACTACTCATTCTACTTCGAACAGAACCCCGCTTTCTGCTAATCTGTCCAGTTTCCTCAAGTTTTTTCTTTGCTCGCATTATAGTGCTGTTTGCAACATTTAATTCAGTGGCTATTTCACGTACACTTATCCCGTCATTTATTCTTGCTGTTATAATACATTTTTGATAATTTGTAAGCTGCGGCATAACTAATGTGAATTATTTTGACAAGTAATGTCATAATAATATTTGACAAATAAATGTCAAAGAGACCTTGATAAAGTTCAATATAATCTGTAACATTTTTAGGTGTAAGCGTTTATTATGAAAACGATGGTACTAGTGGGTAAAGTAAGATATTGCCCTCTCGAAAATTAACCTGCTTGGCTGACGCCTCGCAGGTTAATTTTCTCATGGGCAATATCGGTTTACCCATGAGTGCCATACAAGGTTTTATCCAATAAATAGCTTAGGAATTCATATTTTTATTAAAAATTTTAATGACATTTACAAGAAAATAATTTGACAAGTGACAGTTGAGTGGGTAAAATAAATAATTATCCACTCAATAAAGTAAAAGCCACGCGGGGGTTATTATTGAGTTTATCTATTTAAAATAAAGCTGGTAATTGTCTTATCATCTGTATGTATTGGATAAAATATTTTTTTTTCTAAATTTCTTAGTGCACGTCATGACGTTAAAACTTTTAAAAATTAGATTCACATAATTGTTTTTTTTTAGCTTTGGTAGTATTTAATTGGGCACTTTTTGGCCTAGCAATATTTGGATTAGCATTAGTTTTTGACCCGCTGGGGTCGAGGAGATACCACGACGTACAAGAAACTCCCAGTGCAGGCGAGTCACTTCGCCATAGGAAAGTTACTAGCATATGGAAGAGAAGGTTTAGATGGGCATTCTGCTGGGTAAATATATTATTCTTATTAAAACATATTTATATTTGAGTTATCTCGTTCTTATTTTTATTAAATTTGCGGTTCTTGGGTGTTGGAAACGTATAAAAAAACACAATATGGTTTGCCGACTAGTTTCGTTTATTGTATATAAACTTTCTCAAGGCTGTAAAACAAAACAAAAAATGTTTTAGGTACAAAACATAACTTTTCTATGTAATTTCTGGGGACCGCAAAATAAATAAAACATCTTTATTTGACCCAATTAATTAATTAATATGAACCATGACGTTGGATAAATATGATTATTAAAAAATCGCAAAACGTAGGGTAATGCTTTTATTTAATGGTGTAAGCGGCATTTCTTTACTCCTTTTATATTATATTAAAGTACTAGTTTTATAACACCCTATTTTAGCGCACAAGTTAAAGTATTAGTACGCTAAAAACGTGCTATGAAACGAGTGCTTTATATAATTTTTTCTATTTTGCTCTAAAATTAAAAAAAAAAACATTTAAATTGATGATCGATTTAGGGATTTTTGTTTTGGGTTGGCATCACAATTTTCGCAATGTTTGAAATTCATAGAACAAACGATATTTTGATCTTTTATAGTCGGCTCTTCTCTTTTTCACTGCAAGTAACCAAGTCACAGTTTTAACACGGTAAAAATTAGCTTAAAACACTATTTCGTAGAAAACTAAACTTAAAAGCGGTGTTGACATTTGCACGGAAAACGCCAAGTGATATTCTTTTGTCCTGTCTTGCCAACCCAAAATAAACAAAAGTACTAACCTCTTATAGGCCTATAAGAACACGCAAAATGCGTGTGATTATGAGCTTATAAGAGTCACAAAATAGAAAAAAATATTATTAATATCTGGGTTTCTTCACAAGGGTCCAGTTTAGAGCCCTTGTTCTTCCTAATATTTATTAATGATCTGTCTTTTTCATTGATCCTGACAAAATTATAACTACAGTATTATTAATTTGAGCCATTTCGCCTCAATGATTATTTATATCGATAAAAAATCTAAATCAGAAAATAAAATTAAAATGTTCTTATCAGGCGCACCTATTCCTAGATGTGCTGGTAAAGTATTGCGTTTAAAATAATACTTATCTGCTATATCTTCTTTACCTAAAAAATATTATTAGTCACCCAGGTAGCAAAATAACATGACATTCACGTGAAAGCCACGTTAATATGTGACATGTGATGTTAAGATTGTAGTCTCATTTAACAAGAATGTAGCATGGTGGGGATGTCCTAAGTCCGCCCCTAATAACATCACACAATGACATCCCGAAAATAACGTGTTTGTGACATCATAAATCCACATTCCTGCTATATCTAATATCTTATGGATGCCGTTACTGTTACTTTAATATTTAAATAATATCCTAGGATATTAGCTCTTTCTAAATTAAAACCATTAAAAACGCTATAACCCTATAAAAAAATCGGATTTAAAATCAATCAGTAATTGAAACAATCACAGATTGAAACAGATAGATTCTAAATACGAATTTGCAGATTAAGCGGAGAATATATTCCTTTAATCCGTGTCCGTGGTCTTGAGAAGCCCGGCTTGGCTAATTATCCGGAAGGGAAAGGCCAAAAATAAAGAGAGAGAGAAGCCCGGCAGAGCCCCCTATCCATTGGAAATCGTATAATGTGTATACAATTTCCTTATAATAATTTACTCTATCAACATCATCTTATATCGATTTTTTTGCTTCGAACGTCGGTGAGAAGCAAAATAACATGACATTCACGTGAAAGCCACGTTAATATGTGACATGCGATATATTCACAGCGTTGTTAATTATTTGTTATTAAATAACATGTTTGTCACGTCACACGTGTTACGTTGCAAATGTGATGTTAAATAGATGTTATTTTTCAATATTATGTGATGTTATGATTTAGTTTAAAAATACACCCTAAAGTGATGTTAATTTCTTGTAACATAACATCCCTTGCTACCTGGGCAATACCTTACCAAAGTTTAAAAATTTTGCCTAAATAAAGAATTTTTAATAAAATTCTTAAAAATTAAATATTTTTAAACTTTGGTAAGGTATTGACTAATAATATTTTTTAGGTAAAGAAGATATAGCAGATAAGTATTATTTTAAACGCAATACCTTACCAGCGCATCTAGAAATAGGTGCGCCTGATAAGAACATTTTAATTTTATTTTCTGTTTTAGATTTTTTATCGATATAAATAAGCATTGAGGCGAAATGGCTCAAATTAATAATACTGTAAATATAATATATTTGAGGCGTATATATTATATACGCCTCAAATTAATTATAGGTCTATTTAAAATTATAACTATATATAAGAGCGGAAAAAAAACATAACTTACTTACATAATAATATATTCTACATTATATTATAATTTATAGGTAAATAGTACAATAGACCATCATTTGGCGTATCTATTATTATAGGATGTGAATTGACGTCAGAGGGCACAGGTGAAATATGTTATGAACAAAAAATTATAAAGTTATGTCTATTCAACTGTTTAATATTATATTTTATTTTATTATTATTATTTTTTGCTTCTGACAGTTACATTACATTTGGACTTTTTGGACTTTAATTGACTTTGGGACCAATTTATAGGCCTTCGCCAAATTTCAATTATTAATTAACTGAAAAAGGCAAATCGGCGCCGGTGAGAATCGAACTTGGGTAGTAAACTCGTCAAGTACGACGCGGTAGTCCACTACACCAATCCTCCCAAATTTATTATATTTTCTTCTAGAATACAATTTTAATTGTTTCTTAAAAGTTACACTGGTCATCACTAATTTTGTTGTAAATCGATCTTAAACTAAATTTATGGAGGATCCTTAACAAATGCACCTTTTAAATTTTTTAATCGTAGATTTGAAGAAGAAACTAAAAAAAATCAATTACACCGTCTTGACGTCTCGAAAAAAATATAATTCAGTCCGACAGACGCACAGACAAAAACATGGGCGGATTTAGGGGGGGAGGGGGGCGTGGGGGACATGGCCCCCAGCGAGATATATTAGCATAGAAATACCTTCAAAATTATATTTTTGGCGAAAGCGCAGCAATTTTTTCCCTTATGGATGCCCCCCCCCTTAAAGTGAAATAAATCCGCATAGAAATACCTTCAAAATTATATTTTTGGCGAAAGCGCAGCAATTTTTTTCCTTATGGATGCCCCCCCCCTTAAAGTGAAATAAATCCGCCCCTGGACAAAAAGAAATGTTTTCATCACAAAGTAAAGAAGTACTTATTTATATTTATATTTATATTTTTATAATCCCAAAATATAATTTTTTTGTATTTTGGGATTATTTATGGTACAAGGACCAAAAATGCTGTTTTTAGGGTGAGAGAGGAGAGCGAGGTTGGCAACCGTAATCGCCTTAAAAATAATTTTCCTCCGTGTATCATACACTATTACTTTCCTCAAGGAAAGTCTTGCGTTAGTAAAAAAAATTCGAAAATTTTTCATTGCCTTTTTTTTACGTTTCTGAACGTTTTATATCCAAAAAGTACGATTTCCGTCAAAAAAGAATTTCTGTCTGTCGGTCGGTCTGTCTGTGTGTCCGGGAAATTTGTGACCACGACAACTCAAGAACCCTTCGGGCTAAATACTTTAAATTTGGACCACAGGTTTATTATCCAAAGTTCTAGGCTGGGATTGTTTTTCGTAAAAATCGGATTTGCGTAAGGGTTTGGTAATAATAATAAGGGTTAAAAATAATCTTTTTTTAAAACATTTTTTTTTTCATTTTATTTTTCGTTTTAGGAAAAAAGAAACTTTTTTTGAAAAAAAAAATTTTTTTGAAAAAATTTTTAATATTTTTTTGTTTTTGATTTAAATAAACCTAGGCCTATAGGGGAAAATATTATTTTGTTGGCAGCATTTTTTTTTATTCAATTGTAATTACTTAATAAATATATTTGTATTTTTGACAAAAATTTTGACCTTTGAGTTTAAATGACAATTTTACTTTTTTCAATAGAACGAAAAATCAAAGTTTTCATTATAAGCAGTAGTCGGCGTAAACTCAGTTATGACTCATCAACGTTGAAAATAAATACAGAAACATAGGCTTACGGAATAATTTTGCCGAATTATGAGGGAAATTTTTATAAAAGCCACTAAATCAAAACATTTGACGACTAATTTGTTACACACAACAATATTGACTATACATATTAACTATACATTCGATTTTTATCTTTTAAGAATACGAACGTTTTTAATTTTTATTTATCGATAACTTTTTTTCCCACCTTACTCGTTCAAATGGAATCATTAAAAAAATCAAGATAAACAGAAATGAAAATGTAAATACTTAAAACCTCGCGTCAACGCTAGAGTCGACGCGGCACCTATGCGAGTACTGGAAATTCGCCGAGTACTGATTATGAGAGAGCGGATTTATTGATTATACAAAAAGTGGCGTTTTTAGATACTGGTATATTGTTTTACTAAGAGGAAAAGTGAAGCTTTTTTTTACTAGTCTGTAGAATTTACGGACGACGCGAAGCGGAGTCCGGAAACTACACACGAGTAAAAAAAAGCACTTTTCCTCTGAGTGAAACATACTATTTTTTTTTCAAGCATCCTATATATATATTTAAATATTAATTTTTGAATTTAATTTATTCAGTAATAAAGTATGTTTTTTTATTAAAATAGGCCAATAAAACCCTTTCGAAATAAACTTAAACCTTCCTTAGCTCATTTTAAATTTTTTTCGTAGGCTAAATCGTACACTTTTCGCGATTTCGATGGTAACTTGTCTAATGTAGCATTTGCAATGTCGGAGAGATTTGTAGGTGTATAAACCATATATTCTTCTTCAATCATTTTTAATCAATTTCACACAAGGTTTTTGCGCAGAATCTCGAGTCAACCACCTGTTCATATAATAAACAAACAAGTTTGAAGTATGGCTGTCATCAAAAAAGTCAAAGAGTGCTGCCGCCAGTGGTGGTTTTGCTAACTAACTTTTTTTATGGCGTACAGCAATGAACTCAGTTTTTTTAGTGTTAAAAAATAGATCACTTCTAACTAGTGCTGTTCAGTTATAAAATATGAAAATTTTAGTAAGCTTGAAGAAAAAAAGGATTTTTCTGTCTATTTCAGTAAAGGTGCAACCCGTAACAATGTTTTTTTTGTAGAGCAGTGTAATAATTAATAAATTATTTTAATTACTTTTTCATAATGTATTAAAACTTGTATAAATACAAGGTAAATAAATACATTGTAGGTAAATATCTTTTTTTCCATGTAACTTTTTAACTCAATGCCATGTATGGCTTATAAGTCTTTTTTCATAATGTTAATTGCTATATTTAAATATATACAGAGTGATTCACCTAAGAAAAATCTCAACTTTCAGGGGGTATTATTAAATATTTAAATATAATTTATATCACTCCATAAAAATTTAACAAGCTACAAGTCTGCAAAAAAAGTTTTCTACTAGCTTTGGTTGTTGAGATATGGGTACTTCCATAAAGTGTGTCACGCTTTTTTACATTTTTGACGCTCCTTCTCCTCGTCACAATGTCTCATGCCGGCACTGAACCCCCGAGGATAATTTTAATAAAAACGTGACATCGGATGAACAGACGAACGGAGAGATGGACTTTTTAAAAGTTACCTATTTCATCCAGTCGTCTGGTCAATAAAACCGGCTTTACCTGAGAATAATTCAGGGAGTTTTGTTTTGGGTTTATTGGCTAGGGTTTAGGGCAGCAAATAAAAAACCCAATTTTGTGACCTTGAACTCGATTTTGAACTGTCATTTTTTTGACGTATTTTTCACAAAAAAACTAATTTTCAAAATATCTCAATATCAAGATGGCGCATCCTAGGACAAAAAACGTTCTATATAAAAATAAAGAAGACCAAGTTTCCAATATTTCTTGTCGTATGTATTTTTTTGTACGACATATACCTAATTCACGGCACCGCCTTAAACGTTACACTATAGGTTTTTAGCGTTTCATTTTCTTTTTTCGAAAAACCAAATTTTTTCTTTATAAGTCGATAGAGATGCTCTACATCGCAGGAGATACCGGCAACCGGGAAATGGCAACCCAGAAGCTATGCTCTCCAATGCAAATCTAGTAAACAGCCTAGTAAGCCTGATAAAGGAAACGAAGCTGTTTGACTAGCAAGAGACCCAAGAACAACACAATAGGCCTGCAGGTGGCCGCATTGTTTGAGGTACGAATCCTCATCTTGTTTCTCTTCATAAATCAATCAATAAATTAATGCCTCTTAGAACATTTTGAGTGATATTTAAGGGCAGTGATTTGTCTCAGATGAATCACCCTGTATATAAATATATTTATTAACAGGTATTTAAAAAAATTACCTACGTGGGTACTAACAAGGGGTCACTTGTTTTTGGAATACTCATTATGCAGAATATTAAATACTTAAAATAAAATATAATTTTTATTTTTTATTTTTTAACTTGTTAAAAGGTTTTAAGACATATACAGGGTGTCTCAACGAATCCGACTCGGTCGATATATAGTAAAGTATCCACTTTAGAGAAAAACTTTGAGGGGAAAAGTTTTATGGTTTTAAAAAAGACACATTCTAAAAATATTTTGAAATATACAGGATGGTCCTCCTAGGGTGGGTAACATCTGACTTAATTTTTTTGAAGAGAATGGTATATTTTTTATTATGTAATCTTACTGGTCATAAAAATACCTTTATTTTAATATTGCATTATATGGGTCTATTGTTTATAGTTTTTGAGATATAACTTTTTTTTGAGAAAAAATGTATTTTTAGTAATGAGATAAAACCTGCTTCAATTTCTTTACTTTTTGTCAAAAATTAATAACATTTTGCAAGCTTATCTTAAAAGGGTGTATCTAATTACTTTATGTACAAAAAATAAAACGTTTAATACAGGGCGTTCAAAATTAATATTCAAACTTTTGGATTTTCAAACATATAAAACTCAATTTTTTTAAATGGAATGCTATATTTTTTATTCGCTCATTAAATTTGGAATAAAATTCTACGTTTAATAATATAACATCCCATTAAAAAAAATGATGTTACCCATCCTAGGAGGACCATCCTGTATATTTCAAAATATTTTTAGAATGTGCCTTTATTAAAACCATACAACTTTACCCTTTAAAGTTTTCTTCTAAAGTGGATACTTTACTATATATCGACAGAGTCGGCTTCGTTGAGACACCCTGTATGCCTACCTGTAGGTATATGTATACAAGGAGAATACAAGTATTAACCATTATCTTGTCAAAAAATAAAAATATATAAACAAAAAAATATCAAAATGCGTCACGTCTGCTTCGATAAAGTTTCATTTTTAATATAAGGTCAACCACCCGAAGAAGTCCACCCTTGGGTTTTTACGGATAATGATTCAGGGACACCTTCTGATAATTTTAATATTAATAAATATACACGTATGTGGGCAATTATAAATAAATCAATTTTCATTCTTAACAAGAATGAAGAATTTCTTGTTTATAAAAAAACTTTTCCCTAGAGACCCCCGATATTCCGGCAGATCTGTCACCACAGAACTATCACAATATCAAGGGTATCTACTGGGGTGGTTCAAAACAAAAAAATTTCTTGCCGCCCCCGCAATAAAAAGCTCATGTTAATGAGTAAATATCCCACAAAAAAAATAAAAAATATTGGAGTATATTTTTTAAGACTACTACCCAGAAAATCCCCAGATACCCAGCTTTTAAGACAAATTTTCGAAGAGCAAATAATTTCGCGAAATTCAGATTTTTATTTTCCTTCACGATCGCCCGATTTAAGCGCACCGGACTTTTTTCTTTACCTGAAAGATCAGGTGTACATCAACAAGCCCAGGACTATTCGACAGCTTAAGCCAGACATGTTAGGAGCCGTCATGAAAAATGTCGTGAAAAGGGCCCGTGCTTACAAACGGGAAAATGGGCGTCGTTTAAAAGACATGATTTTTCATACATAGTTCAAAAAAAAATCCATTTCGATACCCCCAAGCAACAAAGCCGTAACTCATATATTGCCATTTTTCATGACAGCTAAATTTCTAAAATATTTTTTTTTTCTTATTTAAGGGTGGGGAAATGATTGAAGTGGAAAAGGAAGCCATGTGATACATCATTTGAAAGCTTATAACATTTTCTATTTATCTATATAAGTATTTATTGTTTATTTATTGTTTGTTTCTGATAATATTCAAGTTTAGAATTTGTTACTTTAGTGTTTTTAGGTAAACTTTTGGTTAAAATGGCCTGTGGAGAAATCTGAGTAGTACCACCATGTGTGTCTTATTTCAAGGCGTTTACCTATGAGTATAACTCAAAATAGGTCTAACTTGAGTTACATCCTTGTTGCATGGGAGTGTCGATTTCTTGTACTCTATATTATAAAGAAAAAAACGAAATAAATAAAAAAATTCATTTTCTTTACTCTATATTGTAAAAGAAATGGAATAAATAAAAAAAAAATGACAAACATTCAATTTTTAAATAAAAAAGTGACTTATGGGCTACCCTGTAGCAACATGAAGCTGAAGTTTGCAACGTTTTTTTGCATCGTAAATTCAAATAGTATATTAAAGCACTTATTCCATAATACGTTTTTAGCGCACTAGTACTTTAGAAAACTCGCCGCAAGCGGCTTGTGTTTTTATAGGCCCATAGAAGTGTGTACTTTTTTTCTTTTGGGTTGGCAACAGACAAATCGCTTGACGTTTTCCATGCAAATGTAGACGTTTCTTTAAAGCTTAAGTTTCTAAAAAATGTTGTGTTTAGGTTATTTTTTACCGTGTTAAAACTGTGGCTTGGTTACTTGCAGTGAAAAAGAGATTACTATAAAATATATCAGAATATGATTTGTCCTTAGAATTTTAAACATGGTGTAAACAATAATGCCAACCCAAAACAAAAATCCCTAAATCATTCATCAATTTAAATCTAAGTTTTTTTTTCAATTTTAGAGCAAAATAGAAAAAATTGTACTCGTTTCATAACACCTTTTTAGCGAAGTAGTACTGAAGTCCAAACTTGTACTGGTGTGCTAAAAACGTATGTTATGAAACTAGTACTTTAATATAGGGGAAACTGTTGTACCTTGGACCTATTTGTACCTAGAACCTACACTTAAATTTCAAATTTCCTGGTATAATTTCTCCAAATCGACAGTGGTAGTTTATTACTCATCCGATACATGTTTATTTTCAGTTTATCCGAAAACATTGTCGGCAAGCGTGTGTGTGTTATTCCTCTAACTAATATTTTACATTGAAAAGTAAGTATTTTGTCTGCGACTTTTTTGATGGTAGTTGCCTTTACATTCTTTATATCCAGTATATTTATTTTTTTGTTGAAATACATGTTATTGAAGTATAAAATTTATTTGCTATGGAAAGTTTAACTCTAACCTAAAAAAATATACGGATTGTTTTTGGTATCGCTACCTATAGTTGTACCTTGGACCTAATGTGTAAAATGTACCTTGAACGGGTCTGACGTATAACACGTTGTACTTTCGGCAGGTTCGATCGATACTACGTGGCATCTTTAGACAACTAAAAAAATATTTTAGTTGGTACAACGAGGTACAACTAAATTATTTTTTTTAGTTGTCTAAAGATGCCACTGAGTAAGCATGGTGAAAAGAGGGCTCCCCCTGACAAAGAAACTAAGAAGCGCAGTAGAGCTAATGTTAAATAATCAAGTTGTACATATATTTTAACTAAAATATGTTTGCCCGAGGTATAACCCCTGCGGGTCCTAGGTACAAAGCCCCTGTTGTACCTCGACCCTAAATACAATTTTTTTTTTCAAGTGTGTTAAAAAATATAAAAAAGTAATTTAGGAAAATTTAAAAATATAACTATCAAGAATAAAACATGGGAAAAAATAATAGGCTATATTTTAAAACGTTTGTTCTATTTGCCTATTTTTTGCATCGAAAAATGTAAAAATAGGGTCTAGGTACAACAGGTTCCCCTACTATTATATTTTTTATCGAATTTTTATTTTCAATACCTACTTCTATTATTTTTTTTGTAAAAAAACTAGGGAATTTTTTTGTTTTGTCAGCAGCAGTTTTTTTTTGTAATATTTATTAACTAAAGAAATTAAATTAAAAAAGAGTTGTTATAGAGTATGAAGATGCTATAAAGTAGAAATGTTATGTTATTGTTCTATAATATTCGGGCATATTGGACAATAGTTATTTATGGTACTAGTGGGTAAAGTAAGATATTGCCCATGAGAAAATTAACCTGCAAGGCGTCAGTCAAGCAGGTTAATTTTCGAGAGGGCAATATCGGTTTACCCATGAGTGCCATACAAGGTTTTATCCAATAAATAGCTTAGGAATTCATATTTTTATTAAAAATTTTAATGACATTTACAAGAAAATAATTTGACAAGTGACAGTTGAGTGGGTAAAATAAATAACTATCCACTCAATAGAGTAAAAGCCACGCGGGGGTTATTATTGAGTTTATCTATTTAAAATAAAGCTGGTAATTCAGGCCTATTCACATGTACCATTGAAATCTATTCAATATTGACAAAAATTACAATCCCATGCAGTTTTAATACATGACCTTGCAATTTTCGTCAATATTGCCACAAATCTCAATATCAATGGTACGTGTGAATAGGCCTGATTGTCTTATTATCTGTATGTATTGGATAAAATAAATTTCTTTTCGATAATACATTCTTTTATTTTAAGGTGCGTTCAGACGAATATGGCCACGAAGCCTTCCAGCAGGTGGCAGCACTGCTCAGTGCCCTGTTTCGCAGTACCGATCTAGTACCCAGTGATATTTTAGCAGGCTGTGTCCTGCTAAGGGTAAAACAAAAGAGGGAAACTAGGGAAATGCGAAGAATTCAGATGTTATCTGATGATGAACCTAAATATTCGACCGGTAAGTATTTGTTGAAACTTTTAAGTATAACCCAACGATCTTTTTTCTAATTTTTAACCCTCCTGTCATCTGTAAAAAATTTTTAATATTTTTTCGAACGACCTAGTGTACACGAAATAAAGAAAAATGCATGTTCACTATATATCCTCGTTAGGATATATTTCTATCGCACGAGTACATAGTGCATATTTGAATGAAATGACAACTATGCACACTCATTTATCCAAACGAGTACACATATCTTTCATTTTGACAAAAGTCATTTGACGTTTATAAAATTTTGAAATGTCAAAATTAAACACAGGTAATTCTTTAAAATATACATTTTTAAGGAGTCTAGACTGTAGATCGAACGAAAAATGTTGTTCGCAACTCGTTTGCGACAAGTCCTAAGTGCACTCAAATGATTTTTTGACTTCGCTTCGCGTCGTCCAGAAAACTTCATTCTCGTGCACTAAGAACTTAAGTCGCTTACTCGTTACGAAAACTACTATTTCATATGAAATTATTTATGGCACTTGCAACAACGCAAACTACAGATTTTTCGGATGAAGAGCGTTAGCGAGTCAGGGAATGCACGTCTGAGACCGGAAAAAAAAAATTGACTGCGATAACTCAAGAACGTTTTGAAATAATAGCTTCAAATAAGTAACATAAGGTTGACTATTTTGTGTTTCAAATTTATTGTCAATCAAAACATTATTTTAAAAAATCTAAATATTTTTCAAAAAATGGTAGAATCACAAGGAAAGTCTTTAAAAAGGAAACAGAGCATTATTCTACAATTTTTTTGTTAATATAACACAATTTTCAAAAAAAATTCATAAGAACCCATGTGGCAGCATTTTTTTCGGCAAGTTAAAATAATACTGAATATAGAATTCTTTATGCATATATTATACATCCCTATAGTAAAACTTGTAATTTTTCCTGGCGTGGCGCACATTCGTAATTCTCCAACACGTTCTAAAGAATAAAACAAGACGTCTTATAAGAAGTTGAACTTCTTAATGCAACTTTGTGAGTCCAAACTTCTAGTAGAAGTTTTGTGTTTAGTGTGAATCCAGGCTATTCACTGGACTTACTTTTTTATGAATAAGAAAAAACTTTGTTTTGAGTTTTTTTTTATTTGAAAGATCCATGAATTATTTTTTTTTTGTTATTTTTTTTTTTAGATATTAATCGTGTCTTCTCAGTGGCTCCACGTTGGATGAACCTGGAAAACGCCCGCCATTTTCTTCGACTTTCCATGGCGGCCTATGGTTGGCCGTTCGTCATGTACCGGTACTGCTTTACCGGAATTTTCCGGTTAATGAAGGAGGTCACATGTTGTTCCTGTTTCCGGCCAAAAAGCACGGTTGTCATTGACGATAATTGTTGTTTGTGTCATTTGGCAGGTGTCAAACATATCAGCAAAATTCGGGAGGAGGATATTTTGTTTGCATCTTTTAGAAATCATGTTTTTGAGGTAAGATAATTTTTTACGAATTAGGGAACGTTAAAAAATTACGTAACGCAAATTTTGATCATTTTGGACCCCCACCCCCCCCCCTGTAACGCTATTTTCCTATACCATTAACATGGGCGTAACACTTGAAATGACCCTCACCCCCCCTAGGAGCGTTACGTAATACTTGAACGTTCCGTTATTGAAAAAATAACATTTTCGAAACAATAATTAGGTAAAAAATAAATATTTATAAGCAGGATATTTTGTTTGCTTCTTTTAGAAATCACGTTTAAAACCAAGAAAACAAAAATAGTATATTATTTACCAAGTGAGAGAAGTTTAACATTTTTGACCTGCGTCTAATTGCGGGATGAGCGCGCTAGCGCGAAGCCCGCAAGACGCGGTCTAAAATGTTAAATCTTCACTCAAGTGGAAAATATAGTATTTTTTTCACTACCAGTACAATTAATTAGCTATTTATTTATTTATTTATTTTACTAAAATTTAATAAAAAAGCTTATAAATTTAAAATATGACGCTGGCCGTTCGCGGTCATTAAAAGAACAAATGAATAACTTGACATTTCTGGCAGAAATTTTCTGGTGATCTGCTGAAATTATTAAGTTAGAAAGTGTTTCCGTGTTAAGTGTAATAAAATATATAAAAATGGAAAGTGAAATGCAAAGTGATGATTCTGGTACTCCCCCAGAAATAAGGGGACAGGTGAAAACTGTGAGGGAGAATCTATGGCTTTAAAAATCAATATATAGGTTGTACCTCTAGTAATCTATGATCCTTACAGTAATATATAGGTTGTATAATCTATGGTTGAATATGATGGACCAATGATTTTCACTTTTCGAAGTGTTTTTGTAAAACATGTTTTATAGGTACTAATTTAGTTAATATATTTTTATTTATCATGCAATAAATAAATTTTGTGCCTAAAGACACTTGTAAATAGCAATGTGATTTAATAATTAAGTGAAACGTCAGATGCCAAAACAGCTGAATAAAAACTCATTATTAACCATGGTGCAATTTAATTATTTTTAGAACCTCTGACGTCATAGGTAGAGAAATAATATTTCTACCAATGAAAAGAACAGTAATAAAGTTGTGGTTTCAGGCTGGTGGTGAAAAAAATATATTTTAATTTTTTTAGGAGAATATGCTCCCGCTCATCCGTAACAGATATTTTTTTTCTTTTTTTGTTTTTCGAAAAATTGTAATTATTGTTGTTATTTTTTATTACAGTTACCTTTTTGTGTGATAACGGATCATAAAACGTCCAGCATAGTGATAGCCGTCAGAGGCTCAATCTCCCTGAGAGATATTTTTACTGATTTGACTGCTACGTCGGACAAATTTGAGGCGGAGGGCCTGCCTCCTGACACTATGGCCCACAAAGGCATGACTATTGGTAAGTATTTATTAAAGAAAAAACATCCGTGGAAATTTGACTTTTCCCTAAATTTTATACCGGGTGTCCCAACTCTTTTTACCCAGCGGTTTTCTCGAAAACTAAAAGAGATAATCAAGTTCTGCGAAAACAATCTTAAATTAGACAACTTAAACTATCTTATAGCATATATTTAATACTTTCAGCTCTTAAATGGAAAGGGGGTCGTGTGATACATCATTTTAAAACAAATAAAATTCTCTATTGGACTGTGTATTTTTTAATTTTATTAAACAATTTTTTTTAAGGTTTTGATTCATTAATTTTTGTGCTAAAAAATCCGATTTTTTAAGTTTTTTTTTTGTAAATTTTTATTTATGTCAACTAAAGTTAGTTTAAAAGTATAATTTACGTTCTTTCAAAAAAATTGTTTGATTTTTTTATACCCATTTTCAACCCTATCTTAAACCCAAAAAAAATAAATAGTTAAATGGAGAATTTAATAAGCTTTAAAATTATGAATCACACAACCCACCTTTCCATTTAAAAAATGCCCCCCTATGCCCTCCTTAGGGCTCATTTCCGGACCAATCTTTATAGAAACTTTTTTTTGATATTTTTGGATGTAGAATCACCTCTTAAATTTTGGCATGTCAGTTATTGATCACCCTGTATATTTATTTCTTTTTATAATAGAAACTTAAACGAAAATGAAACAAAACCCTTTAAAAAAATCTTAATAAATATCTTAAAATAATTAGTAAAAAGTACATGAAAAGAAATTATTATAAATTTTGGTACAATGTTCTTTGCAAATATAATTTTTAAATTTTGATTAATTTCAAGGCCCCAAAAAAATTGAAAAAAAAAATACTGGTTATGTTCTACAATAAAGGCAACTTTTGGCACAAAGTGCTAAATGACTGAGAGTTAATACCTTCTAAAAAAAATTTTAATTTCTATCAGTTCAAGATAAAATTCGTTAAAAATACCTTTTAATTATTTTCAGGTGCTAATTATATTGCCAAAACATTAAAAGAAGTAGGGATCCTGGACAAAGCACTACACAAATATCCAGAATACGGCCTTGTTTTGACTGGCCACAGTTTGGGTGCTGGAGTTGCTTGCCTTTTGGCCTTAAAAATAAGGCACAAGTATCCTGATCTCAAGGTTTATGCTTTTGCAACACCCGGTAAGTAATAGGTATTTATGGTAATCCTTATTAATAATTCTGTTTTTCAAGATGGTTAGATTTATAAATCTCGATTATTTAATACTATAGTCCGTTCAATTATGCAAGATAGTAGTTTAAAATTACCGTTACAATATTGGTTAAAAACCCGTATAAGTTCTTTCTTTAGTAAAAAACAATACAAAAATGGTAAAAAATAATAGTTTTATTGACTTCAATACATATTTTATACATAATATTAAAAAAAAAATTACTTAATGCATCTGAGAGGCTTAGTGCGAGTACTAACATCGATTAAAAGGTGCGGGTATTGGAGGGTTAAGGTCCCATTATCCAAAAGTCAGAAGTAAACGAGAAATGTAATTTATTTTAAACGAAAAATGAGATTATCTTTTAATAAAAAAACTGACATCATCAAATGGAGATTAAATTTAAATTTTCCGGAGTTTTCCTTAGTTAGGAAAATTCAATTTCCTCGAGTTCACAAGTATATAATTTTAAAATAATACATCGAACAAAGCTTTGTTCTTTAAGGAGGAATATATTTTAATTATAATTTTAATGAAAAAATCTTGCTATTAAGAACACTTTAATAAATAAAATAAATATATATGAACAGTTCCAACGTTTCGAAGGTAATATGTCCCTTCTTCTTCAGGGTAAAAATTAAAAATAGAAATAAAAAATTATACAAATTTAAAATCTAATTGTCAAAAAACTGATAGATGAAAATTAATTAAAATAGGTAAAGGTGTAAAGGTGTATAGATGTATAAGTGTATAAGTGTTTAGTTAAGATATGTAAATAAGTAAAAAATTAAGATATGTGAATAAGTAAAAAACAAATTGACAAAAAATAAATAAAAAAAATATACAAAATTCATTATTTAATAATATTTAAGTATTATTATTATTTTTTCATTATTTTATATAAAAAAGAACAAGAAATATTATAATTATAATTTTAAAATAATTTAAAACCAACAATTTACACAGCCACACAAAAAAAATCTGATCTGGGGTTCTGACTATGTTTACAATAGGTTTTTGGGGTCGCTGAATCCGAATCCAATGTCTATTTAACCCACCACATCAGGATTTTGCCATAACCTAAAAAAAAAACATAATACAGAAAGCAAAAAGTTAAATTTAAGAATAGTGTTTCAGCTGAGATTATTATTGATGATGGAGTAGCACAGGGGACAGTCATGGGACATGATATTTTTAAAATGTATGTTAATGATTTGCCAAAATGTGTTGCCTCTTGTGAAATTGAAATGTTCGCAGACGATACCATGGTTTATTTGATAGGTAAAGATATTAATGAAATGATCACAATAATAAATAGAGACTTAAATAATATTTTTAATTGGCTATGTGCTAATAAATTATGTATAAATGTAAATAAATCAAAATATATAGTTATAGGTAATGCAGGTGCAATAAATAATAATATTACAATTAATAATATAAATTTGTAAAAAGTGGAGGAAATTAAATATTTGGGCGTAATAATAGATTCTAAATTAAATTTTATAAAACATGCAAATTATATATTAAATAAAATGTCGAGAAAAATGTTTTTTCTGGGTAGAATAGGAAAATCTTTAAGTTTTTATACTAAGCTCTTATTTATTTCTTTTTTTTTACTTATTTTGTTACTATTATTTAACTTGATTGTTAATTAATTTTTTTTTTAATTAATATATATATTTCTATTAATTTTATTGTAAAATAAATCTTTTACAGCTCTTACTTTATAAGTCAATTATTGCCCCACATGTAGAATATTGTTCAACTATACTTTTTTTACTAAATAAAGATCAAATATATAAATTTCAAATTGTCCAAAACAAGTGTATGAGAATTATACTTAAATGTAGTAGGTATACACCTATTAGTATTATGCTAGAAACGTTAAATATGATGAATATTAAACAAAGAATATTATTTAAAACTTTAACATATATTTTCTTAATGAAATTTAAATTACTGCCCGAATATTTATCAAGTCAATTAAAGTATGTTCATGAGGTTCACGAATATGCTACCAGAAATAATTTAGATTTTCTCATTGAACCAGTTAAGCAAAAGAAAACGGAAAAATCAATATTTTTTAAAGGCTTGCAAACTTTTAACCAGTTACCTACTAGTATTAAAAATTGTGATAATCTTAACAGTATTTAAAGTTTAGTGTATCAATATGTTAAAACTCATTTTTAATAGTTTTTGATGGTATTTGTATTTGTAAAAACATTTAGAAACTTTAATATATAAATATTGTAGTGTATAGCCAGCTGTGCTAAATAAACGGTTATTATTATTATTATTATTATTATACCGGCACACAAAAAAAAATAATCTCGAGTGCGGCAGATCAGACTAGTCAGTTTTTACGTATTTTGGGTCGCTGAATCTGAATCCGAGGTCATAATTTAAAAGTTAGCGTTCAAAATGGCGGATCCAATATGGCGGATTAGATTTTTTAAAGTTGCTCAGATTTGCTTGAAACTTGGTACTCGGGGGTTTTTGGAGACGCTGATTACGAATCTGGTGACCCCAAGAACATATTGTAAACATGGCTAGAACCCCAAATTAGATTTTATTTGTGTGTCTGTGTTAGTTTTTTGAATGGATTTATTCTTTGTTTGAAAAGTGTATACGGAAAAAACTTTTTTCCGTATAATAAAATTAATTTAATAAAAAAAATTAAAAAAAAAATATTTTTAGAAAAAAATTGAATTTGTGAATAAAAGCCTTTAAAACTATAGTTTTTCTACGACTGCTTTAGAATGTAAGCAAATACACACACTTTTCAAACAAAGAATAAATCCCTTCTAGCTCTAGATACGGTATGAATATTCCGTTTCAAGTGTTAGAATGAGCACATGTAGTGGCATCTTTTGTTTATAAAAGTAAAGGAAACTGTAGCAAAATTAGCAAAAATAGATATATATTTTACAAAGAAATATTGAATAAATTAATGCAATTTAAAGTTTCGCGTTAAAATTACATAAAGTTTATTAGTTTTTCTTAATATTTGACCAATTTCTTATCAATTTAGTTCAAAAAGTTTAAACTGCCCCATCTATTGTTAAATATTTAAACCTGATATCTGTCACAACAATCTGACATAACCTTCAATTTTTGCATTATAATTTGTAAATATGTGCTAAAATTAAATAAAAATATTTTTTAAGTACTGATTTGATAAAATTATTAAATAACATTAACTGCTTTATTTAAAAATATGTGTTTTGTTGCATTTACAATGTCGAGTCACAAATAACATTGTTTTTAACCTTGTCCGCAGTTTAAAGCCATACTGTGTTTCATAATTGCAGTCGAAGAAAAAGTATAGTCTACAACACGTATGGAATAGTCATTCCGCGCTCGCGGGACCGTCATACTTGCCTGCCGGCTCGTATGACAAACTTTCCGCTCGCGCGGAATATTGTCTATTCCATACTAGTTATAGAATATACTATTCTGTAGATAGATTTTTTTACGGAAAAATAATATGAAATTCGTAGTTTTTTCATTCATTTAGATATGGAAAAAAACAAAATAAATATGTATAATTTAAATTCGTTTTTTTATCGACAATATGCATGGTTATATTGAAAACGTATTTTTTAAATTAGTTTATGATACTTTATTATCCGTATCTAATTTTTATTATGAAACGACACGCAAAAGTAAAACGCGTGGTTTTAATACCAATTAGTAGTAGCCTACACGGCGAAAACTGTGATAGCAATTATTAGAAACATTTTGGAATCAAGTTTATAAAAAATAAAAAAAATAAAATATTTCGCAAAATAATTTTTGTCATGTGATTAAGCGAACTTTAATATTAAACTAACGGTTTTCACGCCCAAAATACATAAGAATATATGGGTCTCAAACCCAGCATGGTCAATTTTCACGGCTAGTAAATTATAATTTGATTTTTGGTTTTCAATTGATATTACAGGCCCACAAAAAATAAAAAGTTGTCTGTGCTGGGGAGACCCACCTGTTCTTATGTATTTTGGGACGCTGAACACAAATCTGCCATAAAAAAGTCAACTTACGCGCTCATTTATTTTTCTACACTGAAAAAACCGTCTAAAATGGTAAAAATATCATCTGCAATTTCAGTTTAGAAAAAAAATGAGCCCATGAAGTGCTTGTTTATGACAGATTCGTGTTCAGCATCTCAAAATACATAAGAATAGGTGGGTTTCAACCCCAGCACAGACATTTTTTTTTTATTTTGTGGGCCGGTGTATTTACACTATAAGTAATAGTAGATTACAGATCTACTCGAAAAGTAATATTTTCCGGGAGACCTGTGTACTATTTTATTCGCAACTGTTTTTATTTAAAACTAAAGTACCTTTCTATTTTTTTTGAAGATTTTTGAAATCAAATGAAGAAAATAATACTATATATATCACTTTGTTTTTTAGTTCTTTTCATATTTACCACGAGTCATTTTTCCTGACTTTTACAAGAAAAGAACAATCACATAAAACTGACGTTTTACATACGCGTAATCTAAAAAAAACAACCACAAAAAAACATTTTTTGTGGCACCGTTTATAACATTTACTATCCTTCTCAGTCCCAAAAGTAAAAAAAATAACATTGATTAAAACTGTACCATTTATTAGGTCTTATAACCAAAATGCATTAGATTATATTCGTGTTTATCATGACCAAGATGACTGGAGGATATCTTGATCATGACAACCGCAGTTAAGCCATCTTGCTTAACGATATTTTAATCGTTGGCGCCATCTAGCGGAAATTAATGATTTAAATGCAGACCAGTAATATTATATATTCCTGGTCTCCATACTCAATACAAGTCAGTTCCAGGCGTGGAAAACAGTGGGACAAGAAACCATGTATTCCCAAATCGGGAAATGTAAAAGAATCAACAAAACAAATTTAGACCTATAGGTTCCTTACTCAAAGTTCTCAGCTGAGTTAATTTTTGGTAAAAATCAGGGTGGAATAAGGAGGTAAAAGCTTTCCAACGGTGGTAAAAACTATTACTTTTTGAGCTAACTTGCTTTATGTTGGTCGTACTACTTTTTGTAAAAAATTAAATATATTATAAAAAAAATCGTTTTTTTTTAATTTTTTTTGAGTATTTTTTTTTTGATTTACATACTGCGTTATTTTTCTTAAAAAAAAACAAACAAAACATAAAAAAAAATGTTTTTTTTTTATTTTTTTTATATTTTTTTAAACATTTTTTTATTTTGTTGCTTTTTTTCAGCTGGTCTTTTGAGCAGAGAGGCAGCCAAACTGACTGAGAGTTTCATATTCACGGTCGGAGTGGGCGACGATTTCGTAATGCGCCTAGGTGTGGACAGTATCGAAAATTTGAGGACAGGGATAATACAAACGTTGCATGCCAGCAAACTACCCAAGGTGAGATATTATCTAATATTTTTCATAATGCTATAAAATACCCGTAGTTATACTTTTATCGAGACTTTTATTAAAAAAAAAATGAAAAAAAAAAACAAAATAATTTATTAAATATTTGTTTGACCCTGATTTTATATGGTCAGCGCCGGGCTAGGTACAAGAAGAGACCTTGCTCTAAACTTCAGACCTAGATATGTTAAAAACCAAACTTTCAATGATGCGGGGTTATTCTATATCAAAAACTAAGAAAAAAGTTTCTATACATGTAGGTCGAAAAATCGCTTTTAAAGCTAGTATGGCCCTTTAAAAATAGTGCACTTTTAGGTGACCATAGCTCCTTTAGGATTGATTTTTGGAAATACCTTGCATCATTAAAATTTCGGTTTTAGTATTTAATTTTTCGTCCCCTAACCTTAAAATTTCACATTCAAATGAATTTTTCTCGAAAACGGTTAATCCTACAGTATTACAACAGGAGTACCTTATTTATGTATTTTGACCTGAGGAATCATATTCCAAATAAAATTACAAAAAAGTTACACAGAAAAAAACTTGGGACAAAAAACTGATAAGGCCCCCCGTTTCGAACACCCCTAGTTAAAATAAGTACATGAAAATAACATAAGAAGATGATCTATATAAGGATTAGTTCACACTCAAAACCTCGTTGCTATATCTAAAAGCGTTCCTGAGTTATTAAATAAAACCGAATTTTTTAAGTAAAAAAATAAAAAAAAAATCGCAAAAAAATGAACCGACTTCTATGTCTCTAAAAAAATTAAAAAATACTTAAGTCAGTGCCAATTTCACCATTCCCTAAATTAATTACTAACAATTATTTTTTAATTATTGTTTGCTGAGAAATTGGCACCGACTTAAGTATTTTTTATTTTTTACTTTTTAGAATAGAAGTCGGTTCATTTGGACACCGTTTTTTACCAAGAGGCAACTTTTGAGCTAGAGAGTCCTTTCGATTTCTAAAATCGAGATTTTTTGACACACCCTAGTGGGCACATATCGAAAATTTAAAACTTGCATGTTACTAAACCATGCAAGGTGAGATTTCATATAGACTATTTCACAAACAATATATAGGCCAATCAAAACCTTTTTAAGTTTCTTGACCAACCAGATCAAAATGAATCTGATAATTTTTGCACATATGCAATTATCACTTGGTTACTATGGAAACAAGAAAATGACATCTTAATAAATGTTATATTTTTGCAAAATGTGTTTTTAATTTGTGAAGCTTACCTTTAGTTGATTTATTTTTATTGATAAGCAATATAAATGCTTATTTTATTACCAAAAGATCCTAGGTATAAACCCTAATTAATTTCAGATAATATATTATATCTTATGAACTTTCCATCTTAAAAGCTTTAAATCACTGATATTCATAAATTTTAATTTATTTAATTGAATCTTGGCATTAAAAACAGGCCACTCAAAACTAATTTAAACAACAAGTGAACATCGTGATTTTAAAAAGCGCGGCAAATTTGAGATTTAAATTTTTAATTATAGTTGTAAAGTAATATTGTTGTTTAGTTCTTAAATTTTTAATTTAAATATGAAACAACATTAAACATGGTAAAATTATATACTTCCTTATTTTGTTTGTGAAATAGTATTTCAAAATACCATTCGTGCATGTTGAATTATACATAATTTTTTTACTGTATAAAAAAAAAATTGCTTAAGGAAATTGTTTTCGCGCATTTTTCGTCAAAATTCACTCAAACAATTGCCAAGTAAAATATTTTTTAATACAGTAAAAAAATTATCGATAATTCAACATGCACTTATGATATTACTACTGACAGTATCAAAAAATTAAAAGGTTGCATGTTTAGTGCAAACTACCCTTGGGTACATACATGGAAGGTGAGATTTTATCTTACAATTTTCATGATACCTAGGTATTTTTATCGAGCTTTTCACATAAAAAAAAAGAAATTTATTATTTAGTGGAAAAATATTTGTTTAACCCTGATTTAAATCAGTTAAATCCGAGGTTAAATCATGAATTAATAAATATTTTCTAGGAAAAATTGAAAAAAGATAACTGAAAATGCTACGGTTCCACCTCACTCACTATATCGCGAAAAGGTTCCGATAGTTTTACGGTTTTGATTATTTTGTGGTTATTTTTAAAATCAATTTTCAGTCATTTTGAAAAAGTAATCTGCAAATGTAAATTTTAATTCGCTTTCGCCAAATTACAAAAAAAATATAGAATTTCCCGATTTTTGTTCATCAGTAATCTACCTTTATTTGGCGACCAAGTAACACAGCCCTGCAAACAGTCTCATCAAATCTTCCCTAGTATTTTCTAATGTTAGAAAACTGTATATAAGTGCGTTATAAAATATGTGCAAATGTCCCGCTTTTTAAAGTTAGAGTCAAACGTTAGTTACAAACGTTAATCTAAAGTTAGATTTTCAAGTTAGAAATACGTTATAAGTACTTTTAATTTCTAACTTTCGGAGGGGGCGTGGCCAACTAGGAAATTTCTACCTGCATAAAATGGCAGCTGGAGAGAAATTTATTCATATAAATAAATCTTAATATATTTTAACAATCATAATATTTTTAAACATTATTTCGTTACATTTATTTATAAAATAGCCATCTTTTTAGGTGGCCCTAAATATTTTTCGTGTAATATGCTGTTATACTTCGATAAATAAGTTTACCTCTCAGAAAAACTTTATGTTTAGTTAGTTAATATTTATTTATACATTCAGAATCTTAAAATATTTTTTCAATTCTAGTACAGCGTTGCCAGACTTACTATAATGTTGACTTCTGGGGGATAGTATTTTTTAAACTTATTATGGAAATAATAATAAAATTAATAATTAATAATAATAATAATAAGTATAATATACTTTTTACGGATAATTATCAAACCTAGGTACATAGCTGTTTGAAATGAGTATTTTCTACTATAGCTTACGTATTAATAATGGAAATTTAAAAAATATTTAAAGTTAGAATAAGGTTAGAAAAAGGTTAGAATATAGTTAGAAAACTAACGTTAGATTTCTGTATTTTATAACGTTTTTGTCTAACGTTAGTTTTTAAGGTTAGATTTATATATTTTATAACGTTTTTGTCAAACGTTAGTTTTTAAGGTTAGAATTATATATTTTATAACGTTTTTGTATAATGTTATGTTAAGATATATTTATGTACTTTTCTATCAGGGTTGCGTAAACGGTCCTATGAAATCTTACGAAAATCCCATCAATAAAGTACGAAATATCCCATCAACTTGATAGGTTTTCATGGTTTTTGATAAACTTTGGAAGCGCTTTCCTCACTCTGAAATAGGAATTACTATTCCCTACTACCCAGATAGCACAGGTTTATACAATGGACATCCCCAGAATATCCGTTTTGGGATTTCCGACATCCCCAGGATATACGATTTCGTCTATAGATATCTGTAGGACATCCTCAGGATATACTTTGTTACTAAACGGAAAGCCGAGCGACTTCCGAACCGTATATCCCAAAGATATCCCGAAGGTATGTCCTGAGGATATACTGTACGTCTGTCCCAAAGATAGCTACTAATTATGTACAACTGTCCTTGATAAAAGTGGCTATCAAATAGTATTGCCTTTATTTTTTTTTGTGAAATATTGATATTAGTCCCTAGGTGCAAGTTATTTAAATTTAAGCTAATAGTTTCACAAAACAATAATAAAAGCAATACTATTTGATAGCCACTTTTGTCGGGGATATTTGTACATAACTTACTTATCTACGAAATATATTTCCTTTTTCCCTCAGGGAAATTGTCCAACAGAGGAAAACACAATATAAATATTTAATAATAATAACTGTGGAAAAACTTATACACACATAAACAGACCACAAATACCTACAATACGGAACGAACATCCACGGGACATCCCCACGGGACGTCCCTGGGATGTACGAAGGACATACTATATATTCTTGGGATATACGAGAAGTATATCCTCAGGACATACCTTTTGGGATATCCTTTATATATAAGACTAATGTCCCGGGACATGTGACATTGAAAGGACATTGAGAGGATATCCGGGGGATATTGTGTGCTATATGGGTAAAATAGGATTCTCGGTGCCATCAAATCCTACGCAAATTATCAAAGCCCTAATCTTATTAAAGTCCCATGGGTTATTGATAAAATTTGGCAATACCGTTTTTACAGGGAGTAGCTATTAAGTAGTAATAACAAAATTGCAGCCATAATGCTGTAATTTTGTTGTGAAAGAGTGGCAAGAGATACCATATATCTATAGCACAGTATACTGTGTTACTTGGGAGACGAGAGAAAAATATTAAAAAAAAAACCCTGAATAATCCCCTAAAAACTGTAAATTTAAAGTTTGGTTTTGATCTGTTAAAGGGTAAGGACCGGACCGACGGACATCGATAAATCGGTTTTTGGGATGTATAAAAACAAATAAATATGGTGGGTCAAAAAAACCGACTATTTTTTTTTTACTTTATACTCTGAAAAATCGGTTGCTAGACACATCTAGAAAATTCTTACCAAATATGAGCTCTTAATTTTGATAAAAAGGTTCTCCGCTTTAAAATTTTCCATTTTTTCCTCAGTATTAGAAACAAAAATTCATCTTTGACAACTTCGTTAAAAAGTATAAATTTTCGTGAAACTCATAAATTAAATTGAAATTTTTCGAATTATTCATCAAAAACTATTAAAATTAGTAAGCATTGAAGTGTGACGATGAATATCTTTTAAACGCTTAATTTAATCGACAAATCATAAGAGACCATTTTTGTAGAGCAGTTAATTTCCTACAAAACTATGTATTGCGCAATTCATAACAATTTTTTGTAAGCGAGTTATAAAAGTCAAAAGCAAAACAGAAATGTCTCTTAAAATAATCAAACTTTAACCTTTGACATCTTTTAACCGGTGAGGTTTACGAAAAAATTGTAAGAGACCTTTTTTGTAGAGCGTTCGATTTCCTACAAGAATATGTGGAAAGATACTTTTTAGCGATAATTTGTCAAAGAGATATGAATTTTTGTTTCTAATACTGAGGAAAAAATGGAAAATTGTAAAGCGGAGAACCTTTTTATCAAAATTAAGAGCTCATATTTGGTAAGAATTTTCTAGAGGTGTCTAGCAACCGATTTTTCAGAGTATAAAGTAAAAAAAAATAGTCGGTTTTTTTGACCCACCCTAAAATATATCCAATCTGTAATGGTCGATCAAAACTGAAAAAAAAATATTCCATAAAGGAGCATGGAAAGTAATAAAAGGTTTTAAAAATTGAAAAAATATATCACGAGAAGAAGATTAAAGCGCATATTAAATAAATACAAAGTTTTGGTCTTACAAAAATAAAAAATAAATTAAACCATATTAGCTTTTAAACATATAACATAAAAACATAACATAAAAACATAAAAAGTTTTATATTTTTTTTAGTATCGAATTCTTTTAAATGGATTTGGATACGCTTTGTTCGGAGTACCGCCTGGAGACTTGGAGTCAACCTGGAGGGATGAAACTAATGGCATATCTCGCGGCACCTCCCCTCTTTTGGGACATCGACTTATACCAACTGTAGCTGCATCCACAGTAAGTAAGGCATTTGCAAGCAGAATAAGGGACCTTATTATATACTCGTTGTCTATAATGAAATAAAAGTCAAAATACAATATATTTACTTAAAAACGGTGTCTCACATTTTAAGTTTGATGCTCTTCAAACCGACTCGTTTGACGTTCTTATCAGTGGATTATATTTGATGGGGTGAGAGTCCAAGGGGTACAAGTGACATTTTTGGAAAAATGGAGTTAAGTGCGGTTATGGGGGGTGTTAGGGGGGTCGAAAATCAATTTTCGGATTTTTCCTGGGGTCTTGAAGGGATACTCCATGTACTTGCCAAATTTCAAATTTCTACACTCAGAAAAATCTCATCTTGTAAAATCAATAAGAAATTATTTTAATTTAAAAAAATTGCCTTTTAAAATATTAAAAATAAAAACTTTACGTTTTAGTTATGAATAATATTAATTTAAAAAAATATTTTTTACAACAAACCGTTTTTCACTTTAAAGTAAAAGTATTGTCCCTTACTTTCTTAGTTTAATGTTTTCTTAATAAAATTATAATATTTCCCTTTATATTGTTGAAAAATATCAATATATTAAAAGAATTCTTTTTAAAATAACCAGTTTTTGTATTCAAATCACTTTTAGTTTACAAATGATTTAAAAGGAAACATTTTTTAAATTACAATGAATATTTTTATTTTTACAATGACTTATAAAATTAAAAAATATCTTTTTGAGTAATTAGAAAACACTGTCGGAGCAAAAACACATTGGTTTTCTTTTAAATCATATGACTTTTGTTTGATTTTACAACGATTTTTCTCTGAGTGTACCCAGTCCGCACATATATGGATGCAACATGGTAAAGAAAGATTTTTTAGGTAACAAGTGCCATATTACATGAGACATAACATACATATGTATGCTACATAACATGCCCTATAACAGAAAGATTTTTTACGTTACATGTGCCATATTACATAAGATGTAACATACCTATGTATGATACATAACATGCAATATTGCATGTTATGTATCATATACATGGTACGAGAACATACACGATACATAAAATGTTATGAATTCAATACTAAATATGGCGTCTATATTATTTTAATTTTTATAGGTTAGAATCACTAATATTCTTAAAATTGTTGTTAATAATAAAAGTTTTACCCTTAAGTAGTAGAAACGCATGTATTTTTAGACAACTAAACTGATTTTAGATAATTTTAGACAAAAAATTAAAATATATATTTTTTTTAAATGATTATTTGCTATTTTTTTTTCTAAAAATTGGCTTTTTATGTGGCCCATGATTTTTAAGCCTGGTAGAAAGTTTGCTTTCACAGTAAAAATGCACATCGTATAAGAATTTTGCCTGATGGATGCTACATATAAAGATATTTATATACTTTAATTATTAGGTTTATCAAAAAGACGTAAAAATGTTCACCATGTCTAAATCTATGATGCACTCCATAACAAGCAAAATTCGGAAACGCCTACTTTTATTGTTATGTACCTAGTATGTATCTGATATGTAGCATGTTATGTAGCTGATACATAACTTGAGGCGGAATTGTTAAAGTCCAAGGACTATACATGGCCTATAAAAATTACATGTCTGCAACATCACATAGAACAGTGGTTATGTACCTGCTATGTTCCTGCCATGTATTTGTGTTGACTGGGTAGCTGTTCTGGAAGTGACTCTTCAAACACGGACAACCATACATACATCCATACATACACAGGTTTTAATCTTCTATTGTATAGATAACAGACGTATGGATTTTTTAAAGTATATTACTGAATACTCTGGGGATATACAGTAGAATCATAATATAAGAATTATACAGACTAAAACCTTTCAGGGAATTTATTTATTTAACTTTAAACTGCGTTTTCACAAAATGATTTAATTGTCACTTGTACCCCTTGGATTCTCAATCCATCATTTGTCCTACCGTCTAGACAGGGAACGGATCTAACATCAAGGTATGGGGAGGGGGTAATCGGAACTTTTTGGCGCATTTTCAGTGTAAAATCATTTTTAAAAATCTTTTTCTCAATGGCATTGGCAAAATAATGATAAAGTTACCTAATTCTTGCATTTCATACCCAGGTAGCAAGGGATGTTATATTACAAGAAATTAACATCACTTTTGGGTGTATTTTTAAACTAAATCATAACATCACATAATATTGAAAAATAACATGTATTTAACATCACATTTGCAACGTAACACGTGTGATATGACAACCATGTTATTAAATAACAAATATTTAGCAACGCTGTGAATATATCGCATGTCACATATTAACGTGGCTTTCACGTGAATGTCATGTTATTTTGCTTCTCACCGACGTTCGAAGCAAAAAAATCGATATAAGATGATGTTGATAGAGTAAATTATTATAAGGAAATTGTATACACATTATACGATTTCCAATGGATAGGGGGCTCTGCCGGGCTTCTCAAGACCACGGACACGGATTAAAGGATATATTCTCCGCTTAATCTGCAATTTCGTATTTAGAATCTATCTGTTTCAATCTGTGATTGTTTCAATTACTGATTGATTTTAAATCCGATTTTTTTATAGGGTTATAGCGTTTTTAATGGTTTTAATTTAGAAAAGGCTAATATCCTAAAATATTATTTAAAAATTAGTAAAAAGTACCAGTAACGGCATCCATAAGATATTAGATATAACAGGAATGTGGATTTATGATGTCACAAACACGTTATTTTCGGGATGTCATTGTGTGATGTTATTAGGGGCGGACTTAGGACATCCCCACCATGCTACATTCTTGTTAAATAAGACTACAATCTTAACATCACATGTCACATATTAACGTGACTTTCACGTGAATTTCATGTTATTTTGCTACCTGGATATGCATATGCTTATGAAGGACAGAAATTTTTAATTTTAAACAAAATTATAAAAATCTTCAGTACCAAGAGTCAACTCTGCACGCTGATTAAGAAAACCTTTTAAGACTTTATACTATTTGCTAAAGAAATATAGTCATTAGATTGATGTAGACTTGTGTGCCATCTATTGCTAGATGTAGATAACTACTCATACCTCTCCTAGTCTGGAGACTTTGAATGGTAGAAGCCCGAAACTGTCAGTCTACCAATATCACTCTGTAGGATGATTAGAAAATAGATTGATGGAATAATAAATTTCTATAGTTATGGTCAAGACGGGTAATTACCCTCGTTATCCCCCCTAAATCCACCACTGATCTAGGCAAACTGCGGATGCCATACTTTAATGTGTTAAGCTAAATCAAATTTTGAATAATACACCATTATACACCGTGTGCAAGTTAACCCTGCTATTTTTTGTAATTATTTCATTTTTTAGGAAGCTGCACTATTATCAAGAGACATAAGCGTAAGAAGATTCTCAAAAGCAAGGTTATTTACAGCTGGGAGGATATTACATATCGTGGCCAGAAAGAAGACCAAAGCAGAGAGGTACAGTTAAATATATTTTCTGATCAGGTCTTGCTTTAAAAAATAAAAAATTTGATTGATTGTCACGCTTTAAATTAGGTTAAAATTTTTACCAAAAACATTGATTAACTTTCTTGAGCATTTATTATAAGATAAAACATAAATTATTAACATGAAAAGTAACCGGCGTCTATCGCTCTGGCCGCCTAACCTGAACCAAAAAATATATATAATAATATATACCTGAACTGCCTCTGCCTTGTTGCCAGATCGGCTTAAGTCGCGTGGCATTAGCTGCTAAGGCTAACAACCCATTACAACAATATGATTGTTTTTGGTAAAATTTAGGATGGATTTAAGAGGGTCAAAGGGAGTAAAAATGGCACTAAACCGTACTACAGGACCGGCAGGGTGACAAATCACTATCGCGTTGGCATTGGTTGTTTACTCACATAATCTACTGTTTGATAAAATTCGACAATTATATGCAAATTAATAATAAATGGCAAGTCGAATTATTTTTTAAATATACATAAATAGAACACGAGGATAATCATGATTATCCTCGTTAAATCAGTGTAATGTTTAAATAAAATCAAGATTCCAGTATATTTAATGTAAAAAGTCAAAAGAACCTGGCACACATATAGGGGGGTTCCTGGGCCTCAGTCAAACTGCCTCAAATTTTGATACTTTGTAATTTCGGGGGTGAACATTAAATTAGGAAAATTGCAGCCAAATTAAATGACCAGTTTCGGAGAAAAACGCTTTTAAAAATCTAATTTTATGACAGATTTTTTGACGTATATTAAGATTTTTTTTTCCAAGCGGAAATCTATGCGATTTATGTCTGCGCACAAGAAATGGTATCGGAGTCCTACACGGGTAGGACAGTAAATATCATTTCAGACAGCCAGGCAGCAATAAAGGCATTAGATTCATATGCCTTTAGCTCGGAACTGGTATATGAATGCCACAGCGAGCTATGTAAACTGGCTGAACATAACAAAGTAAATTTGATATGGGTACCAGGGCATCAAGGAATAGATGGTAATGAAAAGGCAGACGACCTGGAAAGAAAGGGGAGTGAAGCCGTACTCACAGGACCAGAACCGTGCTGTGGGGTATCTTATTCCACTGCCAGACACGAGGTCAGGAAAATGTTGAGGAATGAACACCAGCAATATTGGATAGATACACCTAAAATGAGACACTCTAAACTCTTTCTAGGGGGGCCAACCAAGAAAAGAACCAGCTTACTTCTAGGCATGTCCAGAAGTCAACTGAGAGCAATAACGGGTATAATAACTGGGCACTGCTTACTGAATAAGCACCGACACCAAATGGGACAGACTACGAGCCCCGTGTGCAGGAGATGTGGGGAAGGGGACGAAGAGCCCTACCACCTGATATGTGAATGTCCATCCCTAATAGGGCTAAGATGGAGGTACTTTGGGAACGACTCGCTGGAACCAAACGAGATCATGAACACTCCCCTGAAACCGTACCTGGACTTTATAAAAGAAACAGGGATGTTATGAGGAGATCTGTGCGGTTAACACAAAGGTCCCTAGGGACCAGGTGTTGAGGGCAGTGAACCCCGCACTGAACAAACTAAACTAAACTAAGATTATTTTTTACTTACGTAAATATTACCTTTATTAGCCGTTTTAAGTTTATTGTACTCTATTAATTAAAGAACAGACAAGATAAATATTACATAAAAGGTTTTATTATCATTTACTTACATGTGGTTCAATAAAATTTTTAAAACTTTGTGAAACTTCCATATGCTGTCATTTTCCACGAGTTTGCTAATTATCTGCATATTTTCTGTTAGATTTTTGCTTGATTATGTTGAAACATGGTTTGGTACATCGACAAATATTTTATAATTATATATTTTAGATTTTCTCCAAACATTTGGAAAATGCCAGCATGTGGAAGTTTCACAAAGTTTTAAAATTTTTATAGAACCACGGGTAAGTAAATGATAATAAAGCCTTTTATGTAATATTTATCTTGCCTGTTCTTTAATTAATAGAGTATAATATACTTAAAACGGCTAATTAAGTTAATATTTACGTAAGTAAAAACCTTAATATACGTCAAAAAATCTGTCATAAAATTAGATTTTTAAAAGCGTTTTTCTCCGAAACTGGTTATTTAATTTGGCTGCAATTTAATGTTTACCCCCGAAATTACAAAATATCAAAATTTGAGGCAGTTTGACTGAGGCCCAGGAACCCCCCTATATGTGTGCCAGGTTCTTTAGTTTTTTTTATGAATTAAATTCCTTTTTTCTTAATAGGAAAGCGGGCACTGGCGGACCAAGCTACGAAATGCGATGGGCCGTAGCCGAAGACTTCATGGAACTAAAAGTAATGCCCCGGATGCTATTGGACCATCTACCAGAAAATGTATATAAAACCATAGATACGGTCCTGCGAGAACAAAGAAACGATTCTAGTGAGATAATTTAGGATATTTTTAATAATTATACTTTTTTCTACTACCTACCCAGACAGCACAAAGATGACTTAAAGAGATCTTTAAGATGTCGTAGCTTGTCATTGAAGACGTCTTAAGAACGTCGGTTTTCGCCGTATATGCATCTTAAAGACGTCTTAACGACGTCGTATGTTACAAAAGGTAACGTCTTTAAGACATCTTTTTTTAAAACGCCTTACTTGCACAGGCGACTTTACAACATAATACCCCCTCCCATTTATGTTGCTAGGTACGGTCATATTGATATAAAAAGCGTAATAAGAATTAGAATGGGAGGTTAATTGTTTGTCAAAAAAAGATATTAAAAAATGTGAATTTTTTGAATTTTTTTTTTTTTTTTAATTTTTTTTCAGTTTTTTTTTTGAAATTTCTTTTTTGATTTTTTTTAATTTTTTCGTTTTTCGTAAAAAGAAAGTAAAAAAAAATTAAATTTATTTTTTTATTTTTTTGTTTTTCAAAAAAAGTGGTAAATTTTTTAATAGTTGATTGTGGTTAATTTATTTTTAGCGATGAGTATTGAAGTTAAGACGTTTTGTACCGATACTTAAAAACATCTTATAGACATCATAATCAGATATCTTTTAAACATCCCTAAAAAGATGTCCATTAAATATCCTTTTTATATCTTTAGGCGTCCAGACATAATTAAGATCTAAAAAATACTTCTTTAAAATATCATGTGCTGTCTGGGTAGGTACACTGTAACCACGTAAAATCTCATACGCAACACCTTGACTTTGACCCCAAAGTTTCTCACCCCAAATATTTGCTTTATTTCTTTTTTCATTTAAAAAAAATTCCGGATTTTTTTTTTCAAAATTTTTCTTTACTTGTTTTTCTTTATAACTATTCAAAGTTGTCTTGGTAACTGGAATTCTCTGTCAGTCCAGTAGTAGAAAAAAACTCACATGCGCCTCAGACTGTAAGTTACTATACTCTGTCCAGTTATGCAAGATAGTAAGCGACGCGGCCCGTTTTACATCATAGAGCACATAAATAGCATAATTATGCATAAATGGTAGTGTTTCAAAAATTTAACAGATGTCGGTACTGTTTTCTTGGGAAGGGCCTATCCAAAGACTCGCGTATCAAGCATAGTACATAAGAATGCGATGCCAGGATTGGCTTTTTGTGTTGTCATGTATCTTGTAACCTAAAAGATTTGACGTTTTCCTTGTGTTCAATATAATTTACGCTAATACAATATGTAGAATATAACTTACTGTGAGTGTATGAAGAATAAACCAAAAAAGAACCTTTTTCAATACCAAACAAAATAACATTAAGTATAACCATTTTTTTATGTAACTTTCCCTTCTTTTATTAGCTTTAGCGACCGTCAATAATAATGATTATCATAATAATCACAATGATTGTTATAGACATAAAATGTCACAATATTTTATATGTTGAAAGGTACGAGTTTTTAACCAATGATGTAGCTTAAAAATCGCGGGAATTTTAGACTACTATCTTGCATAATTGGACGGACTATGTTAACTTTAATTGTTAATTCCTCGATTTCTTATAAGGGACTGTTCACAAATTTCGTTACTCAATTTAGTCTTCTTTTAGACCACCTCGCAAGGGGCGAAGCCTCACCCCTATCGTGAAGTAATCATTACATATTTTTTTTATTGGCTAGGCTGGGGGTCCATTTAATTATTATGTAACATACTTTTTGGGCAATTTTGACCCCCCCTCTATATAACCTCTTTTGATATACACGTTGTATTTGAAATAGGGTCCGAAATTTGAACGGATGATTTTACATCATAAATATGACAAAAAAATCGTCAAAAATATGTCTAAAAATGCGTCGTAAGGGAGCTAAGCCCCTTTGAAAGTGGCTAAAAAATTTGGTTTTCATTTAATAGCTCAGGAACCCTTTGAGATATAGCAACGAGGTTTTGCACGCGAACTAATCTTAATAAGGTCCATCTATCAATGTTATTTTTATCTACTTATTTTAAACAAGGGTGTGCGAAACGGGGGGACTTTACCAGTTTTTTGTCCCAACTTTTTTATCTGTGTAGGTTCTATGTAATTTTATTTTTGGAATATGATTTCTTAGGTCAAATTACATAAAAAAGGTCTTTTTGTTTAATACTGTAGGATTAACCGTTTTCGAGAAAAACTCATTTAAAGGTGAAATTTTACGGTAAAAGGACGAAAAATTAATTACTTAAATGTTGAAAACCGAAATTTTAATGATACACGGTTTTTCTATTTCAAAAACACCCCCGCAGTTTCAAAGGGGATTAGTTCCCTTACGATGCATTTTTAGACATATTTTTTACGATTTTTTTTTAGACGTGTTTATAGGAACTTTTTGTCATATTTTCTGATTTAGAATCACCCCTTAAAATTTCGGACCCTATTTCAAATACACCGTGTATGGTCCTATAATTTACGTACGTAACTTTGGTGCTAACGTTGGTGTGTAACATACTACTTGAACAAATCCTAGGCGTGTGACGAAATTTTTGAACAGACCCTTTAGTAAGCACAAACTTGCAATTCTCGGTACATAAAGATTATTTTACTTACACAACTTACACGACTTTTTTGCAGTAAGAAACGAAGTTTTGAAAATCCCATTTAATGTAGCAGAGTTATACTAGCAGCGCGCTGCAGCGTTTTCAAAATTCATTATTGTAAGAAACTGTAGCAGTGACTTAAGCAGTAAGTACTGCTTACTAGACAGTATATATTTTTTTAACCTTTGTTTTTTTGCAATACGTTTATTTTTACGATTTATTTTTAATATGAGTTTTTTTTTATAGAATCTAAAAAACCTCTTAATCATTAATGATCTATTTATTGTTACATTAGCCTTAATTTTTGATTTAATATTATTTTGAGAAAATTTTTGTTGATTATTCTTTAGATTTCATAAGGGAACGTTCAAGTATTACGTAATGCAAAATATACCAAAATTCATACACTTCATACCTCGGTTCTCGCGTTATTCGAGGCTGTAGAGATTTCATATTTTGGCTACCCCCCCTAACACACTCCCTTTTAGGGGGGGGGTAGTCAAAATATGAAATCTCTATAATCTATAATAACGTGAGAACCGGGGTATGAAGTGTATGAATTTTGGTACAATTTGCGTTATGTAATACTTGAACGTTCCCTAATTCTGCCGAAATTTTTTAAAAAGCATTAATCGGTTTTATCAAGGTGGGCATTGAAATCGTACATTTTACAACACAGTTTGATTTAGTTTGACAGGTAGGAATTAATTTTTAAAGTAAGGTTATTTATTTGTCAAATTCAAAACATATCAAAGCAAAAACGGAGTAACCACTTTGATTTTTTTTTCTAAAAATTAATATTAGTAGAATAAAATTTATCGGAAAAATAAAACAACATAATTTACAAAACTTTTCTAATTATAAAGCATCATAAGAATAACTTAAATATTACAATAAAAAAAACAAAAAACAAAAAATCCAGTACTTGCTGTATTTTATCCTGGACGGTTTTTGTCCAAAGGTTAACGCAACTTTTAAAATCTCTTGTCAAAATGATATGATGTTGTAAAATTTACGATTTCAATGCCTTCCTTGAATAAACCTATTATTCCTTTTTAAAAAAATTCGGCAGAATTATACATAATATGTATATAAAACATCTGTGTTTTGGGTTATACATATTACTTATGTATATAAAACTGGTTTGTTTTAGCTTAATTTGAAAAAAAAAGACTAATCCCTGCTGATAATGACGGGTCTGGGCGGGTATAAATGGTGCATAAAACCGGACTTGAGCGGATTAAATTCACCCGCTCAAGTTCGATCTATGCAACATTTATACCCGCGCAGACCCGTCATTTTCAATAGGGATGCTATTAAATTTAAAGACTACATAGTCTTTTTTCTGTAAAATATTTAAAATTAAAATTAAGTACCTATAAAGAAAAATAAAAATATATTCAAAATGGTTCAAAAACTGACCACTTTTGATATTTTTTTGAAAAGATAAATTTAAAGTTATACATAAATCAACCTTAACGCACTTAATGTATCCTTCCAAATAAATAAAAAAAATGTTACATTCCTGGAATTCTAACGGTCCAATTTTTTTATATCTACTAGTCCGGGAGCTCCGCCCAGTAGAATTTTTTATATTACCTCACCGTTGAGACTTTGCATATGTGTTCCTTATGTCCAGTCAAACAACTTCTTACAGAAGAAAATTATCCCTTGCGGTGCGTTTTTTTTTGGGACCAACCCTTAACTTTAGGGCCTTCGGCAACGGTAACAGAAAATTTTTGTCGCACAAGGTTACCACTTGATTTTAAATATTTTTATCCAATACATACAAATAATAAGACAATTACCAGCTTTATTTTAAATAGATAAACTCAATAATAACCCCCGCGTGGCTTTTACTTTATTGAGTGGATAATTATTTATTTTACCCACTTAACTGTCACTTGTTAAATTATTTTCTTGTAAAAGTCATTAAAATTTTTAATAAAAATATGAATTCCTAAGTTATTTATTGGATAAAACCTTGTATGGCACTCATGGGTAAACCGATATTGCCCTCTCGAAAATTAACCTGCTTGGCTGACGCCTCGCAGGTTAAATTTCTCATGGGCAATATCTTACTTTACCCACTAGTACCATAAATAACTATTATTAAACGATCCTAAAAAAATCAGCTCTGAGGTGCTTAATATTATGACGTCATAACTAACCTAACATGGTAAAGTTGTGTCGTCATAACATTTAGCACCTCACAGCAGATTTTTTCAGGATCGTTTAATAAATAAAAGTAAAAAATTTAAAATCAAGTGGTTACCTTGTCCAACAAAAATTTTCGGGTAATACCGTTGTCGGACGCTCTAAAGTTAAGGTTATGTCCCAAAAAAAAAACGCCCCTCTACCTAGAAATTTCTTATGTAAGAAGTTGTTTGACAGAGCATAAAGAACATATATACAAAGCCTATACGGTGCGGTAATAAAAAAATTCTACTGTGCGGTCTAAAGTACGCCCCGTTTTGACTTTTGAACCACTTAAGATATGAACTTTAAATTTTTTAACACTTGAATAACATCTAAATTATTTTTTGGTATAATTGATACTTTTGGTGGACACGATGGGGCACAAGGGCAAGGGTAACATAAAATTTATTTGTTATGGATCGTATAATTTTATTTATTTTTATTATTATTTTTTTTATGTAGAATTTTTATTTATTATCTTAGGTTTTTTTGAAATTTTCATTTATGTCATTTAAAATTTGTTTTAAAGTATAGCTTATGTTTTGTAACGTGAAATTAATCATTAAACAAAAATTGTTCGTTTTTTTTTTTAAGAAATGTTGACAAAAATTTGCATTTATAACAATCTCTAAACGCCTCAAAAAAAAAAATGAAAACTTAAAAAAATATACAGCCTGTTCCAGAACTCGCGTACAGAAATTTGAGGGTATTTTAAAAACCCTCTGGAAAAAATTAAAAAAAAAATTATCTTCAATATTAATTAAAAAGGAAGATGTTTAATCTGACCAATCCTGTTGCTGATGTTAAATTACCTACAAATTATTTTTTCGCTACTTATTAGTAACTATGGTTGCATTTTAATTGTTGACGCGTGCATTGTTTGAGACTTTCAACTTTAGAATATTTTTAGGTTATTATATTTTGACAAAACCGACAGAGGCTATCAAATATTCTATTTTTATAGGGTCACTCCATCCGGCGATGGCTTTTTGACATTAATAAATATTTATGTCATAAATACCATGTCAACCTACAGAAAATGTACCTGCAATAATTAAATTTGCTTCCAATTCAACTTTTAAAGGTAATTTAACATCAGCAACAGTATTGGTCCACTTAAAGCGTTCTTATTTTTAAGTTGAACGAAGATGGATTTTTTTTGACATTTTTTTCATATTTTCCAGAGGGTTTTTAATATACCCTCAAATTTCGGTACGCGAGTTCTGGAACAGGCTGTATGTCGAACGGATAACTTTATGAGCTTTAAAATTTTAAAATAATGTATAATACGACCCTCCTTTCCATTACAAAAATCCCCCCTTGCTCCCTGCATCCATTGTGTCCCCTAAATATATCAAATGTAGGTATACCAAAAAAATATTTGGCTAATGTTATTTATGTGTTAAAAATTTAAACGTGATGTCTTGCGGACTTATTTTATATAAATTTAATTAAAATTTTGTACGATTTTGTGAAATATTTCTTTCTTATAAATGAAGATATATCCTAGATTAGTTTTACGGCGTCCCCATTTCACTATTTTTAGATTTAATCAAGATTTTCTATGTATTGTTTTGTTTTTTTTTGTATGATGCCTAAATTATATATTTTTATATTATTAAATTTGTAAATAAACATTATTTCCATATAATATAGTTTTTTATTATTATTCTATTATTTAATTAATTTTTTTAAGTCATACATGACGTCGCACGGTGTTCTAGAAGAACTTTTTCGTACGACCTAGTGTACACGAAATAAAGAAAAATACATGTTCACTATATATCCTCGTTAGGATATAAACTCCGCTCAGGATCTATCTGAGTTGATGTTTATTTGTTTTTTGTTGTATGGTTGGTAGAATAAATTTAATTCCCTATATAAAGTTGCTATCAAGTTTAAAATTCATTGTCAATACAAACATTATTTTGACGTTTAAAAATAAATCCAAATAATTATTAAAAAGCAAGAAGAAATTACAAGAAAAATCTTTAAAAAGGAAACTAAAGTATCAATCTACAACTGTTTTGTAAAAATTAAGCAATATAGTGCTAAATAAGGGTTTCACAGTAAACGACGTGGAAATATTTTTTTGGTGAATTAACATAATACTGTTCATAAATTTATTTAAAAAACATCATTTAAGCTCAGGTAGGCTAAAATTTTATTTTAATAGCATATTATAAATAAAAAAACTTGCTTTTATTATAACTTTTAACAAATTTCCACTTTTTAAAAACTTTATAATAATTTGTAAGACGTAACATGATAGTTATTTTAATCTAAATGTCAAAAATAATCAATCGTACGATGCGTGATAAAAATATCACTAAAATTTATTTTTAAACCACTAATCATAGCTTCCTTGATCCAATTTGTTACTCAGATAGATATTTGAATGAGATGACAACTATGCACACTCATTTATCCAAACGAGTACACATAGCTTTGATTTTGACAAAAGTGGTTTGACGTTTATAAAAGTTTGAAATGTCATAATTAAACACAGGTAATTCTTTAAAATATACATTTTTAAAGAGTCCAGACTGTAGATCGAACGAAAAATGTTGTTCGCAACTCGTTTGCGACCAGTCCTTAGTGCACTCGAATGATTTTTTGACTTCGCCTCGCGTCGTCAAAAAAACTTCATTCTCGTGCACTAAGGACTAAAGTCGCTTACTCGTTACGAAAACTACTATTAAATGACATGACAACTTCCATTTTTTTCTTTTTGGAATTTGTTATATGAGCTCTAATTAAAAAAATAAGAACAAAGTTTTCAAAATCGTTAGAGCCGTTTTTGAAAAAAAATTGTTTTTTAGAAAATATCTTTGATATTTCACGCTAACATGCTCGGTTTGCCCTCGATGTCTCGGATTTTGACCAAACTTGGCATAGTGGTACCACTATGGTACCTAAGCACTCCATCCAATTTTGTTTCAAAACAGTCTATCTATACTATACTATACTATACTGGGTGTCCCACCAATTTCTTGATATAGCTTATCTCCGTTATTTGAAAAGGTATTAAAATTTGCAAAAAATATTTTTAAATCATAGCCAAAGAGGCTCTAAATAACAATTATTATTTATTAATAGAAGGGTGGTATTTAAAACAAAGTTGAGGGTAGTTCCAGGAGAGTGGGTTATTATGAGTTGGTTTTGGATATATTAATCAATTTTCTTTTGGGTACAACTTAACGTAAGTTATTGGAAAATTTTCTGGTTAAATTTAAAATGAAATGTGCTTTTATATTTTTAAGTAAAATAGGGGAGTGCAATTTAAAAAACTAGTTGGAGGTGGTTCCAAGAGGATGGGTTAATAAAGTCATTAAATCCTACTTTGACTCAAATTTAATTTAATTTTTTTTTTACTTTTTTATCTTTTTAAGTAACGAGATGTCTAAAACCTGGTGGGATATTATTATTACTAAATAATAATTGTTATTGGAAGCCCCTTAAAAGAACAAGATACTACTTACAATACATGGTTTTATTCAAAATGAAATGTAATTTCATATTCTTAGATAAAAATGGGGGTGTGAGGTGCTATTTGAAAATCAGAGGGTGGGGTGGTTACAAGGGAGTGAGCAAGCATGGGGGGGGGGGTGAATAAGTTAATAAAATCTTCTTTGGCTCCCATTTAACGCTATTTTTTTACAAAAAAAATACCTTTTCATATAACGGAGATTCTTCTAGAACACCGTGGTCGAGCTAGATTTGAATATTTTTTAGCCGCTACATCATAAAAAAGCTTATGGGAGTTAAACTTTTTCAAAAAAGCTAAAGGAAAAGTCGAATTGACGTAATTTTGTAGTGGAGAGAAGGGGCGCCACCCCAACTACTTTCCGTTTGGGAAAATCCACTCTCAAGTTGAGAAAGTTATGAAGTTGAGGATTTTTTTTGATCATTGATGACCAAAAAAAAGTCCTTTATTTCATAAAAAAATACGTTGGACTGACTATATAGTTATGAAGTTGAGGATTTTTTTTTTGACCAAAAAAAAGTCCTTTACTTCATAAAAAAAAATACGTTGGACTGACTATATAACCAATGAATCTATACTGGAACGTACTAACTGTCAGCCTATAGAAGACCTTATTAGTTGGAATGCGTTAAGGTGGTTAGGGCATCTGATAAGAATGAACGACAATCGCATTCCAAAACTAGTCTTCTATGGAGAAATTGTCGGGAAAAGGAAACCTGGAGGACAACGAAAACGATACAAAGACAACCTTAATATAACACTTTCACTTTGTAATGCTCCTACCAACTGGGAAGCACTTGCCCTAGACAGGGTAGCATGGCGAAGTCTATGCGCAACATCACGGATGAGTTCAACATTGAGAAAAAACCGAAATATACAACGGGAACAGAATCAAAGGGCAAATAATCCCCAAAATTGGACCTGGTATATCTGTGGTAAAAACTGTTCCTTGGTCTATATTCTCACAGTAGGACTCATCGCTGAAGATAAATTGAAATTTAAATAAAAAAAAGGAATCCTCGGACACGAGGTCCGGCTACGACGACGACGAACTTTAACTTTTTGTCGTTATCTAAACTTGAATATGCAAGCCTGATTTGGAATCCAAAATACAAATACGAAATTGATGCTATCGATAAAATTTTAAGAAGGTTTTTAAAATTTGTAAGCTTTAAAATAGATGGGGTTTACACTATTATTGGTATTGATAACAATCTTTTACTGGACAGATTTAACATAATGAGCTTAAAAAACAGAAGAGCTTCCGGATCTGTAATTTTTTTGTACAAAATAATTCACAATATGATTGATTGTTCAGAACTCTTAGAAATGTTAAATTTTCATATTCCTACAGCCACTCGTACAAACGATACATTTTATTTGTCGAAGCCTAGAACCAACTTACTAACATTTTCACCGATTTACACTATGTGCAAAAACTATCATAAGATTCAAACTGATGTTGATATATTCTCCTGCAGTAACAGCCGCATTAAATTTGTCTTTCGCCAATCAAATTTGGACTAATATTCTGTACTCTACTAGTTTGATTGTTATTATTTTTTTTTATATAATTCTGTATCTTGTTGTTTGACTCATCCTTTAATTGGTTTTTACTGTTGGATGTAACAATAAATAAATAAAATAAAAATAAAATAAAATAAAAAGCTGGGGATTTTTTAATCTTGGGCAAAAGTAGTCTTAATTAAATAAAATGTCAATTGGAAAATTTTAGTTTTTAAAAAAAAAATCTTGAGTAAAAATATAAATAATTTAGTTATTTAATTAATAACTTTTGTGTTTTTAGTTTTTTAATGAACTTTGAAAAATATTTTGTAAACTTATTAAAAGGACTTATACAGGGTGATCCATAACTGGCATGCCAAAATTTAAGAGGTGATTCTAGATCCAAAAATATAAAAAAAGTTCCTATAAAGGTTGGTCCGGAAATGAGCCCTAAGGGATCTAGGGCCCTTTAAAATTGTAATAAAAATAAGGTTTTTAATTAATAACTCGGGTACCGTTTAAGCTAGAGCGGCGAGCTTTTGCATGTATACTAGTATTAATAAGGGCAATAAGTTTATGTTAATTTATTTTTTTAATTTATCCAGAGGCGTGCCCAGACGGACAAAATATATGAGGCTTAAAACATTTTTGCCCCAAATTTTTCTATGTGTATGTTTTTTGGATTTGTTGTAGAAAAATATAGATTTCTAGAGTAAAAATACATATAAAATATCATATAGTGTAACACTGTAGGAGCAACCGTTATCAAAAAAAAATGCAATTAAGAGGAAGTAACATTTTGTGCCACCAAAAACGTTACTTTTTAAAAGGCTATTACTCCTTTAATATTAAATTTAGGTGTTTTGGTGTAAAATACTTTTTTGGTCAGTTTTAAATGAAGAATCACCCTGCTGCATTAAAATTTTATTGGTGCTTTTTTTTTGTTCCCCATTCAATACGTCATCTTCGAAGGGCCGTAGCTCCCTTAGGGCTCATTTCCGGACCAACCTTTATAGAAACTTTTTTTCATATTTTTGGATGTAGAATCACCTCTTAAATTTCGGTACGCGAGTTCTGGAACAGGCTGTATATACCAGTTTTAATATTTACAGTGATAATTATTTTGAATAGTTTGGATTTCAAACATATAATGTTTTAATTTAGAAGTACTTAATGGAAAACTAATATATAATGGAAATTAGAATTTAGGGGCTTTGCATAGAAGTAGGACTTAGAAGTAAGAAATTATCTTTCATGTTCTTGAAGAATTTATTCACATTTATTTATTATATTATTCTTAAGTTAAGAAGCAATCGTTTTAAATCTGTTTCCAAAGCGCCGCCTCACTAGAATACCCGCTCCCGAATAAAGTGATACGTGGTTAAGTATATTCTCCGCTCCACGGTGGGCTTTAAGCTTACGGAGATGAAAAAATCGAACACCCCATAACTGACAACGGGATATTGTTTCTAATTAAAAAGTTTGGAGGTCTCACCCCTTAAATTTGTTTGTTGGGGTAAGAGTTTCATCCCTAATTTTTTTCAAAATTTTTGAAAAAATGTAGAGGTCGCTCACAGCCATTTTTTAAAAAATATGTTTGCTTAGCACTCTCTTCAAACATTGTGCGTGTAGCCCAATATGTCCTCACATAAAAACAACTATATTTTTTTATCGGATATACAGGGTATATAGGGATATATTTTTTAAAAAATGGCTGTGAGCGACCTCTACATTTTTTCAAAATTTTTGAAAAAAATTAGGGATGAAACTCTTACCCCAACAAACAAATTTAAGGGGTGAGACCTCCAAACTTTTTAATTTGAAATTTTTTTTGGGTCACATATATACTAATATACTAATTTTTGATGGAATAAAAAACGGCTACACCTACGATTTTGTTCTCAACGAACATGTAATTCTGAAAGCATTAGAAACAATATCCCGTTGTCAGTTATGGGGTGTTCGATTTTTTCATCTCCGTAAGCTTAAAGCCCACCGTGGCTCGGGTATAATTTAAATACGATTGAAGATTGGATGGCCAACCTAACTAAGTTATAATAAAAGATAATCTCTGCTCGGCTATAACCGAATTTTCCCCTTCGTAACGTTAGTAGAAAAATATTTATTAGTAAAAACTACTTTACAAAAAGGCTAATAAAACTGAATCTGATAATGAAAAATTCTAATGCGCAAAAGTGTTCTGGCAAACATATACTAATATACCGACGCGCAGTAGGGTTTGGTAAAATATATTTATGCGCAGAGCTGTTTAATAATACATACCAATGCGCAAAAGTGTTCTAGCAAACATGTACAAATGTACTATGCGCAGTAGTGTTTGGTGGAACATATTCCCGGACAACATTCATAAAATCATATAGGCCTCATGAGAGCATCATGTTATGATTTCCACGTTTTGTACTCATACGAACATCATGATGAGCACATCTCATGATTTTGTGATCATGTTGTGAGTTTGTTATGAGGTGTATACATTTAACGTTAAATCATTAAATGATGTCATAATGATTTCCACGTGAAATAGCAAATGTTGCCCGGGACTCGATTGAGAACGATTGCCGAATACTACAGGCTCCTGTAATGTTTCAATTTCAGTGCACTTGACAGCGTTATGCGATAGGTGGCGCCACATGTTATTTTCTACCACTAACTAAACTTTTTAAACGAATAAAGGAATACTAGTATTAAAATGCAGCTGTCTTTATATAGATATACTTCTGGTAATAACTAGTAATTAACTTACTGGTCAGCTAATTCGATACACATTATCGGATTGGTATTGTGAGCCGTAGATATCTGGAGGCTTTAGTCTAGAGGAATTAGTGCCCCCAGTCGCCTTGGAGAACATTCCCAGTGGTAAAATCCCGGCGTCCTCAAGTTGTTGAAAATGGATTTATGTGGGGGTGTATGTCTAGGGGGTGTTAATATTTTCGTTTGGACTTTTTTTGGTATCTCTTCGCGTTTTCTAGATATGAGCAAAAAGGTGTGTTTCTTTTTTTTAATTTTAAATTTCGCGGTTAATTTAAAATATGCGCATTCCGTAGACCGCTGCTAGATCTTCATGACATGATCTCGTAATGACTTTACAATGAGGAGTCATCTGTATGCGTTCATGAACTCAGAAAATCATTACATGATGTCATAATGACTTCCACGTGAAATAGCAAATGTTGTCCGGGTTTAAGCGCAAAAGTGTTGTAGCAAATATATATACTATGAGCAGTAGTGTTCGGTGAAATTATAATTAATTGTTCTTCCTGCGTAACGGATTCTTCGGAAAAAGTAATCTTTGGTAACATTTTTTTATTATATTAAATTAACTAAAAAATAATTATATGTTTTAAGAATTGTTTTTGGTTGGTAATTACATCCAAATCCCTGCATAGGAACTTCAGGAAGTAAAGGGAAGAAAAAATTACGTGATTTTAGATCGCATCGTTTATTAAACTTGCGAGATTTGAAGCATAGGGTACCAAGTTACAAATAAGAGACTATTAATTAATTTCGAACTTGGGAGAGAAAAAGTTGTCTTGGCGAAATAAAAAGTTTTCCTAAAACCAAAAACGAATTTTCGATATCCGTCCAAAGATCTACTGTATGCCTTAAAATACTTTGAGGATTATAAACTTTTTTCTCCAAGGCAGTTTGGGTTTCGTAAGGGTAAAAACACCATTGATGCTATTGCACAATTAATATCTCAGACTATCGAATGCTTTGAAAACAAAGAATACTCTTTATCGGTTATCTTTATCGGTTTTGTTAGATCTCACAAAAGCTTTCGACTGTGTTGACCACCCAAACCTATTACATAAATTAGAAAAATATAATTTTGATAATATATCCTTAAAGGTAGTTGAATCTTATCTTAAAAACAGATCTCAGCTCGTATTAGTTAATGGAAAACTGCAAACCGCAGGGCTCAATAAAATACTTACCTTGCCTTGTCTCTACATTTATCACTGTCTCCTATATGCTCATAGTGTCTATGGTAGCTCTACAATGGGTGCGGATGTTCATGGCTACAACACTCACTCCAGAAATAACATAAGTATAAATTTTTATAGATTAAAAAAATCGCAAAATGGTCTAAACTTTTACTGTTTTAAATTTTTTAATAAGCTACCCACCTGCGTTCTTATTCTTCCAAGAAATTGTTTTAAACAGCGCATTAAATTATTTTTATTAGCCAAGGCATTCTACTCTAAATCTGAGTATTTGGAGTTTGATTTTAGAAATTTTTAAATTTCTAGAATACGAGTTTGTTCTTGTATGTAACTTTGTTTTAACTGTATGTTAAATCCGTATGTTTTATATTTATTTAAATTTTACTACTACTTGTGACCTGTGTAAATGCAATATGTGTAATGCACCAAATAAATCTATCTATCTATCTATCTATCTATCTATCTATCTATCTATCTATCTATTTAACATGCCATATTGTATAACGTTTGACAGATCAAAACCAAACTTGAAACTTAAGTTTTTTTAAGATATTGCTCGGGGGGGGGGGGGGTTCTTAGTTTTTCTCTAACGCCCCAACATGTTGGATGTGCACCTCCTACCTTGAAATCGAACAAAATTGTAAATTTCATTAGTTAAAAATATAAAAATTTGGACTTTCAAAATTTAAAAAAATATAAATAACTTAACCAGAAGGTTATTAATTGACAACTTTTATATTTTTAATTAAAAAAATGACAATCTTTTGATGAAATATATAATTTTTTTGTTAAATCACAACATTGTTAATTCATTAACCGACTTCCAAAAAGGAGGAGGTTATCAATTCGACATGTGACTTTGTTTTTTTTTTATGTTTGTTCCCGCATAACTTTGGAACGGATGAACGGAATTTGATGAAACTTTCTGCAACTTAAAGAGAGCATTCAAGAGGTGGTCCCGTTTTAATTTGACGCTCGGATAATGCCGCGTAAGCCAGATAATTAAGATAAATCTAATCATTTTAACACAATTTCACTTCAAAACGGCTTAATTTGGTTCTACTACCAGCCAAATTTTTAGAGAGATTTCGGATAAGCCGGATAACTTGATTAAGGGGTCACTTAAATATTACGGCACACTGAAAATCTTTTAAATACCGCTAAACTTGATTCTCTGGACCTGCAATATTAAAATACCAAGAGAAAATGATAAAAGTTATGATTTTACCAAAAGGCGTTGTTTGATTATTACTTAACGCTTAAAGTTTAACAAGATTTTCTTTAGTATTTCGTTTAAAATAAGGTTGGTTGGACGCACGAACAGTGCGTTGTGACGTCAGCAGCTTGCTGAGATGGAAGGACAACTATAATTTAGCTTAGATGACGTTTTAAATCTACATCTACATTCTGTGTCTCTAAAAAGTAAAAAATTAAAACTTTTCGCAAAAAAAATGAAGCGACTTTTATGTCTCTAAAAAGTAAAAAATAAAAAATACTTAAGTGCCAATTTCACAGCAAACAATAATAAAATATTAAAAAAATAATTGGTAGTAATTAATTTAGGGAATGGTGAAATTGTCGGTTCATTTTTTTTTGCGAAAAGTTTTTTTTACAACTTTCTGATCACGAAAAACTATTTTTTTTTTAATTTCAGTATTTGGAAAAGATCTAAAATTTACATAAAATTTACAACTTTGGTATTAATAAAATTTTAACTTTTTCTTAATTTTCACAACTTCTTCGTAATAATTACGAAATTTCTAAATTATTTAGAAATTTTGGTATCACCAAATTTTCAGCCCTCCCAAAGAAATGCAAGATAGCAGTAGTAAGAACATTCCTTTTTTTAGACTTTAACTTAGTTGTCGAGAGGATACAAGATGTAATTAATTCTAGCAGTAGTGGGAACGTTTTTTTTTAGTCATCAAATTTTTTGTCCAGAGTATAAACGTTGCAATTTTATACTAAAAAAATCCGATTTTTCACCTTCTTCCCCCCACTTAATCCTTTTTGCTGCCGCCTTGGTCTAGCTGTATAACTTAATAAAAAATGAAGGTTTTTGTTCTTCAAAATTATTCAAATTTTTAATATGTTGTGCATAAATATGGAATAAATATTGCGCATAATTTCCAAAATTAATTTTTAAAAAACATAAAACATTTTAGCAATTTTGAAGAAAAAATCAATTCAAATTAAAAAAAAAAGTGAATAGTTACATGATTAACTAGAGATCTCTCGAGAATTTTAAGCTCTTTAAAATGACCTCTCACTAGACCTAGGGTGCCATTCAAAATATTGTCCCCAAGGGGGCACTTACCGAAAAAAAAAATTAAAAATATTGCAAAAAATAAGTTTTGTTGTCTGATATAAAAATTTCAAAATTAAAGTTTACATCTTATCTCAATTAAGAATAACCCTATATCGTCGGCTTACAAGTAAAGAGCACTAAGTCCAAAAACATGGTTTTGAGATATTGACAAATTTAACTTTCACTGTTGTTTTTTAATTTTTGTAATAATTGTTACAAAAATGCACGTTTCGCCAAACAAACACTAAGTCGATTAGTGCAGAAATATTTGAAATAATCTACAAGTAAAATGCACTACGTGCACTAAGTCACTTAGTGCCTATTGCCAGATAAAATTTTATTGAAAATCAAACTGGTGCGTTTTGTATAGTGGGTTTCTCTTGGCAGTCCACCTAGAAGTTAGTTCGGTTTACCTGTACATAGATCATCAAAAATTAATTACAGTACCATAAAAATTTTTGCAAAAAAGTGACTTAGTGCCTTTTACTTGTAAGCCGACGACAATTTTTGAAAAAATAAAATATCGCTTGGAACCCAATGGTTCCAAACTGACGAAATAATAATAATATAATTAGAAAGTACCCCGGTATTTATTATGATGTAACGGTATCAAAGTTACTACAGTGAAAGTAATCCAAAACAATACTGTACCCAATGGTACTATAATAACATGTTATGCCCGTCAATTTTCGAAAGGGTTCTTGTTTTTTTTTTTTCACTTTTTAGTTTTGTTGATGTTGTGCTTTTTCAAGTGTTTTGTTTAAATAAAAAAATAAATGGAAGATATAGGTGACAGATATTGTTTTTTTAATTCTGATGAAGTGTTATCTTAAAAAAATACAAATATTTAAAGTACCCGTATTATTAATTTAAATATTACGGTTCTTTCATGATTACGAAAGATTTTTTTTATGAATTTAATGCATTAAAGATGTCATCATGTGCCAGTTGTTATAACATTATGTGCTAGATGAGAAGCTAAAACATTAGGTAAGTACCTTCAAAATGATTTTACCGAGGATTTTACCAAATTTCAGGAAAATCGGTTATAGGTTGGGCAGAAAGACCTCGGTCGTTAGCCCTTTGGGTAACTAATAAACATGATCTTATATTCGGTTATAGATTTTTTTTCTCGACATTCGTAGTTCTGAACTGGTTCGAATTGTGCGCAGTTGCATTGGCGATTTCTCCCGTTAGATTATACAGGGACAAAAGTTCTACCCAAAAAGTATAGAAGACATACATACACTCCCACTTCCACCCAACCAAACAAATTCTGTATTTGTTCTTTGTTGAACAAATACAATATTTACTTGGCCGGGCGAAAAGTGTAACTATATTATTTTTATTAAAGAAATTACTGGCGCCATCTAAATTTTAGTGGAATTATCTTATTCTACAGATTCACATTAGCTATGTTCGTTCGTGCCGCTCAGTGCTACACTTTCCGGCCAATCAAATAAATACTGTATTTGTTGTATGAAAAACAAATACAGTATTTATTTGGTTGGCTGGAAAGTGTAGCACAAATCAGATAGAGATAGGGTAGACGTCTTTTGTTTCATAATTCTAGTTGTAGAGAGCTCCATTGAGCACTGTCCAGTTTCAACTGCTTTCCCCGATGAAAGCCTTTCTTTTTTTTACGTTTCTCGACGTTTTATATCTAATATATCGCACAATAAATAATACACTAAAAACACATTTTTCAAAATTTTGTGTAAGTACACTGGTGTTATATCTTTCTGTCTGGAAAATTTTTGACCTCGAGAACTGAAAAACGATTTAAGCTAGACTTCAAATTTGGACCATAGGTACCTTATCCAAAGGTATGGGATTGTTTTTCATATAAATCAGGGTAAGGGTAAGGCCTCTTAAGGGGGCACAATGGGGTAAAAGGTTTTTTGTTTTTTGTTTTATTTTTTTTTTGTTTTTTTTTTTTTAATTTTAATGCATTTTTAAATTTATGTTTTAATAAATATAGGCATACAGGGTAAAGTATTCTTATGCAGCAATATTTTTTGTATTTTTTTAAACGTTATAAAAATGCAATAAAAGCAAAACAACGTATTTAAATTACGTCAATTCATGACCTACTCAAGATTTATTTCAAACGAATCCATTATAATTAATTTGTTTATAGCTACCTGTTTTTTGCATATAATCATTTATTTAATTTGAAAATGTTTCTTATGAAGAAATTTATTGGATAATATGCCAATAGCAACATTCCATTTACGTCAATAATTTTTTTAATAAATTAGCGTACTTCAAGTGCCCTAACCACGGTAGCAAAATAACATGACATTCACGTGAAAGCCACGTTAATATGTGACATGTGATGTTAAGATTGTAGTCTCATTTAACAAGAATGTAGCATGGTGGGGATGTCCTAAGTCCGCCCCTAATAACATTACACAATGACATCCCGAAAATAACGTGTTTGTGACATCATAAATCCACATTCCTGTTATATCTAATATCTTGTGGATGTCGTTACTGGTACTTTAATATTTAAATAATATCCTAGGATATTAGCTTTTTCTAAATAAAACCATTAAAAACGCTATAACCCTATAAAAAAAAATCGGATTTAAAATCAATCAGTAATTGAAACAAATACAGATAGAAACAGATAGATTCTAAATACGAAATTGCAGATTAAGCGGATAATATATTCCTTTAATCCGTGTCCGTGGTCTTGAGAAGTCCGGCAGAGCCCCCTATCCATTGGAAATCCTATAATGTGTATACAATTTTCTTATAATAATTTACTCTCTCAACATCATCTTATATCGATTTTTTTGCTTCGAACGTCGGTGAGAAGCAAAATAACATGACATTCACGTAAAAGCCACGTTAATATGTGACATGCGATATATCCACAGCTTTGCTAAATATTTGTTATTAAATAACATGGTTGTCACGTCACACGTGTTACGTTGCAAATGTGATGTTAAATACATCTTATTTTTCAATATTATGTGATGTTATGATTTAGTTTAAAAATACACCCAAAAGTGATGTTAATTTCTTGTAATATAACATCCCTTGCTACCTGGGAAATTACCCGGATAACATTTGCTATTTCACGTGGAAGTCATTATGACATCATTTAATGATTTTCTCTGCGTTCATGAACGTATACAGATGACTCCTCATTGTAAAGCCATTACGAGATCATGTCATGAAGATCTAGCAGCGGTCTACGGAATGCGCATGCGCAAACTTTAAATTAACCGCGAAATTTAAATTGACCGCGAAATTTAAAATTAAAAAAAAAGAAAGGAAATTACCCTGCTTAAAAAGATCACATACACACACACCTTTTTGCTCATATCTTGAAAACGCGAAGAGATACCAAAAAAATAACCAACGACCCCCTAGGGTCCATTTTCAACAACTTGAGGACACCAGGATGTTCCCACTGGGAACTTCTCAGTGGAAATGTTCCCCAAGATGACTGGAGGAACTAGTTCCTCTAGGCTTAAGCCTCCAGATATCTACGGCTCACCATACCAATACTAGTAGTATATCCTTATAAAGACAGCTGCCTTTTAATACTAGTATTCCTAGAAGGCGACTTTATTCGTTTAATAAGTTTAGTTAGTGGTAGGAAATAACATGTGGGGCCACCTATAGCATAACGCTGTCAAGTGCACTGATATTGAAACATTACAGAAGCCTGTACTATTCGGCAATCGTTCTTAATTGGGTCCCGGGCAACATTTGGTATTTCACGTGGAAGTCATTATGACATCATTTAATGATTTACCGTTAAATGTATACACCTCATGACAAACTCATAACAAACTCATAACATGATCAGAAAATCATGAGATGTGCTCATCATGATGTTCGTATGAGTACAAAACGTGGAAATCATAACATGATGCTCTCATGAGGCCTCATGAGTTTATGGATGTTGTCCGGGTAAAGGTACAATAAATACATTTTTCTTCAAGCGTACTAAAATGTTCATATTTTATAACTGAACACACTAGTTAGAAGTGATCTATTTTTTTACAGTAAAAGAACGAGTTCATTGGTGTACGCCGTAAAAAAAAGTTAGTTAGCAAAACCACCACTGGCGGCAGCACTTTTTAACTTCAATTTTGTTTGTTTATTATGTAAACAGGTGGTTGACTCGAGATTCTGTGCAAAAACCTTCTGTGAAATTGATTAAAAATGATTGAAGAAGAATATATGGTTTATACACCTACAAATCTCTCCGAAATTGCAAATGCTACATAAGACACGGAAAAGTGTCTTTTTTTACTCGTCTGTAGTTTCAGGACTCCACTTCGCGTCGTCCGTAAATTCTACAGACTAGTAAAAAAAAAAGCTTCACTTTTCCTCTTAGTAAAAAAATATACTATTTTGCACGACAAAGACTAAAACATAATTTTACGCTTTTATTTGCTGAACTAAACTTGCCGTTTTTCTCCCTAGGAAAAAAATCAAAGTAACCTTGATAATATTAAAATATTATAGGAGAAAGTAGGGTAACGGTGCGCAGTGGGTAACCGTGCATACCAGTGAAAATTCATATTACGAGTTATTCTGAGACATCTCTGACATCCATGCTTGAGGGACGCGTATATTATTAATCTAAAATAAATATATTCTTGAAGGATATGATCATTTGCATTTATCCATGCAATTTTGTTAAATTTAATTAAATATCCACTAAGTTTTATTTTATTTGAAATAGTTTTTGTTATATAAAGAGATTTTTTTTTTAATTTTATGATGGGGTAATAATGCGCATTCCCCTTATTCAATTAAATTATAATAAAATTAAATAAAAAAAGAAGTTTTTAAAGTTAAAACCTTTCTAATAATTACATGTCACGTAAAAAGTAGAAAACAAAATGGCAGACTAACATCTCTACTCTCAATTACCCTACTCCCTAACATCCCTACTTCATAACATTTATACTCTATAACAACCCTACTCCGTAACATCTCTACTACATAACACCTCTACTCCCCAATAACTCTACTCCATACTATATGCACTTTATTAGCTACTTAATAATAAATGAGCGGTTCGCAGAACAAAGAAGCTTCTTCTTCTAGATTATTTTATTTTTTTCCTAGAAAACTTTCATCTTTAAATTGAAATCTAGATCAATCACAAATGAATTATTCTAATTTAGTCACATTGTCCGCGTACCCTTAACATGCACTAATAAGTAAGTAATTAATAAACTAAATTCATATTTGACAGTGACAAATATTTTTTTGAGCTAAGACAAGTGGCTAATCGAGTGTATATAGTGCGGAGTAGAGTTGTTACGGAGTAGAGATGTTATGGAGTAGAGATGTTACAGAGTTAAGTTGTTGTGGGAAATTTATAGTAGAGATATTAGTCTGCCAACAGACTAACATCTTTACGCTCAATTTCCCTACTCCCTAACATCCCTACTCCATAACATTCCTACTCTATAACAACCCTACTCCGTAACGACTCCTCTCCATAACATCTCTACTTCGTAACAACTCTACTAGCGGATTAAGAAATAATATTTTATATTGAAAAAAAAATGCAAAATTTTTAATATAAAAATATAAAAATTCTTGCATTTCTTAATCAACCAAATAAATATATTTAAATACATTGGCAGTGAAATCTCTTGTGTTTTTGTGACCCAGAGAACATTACGTAAAAATTTCGCCGTATACGAATATTCGTCCTTGGCGACCTACATTTCTTTTTTTAACAATTTATTTTTACTAGATATAATTTTAAATTATTTCCTTATAATTTATTTTATTAAGTGACCATAGAAAAACAAACATAGCATGACTTGATTTTAATTCTAATATTTAGTTCCTATTTTTATTTCCTATTTTTTTTTAACCAGAGAAAGCTGGTATGTGTTAGTACGTGTTTATATTATTTCTCTTTCTTTCTCTCTTTCTCTTTATTTTTCTCTATTTATTTCTATTTTCTTCTATTTCTCCTTCTTTCTGTTTTGTCTCTCCCTCTATCTCTCTCTCTCTCTCTCTCTCTCTCTTCTATTTCTTTCGATTTTTTTTTATTTTGTCTCGCTCTCTCTCTTTCTTATTTGGTCTCGTTCTCTCTCTTTTTCTCTCCTGATGTATCTCTTTTTATCTCTATTTCTCGGATGGACAAAGCCACAAAGCAAAGTTGCTTAGAATTTTATGAAATACACGTGTATATTAGGGCATTTAAGATTCAAGATTCAAGATTTATTGATGTATATACAAATTATTTGTTTACACAGGTCAGATAAAAATAAATAAATAAATAAATTTACAAATGCGTTTTACATTCACAACATATTAAAAGCAGTATGGTCGATATCAGCATCTATATATTGAGTAACACTGTAAAATGCCTGCCGCAGAAGATATTGTTTTGTTTTTGCTTAAAATTGCAATAATGGGAGAGCTTGTACACTCGGAGGTAGTTTATTATAGAATTTTACCCCATAGTAATTACACCCATTTCTGCTAGACCCCAATCTTAGGAAATTTGACCTAAAGTTTATGGCCCTTGTGTTGTAATTGTGTTCGTTATGATTAGTTTTTAAGGCATTCTTTTTTGGTACACGTATAACAGACAGACCAATATGTAAAATGAGGGTAATAAAAAAATAAAAAATAAATCAAAAAAAATTAAAAAAAAAAGAAAAAAATAAATTTGTTTCAAAAAAGTTTCTTTCTTCGTGAAACGAAAAATAAATTGGAAAAAAAATTAAAAAAAAAAATGTTTTTACCCCATTTTACTCCCTTACCCCAATCCGATTTTTACCAAAAACAATTCCAGCCTGGAACTTTGGATATTCAACCTATCGTCCAAATTTGAAATTTTAGCCCGAAGCGTTTTTGAGTTATCGTGGTGACAGACCGACCGACCGACCGAAAGACAGTTTTTTTTACGGAAATTGTATTTTTTGGATATAAAACGTTCAGAAACGTAAAAAAGGAATATAAATTTCTCGAATTTTTTTTACTAACGCAAGACTTTCCTTGGGGAAAGTAATATAACAATTTAAAAGGTTAATAAAGGTAGTCTTTTTTCTCCTATTTTCTTTATTAATATGGGAACATGTTTCGAAGTGCTTAGTTCACTTCATCTTCAGCCCGAGACTAAAATAAAATAAACATATGTACATGTAAACATTATACACTGTGACCCGTCTGAATTTGTACATTTTTGTATATTAAGTTGACAAATCTTGTTTTATTTTTGTAAGTATTTTTAAAGTTCAGTTTCTTATGTAAATGTCTCATATTTAATTTTTATTTTAGTCTCGGGCTGAAGATGAAGTGAACTAAGCACTTCGAAACATGTTCCCATATTAATTAAGAAAATAGGCAAAAAAGACTACCTTTATTAACCTTTTAAAATTACAAAACTCCTACCTGGGTATTATGGCTCACAATATAACAATTATTTATTTTATTTTATTTTTAAATGCCTCCCAAATTTCGTTTGTTTAAGCCGAAATTTGGCACATATTTCAATTTATGTATTTTGCACGATATATTTAATTAAAAAAATAGGGTATTTTTTGACAGGAACCAATATTTAAAAAAAAAAGTAGTTTCCTAGAAAAATACAATCTTTACTATTTGTTTCAAGTACCCAGTTACCTAATAGAGAATGAGGATGGGTACCATTGGGATCGTACCATTTGGGTAGGCTGCATCTTTTTTCTTACAAAGGAATGTATATTAACCGCATTTTATTTACCATTACATAAGGACATTATTACTTAAGAGATTTTAATCACATGCATATAGCATTAGCATAAGATAACTAAAATTCCTAAATACAGTGTGTCTTATAGAACCACGGTGGATGGATATTATTGCCAAATTAAAAAATACCCAAACAGGTCAATTTTAATTTTTATAAGGAACCTGCTACTCCTATAGGAGTCTTAAATGAGGCGTATAGTGCAAGAGTGGCCCATATGTGTTTTTTGAGATTTGCGTTTTTTATAAATGTAATAAGGACATCTATATCTTTCATTACATACCACCCTCATAACAGAGGGTTTTCTTTTTGGCACGATACAAGCATTTAAAGCACTATTGCATTATTAAAATTATCGCTTTTATTAGTGCAAGAGAGGCCCACAGGTATAGGCTATATATAATTTTTTAATGTTACATACTATTTGCCCCCATCTTCCCCTTAAATCGCAGCGAAACGTTTTAAACAAATTCGTCCTTCCCCCTTAGAGCGTTACGTGATACTTGAATGTTCCCTAATGGGTTGATAGTGGTGTTCGCTGGGTTATATTATTGGGGATGTTGAAAAAGCCAACTGCATCATTAAAAATGTCAATTTTATTCTTAAAAAATCTAACAAGGCATGTTTTACCAAGGATTTATAAAGATATTTTTAGAAAGATTCTTAAAAAAGCCAAAATTTGTTTTATCGAGAAAGTTATTTGTTCGCCCCAAAACAAATCATTTTCTGCCCAAATGCAGGAGCGTTATGTTACCAATTTTGTACATTTTGCTTTATTAATAAAAAATAATTACAACTTACCTTAAACTTTGAGATCATAGGAACTGAAATCCATTTAGGTACTTAAACAATGTTTACGCATTAGTCATTCTTCATTTTTAAAGGTAAAAAAATGTTTATTTAACTATTTCAGAGCATAATTATTGGCATTTTGACTATTCTGTTATTAAATAACGAATATTTCTTTCACATGTAAAAATAATTAAAATTTCAAAGTAAAATGTGAGGTTAGATCTACTAAAAAAAAACGTGTTATTGAAGGTCAGATCTCGTTCGTAATGCAATAGTGGCCCAAAATGAACACAATGTATAGTGCAATAGTGACTCACCAATTTTTTTCTCTAAGAAAGTAAAGAAAGTAAAATAAATTTGTTTGTCATACATTACCTTAATGTTGGTTGAGTCTAAAAACCCTAACAGAAAAAATTTAAATAAAATTATGCATCCTAGATCAAAGATTAAAAAATCGGAGAAATTTAAATAACCATTATCTCCATATTTCCATAAAGTGAGATGGGCCACTCTTGCACTATACGCCTCAAATGAACAATGGGATTGGACAATAAGGCAGAAATCGTACCATGAATCATGGTAGTAGAAGGTACACTTATTGCAAAACCATAATCAAATCCTAAATAATCGTTTTTAGAAAATAATTTTATATGAACTTTCGCAAAGTCCCATGTCACAAAAACGTTAAATTGCAAATGGAGTTGCTTGATTTCTCGTGCCGATTTCAAATATATTTCGAGCAACTCTCTCTTTTTTTTTTCGTTTTTGAGGTAAAGGTTTTTAAATATAAAAATTTTGGTTTCGCATTTTTTAAATGTTTCATTCCGCTTTAACTATGGACTATGGACATCTAACATTATTTTCCAAAAACGAGTTTAAAGGATTTGGCTTTTGACGGTTCTGTAATAAGTGGACCTTCTACTGCCATGGTCAGATCTTTCTGCCTCGTTGTTCAATTCATTCATTCATTCAGGATTACTGTGAAGTAGCGTAAAGTAGGTTCCCATCTTTTGACATTACAAAAACAATGGTAGTTTACTGCTAAAGTTTAATTTTCTCGAGAATACAATTTATATATATGTAGTATGCTGTACTGATAAGTGCCCTTACCCCCACGATGGTTTTTTTACCCCTCTTTTTTCTAATCTAAGCTTATTGTTTGCTTTTTAATTTATAAAATATAATTTATTTGTGGATTATTACTTATAATTAAGAGGTATGTGTATTAAATATAAATTATATTTTCTCCCTAAATATCAATTCGTGATACTAGGTTTGGACCGGTGCTTTTTTTTTAAACTTTACTCATATTAATCCCAATTTTTGGAAAATGCAACTTCTGCGAAAGCAGTCGTTGCATTTTCGTCATTGGGATTGATATTCGTAAAATTTATGTTAAAAACCACCGATACCTAACCTAGTACCACTTATGATATTACCCCTGAAAATACCTCTAGCAATATTTCTTGTAATTACTACCTACAAGTACTACCTTTTTTTACGTATATTCCAGTAAATTGCAATAAATGTACACGGGCTGTTTTGTTAAAGGGTAGTAGTGGATGGTAACAGAACACTCCTGTTAGTTTTTCACCAGGGGATTTGCGTAAGGGGTATCCCCTATCTTGAATTTTAGGGGTGAGTTGCTTAATATGCATCTTACGATAAAAATGCATATAAACAATTTTTGTTAAGGAGGAAATTTCCAAAAAATTTTGTTTGGATCATTTTTTATATATTAATAAAAACCGAGTTAATTTAAAAATGGGCATGTTGGAGGTGAAATTCGTTTTTTCCATTTTCCAACCAAATTATTCATCAGACAATAAAAGTGGTTATGATCAAATTTGTAGCTCTCTATAAGTTTCATATATTATAAATTTTCATAGATACTTTGGTACGGTTATAGAGGGCGCAACTCGACTTTCAGCGCCCACTACACTGACAAAACAGTTTATTTGTGTCAACAAAATATTTGGTTATATATGGCCAATTGAATTATTTGGTTGTGACAATTAAATTTTATTTCTGTCAAATAAACTATTTTGTTCCCATTAATTAAAATATTTATTTACATGAACTAAATATTTATATGACTCAAATAAATTTGTAACTCACAACCAAATAATTGAATTGGCCATATCCAAATAAATCCTTTTTATCCCTGTGTAACTGTAACAAAAATGCATAATGTATAAAACTTATAGACAATTTCAAGAGCTACAAGTTCGCTTATAACCATTTTTATCGTCCGATGAATAATTTGGCTGACAAATCGAAAAAACAAATTTCACCCCCAACATGGCCATTTTTGAATATTTATAAATCGGTTGTTATTAATATATTAAAAAAATGACTCAAACACAAATTGTTGGAAATCTTCTCCTTAAAAAAAATGGTTATATGCATTTTTATCAACGACTGATAACTCTTCTCTCTAGAATAGGCATTTCATTCGTTAAAACTGACAAAAACGTCGGCAACATAAAAAATTCGTCTGTCTTACTCGCACATCTTTGTTGTAACAGAGACAACAATACCAGTTACTGGTAATTGTTATTGTTCAAGCCTGAATATACCTACAATTTGTTTACAAATAAACCGAGATGTTGGAGACACTTTATTTTAACGGTATGCGTATTCTAGAAAGAAGAGGTATTAGTTCGTTGATTTATATCGTAAGATGCATATTTAGCGAGAAAACCGCACTCACCCCTAAAATTTAAGATAGCGGACTCCCCTTACGCAAATCACCCGGTGAAAAACTTACAGGAATGTTCTGTTACCATCCACTACTACCCTTTAAAATATCAGCCCGTGTACATTTATTGCAATTAAACATAGGAACTTTATTTGACTGGACTAGTATTGCTGCTTTTTAACTAAATAAACCAAATTTTATTATCGTAACTATAACATACTAGTATGAAGAATAGCATACTACACACATTTTATTACTTAACTACAGCAAACAATGACGTCACCTAACTATTCGTAGTAACCACGTATCCTAGGTGGTTTGCTTACATAGTAAGTATTTCTATCATTTTCTTTTATATTTCTGTTCACTCCAAATCATATTTTTTTCGAACAAGAAGAGGAAAAAATAGGTTAGGTATAATTTTTTTGGGTAAGCCAGACGTTAAAAATATTTGTAAGATTGTTTTGTCAGGCACTTGTTTGCGCAAGAACGGATTAAACTAAAATAATTTTAAATAATCGTCACATATCATTCGTGAATAATATAGGCACCTATAATAAATGAGTTAAATAAAAGTAAGTAATTTATAAGCTTTATTCAAAAATGTTCTTGTAAAGTTAGGACAAGCCTAATTTTGTACACCTCATTTTTGGTTCTCAATTTCAAATATCGCAAAATAAACAACTCAATCAACTTTTTAATCGAAAAAGATTTTGCTATAATAGTGTCCTACTTTACCAACTAACTATGACGTCATTTAAACAACACGTTTCAAGCCATACTAGTATGTTATAGTTAAGATATTAAAATTTGGCCATAGTTAAACTTGACTTTAGTAACTAAAACCAAATTTTATTATCTCACGTTTTTAGAGCACTAGTACTTTAATGTTATGAAACTAGTACTTTAATATACTATTATTTAACTCGTTTATCGAATCTATATTATCCACGAATGATATCTGACGATTGTTTAAAATAATATCAATAGAATTCATTCTTGCCGAGATTCTTGCAAAAGTGGCAAAACAATCTTGTACATAAGTCCAGCTTCCACAAAAACACTCACCTCTTCTTAGTCGAAAAAATATGATTCGGAAAGGACAGAAATATGATAGAAAAGGATAGAAATACTTACTATGTGAGCAAACCACCTAGGGTACGTGGTTACTACGAATAGTTAGTGTGACGTCATTGTTTGTTGTAGTTAACTAATAAAATGTGTGTAGTATGCTGTTCTTCATACTAGTATGTTATAGTTTCGATAATAAAATTTGGTTTAAATAAATGTAATAGGAGAAAGGACCGATAAGTTTTAGCAATAGTGTTTTTCTTAATATGTACTCTCTTTAAAAAATCTGGGTGTGCCCATGACCGAAAAATATTTGGTCTTATAATTATATCTGTATCATACACGTATAATTACATAATTTAATGATGTATGGTCATTTTTTTCTTGGCGCCAGTGAATGTAATTAATTCTTGTTTAAAGTTGGGTTTCTATTTTTTTAGAAAAAGTAGAAAAACAATATTTTTCTTCAAGCATACTAAAATGTTCATATTTTATAACGGAACACATTATTTAGAAGTGATCTATTTTTTTACAGTAACAAAATGAGTTCATTGTTGTACGCCGTAAAAAAAAGTTAGTTAGCAAAACCACCACTGGCGGCAGCACTCTTTGACTTTGATGACAGCCATACTTCAAACTTGTTTGTTTATTATGTAAACAGGTGGTTGACTCGAGATTCTGTGCAGAAACCTTGTGTGAAATTGGTTAAAAATGATTGAAGAAGAATATATGGTTTATACACCTACAACTCTCTCCGAAATTTCAAATGCTACATTAGACTTACCATTGAAATCGCAAAAAGTGTACGATTTAGCCTACGAAAAAAATTTAAAATGAGCTAAGAAAGGTTTAAGTTTATTTCGACAGGGTTTTATTGGCCTATTTTAATAATAAAAAACATACTTTATTACTGAATAAATTAAATTCAAAAATTAATATTTAAAAAATATATATAGGATGCTTGAAGAAAAAATAGTATGTTTCACTCGCTTCGCGTCGTCCGTAAATTCTACAGACTAGTAAAAAAAGCTTCACTTTTCCTCTTAGTAAAACAATATACTATTTCCCGTATACCTGGATCAAAAAACTAAACAATAATTATCGCAAAAAATACCGATAAAAAAATCAAAGAAAATAAGTTCAAAATTATTAACAAATATTTTGAGTTTTTTACAACAAAATTATTTTTTCACACTAGTGTGGTAGTTACCATTATTATGCGAGCTATTAACCCGGCGTCTGACAGGTGGATTAGTTTTACAAGTAACGACAGGTGGGGTATAATAAACCCCAACAATAAATGGGACCGTTTTTGCTTTATTTAATAAATTTTATATAAAATGTAGTAAAATATTTGAGTTATACAATATATTAACCTAAAAATAATTTTAAAAATCTTAAATACATATATATATTTATTTTTAATCGGTTAACAAAAATAAATCAAATTTAAAAAACAAAAAATAGGAAACCTTTTTGTTTCCTATTAACTAAAAAAAATAACGTTTAAAATTGCCAAACAAAGATCTACATGAATAACATAAATTATAAACTTTTAAATATTATAGGTAGGGTTCAAAATAAATTACTTTAAGTAATCGTAATAGGACTGAAAAATACAGGAGAAACAGGAAGATAATAGTATATTACGCACCGAGTACGCGAACCTAGTTTTCAGTGCAAGAGAGTGCTTATTTTTTTTATGAGGCGCAGCCGAGTAAAAAATCTCTCGAAGTCCACCGAAATAGTTTGCGTCGAGGTCCGTATACTATTTTTTCTACGACCTAAACATCCAAAAGACGCAAAAATTGTCTTAAAATATTAATTTGTCAATTTAAGGTTATGTGTTTCACGTTTACTCATTTTCTGACAGCAGATGTAAAATCAACTAATTTTCACTTTTCAACCATTGTCATAGGCAATGGGTGGAAAATAGGCACTAACTACTAGCTAGGTTGTAGGAAAATAAATGTTACTTATTATGACACGTGGGGTGTCAGAAACCCCAGACGACTTCAAAAGGACGTGGCCTCTAATGCTTCAATATTTATACTGCCGTTCATGCTACACTGTGCAAAGTAAAAAGCGATTGAAAGGTACTGAGGCGCTGTCTTCGCTTGGCGCGAAAATAAAATAGTTACGGAGTAATATTTGGACTCTGGGGTTTGTGACACCCCACGTGTCAGACGCCGGGTTAAATAAAATAACCCCATTATCTGTAATAACTTATTAGAGACTAGACTAATAAACCTAAAGAAAAACTGACAATATGTCAAATTATTCTAACCTCTTTATTAAAATCTTACTTAAACTATAATAATTAATAAAATTGACATTTTGGCATATTTAAAACTTGCATTTTTTGTGGATCCAACTGTACATAGCTAATTACTGTTATTATTATTATTATTATTATTTGATAATTATCAAACCGCGCATAAATTAATTTCTTTATTCTTAGAAAATTCTGTATTGTAATACATTACCTCACTGATAAAATAATCCATTCTTTAATAAAAACTATGAAATTGTATGCTCTAATTATATCTCGCAGCTACATATTTAATTTAATACAAAAAATTAAAACATAACACAGAAAAAGGTGTGAGGTAACTAATTTATTTTTTTTTAGTAGAAATAAATAATCTTCTACAATTTTTAGGAGAGATGAAAGTTATGACGAAAAAGAATAGTAGGGGAGAAAGGGGTAATAAGAAACAGGGGTAATAAGAAACGATCAAGAAAAAAGCATGAAAAATTTCTTCTAAAAATTTGAAAAAAAAGTACAAAGAACTCACATCCATAAGCTATTATTCCTAAAAATTGCAGGTTGCTTCTTAAGCATTTTCATATTTTTTTTAAGTAAAAAGTTAACATGTATTCATGAACTTTAATGTTTAAAGTGGGACCATTTTATCTTTGACTATGAATAAAAATTTTGTTAAAAGTTTTAGCAGGCTTTGCAACATTGATATATTATGTATAATGTCATTATAATAATTTATTAAAAGTGATTCTGGTGTTTGCAGAGTTGTTTTCTCTTATTACCCCAGGTATTGTATTTTGTTGGGGTAATAAGAAACACTTTTTAAAACTATTTATTTAAGGAACAATAAGAAACAAAAAGTTGATGATAAAAGCAGTGTAAAGAAAAATGATAAAGTTAAAAATAAAATTTCTCGATATTCATCAGAAACTAAAAGGACAAAGAAAAAATCCAGTAGTAATAGAGAGTGACTCATCGTCGGAAAGTTTAACCATGGAACTTGAAGACGCTGACGAAGACTTAAATATCTCTGATATCGAAGAAAAGGAGTCACCAGAACTGGCGCTACTAGAAAAAAACTTTTATGCAGTAAATTTAAATCTAAACTGGTATTTGGCCTTTATTCAAGAGGATTTGAATGAATTATATCAAATTAAGATTTTACAATCAGAAATGGATGAATTTAGCTGGCCTCCAAATGAAAATATAGAATTTGTTCAAAGAAGACATTTTTTTTATGGACCCATTCAATTGTTGGGAAATGGGCCATTCAAATTACGCAGAAGCGATAAATTAAACATCAACAATAGGTTTAATTGTTTGTAAAAGTTAAAATTACCAGTTATTATTACTGCTTTTCATCATTTTTTAGTTTTTTATAAAAAAATTTAAATGCGTTTTTTAGTTTAACAGTTCACCTTTTCAAAATAAAATTTTGTTTATTGATAAGTTTTTTAATCTTTATTAATTTTTGTTCAAATTTAAAGTAAACTTAGACGTGCTTTAGAGGTGTCTCTTGTGTATTCAGTTTATTTGTTTAAGCCTTTTTTATAGGGTATAATATTTTTGTTTCTTAATACCCCATAAGGGGTAATAAGAAACAAAATTTTAAAAAAGTTTATTATTTTTTTACAACTAAACGTATTAGTATTAATTGAATTTTATATAAGAAACTTGATACATCCGATCAATACATAATACAAAAAAAAATTGAAGCTTTTGCCTTAACGTTAAGTCCTAATTCTAACATGCTCTGTTTCTTAAAACCCCGAGTGTTTCTTATTACCCCTTTCTCCCCTATATTGTTTTACTAAGAGGATAAATTAAGCTTTTTTTTACTAGTCTGTAGAGTTTACGAAGGACGCGAAGCGGAGTCCGGAAACTATAAACGAGTAAAAAACGCACTTTTCCTCTGAGTGAAACATACTATTTTTTCTTCAAGCATCCTAGATATATATTTTTTGAAAAATTAATTTTTGAATTTAATTTATTCAGTAATAAAGTATGTTTTTTTTTATTAAAATAGGCCATTAAAACCCTTTCGAAATAAACTTAAACCTTCCTTAGCTCATTTTAAATTTTTTTAGTAGGTTAAATTACTTTTCGCGATTTCGATGGTAAGTTGTCTAATGTAGCATTTGCAATTTCGGAGAGATTTGTAGGTGTATAAACCGTTTTGCACAGAATCTCGAGTCAACCAACTGTTTACATAATAAACAAACAAGTTTGAAGTATGGCTGTCATCAAAGTCAGAGTGCTGCCGCCAGTGGTGGTTTTGTTAACTAATTTTTTTTACGGCGTACAACAATGAACCCATTTTTTTACTGTAAAAGTCCAAACGATATGAACATTTTAGTATGCTTGAAGAAAAAAACAGTTTTCAAAATTTGATCTGTTTTTCCATTTTAATTTCCCTAATATATTCATACAATCCTTAATTTAACTTTTGACAAATTAAATCAAATTAAAAGTAAACTATAAGATTTTTAGTCAATTCTCGATAAAGATTACACCGGCACACAAAAAAAAAAAAATTGTCTGTACACCGGGCGCCACCTATCTACGGGCATGTTTTTCGACCCGCTGAATACGAATTTCAAGTCAGTTTAGGCCGTCCAGCCTTCAATTTCGAGTAAAATTTTTTTTTTCTTGCCAAAACATCGAATTTTCGCTATTTTTTGGGTTTTTTTGCAATTTACTCGAAATTGAAGGGTGGACGGCCTAAACTGACTTGAAATTCGTATTCAGCGGGTCGAAAAACATGCCCGTAGATAGGTGTCGCCCGGTGTACAGACAATTTTTTTTTTGTGTGCCGGTGTTATTATTATTATTATGCCATTCACAGGACTTAAGCGATAGAATAGTATAAAACGGTAGTTTCGAGTTTCCCAAAATCGCCAAAAAACGTCCTGGACAAAAAAAATTCTTGGATACAATTTTTTTTTATGGAAAAATAAGCAACTTTAAAAATGCCCTTCTGTTCGTTTATCCGTCCGTCACGTTTTTTGTAAGCACAACAGTCAACGACGAATTATCCGATCGACTCCCGAATTCCCCCAAAAATAACAAAATTATTGGGTGTTAAAAAAATCGAAAAAACTCTCTTAAGTTTGTTTTTTCAAAAAAAAAAAGAAATCGTTTTTCGAAAAACCGTTTTTTTAATTTTTTTTATTTTTTTTACTTGATTTTTTGTTTTAATAGCCCTAAATAAAGTTATGAAGAAAAAGAAAAACAGTTTTTCAAAATTTGATCGATTTTTTTCATAGTTAATATAACAAGACCGAGGGATTTTTTCGGCTAATTTTGTTGTTTGTATTTACGAAAGCTTTTTTGCTTAGCAACGCACGAGACACAGTGAATGCATATAAAAACCACGACCGCGTAGCGGGAGGGGTTTTTGCATTCGCTGGGTCGAGTGCTTGATAAGCAAAAAGGTTTTCGTAAGTACAAACAGCAAACTTAGACGAAAAAAACATGAGGTTGCGTTGTATTTGTTAAGAAAAATTCACAATTCAAATAAACAAAATTATAAACTTTAATTAAAAATGAAAATAACCACAAGAAAAATTTTTAAAACGTTTCTTTATAATATATTATATTAAGCTAATTAAAAGTACAATTGTGAAACACACAATTTTCAAATTTTAGTCCTTGTTTTGTATTTGGTGCAATAATGCTTGAAGATGAACTAATGGTTGTTGTTGCCCTATCTTGTGCTAAATTCTTGTCTTGTACCAAAGGTAGTACTGGTGCTAAATTAGATTCTATATTAGATGAACGAACTTTATCTAATATGGTGGTATGATGTTCTTCATTTAGTTGTAAATATGGCTTTATAGATGAGGAACTTGAGTGGCCACTAATTTTTATTAATTCTTGCTCTTGTACTCCTTGCCTAACCATATTTGAAATGACTGTGGCGCGACTAGAATCATTTGTAATTTTTTTCTTTTTTGTGTCCAATCCAGCCTTTTTCGCAGATATTTTATTCCACTTAGAAAAAGTATTTTTTCCAACTGGGCTATTCTTGTACCATATTCCGGTTTCTTTCCAGTTAGGATTCGCAGTTAAAAAAAAATCGATTAGTAATTATATTTTTATTCCGTTTTTCTACCAGTTTTTTATATAATCGAACAGGACATTTATCAGCATTCTGGGTATTTGGTGTAAGCCATTTATTGTCACTACATTTTTGATCTCCTCCTTGACAAGTTTTCGTAAATACCGGATTGTAAATCATTCTTCCAGATTTCTCACCGTTATTTTTCATTTCTTCTTGAAAATGCCCCAATAAACAATTTACACCTTCGCCGCCGCGCCAAGCTAATTCAACAGACGCGATGTGAAAAAATTTCATCTGGAGTCCACTAGGAGTATTTTCATCATTAAATGGTACTCGTCCACCTCCAGAGCAGATGCACTTAATTTTCTTTTCGCTGGGTTTGATTGGAGTTGCTTTCTAATTGCGTTTTTAGCCATTCTAGCGTTCGAAAACTCTACATCTATAAAAGGATTAAAGCTTCTTTGGTATTCGGTAAAATATTTTTCCTGTAAAATTTTTGCCGTCGTATTCCATATTGTTTTTACGGAACACTCTTTGTATTCTTCCCCGTTAACTTTCCTCATATTTATAGCCCATGTTTTTAATACTGATGCTATTTCATCGATTGTGGTTGTGCTGTCCAATAAATAACCTTTTTCCTCGCAAAATTCAGTAAACTGCTTCCATATGGAATTTTTCGTCCTCACAGTGTTAACCGGCACAGCTGATTTTAAAATTATTTCCACATTTTCTTCAGAAATACTAGCAAATCTATCGCCCATTTTTAAAAGTTTACTATGAAGACGCGCAAATGACTTATTCACAAACTAATTTGACAGTACTTTTCATAGGTGCTGTGATATTGTTCAAATATTATTTTCTTGGTTACCCGCAACTAAAATACATAGTAACGGAAAAAATCCTCAGTACCAGGGATTTTTTCGATTTAAAAATAGGTGATTCGCTGAAAAATGTACCCGATTCGTGACTGGATTGGTTGAATGACATAATAATAATGAAGTGTGAATTTTTCATTTTAATTTCCCTAACATATTCTTACAATTTGACTTTTGACAAATTAAATCCAAATTAAAACTAAACTAAGAGGTTTTTAGGGAATTCCTGATAAAGATTATTATTATAATACCATTCCAGGGCTTAAGCGATAGAATAGTATAAAACGGTAGTTTCTCTTAGTCCATCCCTCCGTCCGATGTCATGTTTTTTGTAAGCACAACAGTCAACAACGAATTATCTGATCGACTCCCGAATTCCCCCAAAAATTTTATGGGGGTTAAACTTTTTAAAAAAAAATCGAAAAAACTCTTTACGACTTGTTTTTTTTTAGGATTCCTATAATAGAAACGTCATGCATTACCACAAAGCAAATATTGTTTTTTATTTTAGAAACACCCGTTATTAAATTTAATAACGATTTAAATCGACCAAAAAATAAAAAAAAAAAATGCATTTTCGGTTAAGAATGTTATGAAACGTCGAGAAAATGTGAAAAGATATTTGTCTGTCTGTCTGCCGGTCTGTATGTACACCTTATAACTTTTGAACGGAATGTCCGATTTAATAAATTCTTTTAGCAAACGATTCAGGACCTTTTCTTTTTGCTTCACATCAAATATGGTTAACATTAGCGTACGGCAAGTGGAACAAAATGGACAAAGACTATAATTTTTAACGATATCCCAAATACCCTACAAAAACATATGTAATCATTTTTTCGTACGACCCAGTGTACACGAAATAAAGAAAAATTGATGTTTACTATACAGGGTGATCCATAACTGGCATGCCAAAATTTAAGAGGTGATTCTAGATCCAAAAATATAAAAAAAGTTCCTATTGGTTGGTTGGTCCGGAAATGAGCCCTAAGGGATCTAGGGCCCTTTAAAATTGTAATAAAAATAAGGTTTTTAATTAATAGCTCGGGTACCGTTTAAGCTAGAGCGGCGAGCTTTTGCATGTATACTAGTATTAATAAGGGCAATAAGTTTATGTTAATTTATTTTTTTAATTTATCCAGAGGCGTGCCCAGACGGACAAAATATATGAGGCTTAAAACATTTTTGCCCCAAACTTTTCTATGTGTATGTTTTTTGGATTTGTTGTAAAAAATATAGATTTCTAGAGTAAAAATACATATAAAATATCATATAGTGTAACTGTAACTGTAGGAGCAACCGTTATTAAAAAAATGCAATTAAGATGAAGTAACATTTTGTGCCACCAAAAACGTTACTTTTTAAAAGGCTATTACTCCTTTAATATTAAATTTAGGTGTTTTGGTGTATAATACTTTTTTGCTCAGTTTTAGATGAAGAATCACCCTGTAGCATTAAAATTTTATTGGTGCTTTTTTTTGTTCCCCATTCAATACGTCATTTTCGAAGGGCCGTAGCTCCCTTAGGGCTCATTTCCGGACCAACCTTTACAGAAACTTTTTTTCATATTTTTGGATGTAGAATCACCTCTTAAATTTCGGTACGCGAGTTCTGGAACAGGCTGTATATCCTCACAAGGATAGTTTTCTATCGCAAAAGTACATGGTGCATATTTGAATGAAATGACAACTATGCACTCATTTATCCAAACGATTAAACATAGCATTCATTTTGACAAAAGTCATTTGACGTTTATAAAATCTTGAAATGTCAAAATTAAACACAGGTAATTCTTTAAAATATACACTTTTAAATAGTCTAGACTGTAGATCCAACGAAAAATGTTGTTCGCAAATAGTTTGCGACAAATCCTTAGTCCACTCGAATGATTTTTTGACTTCGATTCGCGTCGTCAAAAAAACTTCATTCTTGTGCACTGGGGACTAAAGTCGCTTACTCGTTACGAAAACTACTATTATCGTGGGACTATTAGTTTCCGAGATAATAAATTTTGATATATTTTTAAATTTTTAATTAGATACAGCCTGTTCCAGAACTCGCGTACCGAAATTTGAGGGTATATTAAAAACCCTCTGGAAAATATGAAAAAAATTAAAAAAAAAAATCCATCTTCAATACTAATTAAAAAGGAAGCTATTTAATCTGACCAATCCTGTTGCTGATGTTAAATTACCTAAAAATTAGTTTTTCCCTACTTATTAGTACCTATGGTTGCATTTTAATGGTTGACTCGTGCATTGTTTAAGACTTTAAACTTTAGAATCTTTTTAGGTTATTATATTTTGACAAAACCCACAGAGGCTATCAAATATTCTATTTTTATAGGGTCACTCCATCCGGCGGTGGTTTTATGATACCCGTCTTAGACGGCAGCAACAAACTGCCGCTGCAACTTCATTCAGCGCGCTGAATGTAGTGTTTTTTTTATTACAAACTCAGATCTTTTAATTGATTTACTGGCTATAAATTCTTAATACAAATTAATAAAATAAAAATACAATAACTGAATTTTATTTATTTATTTCAAAGTAATGAACATAGGAAAAATTTTTATCGGTGTTCCGAATAGATAACATTCTAGCTAGAATGTAATTTTAAGATTGGTGCAGAGGGCAAGGAATTTTGGAAGTTTAAACGCAAACAGAAAAGTGGTTGGAGACACTTCGCGAAATGCATAAACTGTTGATAATAAAGAAGCTGTCATTTAGACTTTTGAAGAATAATCTGGAACAAGCATTAGTATCGTGGCAAGAAATCTTGATATGTCTGCCCTGTGTTTAATGAATTCTAAAAGATGAAGAAACGCATTATTTTTAGCAAACTCGCGTTCAATGTATGAAGCATGCTAAAGAATATGTTCAAAATGACCTCCACCAACTTGAACACATAAAGCAGCTCTTTTTAACAGACTTCTCCTGGCATTAATAATCATATTTGGAGTTACTGACTCAAGCGCTTCATGTATTCGGTCTCCTAGTTCTTCTACAGTGTCTGGCATATATCTATACACTAAATTTTTTACATGGCCCCATAAAAAGAAGTCCATTGGAGTGAGATCAGGGGATCTAGGAGGCTACCTTCTGGGACCCCCACGGCCTATCCAACTGTTTGGAAAACTGATGTCGAGTTGGTTTCTTGCCGTTTCTGAGAAATGCACTGGACAGCCATCATGTTGAAACCAGATGTTATCCACATTTGCCAACCTTTGAATTCATGAAGTGGGATGTCATCAATAAGATTTTCCACTTCATCCCTTAAGAAATTGTAGTGTAGGTTTCGCCATTCAATCTGCCGGGAAACTCATCGGGTCCAACCTAAAAACAAATATTTTAAGCATTTTATGGTGGTTTATTTCTCAAAATAACTTACTATAGCATCTCCCAATATTCCGGCCCAAATATTCAAGGAAAACCTTCGTTGGGGATTTCCTTGCCTGAAGGCATGGGGATTTTCCTGTCCCCAAACATGAGAATTCCTTGAATTAAAAAAACCATCTCTTTGAAACCCAGACTCATCCGTAAAAAGAATGCTTTTTACAAAGTTTTCATTTTCTTTTAGCTACAGCCTGTTCCAGAACTCGCGTACCGAAATTTGAGGGTATATTAAAAACCCTCTGGAAAATATGAAAAAAATTTAAAAAAAATCCATCTTCAATACTAATTAAAAAGGAAGCTATTTAATCTGACCAATCCTGTTGCTGATGTTAAATTACCTAAAAATTAGTTTTTCCCTACTTATTAGTAACTATGGTTGCATTTTAATGGTTGACTCGTGCATTGTTTAAGACTTTCAACTTTAGAATCTTTTTAGGTTATTATATTTTGACAAAACCGACAGAGGCTATCAAATATTCTATTTTTATAGGGTCACTCCATTCGGCGGTGGTTTTATGATACCCGTCTTAGACGGCAGCAACAAACTGCCGCTGCAACTTCATTCAGCGCGCTGAATGTAGTGTTTTTTTTATTACAAACTCAGATCTTTTAATTGATTTACTGGCTATAAATTCTTAATACAAATTAATAAAATAAAAATACAATAACTGAATTTTATTTATTTATTTCAAAGTAATGAACATAGGAAAAATTTTTATCGGTGTTCCGAATAGATAACATTCTAGCTAGAATGTAATTTTAAGATTGGTGCAGAGGGCAAGGAATTTTGGAAGTTTAAACGCAAACAGAAAAGTGGTTGGAGACACTTCGCGAAATGCATAAACTGTTGATAATAAAGAAGCTGTCATTTAGACTTTTGAAGAATAATCTGGAACAAGCATTAGTATCGTGGCAAGAAATCTTGATATGTCTGTCCTGTGTTTAATGAACTCTAAAAGATGAAGAAACGCATTATTTTTAGCAAACTCGCGTTCAATGTATGAAGCATGCTAAAGAATATGTTCAAAATGACCTCCACCAACTTGAACACATAAAGCAGGTCTTTTTAACAGACTTCTCCTGGCATTAATAATCATATTTGGAGTTACTGACTCAAGCGCTTCATGTATTCGGTCTCCTAGTTCTTCTACAGTGTCTGGCATATATCTATACACTAAATTTTTTACATGGCCCCATAAAAAGAAGTCCATTGGAGTGAGATCAGGGGATCTAGGAGGCAACCTTCTGGGACCCCCACGGCCTATCCAACTGTTTGGAAAACTGATGTCGAGTTGGCTTCTTGCCGTTTCTGAGAAATGCACTGCCATCATGTTGAAACCAGATGTTATCCACATTTGCCAACCTTTGAATTCATGAAGTGGGATGTCATCAATAAGATTTTCCACTTCATCCCTTAAGAAGTTAGTGTAGGTTTCGCCATTCAATCTGCCGGGAAACTCATCGGGTCCAACCTAAGAACAAATATTTTAAGCATTTTATGGTGGTTTATTTCTCAAAATAACTTACTATAGCATCTCCCAATATTCCGGCCCAAATATTCAAGGAAAACCTTCGTTGGGGATTTCCTTGCCTAAAGGCATGGGGATTTTCCTGTCCCCAATCATGAGAATTCCTTGAATTAAAAAAACCATCTCTTTGAAACCCAGACTCATCCGTAAAAAGAATGCTTTTTACAAAGTTTTCATTTTCTTGATGTTTCTGCAACAGCCATGTGCAAAATTCGACTCGTAAAGGATAGTCCTCCGGTGTCAAGCATTGTACTCGAGTGTAATGAAAGGGATGCATTTTTTCATCTTTTAGAATTCGTTGAACAGAGGTCTTAGACATATCAAGATTTCTAGCCACGATACTAAGGCTTGTTTCAGGTTCTTCTTCAAAAGCCTGAATGACAGCTTCTTCATTATCAATAGTTCTTGCAGTTCGCGGAGCACCTCCAATCTCTTTTTTGTTTGGAGTTATATTTCCAGAATTTCTTGCCCTTTGCACCAATCTTAAAATAACATTTCTGCTAGGATGTTCTCTATTGGGAAAACGAATAGAATATTCTACAGATGTAGCTGAAGCACTCCGGCCACACTCGCCATATAAAATTAGCATTTCGCAATACTCTTCTGAAGTTAACATCATGAAAGTTTTGATATTTTTTTATGACATTAATAAATATTTATGTCACATTAATCACCATGTCAACCTACAGAATATGTACCTGCAATAATTAAATTTGCTTCCATAGCTACAAATTCAACCTTTAATGGTAATTTATAATCAGCAACAGTATTGGTCCACTTAAAGCATTCTTATTTTTGAATTGAACGAAGATGGATTTTTTTTGAATTTTTTTTCATATTTTCCAGAGGGTTTTTAATATACCCTCAAATTTCGGTACGCGAGTTCTGGAACAGGCTGTATAAAATAAGACTAGTAAAATCTCAATCATAGGTAAAATTAATTTCAGTTAATTTTTCATTTAATAAATTTCTGATAATGGTGCGGCCTAAATATAATCCGATAAAGCGACGATAAAAAAACAAAAGGAAATGGTCCAAAAATACAGGAAATCTTATTTTAAAAACTTCCTTATTTTTCCACCCGTCTAGAAAAAGTACCCGTTTCACATATTTTCTTTTTGACTTTTTGTTTTCGAATTATTGGATGTCAATGTACCCATAAGTGAAAATCAAAAAACCAGGGTACTGAAACCGTAAACAGCCTTGAATTTGAAATTAATCAATCGATTAATTAACAAGAAATTAAAATTATATGGAAGAAAATATTTTAAAATACCATAACAAATTTTAATTTATTTTTTACTTTTGAAATTTTACAGTGCCTATCTATTTTAATTAAAATTCTTCATTAGCGCACAATAGTGGTCAAATAGTAAATATTTTAATTAATTTGACAATTTTTACGCTTTTAATAGAGGAAATGCGCCTAATTTCGGATGGTTTCCAAATTTCGGATAGTAGTGTATTTAAGATACTGTCTGCAAAGATAAACAGAAACCTACTTTTATGTGAAGCCAAAAGTCCAACTAAATCCGTCCTGTAATATGATAACGGTAGAGCTTCTCCCCTTTAAATGGCAGCACAAATCGTTTATATTGCAAATGGCAGTTTTGTGCTCAGTTGCATTATTATGCTTGTTTATTTTATAAATAATCGTTATAAAAGTTCGTGATTCTGTCTTGGGTAAGTTATGATGTTAGTTAAGTTGATCCACTATTCATAATTAAGCAATTTGAAAACGTAAACATTCTACAAATTTCTAATCTAAAAAGCAGAAAGTTGCCTAATTTCGGATAGACCATTTTTGTGCATTTGATTCCCAATTTCGGATATCCGCAAGGTAATTATTATTCAGGATAACCAACCATTATGTCCGAAATTAGGAGCCCTTTTTCAAATGCACTAAAATGCGCTGATTTTTTTTAACCGTGTTTTTTGGAAAAAATAAACTGTAATAAAATTGCTTTTATAATAAATCATGGTTCGCTATAATAAGTTGTATCTGGTTATATAAAAAAAAATATCAAAAAGTAATACCGAGTATTAAATATTGAATACATTGTAAATGGTATCCGAAATTAGGCGACTTTCCTCTACTTTAACTATGCTTTCCAACACTATTAAAATCATTTGAATTAAATGAAATAGTATATTGTTTTACTAAGAGGAAAAGTGAAGCTTTTTTTACTAGTCTAGAATTTACGGACGACGCGAAGCGGAGTCCGGAAACTACAGACGAGTAAAATTAGTAAAAGTACCAGAATTTTCCGCATTCAAAGGAGAGCTATCAGGGTCATTGCTGGCTTGGGATACAGGGATGAATGTAGGGAGAAGTCTATTACTTTAAAAGTACTTACCTTGCCTTGTCTCTACATTTATCACCTATCCTATATGCTCATGGTGTCTATGGGTGCGAATGTTCATGGCTACAACACTCACTCCAGAAATGACATACGTATAAATTTTTATAGATTAAAAAAATCGCAAAATGGTCTAAACTCTTACTGTTTTAAATTTTTTAATAAGCTACCCACCTGCGTTCGTTGTTTTCCAAGAAATTGTTTTAAACAGCGCATTAAATTATTTTTATTAGCCAAGGCATCTAAATCCGAGTATTTGGAGTTTGATTTTAGAAATTTTTAAACTTCTATGATACGAGTTTGTTCTTGTATGTATCTATCTTTATCTATCTTATCTATCCATGGGATATACGGGTTAGGAAATCGCTCGACTTCCCGTTTAGTAACAAAAGTATATCCTGGGAAAGGCGCAAATTCCCGTTTATCCTGGGGATATCCATCGTAAAACGTGTGCTATATGTGTTATATTTTATTGGTATTTTCTCGTATAAGTAAATTTTATTTACATCGGCACTTAGTGCTACTAAGAGTGTCGATGTATTAAAATCTTCGCCGAAAAGTCAAAATCTTTGACCACGTTTTTTTCACATTTCTCGACGTTTTAGACCATTTAGAGTCGAAATCAGTAAAAAAAAATTTGCGTCCGTCTGTATGTCTGTCGGGTGTAAACTCTCTAACTCCATTTCTACATGAGATATCGACTTGCGGTTTTTTGCATATTGTTTTTTATCGTATTCCGAAGAGCTGATTAGATTTTGGGGGTAAACGATTGGGGGTAAGGGGGTAAAAATAGGAAATTATTATTGTATTTGGTTAATTTAGCACTTATATAAAAGATAATTTTAAATTGGTCAAAAAATGTTATAAACAACGTTTTCCTAAAAGGCATTGTTTTCGAGATATTGGCGTTTAAAGCAGTAAAAGGTTTTTTTAGCATATCTCACACATTTATAACCCGATTTCAAAAAATTATATTTTAAATAAAAGCTCTTTTTAAACCCTATAAAAAATGTTATATACAGTTTTTTGCTAGAATATAATGTTTTAAAGATACAGAATTTAAAATCAAACAAAACACCTAGTTTTAAATATGCGAACTAGATGGCTCTAGTGTACAATAGTGCCGATGTTTTGACAGGGTGCTTGCAACGTTTCATCTATTTAATAATACATTTTAATACAGGTTTAAGGAATTTATGGGCTTTTCCATATCTTCCTATAAAACATCAATGCAGACACTTTCAAAATAACCCCTTATCATTTTCACTTAAACTTTCTTCAACATAGTCAGGACCCACCTAGCCATTATTCTCTTCATTTGTCTTTAATTTCTAAGGCTATTAATATTTGCATTACACTGTAAAAAAAATTGGTCAAGTCACTGAGGGTTCCTTACCTAGATCTTTTTTTATTTTCGTGCATTTATCTCCAAGAGTTTTAGTCGTAGTTTAAAAATGCATTTGAGAATTTTTGTACAGAAAAATTTGAGCTTATTTTTTTTGTTTAATTTTCCTTTTTATACGATAATTGAGGAAGTGACTTTCAAAACGCAGTTTTTGACAAATAACACATTTCGAGATATCAACCAAGTATTATTTTAGTAACTATAACAGCTTTTATAGTACCAATGAACATCAGGTATTATCTATTTTAGAGAGAATAGTTAAATTACATTGGCGAATTAAATCAGTTTCACTAATTATTACAAAAATTGCATATTAAAAAAATCAAAAACTGCGTTTTGAAAGTCAAAGCATAAAAACTGCGTTTTGATAGTCCAGCATTTAAATTAATATTATTAATAGAATCTTTTTAATATTTTTTAGGTAAGTATAGATACAAATAGTATACAGGGGCTGTCCATATATTATGTAAAACCTTTTTTTACTGTTTTGGACCTCTCTGTGTAACGCTTTTTTAATTTAACTCAACACACAACATGACACTAGGGGGTGAGGGGGTCTCCCTCCAAAGTGTTACGTAACTTATAAATAGACCCATATTGTAAATTGTACATACATTCTCAACGTATAAGCCTATTTTGCTTTCCCATTTTAAAATTTTTTAAAATTTCGGAAAGCCTTGTATTCGTGCAAAAATTTTCAAACAAATTTTTTGCGTATTTTTGCGTTTTATGACGTTTTATGTCGATATAGGTAAATCCATTTCAAGCAAAGAACAAAAATTGTCGATCGGTCGATCGTTCGGTCGGTCGATCGGTCTGTCTGAGAAATCTTGTGGGCACGATAACTTAAGAACGCTTTAAGCTAGAGACTTGAAATTCGGCATATAGGTATGTTATCAAAAATTCTAGCTCGGGTTTGTTTTTGGTGAACATTGGGGTGCGGTAAGGGGGGCAAATGGGGAAAAATAAAAAAAAATTGTATAATTTGAAAATTGCTATATAATTTAATGTAATTTTATTTTTTGTCCAACTAACTACAAAAAAGATATGTGGAAAAAAAACAAACGTGTTTTAGGGGACTTTTAGGGGCCAATATTTTTCTGTGTGCCTCTTAGAGTGGTATACTTTATCCCCAAACCCAAAAACCATAATACTACAAATTTTAAACGTTTTGGTGAGCTTAGTCCCTTAAAAACTGGGGCGTATATAAATAAGAGGGGGCGTATTGGGGTTTTGTAAACCCTAATCAGAATTTTGCATAAATCATCATTAGATATATTTAAGATATTTTGAAAGATATTAAGCCGATATATAAAAGGGTGTTAAAATGGCAGCCAGTCCTAAAATGTTAAAGTTGTTAAGAGTGAGTTACGACTTTAAATGCGTTATATCTTCCAACCAATAGAAATTAAGGGGAAAAATATTAAGCAATTTTATTGTATTTTTTGTGCTCTTTCATTTTCTGTGCAGTTTTTGTTTTTAGTAGGTTGCAATCAAAAGTTATAGAGCAAAAACGAGTTTTTAGGGTGTTTTAAGGGCCGTTTAAGGGTCTTCCGAAACTCGAAAATTTATAGACTTTTTTTATTGAACTTCCCACCCCAAAATCTATAGGAATACATACTTTTTTTTGACTGAGGAATTTAGTCGCAGTTGAAACCTATATTGACTGTAGTATAATTAATTAAAAACTGCGTTTTGAAAGTCAAGCTTTGGTTCAAAAACTGCGTTTTGTTTTTCCACGTGGTTTTCTAACTAAATTTTTAATATGAAATAACAAATTTTTTAATTTTTTTTTTTGGATCAATAGATCGAATATGCATTAACAGTGTAAACACCATCATTATCTCAATTTTTCAAAAAATGTCAAAAACTGCGTTTTGAAAGTCACCTCCACAATTAGTAAGCGAGTTATCGAAAAAAAATATAGCCCCCTTACCCCACCCTGATTCATTTCTTTGTAGTTTTCCTTAAAAGTTTTTTTCATGCCTATACCTATTTTTTGTTTTCAGAATTTTATCCCTAATATTTTTTCGGACTTCTTACGGTCGTAAAAAAGTCATGTTTACTCCTAAAATTTTATCACATTAAATTTTTCTGTGTATTTTAATTTTAGTGTGTATTAAGTTGGTTTTGCTTTTACTTAAAGATTTATGTCATAAAAATGTGTGTGCACTAAACGGTTAAATAGTATCTCTTCAGTTTACCCCTAGAAGAGTTGAATAGTAATTATATACCAAGGTAGAGAAGAAATTTTTTGTAGCCGAGCCGATTTAAGAGAGCGAGGCTATCATGTTTGCTGGATTAACCGCGCAAAAACAAGTAGCCTTTGAAATCGCCATTTCTGAAAACAAATGAATAAATTGATTTATTCACTTAACAGTTTTGACTGACAGTTCTAGCGGGTGGAATTTTGATATTTTGAAAATGTGTGAAAACATCGGTAAGTTGTTTATTTACTGAATAATATGTTATATTCTACACTGTAAAAACTACATGTAAAATAATGTAAAAATATATGAATTTACATAGTACGGAATAGTAAATTTACTATTCTGGACTATGCATAATTCATGAACTTATGTAAAAGAATGTAAAATAATGTAAAATAATGTAAAATAATGTAAAATAATGTAAAATAATGTAAAATAATGTAAAATAATGTAAAATAATGTAAAAGAATGTAAAAAAATATATTTACATTTATTTAAATATTTTTACATGATTTTACAATGTCGGGCTATGTTATTTTAAGACGCGCGTGCGCTTTGGACAATAACCAAGAAGGCATCGCATCATGAGACGGATCGTTTAATATTGTTATTGTTAGAGATAGCGACGCATGCTGCTAGGTTAAAGTGTTAAAAGTGTAAAAAAAGGTAAATATTATTTATGTACGATATTTAAATGCTTTATTTGTGTCCTAAAATTTACGTTCATTATAAATTACGATCTTTATCAACCAATAGATCTTTAAAGAAAGATGTAAGCAGTTTATACTCGTATTAAGGGTGCAAATCGTTTGGTTAATTAAACCAAATGAACGTTACGCTACGATATTTCAAAAAAGCTTTGACACAGATACTTGTAATTTGGAACAAACATTTTCTAAGTAGTAAATATTTTTTTTCAAATATCAATTCCAATGTAATTTTTAGCGTTCCGGTCTAGGCAAAATATTACCATTCTGGACTATGTAATTTTTACCGTTCCAGTCTATGCAAAATATTACCATTATGGACTATGTAATTTTTACCACTCCGGTCTATGGCAACATATTACCATTTACGGACTATGTAATTTAATGTAATTTATTTTTACCGTGTATTATAATTAATTCATTTGGGTTATTTTTTTTTAGAAATTCATTAATAAATACCAATTAAAGCCTAATATTTATTTTTTTAAGAAAAAGAACAGGGTGTCCAAATCACAAAACCCATAAAATGTAAAAAAATCACTTTATTTCGAAAAAAGGGAAGATATTTGGCCAAAAAGCATAATAATATGTACAATTTGATTTGAAATGTGTTTATATTTTTATTCAATACATACAGATAATGAGACAATTACCAGCTTTATTTTAAATAGATAAACTCAATAATAACCCCCGCTGGCTTTTACTTTATTGAGTGGATAATTATTTATTTTACCCACTCAACTGTCACTTGTCAAATTATTTTCTTGTAAATGTCATTAAAATTTTTAATAAAAATATGAATTCCTAAGCTATTTATTGGATAAAACCTTGTATGGCACTCATGGGTAAACCGATAATCGAAAATTAACCTGCTTGGCTAACGTCTCGCAGGTTAATTTTCTCATGAGCAATATCTTACTTTACCCACTAGTATCATAAATAACTAATAACTGGGTGTTGCGGATTATTTTTCAGATTTTTAAAAATAAACGTCCGACACTTTTTTTGAAAAAAAAAAACTTTATTTAATGTGTTTTATTACATAATATAATATACTACAAGGCATTTTAAAGACATTTTTTATTTATTTGCTGCAAAATTGACATTTTATTGCAATTTAATGCATTTTTTTTTAACTTTTATTGAGATATTTAATTATTTTTTGGACACCTGTACTTTTTTTCAAAAAAGTAAATATAAACCCTGAATTCAGACATATTAAAGAATACCTTAGAAAAAAGAACTCTTCGGAAAAAATTCTAAGTGCATTTTTTTCTGGACTTTATTAAACTCATGTGTCAATTTTTAGCATATTTACCCCATAAAAAAATCCGTTTTATTTTTGTAGAGGGGCATAAAAACTGAGAATATTCCTTTATTATCCAGAAACACTTTTTTGTTCCATAAACGTCCAATATCAAAGTTTTTATATCCTTAAAAAGATAAAAACCCTTCACATGATTTTCTTTTTAAAAAGCGCCGGGCGGGATTTCTAAATATTTTTAAAAAATCTAAACAAAAATCAGGTTGTTTTTTCACCTAAAGGAACAATTTTGAGGGTTGGGACCCAAAGATTTCCGTAGGTCCTGGGCACTCTAATACGTATATACACATTTTTTTTTAATCATTTATTCAAAAAACCAGAAATTTACATTTATATGGTTCATCCCCTTAAATACTTACATAGTACCTATAATATATTACATATCAACTTATAGACCTATATATTACATAACTACACGTTACAACTGTTAAAAAAATATTTAAAAAATATACCTACATTAATTACATCTACATCACAGTAAGTTTTGACTTAAAATATGCTTTTTTAGTTTAATCTTAAATTGTTTATATGGTAAGATTTTTAACTCATTAGGTAAGTTATTAAAGCATGAAGCTCCTTTGTGCAAGACTGATTTTATTCCCAAATTAGTTTTAAATATTGGAAGATTAATATTTAAATTATCTCTGATCATGTAATCATGAAATTCTGACCTTAGATTTAATTTTATATTAGAGTGCCTTATATTTTCGCGGATTTGTTTAATAAATATTGAGTTTTGATATTCATAAACGGCGTGAAGTGACATAACTTTAAAGTTCAAATAAATGTCCTTGGTATGGTATGTCCATGGTAGTGAAAAAAGTATTTTAAGAGCTTTATTTTGAAGTATCTTAATAGGTTTTAGTAAATTCTCAGTTGCCTGATACCAGAGAATTGTCAGTTACTGTATATGGCTGTGTATAAGTGCATAGTAAATTGATTTGAGAAGATTTTTATTTATTTTTTTTAACCTACACAATATCCCCACAACTGGAGCAACCTTTTTCCTTAGAGAATCAATTTGTTCTCTCCAAGTCAACGTCTCGTCAATCAGCAAGCCTAGATACTTAGTTTTTTGTATATAATTTAAAGTGTGAGTACCAAAGGTTATTGGATCTTTTGTATTTATTGTTTTCTTATATACATACATATATCCAGACTTGCTAATGTTAAGGGTTAGCTTGTGAGATCGAAGCCACTCTGATATAAGGATCATGTCATTTTGAATGTTAGCTCGAATTGTCTCAACTGATTCTGAGAAGTAAACAATTGTAGTGTCGTCAGCATATAAACTGATTTTTCCTTTTAGCTTAAGATTAGCTATAGAGTTTATATAGATTAAAAAAAGTGTGGGTCCGAGGATTGAACCTTGTGGAACACCACATTGTATATTTTTAGTATTTGATATAAAATTGTTAGTATCCACACATTGTTTTCTACCTGTTAAGTAGTTCTGGAACCAGTTGAGACAATTCCCCCTAATTCCTAATAATTCAAGTTTTTGCAATAAGATTTGAAAATTTACTGTGTCAAATGCCTTACACAGGTCAAGCGACACCAGAGCACATTTAAGATTCTTATCGATATTCACTTGCATGTCTGTTATAAGATCAACTGCAGCAGAGGTGGTGTCACTTGACCTGCGAAAGCCATATTGACACTGGTAGAGAAAGTCTATTTCCTTAAGATAATCTAAAAGTCTGTTATTAATAGTACGTTCAAAGATTTTGGACAAGATTGGTAATACTGACACTGGTCTATAATTGTTACAGTCTTCTGGGTCGCCTCCTTTATGTAGCGGCGTTATTATACCCACTTTGCAATTGAGTGGAACCTCTCCGTTAGTCATGGATTGATTAATGCACTTACATAGGATTGGTGTTAGTTCTTCCTCACATAGTTTCACAGATTTTACATCTACGTTGTCAAACCCTGTAGCTTTATCTAGCGATTTTATAATTGTTTTAACTTCTTCTTCAGTTACTGCTGTAAATTCCATTATAGCATCAGATTTAATTTCATTTTCCGTTTTAATTTCTGTGTGAGGAATTTTTTCTGATAAGTTCGCCCCAATATTTACAAAAAAGTTATTAATCTCTTCAGACACATCTCTTCCTGCTTTCAATTGCCCAGTTTTTGTTTTAATTATTATTTCTTCTTTTCTCCTATTTTTTTTGTTAGTAACTATTGTATTTATAATCTTCCAAGTTTTCTTATTGTCTCTATTCACTTTTTCTATGCATTTTTGGTCATATGCTATTTTCGCTGCTTGAACTTCACTTTTTACTTTTTTTCCTGCCTGTGCATATTTTTGTTTCAAATAGAGATTGTCAGGATTTTTCTTGCTTTTTTTATATAAGTAATCTCTTTCTTTCATTGCATCTAGTACAGCTAAGGTAATCCATACTTTACTATTGTCTCTAAATGTCATATAATTTGTTTTTAATTGAACGACTGTTAATATAAAGGATATTTAGATTATCATTTCCATCCTTAATAGTTTGGTTGTAATAATCAATATCTTCAAAATACTTCTTAGACATAAAAAAAACGGCTTATTTATTTTCTTATAGAAATAACTTATTTCTTTCAGAAAAAATCTTACTTCAGTAAAGATTCTATTTGTTTCGTGTTTGTAATTTTTATTGGGATTGATTCATCTGTTAACCTAACTAATACTTGAGCATTTTTAAGCCACACATGCTTGTATCCTTTTTTGTCCTTAAGATGTTTAGCTTGCTTTAATAGAAACCTGGTGTCTTTCGTTAAGTCTTCATTTAAATAAATATGTGTTTCACCCTCAATTCCAAAATCAGTTGATGCTTTAAGGCGTTTTTCTTTACTTTTTTTGATAATTTCATTTTTCTGGTTCTCATCCTTAAAACTAATTAATACTGGCTTCATTGGGTTGGCGCTGGGTAGGACTTTGACTACATAATCTAGTTCTTTGGGTTCTAATTTTGTAAGAATTTTTTTTACATGTTCCTTAGTTTTTTCAGTATTTTCAAATTTAAGACCAATCAGGACCAGATTATTTTTTCTAGCAGCATCATTTCCATTCAAATATCCTTGCTTTATTTCCTGTCTTATGTTTATTATTTCTTTTTCCAGATTATCCACTTTGTGTTCTAGTTTTTTTTTGTCCTTTTTTAATTCTTTGTTTTCTTTTGTTAAGCTACTTATAGCAGGTTTTAAGTCTTCTATAAGTTCGTTGTTAAAGTTTAAGGCATGTTCCATACACTCAAATTTGGTAGTCACTTGTTTCAAAAGTTCTTCGTTAGTCAAATCTTTCTTGCTCGACTTAATTTTTTTTGAGGTTAGTAACTTTTTCTGAGGCATGGGCTTAGTTTTTGTTTGTGTTGTATTTTTTTTCTCAACTTCTTCTTCTGAACTGCTGTCCTGGTCTTCAATGCTTGAGTCTTCATTGGCAGACTCCACCTCAAGCTCTTCCGGCTTATCGACTGGATCAACTTTACAACTATTGCAAATCCATCTAGCCTTGCCAGTAGCTGCTACTTCTTCACTGACATTAGTACAGGTTTGATGTGCCAATTTTTGGCATAAAAGGCACTGTATTTTATACACTGTTTTTCCCAACGCCTTGGCACAGACCAAGCAGCTTGGCGTTTTCTTGCGGGTTTTTTTAGCACCCATATTTGATGTTATTTAAAACCGCGTATTTTATTGAACTTTTTTACGTGAATATTTTGATTTTAAAACGTTTATGAATAATATAATCACAATTTAAAACTATCGTAAAAATTTTTAGGTTATTCTTCTTCTTCTTTTTCTTCTTTTTTTTGATTCATAATATTTTCTGTTTTATTTATTATGCAGCTATGCAAAGTTGGTACCCTATGGGCTACCAACTTTGTATAGTGGGATAATAAATGAAACAGAAGGTTTTAGAATGAATGTTGGTACAAGTGGTAAAGTTAAATAAGAGATAATACATATAGTAAAAAATCTACCTATAGAATACTACCCAGGTAGAAATTTAAAGTTTGCAAAGCCTTTTCCTAACGCGTTTTTAATGTGTAAATGTCGCGATTTCTAACGTTAGAATTCCTAACGTTATTCTAACGTTGGACCCTAACGTTAGGCATCTAACATTTAATTCACATTCATTCGTTTTATAGTAATTTTTATCACGTAAAGTATGGTATACTAAGGCATACAAAGCATTTTCTGTCTTCCCTTCTGATTTATTAATTTGAAAGTTATTTGATTAATAGCGCGACAAATTAAAAATTACAAAGAGAGGAAGTGTGTCAACATTTTAAACTATCACACCGTCCAATCAACATTTTTTTTGCACAGAAAAATATATATCCGTGAAAGTATGGAAGAAATACACGAAAAAATCAATCTATTTTTTTACCAGAAAAATTGTAAAATTATGTTCATCAGTTATCTGTCCTGGAACTGGTTTGGGACAGCTCTGGATCTCAATCAACCCTTAGCCAATTCTTCCATTTCACACAAACTGTGAGAAATTATCCATTTTAGGCCTGCGAACCTTTCTTTTAGTAAAAATTAAGCAATTTTTTTTGTTAGTCAAAATTCTGTAAATTCTTATAGGAAAACCATATATTTGGTTGTCATTCTTTAATTTTGCTAAAATTTCTACACCATACTCTATTATTTGTGAGAAGTATTACGTTTTAGGTCTGCCTACTTTTTAACCGACTTCCAAAAAAGGAGTAGGTTATCAATTCGACGTGTGACGTTGTTTTTTTTATGTTTTTTCCCGCATAACTTTGGAACGGATGAACGGAATTTGATAAAACCTTTTGCAACTTAAAGATGACATTCATGAGGTGGTCCCGTTTTAATTTGACGCTCGGATAATGCCGGGCAAGCCGGATAATTAAGATAAATCTAATTGTTTTAACTCAATTTCACTTAAAACCGGCTTAATTTGGTTCCAATACCAACCAATTTTTTAGAAAATGATCGGATAACTCGGATAAGCCAGATAACTTGATTAAGGGGTCATTCAAATATTACAGCATCTTTGAAATGCCGCTAAACTTGATTCTGTGGACCTGTGTATTAAAATACCAAGAGAAAATTATAAAATTTGTGATTATACCATAAGGCGTTATTTGATTATTACTTAACGCTTAAAGTTTAGTTTCTTTAGTATTTCGTTTCGAATAAGGTTGGTTGGACTCTTGGGCGCTGAAATAAAAATACTATTAAATTTATTTTTTAGAAATTTATCTTTAAGATAAAAAAAATAAAATGGTCAACCGCTCTACGACTATAAGTTACGCTAAACTTAATAAGTCTTAATATATTCGTTACGTAATAATCGACCAGTCCCTTACCTATAAGATCACTACCTATCTCAATATTTCTTAATTAAGTTATGAAATTTTCTTTCTTAAAATTTTGTTTACGTTCTGTTAACCCAAATAGTGAGTATTATACTATCCACAGCTATCGAGCAAGAAAAGTATCATTCAATGATTTTCAAATTTCCAAAATCGTCAAAATACTCCCCGAATTAAAAAACTTGACATTTAAAATATTTTTTTATCGAATTTTGAAGAACTATTTAAATTAAGTTACTCAGTTCAAATACCGGGTGAGTTTCAGTCGACCCCCTAAAATTAGGGGTCGTCCATAACATAGGTCACGCAAATTGACCAAAATTCATACACTTCATACCCCGTTTCTCGTGTTATATAAGGATGTAGAGATTTCATATTTTGGCTACCACCCAATAGGGGGGGTGTTAGGGGGTCCAAACCCGGTTTTTCCCGTTATTAAAGAATGTAGAGATTTCATGTTTTGACTACCCCTCAATAGAGGGGGGGGTGTTAGGGTGGGTAGCCAAAATATAAAAAATATAAAATCTCTACACTGATAAAAGAGTTTATTTGCGTCAACTAAATATTTGGTTGGATATGGTCAATTAAATTATTTGGTTGGGACAAATAAATATTTAGTTCATGTAAACAAATATTTTAATTGCAAAATGATTTATTAATGGGAACAAAATAATTTATTTGGCAGAAATAAAATTTATTTGACTCACATAAAGTTTATTTGTCCCAACCAAATATTTAATTGGCCATATCCAACCAAATATTTAGTTGACGCAAATAAACAGTTTTATCAGTGTACAGCCTTTAATAACGCGAGAAACGGGGTTTGAACTGTATGAATTTTGTGTGACGTATTTTATGGATTGTTTTCAATCCGATCAAAGCAATTTTTTATAGCTTTTATTTCTCAACAATGGCTACAAAATGGCATACAAAATCATTTTTTATATTCTCCCCACTTCGCGCGTTTCGTTTTCTTGTTGGTGGCTTATTGTCCTGTAAAGGGAACTTATGCTCAAACTTTTCCACAGTGCGGCGTACACGGAAAAAAAATTATAGCTAGGAGCGCTATAACACACATACCAAGCAAATTATAATCGCTTATTATATAAATACAAGGCTTTCTCTTACAATTATGGCAGTCAGTGTAAAAATTTATATGAAATACTTTAATTGTTTAGTGAATAATAAAATATAACAAATAGTATGGCATTTATAGCTTAAATAGATTTAATTATTGTCCGTGCTAATAATTTTTATAATATAATAAAATTTCTGTAAATTTATAATAGTGCCTGTAATAAATATAATCGTGTCTGTAATATATATAATCGTTTCCAATTTATTTTTAACATTATTAGTTATTGTGTCCCTTATAATCTATAGCTTAAATCACTATAATTTGCCACTGTTACCAAATATCTTATAATGTATAGCGCAGAGCCCACTAATTTCTTTCCGTGTATAGCCTGAACAGTGACTGAGACCCAATTCTCTGGTGAACAAATATTGAGCACCCACAACTGAGCTTGAACTTTGGTAATACTTTTTAATCATTTCTAAACGGCCGCACACAGGTAAAAAAGTCCAAAAAAACGGAAAAAAATCATAAAGCGTCGAAAGTTGAATATTTAAAAACTTTATAGTGTACTCTAAATAATGTATATACATTTTTTTGAAAATGTTTGCGGTCTTAAAAATTATATTTAAGTGGCACATTGCATATAAAATATCTTACACTTAATTTTTTTAAGGGCTGTATTTTTTAAATTTTAAAATTTAGTACAAATATCGGGTATTAAATCATAGAGAGGTTATCTCCATGTCCGGACGAGTCAGGTAAAAAAATTTAAATTTTTTGGAAAAAATTGAAATTTGATTTCTTTTGTACATTTTTAGGTTTTGTTACAACCACATTTCTGTGTTTGTATTTATTTTTAATTTGGGTTTTATTATACATAATTTCATTTAATTTCTTTACTTAGTTATAATTCAAAAATAATATTATGTTTTAAATTAATTGTATTTTTGTAAGTAACGCGCTGAAAACCTCCTAGCTTTTCTGCGCGAGTTCGGGTAGGTTGCCTTCCGGACAGTAGCAATTTGACACTCGAGAACGATCGATGCGTGTCAATAAAAATATACTCAAATCCGCTGACGAATATACCACGCGCCGGGCATTTCGTTAGAATTTACCATATTTTACGGCTGCAAACTATAGAAATAAGTTCCATATACACATATGTATTTAAATAATTAGTAGTGTATACCTACACTGGTCAAACAAACTTTAATTCGCGTACATCAGTTTCCAATTATGTGGTGTCTCCTGTGAAGAAATGGCGGTCATGACCTGTCGTGCTGAATGCTGTAACTAAGGTAAGATTACCATATATATTATTGGAACTGTCGTTTTGTCTTTAATATTCTTTTCAATCATTAATACCTATTCGCAGTCCACTTAATTAATATCATAAAGGCGATGTTACGGAGGCAATCCCATATCACCGAATGGGACCTTTCGACGTCACACAACTGGTTTAAAACAATTAAATAAACCCAAACAATAGAAAACTACTAAAATATTCAAATTTTTCAGTTTTTTTATATGGCATTTTTTTTATTTTAGTTTTTTTAACAGCCTAATTTGAGGTTTAAAAAAAACTTTTTCGGTCAATTATGTCATTTTTTATACTGAATTTGAATCTGAATAAAAAATACTCGCATTCTATTTAAAGTTTTTAAGTTACCCCCTCTCCCGCCTAAGGGTGTGGATGAAAAAAAATCTGCTTTGATAAAAAGGTGTCCTTGATATTGAAGCTTAGTACCAAATTTCAAAAACATATCTTATACAGTTTCTGAGATTTCGACTTTTAACCGTTTAAATGGCCCACCCGGTGCCACTTAAATTTAATTTTTTAAGCAAGACCGCAAACATTATCAAAAAAATGTATATACATTATTTAGAGAACACTATAAGGTTTATAAATATTCAACTTTCGACGCTTCATGATTTTTTTCCGTTATTTTTGGACTTTTTTACATGTGTGGGCCGGGAAGCGTGAAACTGCAAACTATACAAAATATTTTGATACCTGGAATTAAAAAATATATATCAGTAACCGAGAAATCTGTATTTAAAAAGTTATAACTCCTCATGAAAAAAACATATTATGGAAAGTAAATCAATAATTTTTCTGATAAAACTTAATAAACTCTCCACTGCGAAGAGTATGCTTTGGAATGAGAAGCATTACATATCTTTATGGCTTATTAAAAAAATATATTGATTACCATTGATTATATAATTTGTTTTTGTTATTATTAATCTTTGCAGACCTTATACAATAAATTTAAAGTAGGTTTTGTTTATACTTAACCTTTGTCATAAAAACATTTCGTTATGTTACACAGTATTCATCTGAAAATTTAATGTAACGAAATTTTTGTATCTAGTATAACCTGGGAGGCATAGCGTAGTGGCTAGCGCGTATGTATAGCAAGCCTACTAGCGTGACTTCAATTCTCCCTGGCGCCGATTTTCCTTTTTCAGTTAATTAATAACACAGCCCCACAAAAAAAAAAAGTCTGGATCTCTAGACCAGATATGTGTATCCTTATGTATTTTTGCCCGCTGAAGCCGAATCCGAGGTCAGAAAAAGCCCTACACCCCAGGAATTGGCCCCAGAGGCCGAAAATTCCCGTTTCACACCTTTCAGCGGCCATTTTCGGCCTCTGGGGCCAATTCCTGGGGTGTAGGGCTTTTTCTGACCTCGGATTCGGATTCAGCGGGCCAAAATACATAAGGATACACATGTCTGGTCTAGAGATCCGGACTTTTTTTTTTGTGGGGCTGTGTAATTGAAATTTGGCGAAGGCGATAAGTGAAACGGACATTCTCTAGAAACTGGTTCGAAAGTCAGTATAAGCCGGTGGTTCCCTCTGCTACTAGCCCACACAAGTCCTGGACTTAAGTAGAATAGTACGAGGTTAAACAAACATGTAATGTTATGTAATGTAACCTATTATTACAGTTTTTATGTTTTCTACTTATAAAAACTGATTTTAAAAGCTAATCTATCTTGTTTGGAATTTCTGTCTGTACCTATACTATTAAACAATACACGGAAAAAAAAAAATTATAGCTTGGAGCGCTATAACACACATACCAAGCAAATTATAATCGCTTATTATATAAATACAAGGCTTTCTCTTACAATTATGGCAGTCAGTGTAAAAATTTATATGAAATACTTTAATTGTTTAGTGAATAATAAAATATAACAAATAGTATGGCATTTATAGCTTAAATAGATTTAATTATTGTCCGTGCTAATAATTTTTATAATATAATAAAATTTCTGTATATTTATAATAGTGCCTGTAATAAATATAATCGTGTCTGTAATATATATAATCGTTTCCAATTTATTTTTAACATTATTAGTTATTGTGTCCCTTATAATCTATAGCTTAAATCACTATAATTTGCCACTGTTACCAAATATCTTATAATGTATAGCGCAGAGCCCACTAATTTCTTTCCGTGTAGTAGAAACATTAGTATTAAACAATAGTAGTATAATATTAAAAATATATTTTTTTTATTAATTTTTTTTTATTTACTTTTTTTATTTTTTTTTATTTGTTGATTAATCAATATTTTATAATAATACTAATTTTGTCTTTTTTAAAGAAATGTATATTTCTTTAAAAACAATAAATATATCTATCCATTTATTAATTTTGTCTGATTGCCACTAAAATATCCATAATTTTGCTTTCTTTTGTATTTGCTTTATCATGTTTCTCTTTTCAAAACAAAATGTCACATAGAAAGAACGCGGCAAGTAACATCTTCGATGCACTCACCGCAGATTTCCTTAGGATTTGTACATACCGTTATTTTCCTTAGTAAAATGTGTCAGATGTACATGCCTCGTTCCTCTTTAGGAGGGCAGTATTATAGTGAATTGAAAACTTTAAATTAAAAAAAAATCGCTTAAATTACCTAAATCCCTTGGGGACTCAACTATATTATACCTATATTTTCGAATGCCTTTGACAGATCTCTTGCCTAAAAGATCAACCTCCATTTTGTCGCACATTGTTTTCAATCCTCCGTTACACCTGGATCGATTTTATTGAAATTATAGATACAGATTTTAAAATTCAAATTTTCCAAACAGTAATGTGAAAATTCCTGAACCAGTGAAAAATACACGTTCACTCCAATCTAGAGAAAGCTTTTCACTGGATTTCTTCCTTGCATAATAAAATGTTGTTGTCTTGTGTAACTCGCGAATGCTCGTATACAAGTAAAAGGTTAATATTGAGATGTTTGCTTTCTTGCCCGTTATTCGGTTTACAAACCGCGTCCCGCTTGTTTGTTTATTTTTTCTTCGTCGCCACAGTTTTTTTTATCATTTTGGTGCCTACGAGTTAAATCGAAGTTACTTATTGAATAAGTATTTTTCTCTTCCGTCGCCACTGTTTCTATTTTGTCTAGACAAAATAACTCCTAGGAGTTTATTCGGAGTTAACAGTAGTTGTTGGAACAGTACAGTTTAGTGCCGTTTGTTTTCTTTTTTGATTCCTTTATTTCAGTATATTGTTTTGTAATATACACAAAAAAATTATTTGGTTTCATTTGGCTGCAAAAGGGCTTGTCTAACATAAAGGTAGGTGATTTGAAAATATATACAATAGACTCTATAGAGAGGTTTTACCGAGGGTTTTACAAATTAATAATAGTATATTGTTTTACTAAGAGAAAAAGTGAAGCTTTTTTTTACTAGTCTGTAGAATTTACAGATGTGTAAAAAAAGCACTTTTCCTCTGAGTGAAACATACTATTTTTTTTTCAAGCATCCTATATATATATTTATAAATATTAATTTTTGAATTTAATTTATTCACTAATAAAGTATGTTTTTTTTTTATTAAAATAGGCCAATAAAACCCTTTCGAAATAAACTTAAACCTTCCTTAGCTCATTTTAAATTTTTTTCGTAGGCTAAGTCGTACACTTTTCGCGATTTCGATGGTAACTTGTCTAACGTAGCATTTGCAATTTCGGAGAGATTTGTAGGTGTATAAACCATATATTCTTCTTCAATCATTTTTAATCAATTTCACACAAGGTTTTTGCACAGAATCTCGAGTCAAACACCTGTTTACATAATAAACAAACAAGTTTGAAGTATGGCTGTCATCAAAGTCAAAGACTGCTGCGGCCAGTGGTGGTTTTACTAACTAACTTATTTTACGGCGTACTAAAATAAACTCATTTTTTTACTGTAAAAAAATAGATCACTTCTAACCAGTGTGTTCAGTTATAAAATATGAACATTTTAGTATGCTTGAAGAAAAATAATTTATACATAATTATGAAGGTTTAATCCTTCCTAACGTGAAAAATTAATAATAATAGTATATTATTTAAGTGTATAACAATTGCTATTAATCAGTGAGGATAAATTTTGCGACACGAACCGATAGACGAGGGGCGTAATCACACAAATGATTAACAGCTATTATACGGGAGTAGAATATTAAATTCAAAAAAGTACAAATCAGTTTCATCGGCTATGCCGCCTACTGTGTTAATATTAATACAAACGTTGAATGGTGCTTAGAATATGCGAATATTTGTATGGGTTTAGGTCCTTTTGTATAAAGAATAGTATATTCTATAACTAGTATGGAATAGACAATATTCCGCGAGAGCGGAAAGTTTCTCGAGCCGGCAGGCGAGTATGACGATCCCGCGAGCGCGGAATGACTATTCCATACATGTTGTATACTATACTTTTTCTTCGACTGCAAATATGAAACACTGTATGGCTTTAAACTGCGGACAAGCTTAAAATCAATGTTTTTTATGACTCGACATTGTAAATGCAACAAAACACATATTTTTAAATAAAGCAATTAATGTTATTTAATAATTTTATCAAATCAGTACTTAAAAAAGATTTTTATTTAATTTTAGGTTATATCAGATTGTTGTGACAGATATCAGGTTTAAATATTTAACAATAGATGGAGCAGTTTTAATTTTTTGAACTAATAGATAAAAAACTGGTCTATTAAGAAAAACTAATAAACTTTATATAATTTTAACGCAAAACTTTAAATTGCATTAAATTATTCAATATTTCATGGTAAAATATATATATATTTTTGCTAATTTTGCTACAGTTTTCTTTACTTTTATAAACAAGGGATGGCACTACATGTGCTCATTCTAACACTTGATACGGAATATTCATACACTATCTAGATCTAGAATGGATTCATTCTGTGTTTGAAAAGTGTGTGTATTTGCTTACATTCTAAAGTGGTCGTAGAAAAAACTCTTTTTTAACTGGCTGACGTTTCAAAATATTGAATTTTCTCTTCAGAGCTGGTTAATGTTGGTTTTCCATTAATATGATTAAACTAAAACTATATTAACCAGCCCTGAAGAGGAAATTAAATATTTCGAAACGTGGGCCAGTTAAAAAAGAGTTTTCTCTATAAAAAAGGACCTAAACCCACTATAACAAAAATATTTTAATAATAATCTGTAAGTAAAGGACCCCGCACATTTACTGAGGAAAATTAGGTTTCACGGATTTGGTTGTTTGGTTTGACCTAGAGACGTTAAATTTGGTATACCAAAGTTATTTCCGTATATGAAAATAACTTTGGTCCAAAGTCTAAACAGACTAAAGACGTATACAAAAGTTTTTAAGTGAATTCGTTAGGAAGTAATGAATATATTTTTTAATATTTTCCAAATAACGTTTTTTATGTTAAACTTATATTTTTTTAACATTTTTGTTTGGACTTGGACTTGGGTAGGGCTATAAGGCTTCTTAATGCGTTAGAAAATAAGCCTGTAAATTTTGTTGATGGCAATGGGTAACATTTTCCAGAATCAACCGGAAAATCGAAATATTCCACAGTGGGCCAGGAAAAAAAACAAGGACAGAATTTATGCATACCGCTGATTTCGAATAAAATAAAGAACAAATTAAAAAAAAAAGAAAATCCGCGCCATTAGGGTGGTCCAAAATTTAAATTTTTTAGCGATTCTTTCTAAAAATGTGTTAAATGGCTTATTTTGATTATGTTGATGTAGACCAATGTCAATAAATTCAAAAATTCAAAATGGCGGAGGTTAAGGAGGGAGTCAACCTGAGCCATTTTGAATTTTTAAGTTATTGACATTGGTCTACATCAACATAATCAAAAGAAGCCATTTAACACATTTTTAAAAAGATTGCTGAAAAAATTAAATTTTGGAACGGATTTTTTTAAATTTTTTTCGTTATTTTATTCGAAATCAGCGGTATTAAAAATAGTCGTATGCAAATACTTAATATGTAAAATTTAAATTACATTTTGTTTAACCTCGTACTATTCTACTTAATTAAGCATCCCCTAAGTCCAGGACTTGTGTGGGCTAGTAGTAGAGGGAACCACCGGCTTTAATTGACTTTCGAACCAATTTATAGGGAGTATCCGCTTCACTTACACCTTCTCCAAATTTCAATTATTAATTAACTGAAAAAGGCAAATCGGCACCGGTGAGAATCGAACTTACGCTATTTGGTTCGTAAACTCGTCAAGTACGACGCGGTAGTCCACTACACCAATCCTCCCATATATAATATAATATATAAATAAACAAACTATGTATATAGATTGTTTATTTTTGCCATCATCGAACATGTGTTTATTTTTATCCCACTTTTTCGTTTATGATTTTTGTTAAAGAGGTGCGACCGACTAGGTCAGTTACATCGTACCTACCTACCTATTACGTTTGACGGTTCGGAACAGTATAATTTAATATTTCGTGTGGGTTATATCTAAATATCGATATCGATATTTCGTTATTTTCAGTTTAATTTAAAAAAAGTGCATTTTTATACGTCTCTGTTGTGCTTTTTATATTTTTTCATTTTATCGTTTAGGTAGGTACTCTTCATATCTCTTATTATCGAACTGCCTTCTACTATGCTTTCCCATTTTGAAAATTTTCAAAATTTCGTACAAAAATTTTCAAATTTTTTTTTGTGTATTTTTGCGTTTTATGACGGTTTATGTAGATATAAATCAATTTCGAGCAAAAAAAATTGTCGGTCGGTCCGGGAAATCTTGTGAACTTAAGAACGCTTTAAGGTAGAGACTTGAAATTTGGTATACAGGTATGTCCAACAAAGTCCAAACCAAAAGTTCTCGCTCGGGATTGTTTTTGGTAAACATTGGGGTGCGGCAGGGGGGCAAATGGGGAAAAACACATTTTTTTTATTTTTATTATTTTTATTTTTACTTGCTACTAAAAAATTTAAATATATTACCAAAAGCGAAAGATAAAATTTCATGTTACATATTTATTACGTATATTTATTATCTTAGGTATATGTGTTTTATTTTGTATATAATTAAATAGATATAATAGAAAACCTATAGTTAAATATAAATATATATAGGTACGTATGTACATACATAATACCAACGAATCATTATATAATCTATAGTAGCAGTGAAGCCCGTTGTTTGCACGGATTATTTAAAAACTAATATTATGGTCTGTTTCATCAAGCAAGATAGTAAATTAAAAATCGCACAGTGAATATTTTCAAAACAGATTCGAATATTGGATGTGCGAATATACTGCGTAGTTTATTTTATAAAACATAACTATATTCTATACACAAACATATATTATTCGAACCCGTTGCTTGATGAAACAGACCATAACCTTGTTTAATAATTTTTCTTCAACTAAGTGGTTAAGGGCGACAATCCTTAGATTTTACTGAAGTCGTAGGGGAATACTTCATGGATTACTGTGTACATGCAAAATTTTAAGTTTCTAGCTATTCTAAAATAAAATAAATATTCAAAAATAAAAAAAAATGTTGCGAAATTTATTTTTGTTTTTTAATTTTTAGTTATTTTATAATTTTATTTTAAACCGTCTTTTGTTTTTAATTATTAAGTAAAAGAATATAACTTTTTTTCAAATTGACCTATTTACTAAAAAGTTATGGAGGTCACGTGACCGTTTTTTGCGATTAAAAAATAGATTATTTTATTTTTGGTTTTAAATCTATACACATATTATATATTGTAAGTAAACAAATTATATAAGAAAACTGAATCCAACTAAAAGCGAATAACGGCTAACCGTACCCCGTAATATTTTTTGGGGCTGAGTAAATTTAAAAGATATTTTTACTACACAGAAAAAAACTCTAAGAACAATGCTAAACTTGGAATATAACCAAAGTTGTAGAGGAATTTTTCGACAAAATGAGTTGTTGACAGTTGTAGGACTATACATATTTGAGGTATTAACCTTTATGTATAAAAATATTAATGATTTTAATTACTTAAAATCCAGTGATAGACTCGAACAAAAAAATTTAATTTCCCACGTCACAGGTTGGTAACCTATAAAAAGGGATGGTGAGGTGGGTATTACGGCCGAAAGCGAGGTTTATAGTAGTGGCAGCACTGATTTCAGTGGCTCTCAAAGCGTAAGCAAGTATACATTGAGATATATAACTGGTTGCTTTATACTGTTCTCTGAAAATTAATAAATATAATAAAATAATTGTTGAAATTTTTATAACAAAAAATTGTTAAAATACTCACGAATTTCTGGTTAGTGTTTTTTTTTAATGGGTGTGTTGGTTTACTTTAACAATGGTTTGGTTTGGTAGTTTGCTAGTTTGCTGTTTTTTTTTATGGGAGGCGTTGGTTTACGTTAACAATGGTTTGGTTTGGTAGTTTGCTGGTTTGGTGTTTTTTTTAGTGGGAGGCGTTGGTTTACGTTAACAATGGTTTGGTTTGGTAGTTTGCTGGTTTGGTATTTTGTTTTTTTTTTTAATGGGAGGCGTTGGTTTACTTTAATAATGGTTTGGTTTGGTAGTTTGCTGGTTTGGTGTTTTTTTTTAATGAGAGGCATTTTTCAGATACGATATTTCAGAATTTAGAAGGCGATAAATTTTAAGAATCAAATAGGATTATATTTAGGCTAAATAATATAGCTTTAGCTAATTAAATAAGAAATGCATTGTTTTAGTCACATATTGAGAACCTCTGGAGAATACAGTAGAGGGGGTAAAAGCATTTCTTCGACCGTACAACTTTCGGCCGTATGATCCAGACTCAGGGATGGTTCTATTCGGCCATTACCTTCTTCAATAAGTTACCTGAACATATAAGGAACAAAAATAGTTTTAACGCCTTCAAAAACCTTATTTTTAAGTACTTAGTGGTCTGTGAGCCTTACGATTTGGATGAATTTTTAGATTATTGAATGTAATCTTTTAAACACATTTTAAATGTAACCTTTTATTGACCATTTGTTTTGTCTGCTGTGAATTATATGTATGTATATCATCGTGTTACCTTAACTACCTCGTATCTCCAAATTCACAGGTTTTCAGGGGACACAAAAAACCGGTTAACTTTAAAATTCTTATTTTTATATTGTAATATAGACAAATATAAGTGTAGTTATTTCTTGAGGAACCTCTGAATTAAAAATTAGAATTATGGAGATACGAGTTAGTTACAGTAACTATTATTTCCAAGTCGTAACCCTGTACTGGAGATACGAGGTTGCTCAATTAAAAACTGTGAAATATTTAAGGCATGTAAAAAGTCCAAACGAATTGAGATAAAAAAAAGAGAGGTGAAAAACCATCTTAGGGGTAATATATTTTCACTTATAAGTATTATATTCTCAGATTCATATTCAGTGACCCCCATATACCAATTTTTACGAAAATTTTCCCTCGTTCCTCAGGAAATGGAATTACATAATTTTTGTTCTAAAATTAATATTAGAATCCTTCGGGGGTGAAGTTAGAAAAATTTTATTATCAGATTCAGTTTATGCGAAAACCCCCACATACAAATTTACACGAAAATATTGTAAATATTTTTAAAAAAGTACACCCCGAAAGCCGGGGGTGGATTAACATATTTTTTTTTTAAATTTAGCTTAAGCGACCTTAGAAGCCCCTAGATAAAAATTTTATAAACATTTTAAGAAAAAAAAAACGATAAAAGGGATATTTTTCACCACTGGGGGTGAGATGGAGGGGTGATAGGTCTTTTTTTACTTCACCAATATATTTTCCGCATCCAAATACATAAGTATGCAAAGTTTTATCTTCTTGGATATTTTCACCTACGGGAAATTCCTTATTTGCTAGGCCTAATATTGGAGATACGAGGTAGTTACAGTTATTTATTTTAAGTAGTAAAGGAGATACGAGGTAATTAGTTCCACATAACTTATAAACCACTTGGAATTTTAAATTAGGAATTTGTTTAGGTCATTACTAATCATGTACAGAATTGATTAGTGCAAAAAAACGAAAATCGAATTTTTGGAGATACGAGGTAGTTAAGGTAACCCGACGATATGTAACAACATTTTGAAGCAATAAAATTTATTTTATTCTATTCTATTCTATTGCACAGTATATTGTGTTATTGAATACAATAACGATTTTTAAGTATAAAAAAAAGTCTAAATTTAACCTTGCCAGTAACAAAGATTCATACATCATCTGGACGGTTATACAAAAATTTGCAAACATTTTAATAATTTTGTAATACGTTTTGAAATATTTGTATTTATTTTTATTTTAGCATTGACACTGTTCCATTATAACTATGGTAATAGCTATAGGCTGGCAAATTCTTTATATCAATAAAAAAACAATTAATAAATTTTACACGTGCGTAGCATCATTTACATCATAATTAGCACATCAATATTCGAGAAGCACGACATATCTCTTAAAAATTATTAACAGCTACGTTGGCTTGCATATACATGTATACTGTTTCGTTTTAAAAAAGACTTTGTTTTAAAATATGGATGTAAAACAAAGAACTTTTACCTCAAGAAGTAATTTCAGACCAATGTTTATGAAGATGTCATCTTTTTGTTTGTTTATTTACTAACAGAAACGCGATACATCTTTGTGGTGTAAAATGTAGATGTCGCTTGTCGACTTTCAGGCTACCTAGTAGCGATGTTGCGTAGTTTCCACCTTATCATGAATTCAAATCATTATACTTAAATTAAAAATGTAACAAACTTTATTGTGTATACTATAATTATGTTTAATAATATAGTATATTTAAATCTATTAAAATTAAACTAATAGTTCATATAAAACTCATACAGAACTAATGTTTCTTAAATTTACAATAAAATATCCAAAGGATATGTTTCCAATCGGCAACATTGTACCCCTATCAGTCATTTTACGACATTAGACTGTGAGTTTACACATTCTTTCTCTCTCTTTACGCGTACTAAGTGTAAACAATAGTCACTCCCCACCAGCCCTTCACCGCAGTTGGTTTACGCTTCAAACAAAGCATACGGTAGATTTTATGATGTTCCTTCTTGAGGTAAAAGTTCTTTGATGTAACATTACATACTTCAGCACCTTTTTTGTTTATGTATAGTCCAAATTTAAATTATCCAGCTCAACGCGCTCGCAAGTTATCGTACGATCATATTAGAAATAACAATATTTATTGTTTATTAAATTTTAATATTTTTAATAGGATTCTTATATAATTATAATTTTATAACTTAAAAATTTTAAATACGTATTTAAACTTTCAAGTTTTGGTTAGGGACAAGCGAGTAACTTTTTTACTTTCAAGCGACCTTGGCCGAGAGAAAAAAGTGGCGCACTTGCATCTCTACTCTTTTAAATCTCTGCTCTTTCCGAGGGGCCGACCGCGAGGAAATCTTTTGTACAAGCCAAAGGAACTCAGGAGGAACTCTGGAGGAACTCAGGAGGAACCCCGAGAAACTCTGGAGGAACTCCGAGGAACTCTTTGCAAAATGGAGGAACTCTTTGCAAAATGAAGGAATTCTTTGCAAAATGAAGGAACTCTTTGTAAAATGGAGGAACTCTTTGCAAAAATGAACTGCTTTGTACAAATTTCAGACGCGGTCAGAAAAATTATCATTTATTACCTATGTAGATTAACGTTCTTATGTTCAAACTTTACAAAACATCATACCTTTGGGCGCCAATTTTTTTTCCTGAGGGGCGCCAAGTTTGGTAGAAACCGTTAGGGACAAAGCTAATATTGGGGCGCCAAGTGGGGTAGAAACCGCCAGGGACAAAGCTTTTTTTCCTGAAGGTAATCTTGGGGCGCCAATTTTCGTGTTGGTTGAAGAGGCGCCAAGTTTGGTAGAAACTGTCAGTCAGGGACAAAGGTTTTTTCTCGTGAAGGTAAATCGGGGGCGCCATTTTTTACTTGAAGAGGCGCTAAGTTTGGTAGTAACCGTCAGGGACAAAGCTATTTTTATGGGTATTTTTTTGGGCGTTAATTTCTTTTTTTGTAGGGGCGCCAAGTTGAAACCGAAACCGCCAGGAAAAAAGCTTACTTTTGAACTTTTGATGGTGCCTTATTGGCAGTAGTGCTTGCACAGCGGTAATTTCTACGGCTTATTTGCCAAATTACCGAGGAACTCTTAAGGAACACAGGAGGAACTCTGGAGGAACTCTGGAGGAACTCTGGAGGAACTCTGGAGGAACTTCGGAGGAACTCCGAGGAACTCCGGAGGAACTCCGAGGAACTCTTTGCAAAAAGGAACTCTTTTGTACAAATTTCAGACGCGGTCAACCCCTCGAGTATTACGTAATGCAAAAAAAAAAAAAAGTCTCTCCTCTTTTACTTCTTTACTCGTTTATTTGACGTCCATAAGAGCTGTATTTTTTTTCTTTTGGGTTGGCAATAGACAAAAGCCTATCGCTTGACGTTTTCCATGCAAATGTCAATTTCCCTTTAAAGTTTAATTTTCTACAATATGTTTTGTTTATGTTATTTTTTACCGTGTTGAAATTGTGGTTTGGTGAATTGCAGTGAAAAAGAGAAGTGGACTATAAAATACATCAAAATATCATTTTAAACAAGGTGTAAACTGTAATGCCAACCCAAAACAAAACAAAAATCCTTAAAAAAATTAAAAAATATATAGTTAAATGGAAAATTTTATAAGCTTTAAAATGATGTACCACACGACCCCCCTTTCTATTTAAAAAAATGTCCCTCTAAGCCCCCCTGCCCACATTTACAGAGCTGAAAGTTTCAAATATATGCTAAAATATAGTTTAAGTTGTCTAATTTAAGACAGTTTTCTCAGAACTTAATTATCTCTTTTAGTTTACGAGAAAATCGATGGGTAAATAGAGTTGGAACACCCTGTATATCGACACTCCGATCCAACAAGGATGTAACTCAAGTTAAACCCATTTTGAGTTATACTCATAGGTAAACGTCTTGAAAAAAGATACACATGGTGGTAATAGAGGAAAGTCGCCTAATTTCGGATACCATTTACAATGTATTCAATATTTAATACTCGGTATTACTTTTTGATATTTTTTTTATATAACCAGATACAACTTATTACAGCGAACCATGATTTATTATAAAAGCAATTTTATTACAGTTTATTTTTTCCAAAAAACACGGTTAAAAAAAATCAGCGCATTTTTGTGCATTTGAAAAAGGGCTCCTAATTTCGGACATATCCGAAAAAAATTTTTCAAGAGTAGATCTGGATCCCATTGCTTATGTTTCTTGTTATTCCTTCACATTTAAGACGTAATTTAATCATTAAGCGATTTTCTACGAAATACTATAGGAACTATAATTTTAGATTCCCAATTTCGAATATCTTAGTATCTTAGGTAATTTTCGTTTTTTCAAAATTGTTTATCTTAGTTTGTTGTATCATTATAAAAATAATAATTAATGGTTGGTTATCCTGAATAATAATTACCTTTCTGCTTTTTAGATTAGAAATTTGTAGAATGTTTACGTTTTCAAATTGCTTAATTATGAATAGTGGATCAACTTAACTAACATCATAACTTACCCAAGACAGAATCACGAACTTTTATAACGATTATTTATAAAATAAATAAGCATAATAATGCAACTGAGCACAAAACTGCCATTTGCAATATAAACGATTTGTGCTGCCATTTAAAGGGGAGAAGCTCTACCGTTATCATATTACAGGACGGATTTAGTTTGACTTTTGGCTTCACATAAAAGTAGGTTTCTGTTTACCTTTGCAGACAGTATCATAAATACACTACTATCCGAAATTTGGAAACCATCCGAAATTAGGCGCATTTCCTCTACTCATATTTCTCCACGGGCTATTTTAACCAAAAGTTTACCTAAAAACACTAAAGTAGGATATTCTAAACTTGAATATTATCAGAAACAAACAATAAATAGAAAATAAATACTTATACAGTTAAATAGAGAATTTTATAAGCTTTCAAATGATGTATGACATGGTTACCTTTTCTACTTCAATCATTAGCCCACCCTTAAATACAAAAAAAAATATTTTAGAAATTTAGCTGTCGTGAAAAATGACAATATATGAGTTACGGCTTTGTTGCTTGGGGGTATCGATATATCACCCTGTAGATTATAATATTATAGTACAATGATCTTCAGGACGAAGATTTTCTTATTATTAAAATAATTGTATGCTTGGCTGTTGAATAACATGCATTATATAAATGCATGATGACAAGAATTTTATGTGCAATTTGCACCGACCGTAAGATTTTGCTTTCCACATCTCGACATAGCTAGAAAGTGTTAATTATTATTAAAAGAAAAATTAAAAATTAATTAAGTCATTAACTACATTATAATCTGTAACCTATTACACGACTCAACAAAAAAATTTTTGTTCTTTGTCTAAAGTTTATATTATGTTTTTTTGGTTCATTATGCACAAAAACGAAAAGAAAATACCTTCTTTTGGTTTAAAGTTTGCTTTTGTGATAGTTGTGGTAATAATACTCATTTTCGATTTTTTTTATAAATTTCAATTAGTTTAAATATATTCAAAAATACCGCATGTCTGAGTGGAGTTTTTACGTTCACGCAGTACCTCCAGATGGCACTCAAGTGATAAATAACGATCAGATGTTTTGTACATGTCGAGAAAACGTTAAAATGGCATCGCGAAAGTAAATATGATGCTGATGCATTTTGCTACGTATGTGGTCAATTTATTAAAGTTCGAGACATGAAATATGAACTAAAAACATCTCACGTTCTCTGTGAAGCCTACGAAGCATATTTTGACTGTCCTGTTCGGAATTAAGACAAGCCAGGGGCTCCAAATGTTGCTCGTAGTTATTGTAAAAGATGTTTGGAAGGTGAGCAATTTTTAATTAAGCAGTGAATCAAATGTAATGGACATATTAACGTTATCAAGTATTGGCCAATGAAAACATGATGGGAGACTATATCTGGGGTTTATTGAGAGAAAGTATTTATGAACATAAAAGAAAGAGTAAGAGGGTACATTTTTAAAGTATTTTCTACTTTTTTGTAAGTTATTTTGATAGTAAAACTTAATAAAAATGACAAACAAATTTATTTCGATGGTTCTATCTTCCAATAAAAAATAATACTACAGATTTTGAAAAATATCGTTCAATCGGTCTTCTAAATACAAAAGCAAACTTTTTTATGCCATATAATTTTTTTTCGTGTAATTACGACCTAAACTATCGAAATTTTATACTTTAGAGTCAAAGTCAAATTTTGTGTTGACCCGTGTTATACAGGGCAAAAAAAATAAACGATTTTTTTTTCTGAAAGTATACTTTTAATATCACGGTTCGCCGTTCTAGTTCCTCTAGGCTAAAGCCTCCAGATATCTACGGCTCACCATACCAATCCGATAATGTGTATCGAATTAGCTGACCAGTAAGTTAATTACTAGTAGTATATCCTTATAAAGACAGCTGCCTTTTAATACTAGTATTCCTAGAAGGCGACTTTATTCGTTTAATAAGTTTAGTTAGTGGTAGGAAATAACATGTGGGGCCATCTATAGCACCACGCTGTCAAGTGCACGGAAATTGAAGCCTGTACTATTCGGCAATCGTTCTCATTCGGGTCCCTGTCAACATTTGCTATTTCACGTGGAAGTTATTATGACTTCATTTAATGATTTAACGTTAAATGTATACACCTCATGACAAACTTATAACAAACTCATAACATGATCACAAAATCATGAGATGTGCTCATCATGATGTTCGTATGAGTACAAAACGTGGAAATCATAAAATAATGCTCTCATGAGGCCTCATGAGTTTATGGATGTTGTCCGGGTAGGGACCATTTCCGAACCAACCTTTATAGGAACTTTTTTCATATTTTTTAACGTAGAATCACCTCTTAAATTTCTGGAACTTATTTTTGAATAACCCTGTATAAATACTGATCGTTTTTAAACTAACCCAAGGCTTACTTTATTTTTTTCTCCAATTACTAATAACATGTTCTTTTTTTACAGGTTATCACCACCATGTGTCAACGGTCGTCTTGCTCAACCTGATTGTTAAAAATTCAAATCAAAATCAATTAAAGTGTGGTGAAATTCGGTGTACGCACTTTATAATCACGTAATAAGTACTAAGTAATTAAACACTTCTCTCCTTCTAAAGAAAACTCTTTGTCTTTTTTAATTAATTTAAGACAGACACTTAAAACTGTGTAAACACATTTTTGTTCCTCTCACTCAGGAGAAAACTCTTTTCCTCTCTTACTCACTGTTTCCTATGGCTATTTCCTCTATCGGATAATTAGCCAGTGATTAATTAGACACTTAAATGCTTAAAAAAGGATAATGGGACTTTCTAATGTCCAAGTGTTATGTTCAGTGATTATTTTGACGAAAATCGCGCATGCAGGCATTTTGGACAGCTTCAGTTGGGCTAGATCGGATAAAATTGAGCTGCCTTGGCTACCATGTAAGTATATTTTCTTTTTTATTACATCGGCACTTAGAGCTACTAAGAGTGCCGATGATTTGAAATCTTCGCCAAAAAGTCAAAATCTTTGACCACGTTTTTTTCACATTTCTCGACCTTTTAGACCATTCTGAGTCGAAATCGACTTGCGGTTTGTTGCATATTGTTTCTTATCGTATTCCGAAGAGCTGATTAAATTTTGGGGGTAAACGATTGGGGGTAAAGGGGTAAAAATAGGGCAAAACACCTATTTTTAGCGTTTTTTGTTTATAATTAAGGCAATTATTATTGTATTTGGTTAATTTAGCACTTATATAAAAGATAATTTTAAATTGGTCAAAAAATGTTATAAACAACGTTTTCCTAAAACGCATTGTTTTCGAGATATTGGCGTTTAAAGCAGTAAAAGGTTTTTTTAGCATATCTCACATATTTATAACCCGATTTCAAAAAATTATATTTTAAATAAAAGCTCTTTTTAAGCCCTATAAAAAATGTTATATGCAGTTTTTTGCTAGAATATAATGTTTTAAAGATACAGAATTTAAAATCAAACATAACACCTAGTTTGAAATTTGCAAACTAGATGGCTCTAGTGTACAAATTTTAAGCTTCCATTCATTTGTTTTTAAAATCAATCAAAAATTGTTATTAATAAGTTCAACTTGCATCCAAGTATCCAAATATCCTAAACATTTTGCTGAATAGTAAGTAATTAGTAAAATTGTAATTATGTTATGCCACCTTGTTCTAATAGCATGTTATTAGTTTTCCCAATAGTGCCGATGTTTTTACAGGGTGCTTGCAACGTTTCATCTAGTTTTTCTATTAAAAATTAATTAATTAATTAATTAATTAATTTATTTATTATTACAATATTTTTTTTTTCGAAAAAAAAAATGTACAAGTCGGTCCCTTAAGGGACTTTTTAATTAAAAAGTGTTATTCTTTAAGTAGTACTCTTAAAACTGATTTTCGAACCTTATGTATGCAAGCTATTTTCAGTTTTTATTGTAGAACCACCCTGCAGTATTGAAATTTTAATGGCTGCGTTATTTAATTTCTTTTTTTGATGCTCAGACTTGAAATTTTCTCTTTAACTGCAGTTTTTTCGAGAACGGTTGGACCTACCGTATTACATATAGAGTACCCTTTTGATTAAATCCCCCTTCCTAGGAGGCAGGATACGAAAGGAGATCTTCGGAGTAGTAACACTTCAAAAAGAGGAGTTGAGTACCCTTGCCTGGACAGACATCGCGATGTTTATAAAGAGGTCTGGTAGGTTTAGGCAAGGAGTAGGCATAGACAAGGAAAGACCTCCAAAGCCGTTTCGGAATACTGTGATAAATGTGCCTAGCGCATCTGAGATAAACTTGCACATGCGCATTACTATTGTTGTTTTTGACAAGTATTTTTAACCTTAGTTTTAGGTGTCAAATAAAAATTGTAAAAAATTCAACAAAAAACAATAAATATCTACGAAGAAACGTCTAAATAGTTTTTTTTAAATTATTTTATAAGAATTTTTCGAGGTGTGTTTGAATTTCGGGATTTTGTACACCTACTTTGAGTACACCAGGGATTGACCCTTTGCTCTTCGTAAAGCAACAATACAGGTCATGTTTAAAGTTATAAAAAAATACAGCAAAAAAAACAATTAAAACACAGTAGAAGTCGAAAAATGAACAGACACAAACGACGATCTGACAGTACTGACAGTATAAACAAACTACTAATAATTCGTCACCCCAGTATTGGTTTGCCATATCTCTATTTTCGGACATTTTAAGATTTTACTGGGGGATTTTTGGAGATGACAAATGAATACTGGGGTGATGAATTATTTTACGACTGACAGCATTTCACAGCTGATAGAGATGTGTACTACGCAAGGTCAGATATATTGCGTTACGTCATTTATCTGCCCCGTTCTGTCACAAAATAATCTTGCGCAGGCTGGACTTTTAGTCCTCGTTTCTTCTCTATGGGAGTAGGGCTGGGACAGCTCGGGGCTGGCAAAAAAGTTCATAGTGGCCTAGTTGCCTGTCTTACAGCCTCACCAACGACGCTACTACTACTACTACCCTTTTGATTTATTTTTAACTAAAGAACATAAAATGATAGCCTTAGTAAAATTTAAGGCATGTGCACAAATTAGTTACTGTGGTTCATAGGGTTCCAGAGATATTAAATCAAAACTACTTTTCAGATGTACCCTTAGGAGGGTCGTAGCTCTCAGAGCTCATTTCGGGACCAACCTTTATAGAAGTAGTAAATTTTTTTTTTTGGGTTGGCCAAAGCCGGACTAGGCCATTTCTGGCCCTTTTTGTCACCCCAGGCAATCCCAGCCATTTTTTAATTTGAGTCCTCCTTGAACCTGCCCGTCCTTTCAATAAAGGTCAGGATATTGGCCCAGGGGATATCTCTTAGTTCCTCTTGGTTGAGTCTTTGAGTTTTAAAGACTTGCAACCTGATCCTGTCGTATCTGACACACTTGGCTAAGTAATGACAGGATGTTTCATCCTCTCCGTACTCTGGGCATAGCAGACTCTCTAGAATCCGCATTGTTGCCAGGTGCTTCCTTAGCTTGCAGTGGCCCGTGAGGACCCCTAAAAGTTGTCTAACCTTTATAGAAACTTTTTCATATTTTTTAATGTAGAAATTCCACAGTAGAATCACTCCTTAAAATTCTCGAACCCTGTATATTATTGTATTATATACCTATACAAATTACCTATATTTGTAAAGTTAATTTTATAACAATATTATTATTTAATTAATTAATGAAAATTTATAATCATAGATCTACCTGTAATGGATACATTTCAATTATTACATATTTATTATGTAATTTTTAAATTATTGTGTATTTAATTTAATTCGTTCACCTGTTCGATTAACTATGACCTTAATTCAATTAAAGTAAATAAAACTAGGGGTCGGTAATAGTATATTAGTTAGGTATAAATTAAAACGAAGGTCTATTTTCTCCTAGTTTCTTTTTATTGAGGACGCGTTTCGGAGTCTAACACGACTCTATCTTCAGCTCCAAAGACTAAAATAAGAAAAACAATAATGTAAAGTCTAGTATAACGAGTCTAAAAGTGTAAATAACCTCTAAACTACTTGAAAAAATCTACTTACAATAATTAATCAAGATTTGTCACAAATAATATACATGAACAAACGTAAAATGTATAGGACACGAAAAACGGAAAACAATTGCCAAAAGGGCACATTTAACATCTGTTTAATAAAATAGTTGCGGGAGTTAACAGGTAAATGCGCCATGGAAAAAGTTACATTTGGGAAAAGGTTAGGGTTACCTATTTTTTGCAGATGGTGTAACTAAGCGCCCTCTTTTGAAAGGTATCAAAAAACGATAATTCGTCCAAAAGTAGAGTTAGCAGGTTAACGCTTTAAGCTAATTTTTGTTTGTTATGGCAAAGTCAACAAAAATAAAAAATGTACAATTTTTTTTTCATTTTTGGGACTAAAATCCCGGGACCTTGGTCTCGGGATTTTTATTTTCAGTCCCGGGACCAGGTCATGTTCGCTGATCCCGGAATTTGAATTCCCTAATCATCACATCACGGCATCTGATCGCCAGTGAACCTTCGATAGCCCGTTTACCCGTGATGATACCACATCACCTCCTCATGACAATGTTTTTTGACCTATTTATAAATAGTACGACTTAAAAACGTAAAAGCTACCCAACCAACAAAATAGGTAAAAAAGTGGACAAAAAGTTTAATTATTAATTGATAATTAGACTTTTTTCCTCTTTTTTACCTAATTTGTTGCTTGGGTAAAATCTGCGTAAAAAACTGCATCTTATACATGTTAATGTGGAAAAAAAAATTTTAGGGCTGATTTTTTTTTCAAATTTTTTTTACAAATTTTTTATTTTTTTTTTGCTTTAATGAATCTAGGCCTGAAGGGAGAGGTTTTATTTTGTTGGCAGCAGTATTATTTATAAAATATAATGTGGTGTCAAGGGTAATTAGTTTATTTATTTGTTTGTTAAAATTACAGACAAATTAGATGACATATTTATGGAGTAAACGTTTGATCTGTACCTGATATATGTGTTTTATGTGTTTTTCAATCAGGTCATAGTAACAGGGGTCTGTCATACACGTAATGAAGGCAAAAAAGCATGACTTTCTCGAATAGGTGGCATCCATTTTAAAAACTATTTATGGCGCGAAATTTAAACTGCCTGATTGGATTGGATATATTACCCACGTGGGTTGTTATAAGTACTATAACAAAAGTCCCCAAAAATTGCTAGTTTTTACGTTTTACGATTTAAACATAGTAGACCAGGGTCGATAATTTTTGAAACCAAAAAAAATAATAGTAGGATAAAACCCATTAAAAAAGGACGAGAATATAACAAAAATGAAAGGAAAAATAATTTACGGGCGATCTGAGGTCGGGAAGTGGAAAGGGGGAGTTTTTAAGGGTAAAAAACGGTGTATCTCGATTTCCGGCAAAACTAAAAGTCCTATGGAAAAAAATTAAATGACAAAGTTGTAGGTAATAAAGAGACCTACAACTTTTGTAGGTCAATGTAACATAGAATCTTACGTTTTTCAAGTAATTAAGTGTAAATTTTACTAAATAGCTCAAAATTGTACATAGTGATTAAAAAGAAAAAATTTCGGATTCGAGTTTTTTTCTTTTCTTTGCATTTTCTGAGAACATTTACCATAGTAATGTATATATTTTTTTTTACATTATCAGAAAGAAGAGACTTCAATGAACAAAAACTCCCCGACTTTTTTTAAAAAGCTGATATTTTGACGCGAGAATTTTCGATTGAAAATTAGGGTGTTTTTTCGATATTAAGTCAAAATAAGGTGAAAAAATAAATATTTCAAATCAAAAAAATTACAGTGTCTTTAGGACATAAAAAGGTAAGTCCAAACCAAATTTCGTGAAAAAATTTTTTTTTGCATAAGATAAAAAGTCCAAACCAAAAACTTGATTATTGGAATTTTTCACATAAATTTTGAGGTTATGTGAAAATAGTGTAATTACAAAAGTTGTAGGTCTCTTTATTACCTACAACTTTGTCATTTATTTTTTTTCTATAGGACTTGTAGTTTTGCCGGAAATCGAGATACACCGTTTTTTACCCTTAAAAACTCACCCCCTTCCACTTCCCGACCTCAGATCGTCCGTAAATTATTTTTCCTTTCATTTTTGTTATATTCTCGTCCTTTTTTAACGGGTTTCATCCTACTATAATTTTTTTTTCTCTTTTTACCATTTTCAAAATTAACGACCTTGGTCTATAGCGTTAAAAACGTTTCAATGCATTGCAGTGTTGTATTTTATCTATGACGAACCTTTTTATTTTCATTTTATAAGTAGTGTTATTTATGTTTTTTAAATTTTTATTTCAGTTTTATTGTTTAACTTTAAATTCTCTATACAATTCTTTAAGGGCCACTTGCACCAATGATGGTTTAACTTTAAACTTGGATTAAATTGACGGCCGACCAATTAAAACGCAGCATTTTTAACTTAAACTCGGTTTAGCTGAGATAATCCCAGAGCAAAAGTTGGTGCAAGTGGCCCTAAGTTCTTTAAACTTGACAACCTAGTAAAAACTATTGTTGGCCACTTCTAGGCTTTCCAGCCATTTTTCAAGTAAAGCTACTGTTTGTTCTTGTATTTTGATAGAAACGTAAACGTAAAATCGTAAGAAATGCAGTAGGCTGATTTGTTCAATTTCAAGGTTGAACAAACCAGAGTTCAGTTTCAAGGTTGAACTAATCAACGTACTGCGTTTCCTACGATTTACCCTTGACATCACATTATACAGAGCGGTCCAAAAGTCACCCCCCTCCTATTAACTTTTGAACCACCCAGTCAACACAAATACATGGCAGGAACATAGCAGGTACATAACCACTGTTCTATGTGATGTTGCAGACATGTAATTTTTATAGTCCATGTATAGTCCTTGGACTTTAACAATTCCGCCTCAAGTTATGTATCAGCTACATAACATGCTACATATCAGATACATACTAGGTACATAACAATAAAAGTAGGCGTTTCCGAATTTTACTTGTTATGGAGTGCATCATTAATTTAGACATGGTGAACATTTTTACGTCTTTTTGATAAACCTAGTAATTAAAGTATATAAATATCTTTATATGTAGCATCCATCAGGCAAAATTCTTATACGATGTGCATTTTTACTGTGAAAGCAAACTTTCTACCAGGCTTAAAAATCATGGGCCACATAAAAAGCCAATTTTTAGAGAAAACATAGCAAATAATAATTTTAAAAAATATATATATTTTATTTTTTTGTCTAAAATTATCTAAAATCAGTTTAGTTGTCTAAAAATACATGCGTTTCTACTACTTAAGGGTAAAACTTTTATTATTAACAACAATTTTAAGAATATTAGTGATTCTAACCTATAAAAATTAAAATAATATAGACGCCATATTTAGTATTGAATTCATAACATTTTATGTATCGTGTATGTTCTCGTACCATATATATGATACATAACATGCAATATTGCATGTTATGTATCATACATATGTATGTTACATCTTATGTAATATGGCACATGTAACGTAAAAAATCTTTCTGTTATAGGGCATGTTATGTAGCATACATATGTATGTTATGTCTCATGTAATATGGCACATGTTACCTAAAAAATCTTTCTTTACCATGTTGCATCCATATATGTGCGGAGTGGGCAGTTGAGATATCGACTTCAAATTTGGAACTTTTAAATAAGACAACTTAAACTATCTTTTAGCATATATTTAATACTTTCAGCTCTTAAAATGTGGGCAGGGGGGCATGGGGGCACATTTTTTTAAATGGAAAGGGGGGTCGTGTAATACATAATTTTAAAGCTTATAAAATTCTCCATTTAACTCCATATTTTTAAATTAAAAAAAAAATGGGTTTAAAATGGAGTTGAAAATGGGTATTAATGTCAAAATTCCTCTAAAAAAAACAAATAATTTTTTCAAAATGCCTAATTTCATCATAAAAAAATGTTAATTATACTTTTAAACTAATTTTAGTTGACATAAATAAAAATTTATAAAAAAAAACTTTAACCTTAAAAAACATTTTTTTAAAATTTAAAAATGTTAGTTTAAATAGAGAATTTTATAAGCTTTAAAATGATGTATCACACGACCCCCCTTTCCATTTAAAAAAATATCCCCCCATGCCCCCCTGCCCACATTTTAAGAGCTGAAAATATCAAATATATGCTAAAAGATAGTTTAAGTTGTCTTATTTAACAGTTCTAAATTTGAAGTCGATATCTCAACTCGTTCAAAAGTTAAAAGGGGGGGGGGTGACTTTTGGATCGCACTGTATTTTATAAATAATACTGCTGCCAACAAACAAAACAATACCTCCCCCTTCAGGCCTAGATTCATTAAAGCAAAAAAAAAAATCAGCCCTAAAAATTTTTTTCTACATTATACATCTATAAGATGCAGTTTTTTACTCAGATTTTAAAAATATTTTGTTTTTTTAGATATCTTTAACGGTTTTCGAGAAAAGTTAAACTTTTTTTAAATGCCTATTTCTCAGTTATAAAGCTTTTAATTTATTTTATAGCTCGGGACAGAAAACTTCAATCTCAAATTCATTTCATAGAATTAATGAGCATTAAAAAACGAACAAATTGAGCTGTAAAACAAATTAAAAGCTTTAGTCATAACTGAAAAATAGGCATTTAAAAAATGTTTAACTTTTGTTAAGTTTTTTGAACTTTTCTCTAAAACCGTTTGAACATTTTAAAATCTGCGTAAAAACTGCATCTTAGATGTATAATGTTTCTGGAAAAAAAAGTTTTAGGGCTGAAAACAACGATATTTAACTTTTTTTGTCGACCAGTGTTATTATCAAAAACAATAGGGATATTTCTCTTAGAACCACAAAAATCATCATCGGACCGACAGACGGACGGACGGCGAACAGACGGAAGGATGGATGGAAGGACAGTCTGGTATTTTTCTTATTTTTTCATGAAACATATTATTAGTATATAAAACATTTTACTATTCCTTAAAACGACTTTTGTTTGATTAACGCAGTCGTCCCTCCGAAGTGACTGATCGATTTCGTGCTTTTAAACTCCATATAGAGATATATGGAAAGGATTTGATTTTCGTAGTTGTCCCTACTACCAATATGTGGCTCTGAAGAGTGCTAAAAAGCACGAAATCGATCAGTCACTTCGGAGGGACGACTGAGTTAATCAAACAAAAGTCGTTTTAAGGAATAGTAAAATGTTTTATATAGATTTTTTAAATTTGTAAATATCAAACAATTTAATTTAGTTTATTAATTCAGATACCACTGTAAAAGGTGCCCTCCTAGCGTTTAGGATTCAATTGGCGGCAATGTACACCGTGGCATTGATTAATCTGCCCCCTATCGACAGCGTGCAATAGGTTCTTGAAACCAATAACTGCTTCCTTTTTTGGACTGTCGATAGGTTTATCCAGTCTCTGCTTTTAGCAATAGATGTCGCTAGCTGTTTTTGCTTTTCCTTACAACGATTTTTAAACTCCATATGGAGATATATGGAAAGGATTTGATTTTCGTAGTTGTCCCTACTACCGATATGTGGCTCTGAAGAGTGCTAAAAAGCACGAAATCGATCAGTCACTTCGGAGGGACGACTGCGTTAATCAAACAAAAGTCGTTTTAAGGAATAGTAAAATGTTTTATATAGATTTTTTAAATTTGTAAATATCAAACAATTTAATTTAGTTTATTAATTCAGATACCACTGTAAAAGGTGCCCTCCTAGCGTTTAGGATTCAATTGGCGGCAATGTACACCGTGGCATTGATTAATCTGCCCCCTATCGACAGCGTGCAATAGGTTCTTGAAACCAATAACTGCTTCCTTTTTTGGACTGTCGATAGGTTTATCCAGTCTCTGCTTTTAGCAATAGATGTCGCTAGCTGTTTTTGCTTTTCCTTACAACGATTTTTAAACTCCATATAGAGATATATGGAAAGGATTTGATTTTCGTAGTTGTCCCTACTACCGATATGTGGCTCTGAAGAGTGCTAAAAAGCACGAAATCGATCAGTCACTTCGGAGGGACGACTGCGTTAATCAAACAAAAGTCGTTTTAAGGAATAGTAAAATGTTTTATATAGATTTTTTAAATTTGTAAATATCAAACAATTTAATTTAGTTTATATTATTAGTAGTTTTCGAGTAAGCGACTTTAGTCCTTAGTGCACGAGAATTAAGTTTTTTTGATGACGCAAAGCGAAGTCAAAAAATCGTTCGAGTGCACTAAGGACTTGTCGCAAATGAGTTGCGAACCACATTTTTCGTTCGATCTACAGTCTAGACTCTTTAAAAATGTATATTTTTTTTTCTATTTTGCGACTCTTATAAGCTCATAATCACACGCATTTTGCGTGTTCTTATAGACCCATAAGAGGTCTCTACTTTTTTTTCTTTTGGGTTGGCAACGGACAAAAGTATATCTCTTGATGTTTACCGTGCAATTGTGAACGTCGGTTTAAAGTTTAATTTTCTACAAAATTTTGTCTTTAGGTTATGTTTTACCCTGCTAAAATTGTGGCTTGGTTACTTGCAGTGGAAAGGAGAAGAAATGACTATAAAATATATCAAAATAATATTCGTTCTTAGAATTTTAAACATTGGGAAAACTGTACTCGTGCGCTAAAAACATATGAAACTAGTACTTTAATATACTATTAAAGAATTACCTGTGTTTAATTTCGACATTTCAAAATGTTATAAACGTCAAACGACTTTTGTCAAAATGAAAGCTATGTGTACTCGTTTGGATAAATGAGTGTGCATAGTTGTCATTTCATTAAAATATGCACTATGTACTCGTGCGATAGAAATATATCCTAAAGAGGATATATAGTGAACATGCATTTTTCTTTATTTCGTTTACATTAGGTCGTACGAAAAATATTTTTTCTATTTTGCGACTCTTATAAGCTCATAATCACACGCATTTTGCTTGTTCTTATAGGCCTATAAGACGTCTCTACTTTTTTTTCTGTTGGGTTGGCATCATACAAAAGCCTAAAGCGCTAAAAACTTATGTTATGAAACTAGTACTTTAATATACTATTTTCTATTTTTCTACTCTTATAAGCTCATAATCACTCGCATTTTGCGTGTTCTTATAGGCCCATAAGAGGTCTCTACTTTTTTTTCTTTTGAGTTGGCAACATACAAAAGTCCATCTCTTGACGTTTTGCGTGCAAATGTCAATGTCGATTTAAAGTTTAATTTTTTACAAAATTTTGTGTTTGGGTTATTTTTTTACCGTGTTAAAATTGTGGACTGGTTAATTGCAGTTAAAAAAAAAGAGATGACCGTAAAATATATCAAAATATCATTTGTTCTAAGAATTTTAAACATATTGTAAACTGTAATGCCAACCCAAAACAAAGATCCCTCAATCAGTCATCAATTTAAATGTAAGTTTTTTAAATTTTAGAGCAAAATAGAAAAAATTGTATAAAGCACTCGTTTTTAGAGCTCTAGTACTTTAGAAAACTCGCCGCAAGCGGCTCGTTTTCTGTACTCGTGCGCTAAAAGCGTATGTTATGAAACTAGTACTTTAATATACTATTAATGCTTCAACATTCGAACGCCATACAAATCTTATTAATAAACACTGCAGTTTTTTATTATTTAAATATTTTATATCCAAGAAACATATTAGATATTTTGTATACAAGAATTTTTTGTCAACGACGTTTTTTGGCGATTATGTTATACGTGATGATTAAAATTATATTTATCACAAAATTTAATGTTTTTTTTTTTGTTTTGATACGTCTAAAAGGGATATCCATTTCAGCTTGTTCTTTTTTTTTTTGGTTTCAGTTGAAAATGAGAACCGATGCTACGAAGAATTGGGATGTCTTAACATCACGAGAAGTTGGTATCACCTGATAAACAGGCCGTTCAACGTTTTTCCTTTACCCAGATCTGTGATAAATACTAGATTTATACTTTATACACGTAGGAATCCGACTGAGGTAAATATAAATACACACAGAAAAAATTATCAGTAGTAATATCATAAGTGCATGTTGAATTATCGATAATTTTTTTACTGTATTAAAAAAATATTTTGCTTGGCAATTGTTTGAGTGCATTTTACGTGTTACAAAATTCCGTGACCGCAGGTCGAGGAATTTTGACGAAAAATTCACAAAAACAATTTCCTTAAGCAAAATATTTTCTTATATACAGTAAAAAAATTATGTATAATTCAACATGCACAAATGGTATTTTGAAAGACTATTTCACAAACAAAATAACGAAGTATATAATTTTACAATGTTTTAGGTTATTTCATATTTAAATTAAAAATTTAAGAACTAAACAACAATATTACTTTACAACTATAATTAAAAATTTTAATCTCAAATTTGCCGCGCTTTTTAAATCCACGATGTTCACTTGTTCGCGAATGTTGCCAAGTCTAAATTTTGCTCGAGGGATATTTTATGCTTGAGATTATTCCAATAAAATAGTTGTTATCACATATATTAGAATTTAAATACATTGCTGTTTTTGTTTAAAAAGTTTAGTTTTCAACTGAAAAGAAATAAAATAACGGGTGTTTCCACCCGTAAAAAAAAACAATTTGCGATCGGTTTCTAACAAATTTTGGCAACGCTGTACTGGTACCAGCGCAGTCATTTGATGTTTTGATTTCCGTAGTTCTTTACTGCAAATATATTTTTAATAAATAAGTGTTTAAATTAGTTTTTAGTGGCCTGTTTTTAATACCAAGATTCAATTAAATAAATTAAAATTTATGAATATCAGTGATTTAAAGCTTTCATTATGGAAAGTGCATAAAATATATTATCTGAAATTAATTAGGGTTTATACCTAGGATGTTTTGGTAATAAAATAAGCATCTATATTGCTTATCAATAAAAATAAATGAACTAAAGGTAAGCTTCACAAATTAAAAACACATTTTGCAAAAATATAACATTTATTAAGATGTCAGTAACTGTCAGTTACATGTTTCCATAGTATAGTGATAATTGCATTGTGAAAAAATTATCAGATTCATTTTGATCTGATTGGTCAAGAAACTAAAAGTGTAAGATTTTGATTGGCCTATATATTGTTTGTGAAATAGTCAGTTATAATTATAGAATATAAAAGTACTACTTTAGTGCACTAGTACCTACTTTAAAAACTTGTACTCGTGGGCTAAAAACGGGTGTTATGAAACGAGTGCTTTATCCTTTCTATTTTGCTCTGTGCCTCGTAAAAAAACGCACTCTCGCAGCTAGGTTCGCGTACCCGGTGCGTAATATACTATTATTCACAACCATTTAGTAATTGGCTAATTACATACATAGATAAAAGTTGGAAAATGAATTATTATTAACTGCAACTTCCTAAAAAGTTAGAAATACCTTATTTTCCTCCCTTGGTCGGGAATGCTCTTGTAGCTAACTTCACGTATGTCACTTGTCAAAAACTTGAATTTATCGACCTAAATTTTATGACAAAACAGTTTTAAATGCCCAGTTGATTTTCATCCGTGAAACGAGTAATATGTGCTTTCGGCAGGAATTAGTAATACGTTAAACGCGTTTAATTTTCTAGCATCAAGTCTTTTAGTATTAGTTATTTATTTATTTATTTGCTATCTTAGATATGCCCCAGAATCGATTTTATATATTTTATAGTGATTGTATGGAAGATGTGCAGTAAAATGACGAACATGTGATTATATTGGAGTAAGAAGGGAATTTTATGTTTTTTAATCATTTATAATGCTGATAAATTTTGATTTGGAAGCAACTAACACGTGAAGAAGTTTTTACACGTACAAAATTTTTTATATGCTAGCGCATGCGCAAATATAATTACAAATTAGAAAAAACTGCCTTGGCAACAGCTAACACAACCAACAGTAAACACGAAAAGGAAAGAAGGAAAAGAAAAAGAAAAGGTCTTACAGAAGACTGGAAATTTTATATATTTAAAACAGGAGTGGGCATGGCGAAAAGCCAGACAAGAACCACTCTTGGTGAATTGAGTAACTAAGAGGGATCTGGCTAATTATCTCACTGAGAAAAGGCCAAAATAAAGGAAGAAGAAGAAGTTTTAAATGCATTTATTTTTTTATTTATTCATTTATTCATGACTTATTTTTATAAAATAACATCACATATAAATTTAAGTTTTTGGCATTTTTAAAAAATAAACAGTGACTACTTCCAACTTTATAGGTTATTATTATATTACTATTTTTTGGTTTTGTCAAAATTGATAAACTTTAGTTAAAAAGAAAAATGCATTACAGTATAAGGTACCTAACTTGATATAACAAATAACCAAAAATTGTTTTAAAGTAAGATAAATTCAAGAATATTATTTACCTTGGTAGTCAATCATTTGTCGTATTTCTTTGGTGTATCCTTACTATAATCAAAATTGTCATTAGGCTTTAGCTAGTGTATAAATTTAAATTTTCTGTTTTTCTTCGTACTTTACGAAAAACTATAAATAAATAGTTTATTTATTAACTTAAATTAAGTTACTTAATTTACTTAATCATGTGTCAATAAAAGTCTGTTGTCACAAAACAAAACAAACGCACTCAAAAACAAAACCAGGTGCTGTCCTCTATCGCTAAAATAACGAAGTAACGTAGGCATTTCTTTCTTCATTTAAATGTATTACTTAATTTATATTAAATGAATATTTTAAGATTGTTAATTAACAAAAAAAAAAAGTTTATTTTGTTGATTTCTATTCATTATTCTATATTCAAAAAGCAACATTTGTAACCAACTTCACTTTTTCAATATGGCGTCAAAATTCGAATAGTTTTTGTAGTGGGAAAGAAGGCAAATAATTGTAAATAAAACAGGAATGGTTGTAAATAAAATAGTATACAAAGCTCTGCGGAAAATTACATTTTTCCTTCGGGAATTAGCTGCCCGCGGGGTTAGGCCCCTTGGTCAGCTAACCTTCCCTCAGGAAATGAAACTTTTTCCACCTCACATAGAAAAAACGGATTCCTTGAACCAAGGACACGTGTCTTTGTATATGTTCAAAGCCATATTCTCTTGTTTCAAGGCTGGCATTTTCTTGAACCAAAGTCAATGTCCTTGAATGAAGAGCACGGGTTTTGGAATAAAAATCCGCGCTCTTTATTGACTTTGGTTCAAGAAAATGTCAGCCTTGAAACAAGAGAATATGGCTTTGAACATATCCAAAGACACGTGTCCTTGGTTCAAGGAATACGTTTTTTCTATGCAGTATTTAATATACTATTTCCGTATGTAAGAAGCTTTTTTCTATTTGTGTTTTTATTTTTTACAGGGACATTTAATTAAGGCCCAAAACACATCAATTAATGGTTCCACATTTAATATAGAAAAAAAGACTAAATTTATTATACATGGTTTTATAGATACTCCATTGTCAAACTGGGTAAGTAAACGAAAAAAATATTTTATAATTCTGAATTTCATTTTATTAAGTTTATCAGTTATAACTGATAATTATAAGTCCCAAGAATTTGAAATTATAAGTCCCAAGAATTTGAGGCAGTTTTTCATCCACCCTTGGCCCTTTGTAATTTGTAACTACCGTATAAAAAAAATTCTGATGAAAGTACTTTGGTATCACAAAAACTTTCATCAGATTTCATTTAGTATATCTGAAAATCCAGATGTGCTGATAAAAACCAGATGTTTTCTCATAGGAAAACATTGTCTATTTAAATTTGTATAATCTTGCGGGTTTCATGTTGTATTTCTTATCAAATTACATGATATTTCATAAAATTTCATAAGATTTCATAATATTTCATGCTGTTTTAAAATTTCTATATGACAATTCATGAGATTTTGTGTGTTTTAATATGCATCAGAAATTTTTATAGGGCGGGGTTCCACTCTAGGAACCTTTATTTTAACTCCTAGCTTGTTTTTTAAAAAAGATTTCTTATCTAATAGCGTGAGTTCGATTCTCACCGGCGCCGATTTGCCTTTTTCAGTTAATTAATAATTGAAATTTGGCGAAGGCGAAAGTGGAGCGGACACTCCCTATAAATTGGTTCAAAAGTCAATTAAAGCCGGTGGTTCCCTCTACTACTAGCCCACACAAGTCCTGGACTTAGGGGATGCTTAATTAAGTAGAATAGTACGAGGTTAAACAAAATGTAAAATGTAAAATGTAAAATCTTAGTATGTGACTGGTTGATTTTTAGAAAGGGCAATATTAGTTTACTCACGAGTGACATACAAAGTTTTATTCATTAAATAGCTTAGAAATTCATTTTTTATAAAAAATTTTAATGAAACATAAAAGAAAATAATTTGACAAGTGACAGTTAAGTGAGTAAAATAAATAATTTTCCATTCTATAAAGAAAAAACCACGTGTGGGTTATTTATAAGTTTCTTTATTTAAAATAAGGCTAGTATAGTATATTCTATAACTAGTATGGAATAAACAATATTCCGCGAGTGCGGAATGACTATTCCATATGTGTTGTAGACTATACTTTTTCTTCGACTGCAAATATGAAACACTGTATGGCTTTAAACTGCGGACAAGGTTAAAAACAATGTTTTTTGTGACTCGACATTGTAAATGCAACAAAACACATATTTTTAAATAAAGCAATTAATGGTATTTAATAATTTTATCAAATCAGTACTTGAAAAATATTTTTATTTAATTTTAGCACATATTTACAAATTATAATGCAAAGGTTGAAGGTAATGTCAGATTGTTGTGACATATATCAGGTTTAAATATTTAACAATAAATGGAGCAGTTTTAATTTTTTAAACTAAATTGATAAAAAACTGGTCAAATATTAAGAAAAGCTAATAAACTTTATGTAATTTTTACCCAAAACTTTAAATTGCATTAAATTATTCAATATTTCATGGTAAAATATGTATATTTTTGCTAATTTTGCTACAGTTTTCTTTACTTTTATAAACCAGATATGGGACTACATGTGCTCATTCTAACACTTAATACGTATGACGGTCCCGCGAGCGCGGAATCACTATTCCATACGTGTTGTAGACTATACTTTTTCTTCGACTGCAAATATGAAACACTGTATGGCTTTAAACTGCGGACAAGGTTAAAAACAATGTTTTTTGTGACTCGACATTGTAAATGCAACAAAACACATATTTTTAAATAAAGCAATTAATGTTATTTAATAATTTTATCAAATCAGATCTTCAAAAAGATTTTTATTTAATTTTAGCACATATTTACAAATTTTAATGCAAAAGTTGAAGGTAATGTCAGATTGTTGTGACATATATCAGGTTTAAATATTTAACAATAAATGGAGCAGTTTTAATTTTTTTAACTAAATTGATAAAAAACTGGTCAAATATTAAGAAAAGCTAATAAACTTTATGTAATGTTTACCCAAAACTTTAAATTCCATTAAATTATTCAATATTTTATGGTAAAATATGTATATTTTTGCTAATTTTGCTACAGTTTTCTTTACTTTTATAAACCAGATATGGCACTACATGTGCTCATTCTAACACTTAATACGGAATTTCCATACCGTTTCTAGAGCTAGAATGGGTTTATTCTGTGTTTGAAAAGTGTGTGTATTTGCTTACATTCTAAAGTAGTCGTAGAAAAATTGTCTTATTATCTGTATATATTGGATAAAGAGTTTTTACTTTCCAAATAATTCAAATTTTTGAAAATCAGCTGTGTTTACATGTTATCGATGGAATGCGAAACAAAAAAAATGTCAATAATGTGTTTTTGCTACACTTTCTGTATGTAGGATTGGATTTTACAGCCATATGTGTTTGTTTAAAGGACAATGTCCCATTAGAAAAGCATACCATATAAAAAGTTACACTTTCTTCTTAACACATAAAACTTAAGGACTTGTTGGTTTTAATTAAAATTTCAATTTCACAACAAAGTGTAAAAATTTTTATGGGAATCTAAAAATACTACTAATAATAGAGTAATAATTGTCCCTATAAAGACAATACCTAAGTTTTTACAAAAACAATCTAAAGGTAAGGTAAGGTAAAACATAACAATTTTTACTCAGTTTGAGAATAGCTATTTTCCTAACAAGTGTGGAAAGAGGCTCTTTTCCGCACTAGATTGCATTTACCTGAACGACTATTAGTATATAGCTATTTTCCTAACAAGTGTGGAAAGAGGCTCTTTTCCGCACTAGATTGCATTTACCTGAACGACTATTAGTATATAGATGACGATGGTCTGGAGAAGGTCAAGTTGCGCCTTGAAGGTCTAAATACATGGGCCAATGTTAAAAAATGGTGCGTCTTCCACAGGGAAGTCAAGAAGGACCCTAAAGGTCAACTTATTGTCTTCGGCATATCTGAGGAAGACGCACAAGCCATAACCAGTAGGGGAGGTAAGGTAAAATATCTATTTTCCTACCTTACTGTTAAATTAACAAAAGCCCAACCTCAGGAAGTGGCTGGTGAGGGTGAGGCTTCAACATCAGGCGGGGCACCGGGGGATATGGAGGTTGAAGAAGTCTTCACCTCTGAATCCACTGACCCCATCGCCAAGGACGGCCCTCCAAGCAATAAGGGGGTCTGTTGATGTTGGGATCTCAACTCACCAAATAGTCATTCCCAATGTCTGGACTTGAGATTATACAAATTAACTTGCAACACTGCCGGGCGGCGGTAGCTACCATCTGCCGTCACCTGGACAGTAATGCGGACACAATAACACTAATCCAAGAACCCTGGATTGTGAAATCGAAAGTTTCCGGCTTCGGCAGCTTAAAAGGGACTATTTTTGTAAATAGCTATATTCAAAAGCCTAGGACGTGTATATACATACCTAAGCAATATGAAGCTACTCTAGTAACTCAGTTCAGCACAGCTGACCTAACAACTGTGAGAATGAACTATAGTGTAAAGGGTAACCAAGAAGAACTTTTTATAGCATCGGCATACCTCCCACAAGATACAGGTACGCAACCTCCATCAGAGGAACTTGCCAACCTGATAAACTTTTGCCAACGGGAGAAAAAAAGCCTTATAGTTGGATGTGACAGTAACTCTCATCACATTGTGTGGGGCAACAAAAACATCGACGGAAGAGGCAAAGTACTGCTAGAGTTTCTATCTGGCACAAACCTAGAGATATTAAATCGTGGATGCGAACCTACATTCGTAACACGCCGGGGTCAGACTGTAATTGACATTACACTGGCCACTTCTGATATCTCAAAACAAATAACTGACTGGCGTGTATCATCAGAGGCCTCCTTTTCGGACCACAGATGGATTCGCTTTAGGTTAAATCTGGATAGAGCTGAGTTAAAAGCCTATCGAAACCCCAAGAAAACAGACAGGGAGGCTTTCATTAGTCATCTGAAAAACAGAGTCAAGGAGCCCCCTAATGTTTTTAACTCAACGAACGACATTGAAGAATATGTACATAATCTTCAAAGGTCTCTCGTTAACTCATATGAGGACTCTTGTCCCATTAAAATTCCAGCAAACAGGAAGTTGACTAACCCCTGGTGGTGTGCTAAACTTCAAAAGCTGAAAAATGAAACAAGAAAATTGTTTAATAAGGCGAAGAGATCACGGTTGGATTCTGATTGGACCGCTTATTCAGAGCACCGAAAAGAATACAAAAAATTAATTCGCGAAAATCAAAGGAGAGCTTGGAGGGACTTTTGTGGCAGTATAGAATCTACCACGGTCGCCGCCCGACTAAAGAAAGTCCTTTCCAAGGATTCATCACAGAAACTAGGTAGTATTAAAAGGAATGATGGCTCATATACAGATGACCTTCAAAGTACCTCTACAATACTCCTAGAAACTCATTTCCCAGGATGTGTTATTACTCCCAATCAGGAATGGCATCCACATACGCTTCCACCTCCAAGTAAAGAGGACTGGAAAGTGGCCTCCAAACTGGTAGACGAGAAACGCATAAAATGGGCCATTGGGACTTTTTCTCCCTTTAAATCTCCAGGATTGGACGGAGTATTCCCAGCGCTTTTGCAGTGGGGCCTGGATATAATCTCCAGTCCACTAAAACACATTTTTCAGGCATGTATAGCTTTCAAATACATTCCGAAAGCATGGAGAGAAGTTAAAGTAACCTTTATTCCTAAGCCTGGAAGGAAAGACTACTCACTAGCTAAATCCTACCGACCAATTAGCCTGACGTCTTTTCTTTTAAAAACGTTAGAAAAACTGGTTGACAAAGAAATTCGGGATGGTGCACTCTCTAGAGTTAAACTACACCCAAATCAACACGCCTACATCCCTGGCAGATCGACGGAATCAGCTCTCCGAGCTGTAATTTCCCAAATCGAGAAATCCCTGGGACTGAAAGCATCGACACTTTCTGTGTTTATCGACGTTGAAGGAGCGTTTGACAAAGCGTCTTTTAAAAGCATTAAAACTGCCCTACAAAGACATGGTGTATCACCCACACTCATTGAGTGGATACAACACATGCTTGAATGGAGAGCAGTTCAACTAAACATAGGGGGATTAATCACAAGAGGAGTTGTAACAAGAGGCTGCCCACAAGGTGGAGTTCTTTCTCCTCTCCTTTGGAACCTTGTAGTGGACAGCCTATTAACACTCCTTAACGATAATTCTTTCTACACAATAGGATATGCAGACGACATAGTCATACTACTTACAGGGAATTTTGAGAGCGTGCTGTGCGATCTCATTCAGCGCGCACTCAATATTCTACAGAAATGGTGTGATGATCACTCTCTCTCGGTTAACCCAGCCAAGACTGAGATGGTCCTGTTCACTAAGAAAAGGAAACTGGGAAACCTCAAAGTCCCATTTCTTTTCGGAAAACAACTCAGCTTTTCTAAAGAAGTAAAGTATCTGGGAATTCTTCTTGACAGCAAACTGTGTTGGGGACCACACCTTAAGCAAAAAACAGAAAAAGCATGCATAGCTTTTTGGCAGTGTCGTAGAGCACTGGGCAGATCTTGGGGTTTGTCTCCCAGGATCACCCTTTGGCTGTACACCGCTGTCATAAGGCCTATGCTAACATATGGCTCAGTTGTATGGTGGCCCAGAACCCAACTGACTACAGCAAGAACGCAACTAAATCATATTCAAAGACTAGCTCTTATGAGTATAACCGGTGCAATGCGATCAACTCCAACTGCAGCTTTAGAGACTCTGCTTTGTATTCCTCCCCTTAATATTTTTGTTGAGGGTGAGGCCGCAAAGACAGCGCTTAGGCTGAAAGCAAATAGTACGTGGAATGCAAGAGGAACGCGTACTGGACATGAGTCTATTCTTGAACGGTTTGTGTCACAAGCTCCCATTCTTGAATCTCAGACCGATCTAGTTGCTCCCAGGTATATCTTTAATAGATCATACCAAGCTTATGCTTCCACTAAAGAAGAAACTGACAGCGTACCTGACATTGTCATGTACACTGATGGTTCAAAGACAACTGAAGGATCAGGTGCAGGAGTTTTCTGCCCAGATCTAGAGTTAGAAATAAGCATTTCCCTTGGCAAGCATGCCTCGGTCTTTCAGGCAGAGGTAATAGGCATAACAAATGCTGCGAGAGCTATTTCTGAAAGGGAAATCAGTAATAGAAGAATAACTATTCTTACGGATAGCAAAGCTTCCATACAAGCAATCAAGTCTTTCAAAATTACTTCAAAGCTAGTTTTGGAATGTCACCAATCCCTGGAGGAAGCGGCAGTTTCTAATACTGTTACACTCTCATGGGTAAAGGGGCATAATGGAAATGTAGGCAATGAAGAAGCTGATAGATTGGCACGAGCAGGCTCAGGCTCTGTACCTATTGGTCCAGAGCCCATAATCCCTGTATCTGTCGCTTTTAAAACAGCTCTCATTAATCAAGAAACTCACATAAAACACACCCGTAATTGGATTACGAGAAACGACTGTAAACATGCAAGAGCAGCCCTTCCCACTCCGTGTGAAAAGACAGCACGCTTTTGTATGCAACCATAACCATATTAGTATATACAGTATAGGGAAAGGGGGTAGTGTTTACGTTGCGTTATGAGAGGGTAGCGGGTCTGATGTAACGTTACATAACGCTCTTTAATATTTAAAAAAAAAAATAAGAACGGTCTGTTTTTTACCCAATCTTATTTATGGGGGTGTGGGGGTGCTATGGTCTGTTTCATCAAGCAAGACAGTAAATTAAAAATCGCACAGTGAATAGTTTCAAAACAGATACGAATATTGGATGTGCGAATATACTGCGTAGTTTATTTTATAAAACATAACTATATTCCATACACAAACATATACTATTCAAACCTGTTGTAAAAATATTTACTGTGCGATTTAATTTACTCTCTTGCTTGATGAAAGAGACCATAGTGTTGCGTATGGCGAGAGGGGGGTCAACATTTTCAAAATCTTTCGTTACGTATTTAACGTATGACTCCTAACTAAAACAAATTTAAATGTTCAATCATATTTTAATTAGAATTTCGAGAAGCACCCGGACAGCACAAAATAACTATTAAATATTCAGGGGATATACTTTCTGGATATAGGGTATATCCAGTGGATAGCCTGGATTGCCATTAGATATCCCATGGACATCCAAATCCTGGAAGGATATCCACTGGATATCCACGAGATATACAGTAGATATCTATTTTGTTTAACCTCCCTAAATTATATCCACTGGGTCTCTAATGGATAGCCAGTGGATATACTTTAGGTAGGTTAAAAAAATAGATTTCCACTGGATATCTCGTGGATATTCAGTGGATATCCTGCCATATGGATATGGATATAGGCGGACATTTGGATATCCATGGGACATCTAATGGCAATCCAGGCTATCCACTGAATATACTCTATATCCAGAAAGTATATCCCCTGGATATCTAATAGTTATTATGTGCTGTCTGGGCAGTGTACTAATTATGAATTTTATGTTTAGGTATCTATTAAAGTAATTAATTATTTGTAATTAGTAATTAGTAATTTGGCGTTTAGGTTTAATATAAATTTATATAATGATGGTATTTAACTAAAGAACTTTACGTAATATAGATGATGTTATGCAAAAAGGTTTAAACACAAAAATAATCATGAATACTATCAATAAATAAAAGCTTTTTTCTACGATCCCCTATAAAAATGACATTTACCACACTCTTTTGTTCTTCAGAAAACGCCTTATATCACACTTTTTTGACATTTTCATATCACACTAGTTTGATATTTATGTATGTAGGTTTGCCTAATTTTGTTTAGATATTTACGTTGTAAATTCTACGAATTTTACTCACCTCGTTTTATATGCCATTTTCCACCGTTCATTACAGACTTTTTTGATGTCTTTCAAATATTTCTGTTTTTCATGTCAAAAATAAAAACTATAGTTATAACCTTACTATTTTGACCCAGGCCAATATAACTTAATATGTTTTATAAATGTCTAGATTTTATAAAAATTACTTAATTTGTGTGTTTACATTATATTTTATAAAACAGATCAATATTTCCTCATGAAATGTAAAATATTGTAGAATTTTACAGTCTTATATTGTAGCATATTCACATAAATCAAATTTAATTAGTAAACTGTCAAATTTTCCTTAATTTAAAAGATGCTTGCGGTTAGGCAACTCATTAAACAGTTTTGAGCTTTCATAATAATATGTTATATTAAATATAAAACCAAGAAAACTAAATGTAAATAAAAAACATATTTCCTGTTGACATACATTTTTATGCTATTTTGGGTTTTGCTTTTCTCAAAAATTCTCGGAATAAGTAATACAAATATTAAATGAAGAATTCTTAAAGTTTAAACTTTATATTTTTTTGGGATCGTAGGAAAAATAGTGTACATAACTCGTTGGAAAGTGTATTTCTTACACTCGTGGGGTTTCCTCACTCGCCTAACGGCTCGTTCGTAAACCTTCCCACTCGCGTGAAATATGTCACTTTCCACACTAGTTATGTAATATACTTATTTGTACCAAGGGCCTAAAGTGACAGTTTTTGACCCGCGGTGTAAAACTTATAAGCCTGTGATATAAAAAATATTTTTTGTCCAAGCGGATCTAAAAAAAAATCTATAGATAAACTATTTTACATAAGAATCCGAAAAAAAAAGAAATACGTAAATTTGACAGACTAGGTGGGTTTGTTTCTGGAGGGTCACATATTATGGATTCATAATTACACCACAGGTAAATTAAAAAGTACAGAAATTATGAACCTAAAACTTTTTTTCAAAAAAAGTTTTATCAAATGGAAGAAATGAATTAATGTATTAAAAAAAAAATACATACATATCGCTGGGTTCTATGTTCTATAGAAACCCCATATAACATAGAACCTTATAATTTTATATCTATACCTTATAATTTTAACCCAGCGATATATACGCTGAAATACACATTCGTTTTTACTTTATTCTACACAGCATACAAGTCAAAAATTAAATATTTTATTTAATGTATAAAAGCTGCTAACAGAGCTACGTTAAATTTTCTTCCAGAAGTTACAATATAATATAATATAAGTGGGGTTGTGAGGCATGGTACTGCCTTTCAAATTACTGCGACCAATGAGATCTATTGTGAATCCCCTTTACAATTTAGTACACATCAAACTTTAGGCTTCCAAAGAAGCCTAAGAGTTTTTTGGGGGCTACTTGGGATATATCTGCAGGTCTTGGGTATAACTGTTCTAGATATTGTAGCCTTTTGCCAGCAGAAGCACATAATGCGTTCTGCCGTTTCTGGTGCTTCTGAGCATAGGCAGCAAGTGTCGATTTCAGATTTTTCCATTTTTTTAAGATGATATCTTAACGGGCAGTGTGCGGTTAACAGTCCTGTATAGGTCTTTAAGTCCGTCTTGCTGAGATCGGGTATCTTTCTTGTTCGTTCAGGTTCATATTTTATGAATATTTTGGCCTGTCTTAAGTTTTGATCTTTCCAATATCGAGTTTTGATTTTGGTTTCCCATTCCTTAATGGAGATTTCTCGCGTTAGATTAGACAGGGACAAAAGTTCTACCCAAAAAGGATAGAAGACATACATACACTCCCAGTTCCACCCAACCAAACAAATTCTGTATTTGTTCTTTGTTGAACAAATACAATATTGACTTGGCCGGGCGAAAAGTGTAACTATTTATTTTTATTACAGAAATTACTGGCGCCATCTAAATTTTAGTAGAATTATCTTATTCTACAGATTCACATTAGCTATGTTCGTTCGTGCCGTTCAGTGCTACACTTTTCGGCCAACCAAATAAATACTGGATTTGTTGTATGAAAAACAAATACAGTATTTATTTGGTTGGCTGGAAAGTGTAGCACAAATGAGATAGAGATAGGGTAGACGTCTTTTGTTTCATAATTCTAGTTGTAGAGAGCTCCATTACATGTTTGATGAGATGAAAATCGTAGGTGTAGCCGTTTTTTATTCCATCAAAAATTAGTATATTAGTATGTATGTGACCCAAAAAAAATATAAAATTAAAAAGTTTGGAGGTCTCACCCCTTAAATTTGTTTATTGGGGTAAGAGTTTCATCCCTAATTTTTTTCAAAATTTTTGTAAAAATCTAGAGCTTGCTCACAGCCATTTTTCAAAAAACATGTTTGCTTAGCTTTTTTTATTTTTTTTAAGGCCCAAGGATTTTTTATTTAAATCTTTTTAACACGAAACGGTATGAAGAGATAGTAAATTGCTAACCTCAAAAAAAATCTGAATTTTTCTTTCAAAATGGCTGAGCTGTGCCCTTTAAAGTTTAAAAATTCACTACATTGCTTGATTTTAGGTCTAATTACAGGCACAAAAAAATGTTTTTCATTGTCTTCAAACATTGTGCGTGTAGCCCAATATGTCCTCACATAAAAACAACTATATTTTTTTTATCGGATATACAGGGTATCCAGAAAAAATAATATATACATTTTTTTAACATTTTTGAGGGATAAATTCGGTTTTTAGTGATAGGGTAGGACTCAAAATAATAATTAACTTCTATACACGGTGTATTTGAAATAGCGTCGGAAATTTTAACAGATGATTCTACATCATAAAATATGACAAAAAGTTTCTATAAACATATGTCTAAAAATGCGTCATAAGGAAGCTACGCCCCTTTGAAAGTGGCTAAAAAATCGGTTTTTATTCAATAACTCAGGAACCCTTTGAGATATATTAACGAGGTTTTGCACGTGAATTAATCCTAATAAGGCCCATCTTTTTATGTCATTTTCACATACTTATTTAAACCAGGGGTGTGCGAAACGGGGGGGCCTTATCAGTTTTATGTCCCAAACTTTTTTCTGTGTAACTTTTTTGCAATTTTATTTTTGAAATATGATTCCTCAGGTCAAAATACATAAAAAAGGTACTCTTGTTGTAATACTGTAGGATTAACCGTTTTCGAGAAAAATTCATTTGAAGGTGAAATTTCACGGTTCGAGGACGAAAAATTAAATACTAAAATGTCGAAAACCAAAATTTTAATGATGCAATGTTATTCTACATCAAAAACTAAAAAAAAAAGTTTCCATACATGTAGGTCGAAAAAACGCTTTTAAAGCTACCATGGCCCTTTAAAAATGGTGCATATTTAGGAGACCATAGCTCCATTAGGATTGATTTTTGGAAGTACCTGTATATGAGGTTTTTTTCTTAGTTTTTAATGTACATTCGCCCTGCATCATTAAAATTTTGGTTTTCAACATTTTAGTATTTAATTTTTCGTCCTCGAATCGTGAAATTTTACCTTCAAATGAATTTTTCTCGAAAACGGTTATTCCTACAGTATTACAACAAGAGTACCTTTTTTATGTATTTTGACCTGAGGAATCATATTTCAAAAATAAAATTGCAAAAAAGTTACACAGAAAAAAGTTTGGGACGAAAAACTGATAAGCCTCCCCCGTTTCGCACACCCCTGGTTGAAATAAGTACATGAAATAACACACAAAAACGGGCCTTGGTAGGATTAGTTGATGTGCAAAACCTCGTTGATATATCTCAAAGGGTTCCTGAGTTATTGAATAAAAACCGATTTTTTTAGCCACTTTCAAAGGGGCGTAGCTCCCTTATGACGCATTTTTAGACATATGTTTATAGGAACTTTTTGTCATATTTTATGATGTAGAATCATCTGTTAAAATTTCCGACGCTATTTCAAATACACCGTGTATAACGCGTTATATAGAAGTTCCCTTATTTTGAGTCCTACCATCTCACTAAAAACCGAATTTATCTCTCAAAACGGTTAAAAAATGTATATATTATCGTCGTTTAGAATAAACATATCCTTTGTGTTTGCTGAGAAGTGGTTGGTAGAGCGTGAAATGTAAAAATAAGGTCACCTCTTCTTTTTCTGTCATGTTAACACTTTTCTGCATTACACCATCCACACATATTTCATTGAAATTGTCGTAAATAAATTGTTTAGTTAAGGAAATATTAGCAAAGTAATATAAATTTAATGATGAAAGTGTGGTAAAAGCGCCATTAATCGCGAGTAGGTACATTGTATTTTTGATAATTTCATCAGATGTAGTAATTTTCTTTTTGTAGTACCTAAACAAATATATGTTTTGCATTAATTAAAATACTGCTGCTGGCAAAATAATACTTTCCCCTATAGTTTACAAACAAATAAAAATCAAAGGAAAAATTTTAATATTGTTTAACTAGCATTTTTGGTTGCCGATAGGTGATCATTACCTCAATTGACAAGCGGCGACTAGTTACAGGAAAGCTATAATGGCGATTTCTCCCGTTACATTAGACAGGGACAAAAGTTCTACCCAAAAAGGATAGAAGACATACATACACTCCCACATCCACCCAACCAAACAAATTCTGTATTTGTTCTTTATTGAACAAATACAATATTTACTTGGCCGGGCGAAAAGTGTAACTATATTATTTTTATTAAAGAAATTACTGGCGCCATCTAAATTTTAGTAGAATTATCTTATTCTACAGATTCACATTAGCTATGTTCTTTCGTGCCGCTCAGTGCTATACTTTCCGGCCAACCAAATAAATACTTTATTTGTTGTATGAAAAACAAATACAGTATTTATTTGGTTGGTTGGAAAGTGTAGCACAAATGAGATAGAGATATAATAATAATAATAATATTTATTTCGCCATGTTGATACATAAGTATATATGGTATGTCATAAGTATAAATGGTATGTCATAAAAATAAAAAAGGGTAGACGTCTTTTGTTTCATAATTCTAGTTGTAGAGAGCTCCATTAAGTAGTAATTACGTAGTAATATAAGGGTAACAGTTACGATCATGCTACGTGTTTGTAACTTAGTGCGGAACGATCTCGTTACAAAACAATAACTACGTAGCCACGTAAGTGTGTGGTAATTATTGGTTACTGCTACACAGGGCCGTAACCAGGAAAAATCTAGGGGGGCTCAGCCACCAGGGTGGTACGAAATTCGCCATTTTTTAAATTTGCTATATTTTATTGTTTTTATAAAATCTATTAATTGACATTGTGACATTGGTAATCATGTTTAGTACCGCAGGCGAAAAAATTGGAAACGTTAAAAGTCACGTATTTTACAAATACACCAGAATAATAAAAAAACATATTATAAATTTTAACTACGCCGAGAAAAACTAAAAAAAACTAAATTTAACGATTATAGAACCAACGACGGTTTTTTTAGAATCTAAGATACACCTAAATGAAAATTTTAAGGTAATAAAAAAATATAAGGTCTACCCTAATGTTGTACACGCGTTACCAACAATGTGCTCACTGTGACTTTATAATGAATTAATTTTTGTTAACTAGGAAGTAAGGGAACGTTCAAGTAGTACGTAACGCTCCTAGGGGGGGTGGGGGTCATTTTGGAGTGTTAAGCCCATGTTAATGGCATAGGAAAATAGCGTGACAGGGGAGGCGGGGGTCCAAAATGATCCAAATTTGCGTTACGTAATACTTGAACCTTCCCTAAGGTATAATATTATACTGCCCTCTACGACAAGTTGTCCTATTCACTTTCTGAGATCACATTATTGTATTGCTTTACACTAGCCCCATGTGCCTACTAAAACCCACATCCTAAAAATTAGCCTAAGATGTTTGTCCTATGTGGAAAATTTTCAATGTTTTCTAAATAAAATTGTCCTAACTAGTCTTTACTAGACGAATAAGTCAAGACTAGGACTAACTTTACAGATCTTAGTAATTTGATTGGACCTTTTAGATCATTTTGTCCTAACTTTCTCAGAACAAATGTATTTAGTATGACAATTTATTTTTCTAACAAATAAGATATGTATATTTTTTTCAAAGAGCATTACGTTGCTTTCCCATTTTGAAAATTTTCAAAATTTCGGAAAGCCTTGTATACGTGCAAAAATTTTCAAAATTTTTTTTTTGTGTATTTTTGCGTTTTATAACGTTTTATGTCGATATAAATCAATTTCGAGCAAAAAAAAAATTTTCGTTCGGTCGGTCGATCGGTCTGTCCAGGAAATCTTGTGGGCACGATAACTTAAGAACGCTTTAAGCTAGAGACTTGAAATTTGGCATACATGTATGTTACCAAAAGTTCTCACTCGGGATTGTTTTTGGTAAACATTAGGTGCGGCAAGGGGGCAAATGGGCAAAAATACATTTTTTTAGAAAAATGTGAAAATTGCTATATATGGGTTTTCAAGGTTGCTGAAATTGAATCTGATAAAAAAGCATATCTAATTCCACCCCCAAGGGGTGAAGGGGTAAATATTTTTCAATATTATTAATGTTTTCTTCAAAATTGGTATATAGGGGTATATAGACGAATATGAATCTGATAATACTTTTTTTCTAATTTCACCCCCTGAGGGTTGGGGGTAGTTTTCTTGAAAACTGGTGTATTGGGGTTTTTGAGTTTGCTGAAAGTGAGTCTGATAATAAAATATTTCTAAATCCACCCCCTGAGGAGTGGGGGGTAGTTTTCGTGAAAATTGTTATATTGGGGTTTTTGAGGTTGTTGAAAGTGAATCTGATTATAAAAAAAATTCTTACTTTACCTCTAAAGGGGCAGAGGGTAGTTTTCGTGAAAATTGGTATATTAAGGTTTTTATGGTTGTTGAAAGTGAATCTGATAATAAAAAATCCATTTACGGGCGGAGGTGAAAATCGGAAAGCTCTTTTACTGGGCAGTGTATTTTTGATTTAAAATAAAGTAGAGCCCAACACCATATTTATTTAAACATGTTTTCAGAAAATGCAAACAAAAACAATAAAACTTGTCATGTCTTAAAACATCTAGTTTGCAGATAGGATAACTTCTCTTAGCAGGGCAGTCTACTGTGAAGCTGCGAGGATTATAATCAGTCATTGGCGAATTTCCAGTGCTCGCATAGGCGCCGCGTCGATTCTATCGTTGACGCGTGGTTTTAAATATTTACATTTTTATTTTCTTCGAAAAACACCGATATATTTACATATTTATAGTTAATATGTATATTCAATATTGTTGTGTGTAACAAATTAGTCGTCAAATGTTTCGATTTAGTGACCTTTATAAAAATTTCCCTCATAATTCGGCAAAATTATTCCGTAAGCCTATGTTTCTGTGTTTATTTTCATGAGTCATAACTGAATTTATTCCGATTAATGATTATAATAAAATCGGAACTTATAATTTGCTTAGCTTTCCTGATTCACAATTTCTAAAACGGTTGTTTTCTAGGTAGGCGACATGCGTGACGAGCTGCTGAAAGCGTCCGACGTGAACGTGATCGTCGTCGACTGGGCAGGAGGAAGTCTTCCTCTTTACACTCAGGCCACGGCCAACACGAGACTGGTGGGCCTGGAAATCGCCTATCTCATCAATTTTTTGGTGGTGAGTAAAATTACATTTTTCTACGATCTAATAGAAAAGTTAACATTTATACAAAAACAAATGAAGTTTTCTGACCGAAAAATAACCTATTTCTTAGCATTTTACTTTTCTGCTCGTTACCGTGACAGCAAGAGCAATAGTTATTTATGGTACTAGTGGGTAAAGTAAGATATTGCCCATGAGAAAATTAACCTGTGAGGCGTCAGCCAAGCAGGTTAATTTTCGAGAGGGCAATATCGGTTTACCCATGAGTGCCATACAAGGTTTTATCCAATAAATAGCTTAGAAATTCATTTTTTTATTAAAAATTTTAATGACATTTACAAGAAAATAATTTGACAAGTGACAGTTGAGTGGGTAAAATAAATAATTATCCACTCAATAAAGTAAAAGCCACAAGGTTATTATTGAGTTTATCTATTTAAAATAAAGCTGGTAATTGTCTCATTATCTGTATGTATTGGATAAAATTGAATTTTGCGCTCTAGAGTGTAGGCAACCGGCAAGTTAATTGTAAAACAACTGTCAACTTGACAGTGTCAAGCATATGCTACGGGATGTTGTGTTCTGCAATTTTTTTAATATAAAATTATTATTTAACTTTAATCAAATCTCAATTTCGTGTTCTAAATATTTATGTGTTAAATATTTGTTGTTAAGGAATTATGGAGAGTTACAGTGATAAGTAATGTGATATAAGGTAATAAATTAACTGCCTGAAAATCATTTGTTTATTTTAGATCGTAGAAAAAACGTTGTATGTATTACGAGCGAAAAATGAGATGTCTGCTTTCATGTGATTGCTGATCTCGGCTAGACGCCTGGATCAGATCAAATTCCAGGTTCAACCAGAAATCAGTCATTTTGTGTTCTTAATACAAAAATAACTATTCTACAACGAGAACTAACGCAAAAATCCAGAAAAATTAAAAAAAAACACCGAATTTTTTTCCACCACCTAATTTTTTTTTCTACGAGGAGAACTAGTGCAAAAAATCCAGAAAAAAAAAACTGAAAATTTTTTCCACAAGCCAAAGGTCTTTTGCATAAGGTCTTTTTTTATACAATAAAAGTATGGGATAAAATTGCATGTAAAAAAAATTTATGGGCTTGTAACTTCTACCCTTTAGCTACCAGCCACCCCAACTGTTTTATTTTTAATTAAATTCCAATTCTTGCGATAAGTTATTTAAAAGAACCTAAAAATTATATCTTTTTGTACCTAAAAAATACAGTTAAGGATACGGAGTTGGAGGTAGATGTAACTCTCAAAAATAATTATTTAAATTATTCTCGGTAAGTAAAATTACCTTATTTTTTATTATTAAGGGACGTTTAAGTATTACGTAACGCTCCCAGGGGTGGTCATTTTGGAGTGTTATGCCCATGTTCATGGTATAGGAAAATATCGTTACAGGGGGAGTGGGGGTCCAAAACGATCAAAATATGCGTTACGTAATACTTGAACGCTCCCTAATACGCTCTTTTCTTAAATATCTTGCTTTATCATTAAATAAAATCATTCACCCTTAAATTAAGGGTTGGTGTTTATTTTTTTTTGTATATCAAGGATAGCTTAAGCTCTTTAAAATAAGGTATTGTAAGAATTGAGATTTAATTAAAAATAAAAGGATCGAGGTGGCTGGTAGCTAAGGGGTCAACCATAAAATACGTCACACAAATTGACCAAAATTCATACACTTCATACCACGTTTCTGGCGTTATTAAAGAATGTAGAGATTTCATATTTTGGCTAGGTTTGTCAGGCTAGGCAGATTCTATTAAGGCAATTGTAAGGGTATTGGTAGACAACTTCCAGCGATGTACGTAGCTAGAGAGTTTTTTACGGCGAATAGTATCCAAAGTATCTACACGAGCAAGCGCAAACATTTCCGAGAAACGGGGTATGAAGTGTATGAATTTTGGTCAATTTGCGTGACGTATTTTATGGACAACCCCTAAAGGGTAGAAGTTACAACAACCATAATATAATATATTGAACTGAAATTATATATTTTTAAATACTGAACTATTTTTGTGAATATTTTGTAGTAATTATTCTGAAATAAAATCATCATCCCCTCAGGATTTAATTTTAAATATATATTTGTTATTTATATCTCCACCATTGGTATTTAATACTTTACTTGTGAAATTAAATACTACAAAGTGTGTATTGTATACAAAATGTAATACTAACATAGACGGTCTCTGGTACATTTGTATCCCCATGCAACATGTGTTTATTAATACTAGCATGTTACAGTAAAAATTACTGTAACCTTTGGTAAAGCATATCACACTTATAGTATGGTATACTTTGAGTTGTTGTTAAGTTGTATTACTGATCAAGTTTAAAGTTTTTAAGCTTTCACGGCCATTAAGATATAAAGAACTGTCAGGCGCCGCAATGGGATCCCCATTATCACCCCCTGCGGCCAATGCTTTTATGGAATACTTCGAGAAAAAAGCTATTGAGTCATTTTCATTAAAACCTAAAATTTGGCGCAGATACGTAGACGATGTCTATGCTATTTGGCCCCATGGCATGGAAAGCCTTCAAGGTTTTCTAAATCACCTCAATTCCCAACATAAATCTATACGGTTTACGATGGAAATTGAGAACAACGGATCACTTCCCTTTTTGGACGTTTTGGTTTACAAAACGGAAAATGGCTCAATAGGACACTCGGTATACAGGAAGAAAACCCACACTGACAGATACCTAAACGCATTTTCACATCACCATCCCTCTCAAAAACGCTCGGTAGTTAATTCACTTGTTCATAGGGCTTTCATGATTTCAGACAAGAATTCCCTAGACACAGAACTCCTTAAACTAACCAAAGCCTTGACCATGAACGGTTATACCAAAAAAGACATTAATAAGACCATATACAAATACAGAAATCCCAGACCCAAACAACAGGACAATAGTGACAATGACAGACAGACACAAGTTATACTTCCCTATGTAAGCGGTATCACGGATAAAATAGGTAAACTTTTGAAGAAGTCAAATATTAAGCCTATATTTCGGTCCAACCAAAAATTAGGTCAATGTTTGACTTCAACAAAAGACAAAATACCCCTGAGTTCAGAAGGCGTATATAAAATACCCTGCTCCTGTGGTACGGTTTACATAGGTGAAACTAAGAGAAAAATTTCTACAAGACTTCAAGAGCATGAGCGCAATATAAGAAAGAAACAAATTTCCTTATCGGCAGTAGCCGAACATGTACATGAAACAGGTCATAAAATCAATTTGTCTGAAACAAAACAAATATTAACAGAAAACAGAAAAATGCCAAGGAAGATACGGGAATCGATAGAAATCATCAAGCATCCTAACAATATCAATCGGGACACTGGTTACCACTTACCTGCAATATGGAAGTCTTTGATAGGAAAAACCTCGTCACGGGTGAATAACCACAACTCGTCATAAATAGTGACACAAGTTGATTCGAAACTTAGTTTCAGATTAATCCCTGAAGATGTCTCTAGTAGTAAGAGACGAAACGTCGGAAAGTGAAAATCCATTAACACGGTCTAAACCCGAAAGTGAAAGTTCTTTATAAGTTTAAAGTATGAAACAGTATTAAGAAAAATTAACAATCGGTAAATAATACCAAAATAATTATTAGTAATAATATAAAGATTGCAACCACACACAATTACACACTGATAAAATAATCTATCCTTTTTTTACTTTTCACTGTATTATTACTAATCAAAATTTTGGTATTATTTACCGATTGTTATTTTACTAAATACTGTAACATACTTTAAACTAGATCAATAACACAACAACTACAACTTAAAGTATACCAAACTATAACTATGATATAATTTACCAAATGTTACAGTATTAATAAACACATGTTGCGTGGGGATCCAAATGTACCAGCACGGCCTTTATATTAGTATGACAACATTTTGTATACAATACACACTTTGTAGTATTTAATATCACAAGTAAAGTATTAAATACCAATGGTGGCGATATAAATAAAATATATATATAACAAATAACATTCAGTATTGAAAATACATAGACATATCACAAGATAAGGGTTACCTTTCAAGAGTTAAGGGGTAAAATTTACAACCCCTAGAATAATATACTTAAATCTCACCCTCGAAAAAAAAAATTGACCTCTTTTTTAGAATTCTTATATTGTGCTTAGTTTGCGAGGTATGTGGAGGTCGTTTTAAAATGATCACCCTGTATACAAAATTATTAACTACAGAGGCCCACAAAAAAATTGTGAGTCTTGGATTCCAATATGATAGTTTGGGAAAACATAACAAATTCTTCAGTTTTTTTTGTGGAACATAGTCATGGGTAAGTAACTCGATAACCCCAAAACCCCTAACACCATAACCTCAAAATCCCTTCACTTCGTAACCCCATATACTATATCCCCTTAATCCCGTTATCCTATTCTGTGGAGAAGTCTGGTTAAAAAAATAAAGAAGTAGACCTTGATTCATGACTTCACTTACAAAACTCTTATGATTTCGAGAACCGGACTTCTCCACAGAATAGGATGATGGGGTTAAGAGGTTATAATTTATGGGATTACGGAGTGAAGGGGTTAGGAGGTGTAATGGGATTTTAGGGTTATACAGTTACTTATTCATGAAAATTTCACGTAATTGTTCCAGAACCAGATTTTTCTACTTAATGAGGTTGCGGGGTTTTGAGGTTATGGAGTAATGGTATTCCGAGGTTAGGGGATTATGTGGTTACGAAATTACAAATTTGGAGGAAGGGGGTGAAAGTGGTATGGAGTAGATGATTTTAGCGGTTTTAGTAGTTTTTCGAGTGTTTTTTGAGGTTACGTTAAAATCCTGATGTGTAAGGGTTAAACGGGTTACGGATTCGGTTTCAGCGGGAGAAAATACATAGGAATATCATATTGGAATCACATTTTTTTGTGGGCCTGTGTTATTAATAATTACTCTTGATAAAAAATTCATTGTGTAGTTTTAAATTTAAATATTAATTATATGACTTACTATGGAATGTCCCATTATGCAATTCAGGTAAATCAATATAATTGATTAAATTCGAAAGTAGGTACAAGTCTTAGTAGGTTTATGTCCAAATAGCATGTCTAAGGTATTTACAGCAACGGTTTTTGTGAATAGTACTAATTCAGTACCTACCAGACCACCCAGGTAGCAAGGGATGTTATATTACAAGAAATTAACATCACTTTTGGGTGTATTTTTAAACTAAATCATAACATCACATAATATTGAAAAGTAACATGTATTTAACATCACATTTGCAACGTAACACGTGTGACGTGACAACCATGTTATTAAATAACAAATGTGAATGTCATGTTATTTTGCTTCTCACCGACGTTCGAAGCAAAAAAATCGATATAAGATGATGTTGATAGAGTAAATTATTATAAGGAAATTGTATACACATTATACGATTTCCAATTGATAGGGGGCTCTGCCGGGCTTCTCAAGACCACGGACACGGATTAAAGGATATATTCTCCGCTTAATCTGCAATTTCGTATTTAGAATCTATCTATTTCAATCTGTGATTGTTTCAATTACTGATTGATTTTAAATCCGATTTTTTTTACAGGGTTATAGCGTTTTTAATGGTTTTATTTAGAAAAAGCTAATATCCTAAGATATTATTTAAATATTAAAGTACCAGTAACGGCATCCATAAGATATTAGATATAACAGGAATGTGGATTTATGATGTTACAAACACGTTATTTTCGGGATGTCATTGTGTGATGTTATTAGGGGCGGACTTAGGACATCCCCACCATGCTACATTCTTGTTAAATGAGACTACAATCTTAACATCACATGTCACATATTAACGTGACTTTCACGTGAATTTCATGTTATTTTGCTACCTGGGCAGAGACCAAATTTAAATTTAATTTGTTTATTTTAAACATTAATTTTGGTCCAGTCGTTAGATATAAAGAAAAGAAAGACTAACTATATATTAGGGTGGAGCGAATTTTTTTTTTCGCCCAATCATATAGCACTATGTACCAAAAGTTGCCTTTATTATAGAACATAGCCAGTAATTTTAATACTTAATTTTATTTGTAAATACATATTTGTTATTTATATCGCCACCATTGGTATTTAATACTTTACTTGTGATATTAAATACCGCAATGTGTGTATTGTATAAAATACAAATGTATGTTGTCATGCTAACATAGAGACTGTGCTGGTACATTTGGATCCCCACGCAACATGTGTTTATTAATACTAGCATGTTATAGTAAAAATTACTGCAACATTTGGTAAAGCATATCACACTAGTATACTTTGAATTGTTGTTAAGTTGTATTACTGATCTAGTTTAAAGTATGTTGCAGTATTCAGAAAAATTAACAATTGGTAATCATCCTTTTTTTACTTTTCTCTGTATTACTAATTAAAATTTTGGTACTATTTATCGATTGTTATTTTACTAAATACTGTAAAATACTTTAAACTAGATCAATAACACAACAACTAGTACTTAAAGTATACCAAACTATAACTGTGATATAATTTACCAAATGCTACAGTATTAATAAACACATGTTGCATGATCCAAATGTACCAGCACGGTCTCTATGTTAGTATGACAACATTTTGTATACAATACACACACATTGCAGTATTTAGTATCACAAGTAAAGTATTAAATACCAATGGTGGCGATATAAATAAAAAATATGTATTAACAAGTAACATTCAATATTAAAAATACAACGAAATTTTCTGAGTGTAACAAAATAAAGCCCTGATGGTTTTATAAAAGGGTGTCGTATAAAAAAGGTTGTTGTTTTTGACTAATACTTTTTAGAGAAGACCCCCCTTTGGCCGTTTAACAGGCACCTCTTTGAACGTTTTGCCCATTGGCACTTTGACTGTTTTGCAGGCCATTTCTCGGGCCCTTATTTGGTCATTACGGGCCCTCAAGGACTTTAAGTACTCAGTCCGCCACTGATAAATCCTTTAGATACTTAAAAAAAAATTGAATCAAAAGTTTTTATGCTTTTCTTATTTCAGAGACTCCAACTCTACCTTAAGCGACGAACGTTTTAATTAGACAGTGCAAGTTAAACTTAACTGTGGATTTCATTTGTTTTAGGCTGTTAAATGTCTGTTTAAGTATGGATTTCATTTGTATTAGACTGCTAAGTGTCTGTTTAAGTATCTGCATTTCATTTATTTTAGGCTGCTAAGGGAACGTTCAAGTATTACGTAACGCAAATTGTACCAAAATTCATACACTTCATACCCCGGTTCCCGCGTTATTAAAGGCTGTAGAGATTTTATATTTTGGCTACCCCCACTAACACCCCCCCCAAAACCTGAAATCTCTACAGCCTTTAATAACGCGAGAAACTGTGTATGAAGTGTATGAATTTTGGTACAATTTGCGTTACGTAACACTTGAACGTTCCCTAAGTATCTGTTTAAGTGTCTGGATTTTATTATTTTTAGGATGCTAAGTGTCTGTTTAAGTGTCTGGATTTCATTTGTTTAGGCTGTTAAGTGTCTGTTTAAGTATCTGGATTTCATTTATTTTAGGCTGCTAAGTGTCTGTTTAAGTTTCTGGATTTTATTATTTTTAGGATGCTAAATATTTGTTTAAGTATCTGGATTTCATTTATTTTAAGCTGTTAAGTGTTTGTTTAAGTGTCTGGATTTTATTATTCTTAGGATGCTAAATGTTTGTTTAAGTATCTGGATTTCATTTATTCTAGGCTGTTAAGTGTCTGTTTAAGTGTCTGGATTTTATTATTTTTAGGATACTAAATGTTTGTTTAAGTATCTGAATTTCATTTGTTTTAGGCTACTAAGTTTCTGTTTAAGTGTCGATTATATTTGTTTTAGGTTGCTGAGTGTCTGTTTAAGTGTCTGGATTTCATTTGTTTTAGGCTGCTAAGTGTCTGTTAAAGTGTCTGGATTTTATTATTCTTAGGATGCTAAATGTTTGTTTAAGTACCTGAATTTCATTTGTTTTAGTGTCTATTCAAGTGTCTGAATTTCCATTCCTTTAGGCTGCTGCGCGTCTGTTTAAGTGTTTGGATTTTATTTGTTTTAGGCTGCTATACTTTTTTACCGGACTAAAGCAAAGCGGAAGTTATATTTTTTGGTGACAGTATTAAGCCACGAAAGAGAGTTTTTTTGATTTAATTCGCAAATTTATATTTTCTGTAAGTTATTTAAAGAAATTAACAAATTAGAACTCTTGATTTATATCGAACATTCATAGATACGGGAAATGAAGTAGGTAGAAAAATGTTTAAGAAAGTGCATTCGTGCATATTTTTTAATTTTGTTTCATATCCATAAATAATAATAAATAATAATTATTACACTCTAGCGCGTTAGCGCTAGAAGAATATAATGCGGTAGTTTCGAATTTTCAAAAATCGCCAAAAAAAGTCCTAGACAAAAAAATCTTGGATGTTTTCCGTGAAAAAATATTTTTTTTTTAAATGTCTGTCTGTCCGTCTAATGTTTTTTGTACACCCGATAAATCAAGAAAGTATTATCTGATCGACTCAAAAAATTACTTTTATCCACGGCCGTGATTAATAGGCTTATTAGTCACGGGTCTGTAAAAATAAACCGTTTAAAATTTAAAACGACCGTGGATAAAGTATAGAATTCTACTAGCGTATAATAGCTATTAACCACTCGGGTGATTAGGTCACTCGCCTTTCGGCTCATGTCCCAAAATTCACCCTCATTGATTAATAGCAATTATTATACGCTCATTAAATAATATACTATTATTCGCAACTGTATATGTAATACATACATTACATGTATTAATAAAGTTTGGGAAGTACGTGATTTCTTGTCCCACTGTTTTCCACGCCTGGACCTGACCTGTAATGAAAAATAGAGCCCGTGCGTTTTCAATGATGCAGTTTTGCCAACTCTGTAAATTATTTTTTATTTTTTTGTACCACAGACGGTAAAAATGAATTTAAAATAATCTAAAAACTCCCTAGTTTACTAAAATAATAATACTTCTTTATTTCAGAAAAACATTTCTTACAACACAGTTAAAAGAAACATTGGATGAAATTTGTCATAAACAAAATATACAATGACAAATTCAACGATAAATAAATAAATATACAAAGATATAAAAAAAAATGAAAAGGTGATAGCTCAACCTACACGGAAAGAAATTAGTGGGCTCTGAGCTATACATTATAAGATATTTGGTAACAGTGGCAAATTATAGTGATTTAAGCTATAGATTATAAGGGACACAATAACTAATAATGTTAAAAATAAATTGGAAACGATTATATATATTACAGACACGATTATATTTATTACAGGCACTATTATAAATTTACAGAAATTTTATTATATTATAAAAATTATTAGCACGGACAATAATTAAATCTATTTAAGCTATAAATGCCATACTATTTGTTATATTTTATTATTCACTAAACAATTAAAGTATTTCATATAAATTTTTACACTGACTGCCATAATTGTAAGAGAAAGCCTTGTATTAGCTATAGTTTTTTTTTTCCGTGTACTAAACGGAAATTTTGAATTAGTTTTAAAGGCTCAAAAAGAGTAAAACTCTTCCAGTGAGTAGGGCTCTATATTACAAATATATTTAAACAGCTTCTTTTTAAAACATATTTTTCCAGCATCTACTTTTAAACAATAGGGTATTTTATTGTATAATTTAATTGAAGAATAGTAGAGACCTTTTTCTGTAATTGCTAAGCGATGTTTTGGAATTTTATAATCCAGAACTAGATGAAACGTTACAAGCACCCTGTCAAAACATAATTACAATTTTACTACTACTCCTCACTGCACAAACTAACTTGTATAATATTTATATTAAACTTTAGCTTTTCTTGTACACTTAATATATAATTAAAATTAATAATAAAAATATGTTTTTACTTGGATGCAAGTTGAACTTATTAATTACAATTTTTGATTGATTTTAAAAACAAATTTGTACACTAGAGCCATCTAGTCTAGCAAATTTCAAACTAGGTGTTTTTTTTTATTTTAAATTCTGTATCTTTAAAACATATATTCTAGCAAAAAACTGTATATAATATTTATAGGGCTTAAAAAGAGCTTTTATTTAAAATATAATTTTTTGAAATCGGGTTATAAATATGTGAGATATGCTAAAAAAAACCTTTTACTACTTTACACGCCAATATCTCGAAAATGCGTTTTAGGAAAACGTTGTTTATAACATTTTTTGACCAATTTAAAATTATCTTTTATATGTGCTAAATTAACCAAAAACACTAATAATTGCCTTAATTATAAACAAAAAACGCTAAAAATAGGAGTTTTACCCTATTTTTACCCCCTTACCCCCAATCGTTTACCCCCAAAATCTAATCAGCTCTTCGGAATACGATAAGAAACAGTATGCAAAAAAAACAGAAAGTCGATATCTCATGTAGAAATGGAGTTAGAGAGTTTACACCCAGACAGACAGACAGACGGACGCAAAATTTTTTTTACTGATTTCGACTCAGAATTGTCTAAAACGTGAAATGTGAAAAAAACGTCGAGAAATGTGAAAAAAACGTGGTCAACGATTTTGACTTTTCGGCGAAGATTTCAATACATCGGCACTCTTAGTAGCACTAAGTGCCGATGTAATTCTGTTTGATTTGGGTTTTTTACTATACTTGACTATGTAGTCCATATGTTCAAATGAATTTAATTTATGGCAAAATAATGTAAAAAAGAACTGGTAAAATTTTGTAAAGCGCTGTAAATTAATTGAAAATTACACAATATTACAACAATAATTTAAAATTATTTAAAATTACGTATATTGATTTACACCCATTACCAATTAAGGATTGCGAAATTTTGTCCACCTTTTGTTTTAAGTAGCACCAAGGTGGTACCACTTATAGTTTAAAAAAAGTTATGAAATTCCTAAGTTCAAGATCCATTGTATTAAGGGGTAAAGGGTACAAAAGACAAAATCTTGATAAAAACGATTTTTTATTTGCCCCCCGTTTTTCTTTCTTCTATAGTTTATATGTAACCATTTGATTTTGGCTTTTGTACCCTTTACCCCTTAATACTTATGGTTTGTTTGTTTTTTATTAGAAAAACAATCTAATAGGACTTAATTGCTTTCCCATTTTGAAAATTTTCAAAATTTCGGAAAGCCTTGTATTCGTGCAAAAATTTTCAATTTTTTTTTTGTGTATTTTTGCGTTTTATGACGTTTTATGTCGATATAAATCAATTTCGAGCAAAAAAAAAATTGTCGGTCGGTCGTTCGGTCTGTCCGGGAAATCTTGTGGGACGATAACTTAAGAACGCTCCAAGCTGGAGACTTGACATTTGGCATACAGGTATGTTACCAAAAGTTCTCGCTCGGGATTGTTTTTGGTAAACATTGGGGAAAAATACATTTTTTTTAGAAAAATTTTAAAATTGCTGTATATGGGTTTTCAAGGTTGCTGAAATTGAATCTGATAAAAAAACTTTTCTAATTCCACCCCCGAGGGGGTGAGGGGGTAAATATTTTTCAATATTATTAATATTTTCTTCAAAATTGGTATATAGGGGTTTTTGGGGTCGACAAATATGAATCTGATAATACTTTTTTTCTAATTTTACCCCCTGAGGGGTGGGGGTAGTTTTCGTGAAAACTGGTGTATTGGGGTTTTTAAGGTTGCTGAAAGTGAATCTGATAATAAATTTTTTCTAAATCCATCCCCTGAGAAGTGGGGGGTAGTTTTCGTGAAAATTGTTATTATGGGGTGTTTGAGGTTGTTGAAAGTGAATCTGATTATAAAAAAGATCTAACTTTACCCCTAAAGGGACAGAGGGCAGTTTTCGTGAAAATTGGTATATTAAGGGTTTTATGGTTGCTGAAAGTGAATCTGATAATAAAAAATCCATTTTACGGGCGGATGTGAAAAATGGGAAAGCTCTTTTACTGGGCAGTGTAATTTCCTATTAAATAATTAAAAAAAAACGATAAGCTGTAGACTGCAGAGGGTATAAAATATATAATATTTAATATTAGAATTTTATCTTTTAGAAAAAATACGACTACGATGCCAGAGATGTTCATATAATCGGTCATTCATTGGGAGCTCATACTGCAGGCTATGCGGGATCCCTGGTCCAAGGATTGGGCCGTATTACAGGATTGGATCCTGCGGAACCCTATTTCCAGGGAATGCCTCCTCACGTGCGCTTGGACCCGTCCGATGCAGAATTAGTGGATGTTATCCACACGGATGGGAAGGGAATATTCTTTTTAGGTAAGTAGAGGACAGTGGGGCAGTACCGCGTAGAAGGTAATACGCGCATGCAATATATAAATTCTATTAATTAATTTCAAATAATTGTTTTATTATTAAATTTTAATAATTCCAAATTTTCTGGTAGCTAGAAAGACTACCTACACGGTGTTCCAGAAGAACTTTTAAATGACATGACAACTTCCATTTTAATTAAATTTAATTAAAAAAATAAGACCAAAATTTTAAAAATCGTTAGAGCCGTTTTTAAAAAAAATGTGTTTTTTAGAAAATATCTCTGATATTTCAAGCTAATATACTCGGTTTGCCCTCGATGTCTCGGATTTGGACCAAACTTGGCATAGTAGTACCACTATAGTACCTAAACACTACATCAAATTTTTTTCAAAACGGTCCATCCGTTCCGTATACTGGGTGTCCCACCAAGTCCTTGATATAGCTTATCTCCTTTATTTGAAAAGGTATTAAAATTTGGAAAAAATATCATTAAATCAAAGCCAAAGAAGATTTTACTGATTTATTCGAAACCGCCCCTTGGTTACCCACTCCCTTAAAACTACCCCCAAGTTCTGTTTTTCAAATAGCACCCCCTAATTCTTATTAAAGACTATGAAAGTACACTTTATTCTGAATTCAACCATTTATTATACGTGGTATCTTAGATTTTAAGGGGCTTTAAATAACAATTATTATTTATTAATAGAAGGGTGGTATTTAAAACAAAGTTGCTGGTAGTTCCAGGAGAGTGGAGAGAGTTATTATGAGTTGGTTTTGTATATATATTATATATTAATCAATAATATATTAATCAATTTTCTTTTGGACTTTAACGTAAGTTTTTGGAAAATTTTCTGGTTAAATTTAAAATAAAATGTGCTTTCATATTCTTCAGTAAAATAGGGGAGTGCTATTTAAAAAAACTAGTTGGAGGTGGTTCCAAGAGGGTGGTTGGTGGGACACCCGGTATCGTGAACGGATGGCCCGTTTTGAAAAAAATTTAGATGGAGTGCTTAGGTACCATAGAGGTACCTCTATGCCAAGTTTGGTTAAAATCCGAGACATCGAGGGCAAACCGAGTATGTTAGCGTGAAATATCAGAGATATTTTCTAAAAAACACATTTTTTTTCAAAAACGGCTCTAACGATTTTTAAAATTTTGGTCTTATTTATTTAATATATAACAAATTCCAAAAAGAAAAAAAAATGGAAGTTGTCATGTCATTTAAAAGTTCTTCTAGAACAGCCTGTCTACTGTAAGAGGGTATGGATTTCTGAATATTTTTATTTTATTGTCAGTCAATTTGTTTGTTCGTACTATAACTCAAGAACGGAATATCCAAATCCGATCCAAATAAAAATTTTGAGAAAAATAAAATTTTATGAGTGGGATCTTTCAAGATACCTATTAATTTTAAAAAGAGTTTTCTAAAAAAATTAAAAAAGTTTTAAAAAAATTGTATTTCAGGATATGGAATGTCTCAACCTTGTGGACATCTTGATTTTTACCCAAATAATGGTAAAGAACAACCTGGTTGTGATATTACCCAAACGCCATTGGTTCCATTAACACTTATAAGGTAAGAAATATTTGTAAAAAAACTAGGTAATATACCGGGTGACACAAGAAGTATTTCCTATGAATTATCTCGGCAACTATAAAAGATAACTTTTGAAATTTACAGAGCTTATATGAACCGTAAATACCCCCATTTTGACATAGTCATTATAAAAATTATCACTTCCGGTCTAAGCGGAAGTGATACCAACTTTTAATTTTTAAATCGAACCTTATATATATTTGCTTACATTTTTAGATTCGTCTTTAAATTCTCTTTTCATTCATATATCACAAGTCGATATTTGCATTAAAGATGGGGCCACAGGAGCCATTTTTCATAAAAACAACATGGCGGTCCTATGACGTTCATATTGGAATATTTCTGAAACTTTACATTTCATATATTTTAGTAGTAGGCTAACAATTTACTGTTCGTGTGAGGAACTTTAAAATAACGCCATTTTCATAAAAACAAAAGAAAATCAGTTTCACATAAACAGTAAATTCTTAGCCTACTACTAAAAGGCGCCATCTTTAATGAAAATATCGACTTTTGATATATCAATAAAAAGAGAATATAAAGGCGAATCTAAAAATGTATGGGGTTCCATTTAAAAATCGAAAGTTGGTATCACTTCCGCTTAGACCGGAAGTGATATATTTTACAACGACCATGCCAAAATGAGAGTATTTACGGTTCATACAAGCTCTGTAAATTTTAAAAAGTTATCTTTATTATTATTATTATTATTATTATTATTATAAAGTTTGTTTAGGCTAAGGGCAAGCCCTATTGAGCCTATTATACTATGCGTATACACTTAAGTTAAAATATAGAATTAAAAATAGAGAAAATAGTAAGTAAAATAAAAAAAAGAAAAACATATTTGGTTCCAAAATAGTAAGTAAAATAAAAAAAAGAAAAAAATATTTAGTTCCAAAATTCATCTAGCCTATTCTTAAAGGTATTAAGCGATGGGGCATGGACCACATACTCAGGCAGCGAATTCCACTCATTACGAATCTTTTATAGTTACCGAGATAATTCGTAGGCAATACTTCTTGTGTCACCCGGTATAATAATTAATAATTTGTAAACTTATATAATTTTTAATCATTTGTAAACCAATTAATTAGGAATTATATTATTTTAAAAATCAATCGTAGCAAGTAGGGGCACTAGATCTAGTAGCAAGGTCTTGATATTAGCACTGAAGAGCCACGTTATTAATTTGACTATTTCACAAGCAATATATAGGCCAATCAAAACGTTGCATTTTTAGTTTCTTGATCAATCAGATCAAAATGAATCTGATAATTTTTGCACATATGCAATTATCACTTGGTTACTATGGAAACAAGAAACTGACAGTTATCTTAATAAATGTTATATTTTTGCAAAATGTGTTTTTAATTTGTGAAGCTTACCTTTAGTTGATTTATTTTTATTGATAAGCAATATAAATGCTTATTTTATTACCAAAACATCCTAGGTATCAACCCTAATTAATTTCAGATAATATATTATATTTTATGCACTTTCCATCTTAAAAGCTTTAAATCACTGATATTCATAAATTTTAATTTATTTAATTGAATCTTGGTATTAAAAACAGGCCACTAAAAACTAATTTAAACACTTATTTATTAAAAGTATATTTTCAGAAAGAATTACGGAAATCAAAACATCAAATGACAGTACAGCGTTGCCAAAGTTTATTAGAAACCGATAGGAAATTGTTTTTTTACGGGTCGAAACACCCGTTATTTTATTTCTTTTCAGTTGAAAAGTAAACTTTTTAAACAAAAACAGCAATGATCTTTATTTAAATGCTAATATATGTGATAACAACTATTTTATTGGAATAATCTCAAGCATAAAATGGATTTAAAAAGCGCTGCAAATTTGAGATTTAAATTTTTAATTATAGTCGTAAAGTAATACTGTTGTTTAGTTCTTAAATTTTTAATTTAAATATGAAACAACATACAACATTGTAAAATTATATACTTCCTTATTTTGTTTGTGAAATAGTCTTTCAAAATACCATTCGTGCATGTTGAATTATAAATAATTTTTCGTCAAAATTCCTCGACCTGCGGTCTCGGAATTTTGTAACGCAAAAAATGCACTTAAACAATTGCCAGGCAAAATATTTTTTTAAAACAGTAAAAAAGTTATCGATAATTCAACATGCACTTGTGATATTACTACTGAAAACATTGTATGGCTCAAATAGGTTTTACTTGCCTGACTAGACTCTATTTAACTTTTTACCATCCATTTTTTTATGTGCATATTAAAAAAATAGTTTTTCTTACCATTAACATTCTTTCTTTATCATTTTAGAGATGGACTAGAGGAGGCTTCACGGGTACTAGTCGCTTGCAACCACGTGCGGGCAATAAAATTATTCATCGACAGCATTAACACCCAGTGTCCATATATAGGTAAATATAATAGCTCTACACACGCATCATTTACATGTAAATTAGGCTTAATGGTCGATAATTTAATCTAACGATGCGTTAGAAGATTTAATATATTGTTACCAAAAATATATTTTTTCGATAAAATACGATTCAAAATCATTTTTATATATGGGTTTTGTTGTCAAGTTCATGTTTTATATGAACTTGAAGCTTCCCTGGTAGAAAAGTACATAAATCTAACTTAACATAACATTAGATTAGTGACATTTTTATATTTAGTCTCAAACGTTATACAAAAACGTTATAAAATATATAAATCTAACCTTAAAAAGTAACGTTTGACAAAAACGTTATAGGATATATAAACCTAACCTTAAAAACTAAAGTTTGACAAAAACGTTATAAAATACATAAATCCAACATTAGTTTCCTAACTAAATTCTAACCTTTTTCTAACCTTATTCTAACTTAAAATATTTCTTAAATTTTCATTATTAGGTAAGCTATAGTAGAAAATACTCATTTCAGACAGCTATGTGCCTAGGTTTGATAATTATTTATTATTTTATTTTAAAAAAATATATATATAAATATTATAGTAAGTCTGGCAACGCTGTACTATAATTGAAAAAATATTTTAAGATTCTGAATGTATAAATAAATATTAACCATCTAAATATAAAGTTTTTCTGAGAGGTAAACGTCTTTATCGAAGTATAACAGCATATTACACGAAAAATATATAGGGCCACCCAAAAAGATGGATATTTTATAAATAAATGTAACGAAATTATGTTTAAAAATATTATGATTGCTAAAATAAACTAAGATTTATTTATATGAATAAATTTGTCTCCAGCTGCCATTTTATGATGCAGGTAGAAATTTCCTAGTTGGCCACGCCCCCTTCGACGTATTTCTAACTTAAAAATCTAACGTTAGAATAAACGTTATTCTAACGTTAAATTTCTACTAGGGTACATATCATTACCAAAAATGCATTTTTTTTTGAGAAAATATGATTTAAAACAATTTTTATCTATTATAGACATTAATAATTTTCGACAGACAGACAACTTGATAAGTTTGTTGTAAAGTTTATGTTTTATGAGAACGATCGTTAACGTTAACGTTCTTTAAACGATCAAAAATGTCAAAACCTTTCTTTTAAAAATCTAGTTTTTGAAAACCTGTATAAATATATTGTTTAATAAATATTTTTGCATTATTTTCTTTTATTATCTTTTGTGCATAATTCCCCAACAAGTGCGCACCATTGTCCCACGGGATGGGGAATTGTGCGCAAATGCACTTTTGGACTTTTACATTTTTTTTTGTGATAAGGGTAAAACCTACTTACATTTTGATGGTACTCGTTAATAGTCTGTTAATTAAGGCTTCTTTTGCCACTTATAAAATTTGTGTAACATTCATGAGGTGCCAATCACATCAAGTTTTGTTTAGCTGTGCACCATTCCCCCACTTTCCCCTACGTCGTTTTCGTAAATATAAAGGGTAAATTCAGTTAAATTTCCTAAAAAACAGTAAAAAAATCGGTATAAATTATTTGAATTTTGTAACCCCCATTTTTTGCTATGTTGGAAAATTTAACTTTTCTTTTACAGCTCATCAGTGTTCGAGCTTCAACCAGTTCATGGCGGGCAAATGTTTCATGTGCAAACCCGGATCGGGATGCGCAGTTATGGGCTATCATGCCGACTCCACCCCTGGACTGGAAAATGAACTTGCACCGCAGCTGAAAGTCCAGGATTCCATCGGAAGCAAATATTTCTTGAGTACGGGGAAAGAATATCCATACTGCCGTAAGTTTTTTTTTTCATTTATTCTGCTAAACAATTTATTTTTTTTATATTAATAAACGTTTATTGTATAAAAGATTACAAATCTTGTTACAAGAGGTTTGAATATACACGGTGTATTTGAAATAGCGTAGGAAATTTTAACAGATGATTCTACATCATAAAATATGACAAAAAGTTCCTATAAATATATGTCCAAAAATGCGTCATAAGGGATCTACGCCCCTTTGAAAGTGGCTAAAAAAATCGGTTTTTATTTAATAACTCAGGAACCCTTTGAGATATATTAACGAGGTTTTGCACGTGAATTAATCCTAATAAGGCCCATCTAATTATCTGCATATTTTCTGTTAGATTTTTGCTTGATTATGTTGAAACATGGTTTGGTACATAGACAAATATTTTATAATTATATATTTTAGATTTTCTTGATATATTTTTTCAAAACAATATCTGATGGTTGACAAATCTCTCATGATATTTTTATATGCAAAACATATTATTGAGATTGCGTAGCAACAACTTAATTCATTAGTAAACCCTTTATATATATTTTACCTATGAAAATATGATGACAGATTTGTCAAGCCTCAGACGTATTTTTGGAAAATATATCAAGAAAATCTAAAATACATAATTATAAAATATTTGTCGATGTACCAAACCATGTTTCAACATAAGCAAGCAAAAATCTAACAGAAAATATTCAGATAATTAGCAAACACGTAAAAAATGCCAGAATGTGGAAGTTTCACAAAGTTTTTAAATTTTTATAGAACCACATGTAAGTAAATGATAATAAAGCCTTTTGTAATATTTATCTTTACACCTGGTGTATGTTTATAATGTAGTCCGTGTTGTTTGTTTTTACATTTTTTGACTATTTTAGCCTGAAGATGACCCTAAATTCAAGGGTTGAAACAATTATAGCTATTTTTTATAAATAAAATGCTTCAATAAAAAACTTTGGAGTAGACATAATAATTTTTTAATTTTGTTTTATCAAAACTTCAATATGAGAATGGATCTCGATCACAGTTATTTGATAACTAAATATTTTAAATAATAAATGTTGTTCATAAAATTTTTTGTATGTAAAGTTTTAATATGATACATAGTAACAAAAATTTAAAATAATTAATATAATTTTTTTTACAGATCGAATGTACAGAATAACCATAGAACTAGCTAAACCAAGTCTCGCGGAAACCTGGGTACAAGGTCACGTAAAAGCCTCTTTGTACAGCCCCACCGGGGTTTTACACGCAGACCTAACGCCCTCCGGTGACACAAAGTTGGAACACGGAACCACTTATACCACGGTGGTGTCCCACCCTGTAGATTTGGGTGGAACGGTTAGAAAAGTCGAATTAAATTGGGAATATGATATGAATGTTTTGGAGCCGAGAACTTTGTGTCTTTTCTGGTGTAATGATCATCTTTACGTAAAAACTGTCATGGTGGATGAGATGGAAATGCCTGGAAGAGGGTAAGTTTTAACTTTACCTATGCATAGCTATCATAGATATAAAAATTTAAGATTTTTGTATTTACAAGAATTAGAAAAATCAAAAAAAGTTCAAAATGATAAAAAATTGTTAAATGCACGTAATATAACCAAGGAAAGTTGGAAAATTATAAATAAAAATAAAAATAAAAAATCTTCCTTTAAATATGAATTAAAAAACATTACTACACAAGAAAAATTAACTGATTTAAAAGATATTTGTAACCACTTTAATAAACATTTTATATCTTTATCGGAATCAAATATAAGTGTTGATGTTGACTTAGTAGCATGCGGTAGAAGTAATTCAAACAGTGTTTACATAACTCCTACTACTCCAGAGGAGGTTAAAGAAATTATAAATAAAACAACACAAAAACCATCTGCAGGCATAGATGATATTAACGGTCGAGTCTTAAAGGAAGTAAGTGATATAATCTCAAAACCAATCTCTTATTTAATAAATTTATCGTTTGACACTGGAACCTACCCTGAGGAACTAAAAGTATCAAAATCTGTACCAATTCATAAAAAAGGACCAAAATCTGATGTATCGAACTATAGGTTAATATCAGTACAAAGCCAGTTCGCAAAAATTTTCGAAACCGCATTCTATACCAGGTTAAAAAGCTTTTTAGAAAAGTTTAAGTTACTAAATAATAACCAAAATGGGTTTAGGCAAAATAGATCAACTACAACTGCAATAAGTGATGCTTTAACGTTCATACTAGATTCATTAGAAAACAAACAACACCTTTTAGCACTTTTTTTTGATCTAAGTCGTGCCTTTGACACTATAAATCATAAACTGTTATTAAAAAAGCTTTTCAACATAGGTATACGTGGTCAAGCCCTCGAATGGGTAAAATCATACCTTAAAAATAGGAAACAAACAGTAGTAATACATAATATAAAATCGGAAGAAGGATCTATTGGTACAGGAGTCCTCAAGGCTCTATACTGGGTCCATTATTTTTTATTATATTTATGAATGACTTAATCATGGAATCTGAATTCATTAAATTAATCATGTTTGCAGATGATTCAAATGTACTGCTCCGAAATAAGACTATCGAAAACCTTATTGCGGATGCAAACCTAGTCTCTCATAGTTTTGTTCAATGGTGTATGCAAAATGGGCTAATTGTTAATAGCAATAAAACTTATTCAATGAGAGTATTATCAAAAAATGTAAATAATAATTCTAGCTTTTTGATAAAAGTTGGCAATACGAGTGTGCAACAATTAGAACAGATTAGTTTTTTAGGCGTTATACTTGACCAAAAGCTTACCTGGCAGCCACACATTGCGCGGCTCACTGAGAGACTAAGTTCTTACATTTTTTTAATAAGATCCCTACGAACAACTGTATCACTTAGTGTAATAAAGCTATTATACTATGGTACTGTACAGAATGTATTAAGTTATAGTCTTATTTTCTGGGGGTCAGTAGGTTGTTCGAGTGTGGCTTTTACTCTACAAAAAAAGATTATCAGAACCATGGTAAATGCTCACTATCAAGCTCATTGTAAACCACTGTTTAGAGACTTAGGTATACTTACATTACCATGTCTTTACATTTATAATGTAATAAATTATAAAGTAAGTTCAGATTCTTTAGAAAAACGAAGAGATATACACTCATACAATACAAGAGGCAATAATAATATTCAAATGCCATACTGTCGTTTAACTACAACTCAAAAATCATTTAATTATGAAGGCATTAAATTTCTTAATAAAATAAATAGTATTCTCGGTAACTCATCAAGCTTAAATGTATTTAAGCATGGATTGAGAAGTTTGAAAATGCATTTTATAGTGTAGAAGAATTTTTAAATTTTTAAATTATAATTATAAATTTCATTTTGACTAGCCTAATAAGTTATACGACTCTGTATGCAACTTTTTGGTACAATAAATTTATCTTATCTTATCTTATCTTATCTTATCATAGCTATCCATAATGGAGATGATATATTTTATTATAGGGGAAGTCAGGGTTAACTGGGCTACAGGGTTAACTGGTCCACCTGTATTTTATCAACTTTTTTTATTAGTATTGACGCATTAGGGCAAATTCTAGTGATATTTAGTTAGTAGTATTGTTTAAAGTATTATGACGGACCGTGTTGTCCACGTGTAAGTTGTAGTAAAGAAAGTTATTTTTTTTCGATGAAAAGTGGGTATTTACCTTAACTTTTATTTTTTAATTAATACTTTTTGTTATTAATAGGAGGATCTAGACTAATATTTTACCTAATATACTGAGTATTTTATTAATTATTCTGCATAATTTCCGCCTTTTAGTATCTTATTAAGTAATAGAATTTTATGATTTTATTCAGTGGTGTCACTCAGGGTTAACTGGTTCGAGGTTAACTGGACCACTTATGTCAATATTAATTAGTCCGGGGTTTACTGGGCCATGTCCAGTTAACCCCGGACCAGTTAACCCTCAGATATATCTAATATTTAACATATTATGTTGTCTATTTTTATGTTAGAATTAAATTTTATTTGATTTCAATCGTTTTTATTAAATAATCACAATACAATACATTTTTGTTAGTGGACCAGTTAACCCTGAGTAGTGGTCCAGTTAACCCTGCCCTATGGGGTTAACTGGTTTATCGTTAATAACTTTTTTTTATATAAATAATTTTTGTCTGAAGTATTAATATGTTCTAACTATAGTATTAATCTACCTTTTGCTATAGAAAATATTTGAAAATTGTTTACAGGTTTTTCAAAAACTCGATATAAAAAAAAGCGGCCAGTTAATCCCGACTTCCCCTACTATTCACAGTGCAAGCGCCCAAGTACATTGATCCTGGACAAGTTTCTTGACCAAAGTACTTGAAAGAACTGGACAATTCTTGAGCAAGAGAATTAATCAAGATTCTGTATCCAGATTAAGTCTGTTCGTCAAGTCTGTAGCAAGAATTTGACAAGATTCTTGGTCAAGAATCTTGACCTTCTTTTGCGCGAAACACGCTAGAGTCCATGAGCGCGCACCCCTCCCTTCTTTCTCACCGAGACATGGAAAATATAGCACTTCAGTGGTCCTCATTTGAAATCTCGTTTATAGTCTAATCAACAAGTACGATTTGATCATGATAGATATCGCTTTTTATGAACCAATATTCTTTTTTGCGAATTTAATTATTAATGAAAATAATGATAAAAAAAAATCGATTTCTTGTCAATTTTTCTTGCTACATTCTTGATCAAGACTTGTCCAAGAATCTTGACGAAGTATCTGTAGCAATTCTTTGACAATTCTTGAGCAAGAATCTGTCGACAGTATCTTGCGCCAGAATTATCAAAATCTGAATGCAGTTACTTGATCAAGAATCTTGAGCCAGACTTGCTCAAGACAAAAATTGTTACTAGGGCGCTACACGGAAAAAAAAAATTATAGCTAGGAGCGCTATAAAACACATACCAAGCAAATTATAATCGCTTATTATATAAATACAAGGCTTTCTCTTACAATTATGGCAGTCAGTGTAAAAATTTATATGAAATACTTTAATTGTTTAGTGAATAATAAAATATAACAAATAGTATGGCATTTATAGCTTAAATAGATTTAATTATTGTCCGTGCTAATAATTTTTATATAATAAAATTTCTGTAAATTTATAATAGTGCCTGTAATAAATATAATCGTGTCTGTAATATATATAATCGTTTCCAATTTATTTTTAACATTATTAGTTATTGTGTCCCTTATAATCTATAGCTTAAATCACTATAATTTGCTACTGTTACCAAATATCTTATAATGTATAGCGCAGAGCCCACTAATTTCTTTCCGTGTAGAATAGTATTATACGGTAGTTTCGAATTTCCCAATATAGGCATAAAACGTCCTAGATAAAATTTGTGTCATGAAAAAATAAGAAACTCTGAAAATGTCCGTCCGTTGGTCCGTCTGTCTGTCCGATCGTCTATCCACCCGTCTGGGTATGTATTCTCGGGCTCGAGAGAACGCATTCCCGGGAGAAAGGTAGTGTGGGTTGCATATTCTTTCTCTCGAAACGCAAAACTACTTATTCTTGAACTTCACTTCGCACGAAAATCGAGGAACTTTACTTCTACTACTCGGGAGCCTGAGAAGCGAGCGTTCACGGATATTTTGACATATAAGTTAGTCGCGCGCATTTAAATATAACCCTATTTTGGCTTTGGTTTTGTGTTATTATTTTGAATACCGTTTTACTTTATAATAGTTAATGAAAGAAGCTTTTTTATATTTAGAAATTATTATACATATTATAATAATAATAATAACATAACGATAGACGATTTGGAAATTGTGGGGGCTGTTGCCCTTTTGGGAGATCTGCAAGATGCGGAAGACCAAATGGAGAACTAAGAACGGGAAGTGTTGGCCAGGACCGACCCTTTCCAACTTTCTAACAAACAAATTGTAGTGAATTCAGGACTAAACAGCCCACTAATAACAAGAGGGTGGTCCTGAATAAAATTTAAAACAATTTTTTTTGTTGACTGCTGGTGGGCGCAGATCTTTTTCTGTTTTTATTTTCATTTTCAGTCATTTCTTACACTTTAATTTTTGGATATAAATTATAAAAAATATTTAAACCATAGCAACTTGCTTACAAATAATAAAAATAAAGACAGTCTGCGCACGCAAATTCGTGTCACATAATCTGATTGGTTAAAATCCGCTAAAATACTTGGCAACGCTGCAGCCGGCTGCAGAGATCCCATCACGCTCACTACTGTTCAAGAATAGCATTTTTTAACTTTGGGGAACTTTGATATGATGTGATCAATTCCCTTCCTACGAAAATTGTTCACGTTCTCTCGAGCCCGAGAATAGATACCCTGAAGTCACGATTTTTGTGGACACGATAACTCCAGAACGATTTACCTGATCGACTCGATATTTTTAAGAAAAATCAAGTTCTATAAAGGGAAGATTTCTATTGTTTTTGAAAGTAATCCCCAAAAAAAAAAGTTATGGGTGGTTAAACTTAAAAAAAGCTGCAAGAAAATTCCGATTAACGTTAACTTTTTCAGGAAAAATAAGTTTTATTATAAGGATCAACTCTACCAGTTTTAAAAGTAATTCCCCCAAAAACAAGAAAGTTATAGGGGGTTAAACTTTAAAAAAATCAAAAAAAGCTGAAAGAAAATTCCAATTAAAGTAACTTTTTTAGAAAAAATTATTGTTATTATAAGGATCAATTCTATCAATTTTGAAAGTAATCCCCTTAAAAATAAAAAAGTTATGGGGTGTTAAACTTAAAAAAAATTAAAAAACTATCATTTTAAAATATTTCGTTAGTGGAAAAAAGAAAATAATTTTAATATTTCGTTTGTCAAAAAAAGATTTAAAACGATGTAATTTGTTTTTTGCACGACCAAGACTAAAACTTAATTTTACGCTTTCATTTTCGGGACTAAACTTGCCGTTTTTCTCCCTAGGGAATAAAAATCACGGCAACCTTGATAATATTAAAATATTATACTTACTATGTGCTTTGCTGGTTCAAAAATTAGGTTTGGTGGTGTTTTGTAATAAATTAGCGATTCAAACCAATTTATTTGATTTTAACAAAGAAAACCTTTAAAAATAACATTGTTATAACAATTTATACATAACTTAAAATTTATCATCTTCGTCCATTTTTTTGACGTTTGTGTCAACCATATTAAAAAACAATTGAAATCGCGATAGCCATGAAACTGACTTTTCGCAATTTACAGGCATCTTGATTAAATTACGAAAATAAAACAACCGCTTTTAGACGCGTGGTTTTTAATTTTAATTTTATCTACCTACCTAAATAATGTTTGGTCCTGCAAAAAATAGTGTATATACCTCAGGACTAAACTTGGTTGTTTTAGTCCCTTGCATTTCTGTTGCAGCGGGACTAAAGCAGCCAGTTTACTCCCTTGGTATATAAATAACTATTATTATTATTTATTTTATTATTATTTAATTTTTTTTTTTCAGGAAGCGGGATGCGTCTTTCTCAAGCAAGCTGTGCTCAAAAGGCAAAAGAGACTATGCAGATATTTCGAATAGAGGTAGAGGTATTTTTGTAGATGTATGTAGGTCTCCAGCAGATAAAAAAGACAAAACTTAGTCTAAAAAATAGACTAAGGTTTATTTAATTTTTAGACAAGTGTTCTACATCTAGAATAAAGAAAAAAATATGTTTTGAAAAAAAAAACAGACAGGAGTGGTTATAAATATTTCGATTGTATTATAAATAACCTCCTCCTTTTTGGAAGTCTGTTAAAAACTATAGGTACTTCTTTTTTAGAATATTTTTACAAAAAGTAGATCTCGCAGATAAAAAAGACAAAGCTTAGTCTAAAAAAATAGACTAAGGTTTATTTAATTCAAGGGTTCTACACCTAGAATAAAAAAAAATATTGTTTAGACAAAAAAACATGACAGGAGTGGTTAGAAATATTTCGACTGTATTATAAATAACCTCCTCCTTTTTGGAGGTCTGTTAAAAACGATAGGTACTTCTTTTTTAGAATATTTTGACAAAAAGTAGATCTCCAGCAGATAAAAAAGATTAGACTAAGGTTTATTTAATTTTTAGACAAGTGTTCTACACCTAAAATAAAGAAAAAAAATTGTTTTAAAAAAAAACAAGACAGGAGTGGTTAGAAATATTTAGATTATATTATAAAAAACAATAGATACTTCTTTTTTAGGATATTTTGACAAAAAGTTTTACAATTCGATTTTGGGCGAAAAGTAAAAAAGAAGTAGTCTTGATTGAATGAAAAAATGACGCGTTAAAGTTAATTAAAATGTGCTAGAAAACGGTTTATAAAGTGAAATTTCAAAAAGGAAAAAAGATTTTGTTGTGTGTTACTAAAACACGATATTTTCTTAAGTAATTTAAATTTAGTTTTAAAAGACTAAAATTTTTAAAAATTATAAAAAAGCAAATATAATACTTTTGTAAATCAGTCGCCTACTTGCAAAACCCGACATGTTACAACTTTTTCAAAAAGGTGTTTATTATACCAATAATCTCACAATGCAAAGGCCTACACGTCCAGTAAAAATATTTTATACGAATCGCGACAAGTCCAACGTTATTGACTTCCAAAGTGCAAAAAGCGACAAGTCCTTAGATAATTTTACTGCAAAAACCCGACATTTTCAATTCGCCTATTAGGAAAGATAAAAAAGAGAGTATCAAGAAGCTTTTGGAATGCCACTATGGGAAAGAGTGGGAAAAGAAGAAAGTCTTAACTTTTTTAAACAAAACCACTTAGAGTCCAAACCAGTTGCTAATGACGATGACCAGTTTGAAGAAGAAGGTTTAAATTTTGGCATATAACTTTTTATACGAAAGTTTTTTTGAAAAATAAAACTAGTTTTTACAGTATCCTTGCTTTTGATCCTTGATTTTGATTAAGTAATTAACCTAATTTTTATTGTAAAAGCAGACAAGTCCATTAAAATTGGGGTCTTTTTTTAAATTCCTGAAAATGTGTGATTTCTTAAAACATGTCCATAATTTTTTGTTATTTTTTACAACTTACCACAAAAAAAATCATCAAAAAACAATAAAAAATAAAGACTGCAAAAGTTTTTCTGCATTTTCTCAGTTTCTTTTAATGTGGACTAGTCAAGTTTTGCAACTAAGTGACTGAAATAATATGTATTTAAAGAATAAACACATAATGGTGTTTACAGTGGTTTATTATGTGATTGATTTTAAAAATATATTTATTTATAGTACAAACTTGTATATATTTTTATAGAAGTAATTTTCGCTTTATATTTTAGAATTTTAAAATTAAATGTATTGAAATACACATATTTTTCGTAATAAACATGTAGAGTTGGTTATGGCAATTTAGTCCAATTAAATAACGAAAAATTCCTATGTTAAATTGCTTTAAATGTACACGGGCTGATATTTTAAAGGGTAGTAGTGGATAGTAACAGAACACTCTTGTTAGTTTTTCACCGGGTGATTTGCTTACGAGGGGCGTTTCACCTTTACAATACATGTACGTTTTCATCGACAGTACTTTACATTGACATTACCTTACATTACTTACAATACTGTACATTACCGTACATTACGTTACATTATTCTACAGTACCTGACATTAATTGACATTACGACAGTACCTACATTATTTACATTATTTTTATTAATGCGCATGCTCTCCTACAGTATTTACATTATTTCGTCTACTCAGATCGCTCAAAAACCACGTGACACCTATAAAATTTCGGCAGTGTTGTTTACTTCTGGTGGTTTTAATATTATTTTTAATCATTTTTGTGTACCTGATGTATAATGTGTAATGAAAAGTACGGAATTTAATATTATGTAGTAGTTTTCAAATGTCTGTCATGTAAGAAAACAAAAATGTATTTTTTTTTTAGTTTTTTTTTGTCGAGTTCCAAGAGTTTCATTCTTAGATTAAAATAGTACTTGTCAAGGCCTCCCTAGCCTTGGTTTAAGCCCCCTGGAGACGTATTCTTCAAAACCGGGGAGTAGAACGAACCTCAGACTCGTTCTATCAGTCGTTCTACTCCCCGGTTTTGAAGAATAGGTCCCCTGAAATCTTTGTTGAGCTCCTCTGACCTGTTCGTCGATCCCCGAACCCATTAACTTTTAACATTATACAGTGCATGTCTAAAGTCCGCCCCCTCCATTAACTTTTAAACGAATTAAGATATCAACTTGAAAAACACCTAAATAACATAACCCAAATTACTTTTTGGTACATATTTTATATGGCACAATGGTGACAGGGGGGCAAGGGGGGATATTTTTAAAATAGAAAGGGGGTTTGTGTGATATGTCATTTTAAAGCTTATAAAATTCTCTATTTAACCAAATATTTTTTTATTTTTTGGGAGCAATTTTTGTGGTTTTAAAATAGGTTTAAAAATGGGAAATTTTGTTAAAATTTCTTTAAAAAAATTAAACAATTTTTGAAAACTGGTTTATTTTATGTCAATTATACTTTTAAACTAATTTTAAATGATATTAATAAAATGTTGCAAAAAAAAATCGCATTTTTAGTAAATATATTTAAAAAAATAAAACCTACAAAAACCTGGACGTCTCTCAGTAGTGTTTATGCTCAAGTCCGGTTTATGCACCATTTATACCCGCCCAGACCCGTCATTTTCAGCAGGGAAGTAATAAAAATTCGCACATAGAAAACAATTTAATATTTTAAAAAATCTATCTCCACCCTTGTATAGCTTTTTTTAAGCTTGACGTTTTATATTTTGATCACAGTTTGCTAGCAAGCTAAGCATGCTTAATCAGAGTTCTAGGCTGGGATTGTTTTTGGAAAAATCAGATGGGGTAATGTATTGTATGTATGTAATGGGGTATTTAAAAAAAATATTATATATATTTTATTATTTAAAAATATAATATACAGCCCGTTTGAAATTATACTAAACGGAGAAAACAAAGAACGAGGCTGACGTGTTTTTTTTATAAAACACAGCGCATCGTATCCCACTACAATCACGTCAGCCTTGATCTAATCGTTATGTCTTTGTTTTCTCTGTCTCTCAAAAGGGGTCTATATTATATTATATATTTTTTTAGTTTTTTGGTTTAAATAAACAAGGCCTAAAGGGAAAAGTATTATTTTGTTGACAGCACTATTGATATTTTTTTAATTAGCTGATAAAAGTTGGTTTGGTGTTGGGACTTCTTGCAGGCAGAATATTAAATTTGGTTTTAGCGAGTCGCAGTGTACCAAATTTTATCAGGTTAATTAAAAAAATGTAAATATGGGTGGTCCTATGGGTTATATGGATAAAGACAGAATTTAAAAAAGAATAAATTCATTTTGAGCGAGACGGAAAACCCCCAGGATCTAATTCTTATCGGGTTATTTAAAAAATATAAAAAAGGGGGGCTGCACCCCCTTAAGGGTTAGATACTTTTAAATATAAAATTTGTTTCTAGGGAGTCTAAAAACCCACAGATACCAATTTTTACTAATATTAAACGAAAATATATGATTTCTATAATTTTCCCCTATAAAAACTTTTTTTTTCTTGACGAATTTGGATTCCTCATCAAAAATTATGTTAGAAAACATGTAAATAAAGTTGGGCATAAAAAAAGTTGAAATTTGTAAACTAGTGATATCCAAAGTTTTAGGTAAAATTCGGGTTGGGGTACGGGGGTAAAATGGGGTAATTTTTTTTTTTCAAAATAATAATTTTTTAAATTAATTTTTCAGGCCTATAGGGGAAAGTAATATTTTGTTGGCAGCAGTATTTTTTACGTGTTACAAATTTCAAGTTAATAATTTTATTTTTTTTATTTTTCTTTTTTCAAAAGAAAATTAAAAAAAAGTATTTTTTTTTGTTTTAAATTTTTTTTTAAGTATTTGAGAAAATTATACAATATACTGTAAATGATATATTCTGGAATGCGTAGCATTACATATCTTCACGGCTTGTTTATTAATATATTTTTATACATATATTAACCTAAATTTATGTTAATCTTAATCTAACATCCTACATTACCTCGTACCAGTGGCGGACTGGCCGTAAGGCAGGGTCGTCAAAAGCCGACCGGGCCCCAGTACTAAACAGGCCCTCACACGGCCATTTGGTCTATTTTGGCTATACCGGGCCCTCGATTTTCCAATTTTTTATGGGTTTTGAGCCGTTTAGGGGCCTTTTTTAATATTTTTCCGACTGTGCCGTAAGAAGCCAGTCCGCGTCTGCCTCGTACATTACCCTACAGTACTTTACATTAAGTGGACATTACTTACATTACCGACATTATTTCAACAGTATTCTACACTACTACATTTTTAGACATTATTTACATTATTTCGACATTACCTTACAGTACTACATTTTTCTTACATTATTTACATTATTCGTACAATATTGTAAATAATGTACATTATTTACAATACATGTACAAAAATAGGTCAGTGAAACGCCCCTCGTTTGCTTAAGGGGTGTCCGCTATCTTGAATTTTAGAGGTGAGTGCGGTTATCTCGCTAAATATGCATCTTACGATAAAAATGAATATAACCAATTTTGTTAAGGAGAAAATTTCCAACAATTTTTGTTTGAATATTTTTTTTAATATATTAATAACAATCGAGTTATATATATTCAAAAATTACCATGTTGGGGATGAAGTTCGTTTTTTCGATGTTTCAACCAAATTATTCACCGGAAGATAAAAGTGGTTATGAGCAAGCTTGTATCTCTTGAAATTCTCTATAAGTTTTATACATTATGCATTTTGTTACGGCTATGAAAATTTATAATGTATGAAACTTATAGAGAATTTAAAGAGCTACAAGTTTGCTCATAACCACTTTTATCGTCCGATGAATAATTTCGCTGAAAAATGGAAAAAAACAATTTCACCTCCAACATGGCTATTTTTAAATTAACTCGATTGTTATTAATATATTTAAAAAAATTATCCGAACAAAAATTGATGGAAATTTCCTTCTTAACAAAATTGGTCATATCGTCCACTAAAGGCTCTAGTTGTCTAACTCCAAATTTTTCAAAAATGAGATTTTTATCAAATTTGCTTCATTATCTGATTACCAACATACTTCAAAAAAAAAAAGTTGCATTAAACCAATATCAGCCTCAAAAAATGCAAAAATGTAAATATTTTAAGTCGCTTAGTGTCTAACTCCATCATATGATTGTGAGAAAACAATTAAATGAGAACTGTCACTAATGTCAAACTATTTCTCGACAACAGGGGATCCCGTTTCAAATATTTTGTAATTTACTGTTTGATGATAATTATAATTATTGCCATTAATAATGTATATATATTATGCCTACCTAGTAGTAATATTATATATTAAATATAAAAATATAATTTTTTTGTAATAATATTACGCGATATAATACGATAGGTATCCTCTTTTATCTTCCCTTGGAGTTAGACCATTAGTGAATTTAGATTTTGTGGTTAAAATTTAATTTTCAAATAATTTATATAAAATAGATAACAATGAAAAGTTTTAAATACATTAACACATTTCAAACATTTTTACCTGTGAACAAGCTAGTTTTAAAGTTCTAAATTGCTATAATTAAGTTTTAAATCGTTTTTTACGTCTCCTGAAAAATATGACGTTTTGGAGTTAGACCGTTAGAGCCTTTAGATGACGATATACATTTTTATCGTAAGATGCATATTAAGCAACTCTCCCCTAAAATTCAAGATATCCCTTAAGTAAATCAACCGGTGAAAAACTAACAGGAGTGTTACCATCCACTACTACCCTTTAAAATATCAGCACGTGTACATTTATTGCAATTTACATTTATTATTTGAGTGGACTAATTTAGCCTTGAGTGCGAATTATCATAACTCCACCCTGCCCTATCTTAAAAACATTATTTTTTATCAAAATTTTATGGCGCGGGTTACTAAACAAAACTAAAAAAAAATGGTTCTAAATGGGGCAGGGTAAAGTTATGTTTATAATTACTGGCTGAAATACCATGACATATCGTACCAGCTCGAAAGCTTTAACCTAGGTGGAGGAATAATATTTAAAAAACTGTGTTATGTTTAAAATTTAAACTTTAAATGTTATTCATTAGGGTTGCCACTAAAAACAGAATATAAAATGTCATTTCCCTGTTTTTCCTGAGCAGCTTTAAAGATTTTTAATAAAATTCTAGAAAAAAAAGTAATTATAAATCTGTACCCTGGAGGTAAAGGACGCCATGTCCAACTGACATGGTGTCCTTTAGACTGTATGTTGTCCATTGTAAAATAGAGTTAGCACCATGTTCTTAATGTGCATTTTTCGCTTTATATAGATGTACTGGGCACTATGTCATGGTGTCGTTTATCTCCGGGGCTCAGAAATATAAAATTGATACTATAGTCCGTCCAATTATGCAAGATAGTAGTTTAAAATTCCCGCGATTTGTAAGCTACATTATTGGTTAAAAACTCGTACCTTTTAACATATAAAATATCGTGAAATTTTTTGTCTTTGACAATGCTTGACGGTCGTTAAAGCTAATAAAAGAAGAGAAAGTTACATAAAAAAATGGTTAGACTTATTGTTATTTTGTATGTTATTGAAAAAGATACTTTTTTGGTTTATTCTTCATACACTCACACTAAATTAGCATATTCTACATATTGTACAAACGTAAATTATATTGAACACAAGGAAAACGTCAAATTTTTAGGTTACAACAGAGATTACAACTTTTATCTCTGGTTACAATTACAACTTAAGGCCTATCCAGAGGCTCACATAACAACCATTACAAGATACATGACGACACATCAAGCCAATCCTGGCATCGCATTCTTATGTACTATGCTTGTTCTGCGAGTCTTTGGATAGGCCTTTCCAGGAAAACAGTACAGACATCTGTTAAATTTTTGATACACTACGATTTATGCATAATTATGCTATTTATGCGCTCTGTGGTGTAAAACAGGCCGTGTCCCTTACTATCTTGCATAACTGGACGGAGTATACTCCTTTAAACTTGGAGTTCGAGGTATACCTAGGTGGTGTACTATTTAAAAAATAACCCTGTATAGTACTGTAAAAATACTGTAAAATTTAATTTCTAAGTATAGCAAATTGTTATTTAAAGCACAATATTTTTTTACTTGTAATTTTGTAGCTTTTCTAATGTGATATGTTATTGTCCAATAAAACAATGTTTTATAAACAAAAAAAAGTGTTTTTATTCCCTCATATATGGTCTGTTTCATCAAGCAAGATAGTAAATTAAAAATCGCACAGTGAATATTTTTAAAACAGATTCGATTATTGGATGTGCGAATATACTGCGTAGTTTATAACTTTATAAAATATAACTATATTCTATACACAAACATATACTCTTCAAACTTGTTTTAAAAATATTTACTGTGCGATTTTTAATTTACTCTCTTGCCTGATGAAACAGACCATAGGTGGGGTACTATTTAAAAAAAAACCCTGTATAGTACTGTAAAAAATAGTGTAAAATTTAAGTTCTAAGTATAGCAAATTGTTATTTAAAGCACAATTTTTTTACTTGTAATTTTGAAGCTTTTCTAATGTGATATGTTATTGTCAAATAAAACAATGTTTTAAAAACAAAAAAGTGTTTTTATTCCCTTATATAGTAATAAATTATAACAGTTATTATCAAATACATTTTTAAATCTTAAAATAGTTAAAACAATATAATAATTTGATATCATAAATGTCTTAAATTAACCTAAATATTTTGTGCATATAAAGTGATTCACCCAACACACGATTTGTCGTATTACTATTAAAGCTATTAAATTTAATTTTATAGTACTTTTATTGGGAGGATTGGTATAGTGGACTACCGCGTCGTATTTGACGAGTTTACTACCCAAAATAGGGTGAGTTCGATTCTCACCGGCGCCGATTTGCCTTTTTCAGTTAATCAATAATTGAAATTTGGCGAAGGCGTAAGTGAAGCGGATACTCCCTATAAATTGGTTCGAAAGTCAATCAAAACTGGTGGTTCCCTTTACTACTACTGTCTTCCTAAGCTGAAAGGTCCTATCTGTGTATGTTAAACCTATGTAGATAGGTTAGCACGGCAGACTAGCCCACACAAGTCCTGGACTTAGGGGATGCTTAATTAAGTAGAATAGTACGAGGTTAAACAAAATGTAATGTAATGTAATATAGGCCCAACTATGGTCTGTTTTTTCAAGCAAGATAGTAAATTAAAAATCGCACAGTGAATATTTTCAAAACAGATTCGAATATTGGATGTGCGAATATACTGCGTAGTTTATTTTATAAAACATAACTATATTCTATGCACAAACATATACTATTCAAACCTGTATGTAAAAATATTTACTGTGCGATTTTTAATTTACTATCTTGCTTGAAAAAACAGACCATAGCTACAAGTGTACTTATACAAAACCTTTATACTATGGTCTGCTTCATTAAGCAAGAGAGTAAATTAAAAATCGCACAGTGAATATTTTCAAAACAGATTTGAATATTGGAAGTGCGAATATACTGCGTAGTTTATTTTATAAAACATAACTATATTCTATGCACAAACATATACTCTTCAAACCTGTTGTAAAAATATTTACTGTGCGATTTTTAATTTACTATCTTGCTTGAAAAAACAGACCATAGCTACAAGTGTACTTATACAAAACCTTTATACTATGGTCTGCTTCATTAAGCAAGAGAGTAAATTAAAAATCGCACAGTGAATATTTTCAAAACAGATTCGAATATTAAATGTGCGAATATACTGCGTAGTTTATTTTATAAAACATAACTATATTCTATGCACAAACATACAGGGTGTATTTGAAATAGGGTCGGAAATTTTAACAGGTGATTCTACATGATAAAATTTGACAAAAAGTTCCTATAAACATATGTCTAAAAATGCGTCATTGTAATACTGTAGGATTAACCGTTTTCGAGAAAAGTTAATTTGAAGGTGAAATTTCACTGTTCGAGGACGAAAAATTAAATACTAAACTGTCGAAAACCAAAATTTTAATGATGCAATGTTATTCTACATCAAAAGCTAAGAAAAAAAGTTTCCATACATGTAGGTCGAAAAAACGCTTTTAAAGCTACCATAGCCCTTTAAAAATGGTGCATATTTAGGAGACCATAGCTCCATTAGGATTCATTTTTGGAAGTACCTGTATATGAGGTTTTTTTCTTAGTTTTTAATGTACATTCGCCCTGCATCATTAAAATTTTGGTTTTCAACATTTTAGTATTTAAGTTTTCGTCCTCGAACCGTGGAATTTTACCTTCAAATTAATTTTTCTCGAAAACGATTAATCCTACAGTATTACAACAAGAGTACCTTTTTTATGTATTTTGATCTGGGGAATCATATTTCAAAAATAAAATTGTAAAAAAGTTACACAGAAAAAAGTTTGGGACAAAAAACTGATAAGCCCCCCCCGTTTCGCACACCCCTGGTTTAAATAAGTACGTGAAAATTACATACAAAGATGGGCCTGATTAGGATTAATTCACGTGCAAAACCTCATTAATATATCTAAAAGGGTTCCTGAGTTATTAAATAAAAACCGATTTTTTTAGCCACTTTCAAAGAGGCGTAGCTCCCTTATGACGCATTTTTAGACATATGTTTATAGGAACTTTTTGTCATTTTTTATGATGTAAAACCATCTGTTAAAATTTCCGACCCTATTTCAAATACACCGTGTATACTATTCAATCCTGTTGTAAAAATATTTACTGTGCGAGTTTTAATTTACTATCTTGCTTGAAAAAACAGACCATAGCTACAAGTGTACTTATACAAAACCTTTATACTATGGTCTGCTTCATTAAGCAAGAGAGTAAATTAAAAATCGCACAGTGAATATTTTCAAAACAGTTTCGAATATTGGATGTGCGAATATACTGCGTAGTTTATTTTATAAAACATAACTATATTCTATGCACAAATATATACTATTCAAACCTGTTGTAAAAATAATTACTGTGCGATTTTTAATTTACTATCTTGCTTGAAAAAACAGACCATAGCTACAAGTGTACTTATACAAAACCTTTATACTATGGTCTGCTTCATCAAACAAGAGAGTAAATTAAAAATCGCACAGTGAATATTTTCAAAAGAGATTCGAATATTGGATGTGCGAATATACTGCGTAGTTTATTTTATAAAACATAACTATATTCTATACACAAACATATACTATTCAAACCTGTTGTAAAAATAATTACTGTGCGATTTTTAATTTACTATCTTGCTTGAAAAAACAGACCATAGCTACAAGTGTACTTATACAAAACCTTTATAATATGGTCTGCTTCATTAAGCCAGAGAGTAAACTAAAAATCGCACAGTGAATATTTTCAAAACAGATTCGAATATTGGATTTGCGAATATACTGCGTAGTTTATTTTATAAAACATAACTATATTCTATACACAAACATATACTATTCAAACCTGTTGTAAAAATAATTACTGTGCGATTTTTAATTTACTATCTTGCTTGAAAAAACAGACCATAGCTACAAGTGTACTTATACAAAACCTTTATAATATGGTCTGCTTCATTAAGCAAGAGAGTAAACTAAAAATCGCACAGTGAATATTTTCAAAACAGATTCGAATATTAAATGTGCGAATATACTGCGTAGTTTATTTTATAAAACATAACTATATTCTATGCACAAACATATACTATTCAATCCTGTTGTAAAAATATTTACTGTGCGACTTTTAATTTACTATCTTGCTTGAAAAAACAGACCATAGCTACAAGTGTACTTATACAAAACCTTTATACTATGGTCTGCTTCATCAAACAGTGAATATTTTCAAAAGAGATTCGAATATTGGATGTGCGAATATACTGCGTAGTTTATTTTATAAAACATAACTATATTCTATGCACAAACATATACTATTCAAACCTGTTGTAAAAATATTTACTGTGCGACTTTTAATTTACTATCTTGCTTGAAAAAACAGACCATAGCTACAAGTGTACTTATACAAAACCTTTATACTATGGTCTGCTTCATTAAGCAAGAGAGTAAACTAAAAATCGCACAGTGAATATTTTCAAAAGAGATTCGAATATTGGATGTGCGAATATACTGCGTAGTTTATTTTATAAAACATAACTATATTCTATGCACAAACATATACTATTCAAACCTGTTGTAAAAATATTTACTGTGTGATTTTTACTTTACTATCTTGCTTGAAAAAAACAGACCATAGCTACAAGTGTACTTATACAAAACCTTTATGATATGGTCTGCTTCATTAAGCAAGAGAGTAAACTAAAAATCGCACAGTGAATATTTTCAAAAGGGATTCGAATATTGGATTTGCGAATATACTGCGTAGTTTATTTTATAAAACATAACTATATTCTATACACAAACATATACTATTCAAACCTGTTGTAAAAATAATTACTGTGCGATTTTTAATTTACTATCTTGCTTGAAAAAACAGACCATAGCTACAAGTGTACTTATACAAAACCTTTATAATATGGTCTGCTTCATTAAGCAAGAGAGTAAACTAAAAATCGCACAGTGAATATTTTCAAAACAGATTCGAATATTAAATGTGCGAATATACTGCGTAGTTTATTTTATAAAACATAACTATATTCTATGCACAAACATACAGGGTGTATTTGAAATAGGGTCGGAAATTTTAACAGGTGATTCTACATGATAAAATTTGACAAAAAGTTCCTATAAACATATGTCTAAAAATGCGTCATTGTAATACTGTAGGATTAACCGTTTTCGAGAAAAGTTAATTTGAAGGTGAAATTTCACTGTTCGAGGACGAAAAATTAAATACTAAACTGTCGAAAACCAAAATTTTAATGATGCAATGTTATTCTACATCAAAAGCTAAGAAAAAAAGTTTCCATACATGTAGGTCGAAAAAACGCTTTTAAAGCTACCATAGCCCTTTAAAAATGGTGCATATTTAGGAGACCATAGCTCCATTAGGATTCATTTTTGGAAGTACCTGTATATGAGGTTTTTTTCTTAGTTTTTAATGTACATTCGCCCTGCATCATTAAAATTTTGGTTTTCAACATTTTAGTATTTAAGTTTTCGTCCTCGAACCGTGGAATTTTACCTTCAAATTAATTTTTCTCGAAAACGATTAATCCTACAGTATTACAACAAGAGTACCTTTTTTATGTATTTTGATCTGGGGAATCATATTTCAAAAATAAAATTGTAAAAAAGTTACACAGAAAAAAGTTTGGGACAAAAAACTGATAAGCCCCCCCCGTTTCGCACACCCCTGGTTTAAATAAGTACGTGAAAATTACATACAAAGATGGGCCTGATTAGGATTAATTCACGTGCAAAACCTCATTAATATATCTAAAAGGGTTCCTGAGTTATTAAATAAAAACCGATTTTTTTAGCCACTTTCAAAGAGGCGTAGCTCCCTTATGACGCATTTTTAGACATATGTTTATAGGAACTTTTTGTCATTTTTTATGATGTAAAACCATCTGTTAAAATTTCCGACCCTATTTCAAATACACCGTGTATACTATTCAATCCTGTTGTAAAAATATTTACTGTGCGAGTTTTAATTTACTATCTTGCTTGAAAAAACAGACCATAGCTACAAGTGTACTTATACAAAACCTTTATACTATGGTCTGCTTCATTAAGCAAGAGAGTAAATTAAAAATCGCACAGTGAATATTTTCAAAACAGTTTCGAATATTGGATGTGCGAATATACTGCGTAGTTTATTTTATAAAACATAACTATATTCTATGCACAAATATATACTATTCAAACCTGTTGTAAAAATAATTACTGTGCGATTTTTAATTTACTATCTTGCTTGAAAAAACAGACCATAGCTACAAGTGTACTTATACAAAACCTTTATACTATGGTCTGCTTCATCAAACAAGAGAGTAAATTAAAAATCGCACAGTGAATATTTTCAAAAGAGATTCGAATATTGGATGTGCGAATATACTGCGTAGTTTATTTTATAAAACATAACTATATTCTATACACAAACATATACTATTCAAACCTGTTGTAAAAATAATTACTGTGCGATTTTTAATTTACTATCTTGCTTGAAAAAACAGACCATAGCTACAAGTGTACTTATACAAAACCTTTATAATATGGTCTGCTTCATTAAGCAAGAGAGTAAACTAAAAATCGCACAGTGAATATTTTCAAAACAGATTCGAATATTGGATTTGCGAATATACTGCGTAGTTTATTTTATAAAACATAACTATATTCTATACACAAACATATACTATTCAAACCTGTTGTAAAAATAATTACTGTGCGATTTTTAATTTACTATCTTGCTTGAAAAAACAGACCATAGCTACAAGTGTACTTATACAAAACCTTTATAATATGGTCTGCTTCATTAAGCAAGAGAGTAAACTAAAAATCGCACAGTGAATATTTTCAAAACAGATTCGAATATTAAATGTGCGAATATACTGCGTAGTTTATTTTATAAAACATAACTATATTCTATGCACAAACATATACTATTCAAACCTGTTGTAAAAATATTTACTGTGCGACTTTTAATTTACTATCTTGCTTGAAAAAACAGACCATAGCTACAAGTGTACTTATACAAAACCTTTATACTATGGTCTGCTTCATTAAGCAAGAGAGTAAACTAAAAATCGCACAGTGAATATTTTCAAAAGAGATTCGAATATTGGATGTGCGAATATACTGCGTAGTTTATTTTATAAAACATAACTATATTCTATGCACAAACATATACTATTCAAACCTGTTGTAAAAATATTTACTGTGTGATTTTTACTTTACTATCTTGCTTGAAAAAAACAGACCATAGCTACAAGTGTACTTATACAAAACCTTTATGATATGGTCTGCTTCATTAAGCAAGAGAGTAAACTAAAAATCGCACAGTGAATATTTTCAAAAGGGATTCGAATATTGGATTTGCGAATATACTGCGTAGTTTATTTTATAAAACATAACTATATTCTATACACAAACATATACTATTCAAACCTGTTGTAAAAATAATTACTGTGCGATTTTTAATTTACTATCTTGCTTGAAAAAACAGACCATAGCTACAAGTGTACTTATACAAAACCTTTATAATATGGTCTGCTTCATTAAGCAAGAGAGTAAACTAAAAATCGCACAGTGAATATTTTCAAAACAGATTCGAATATTAAATGTGCGAATATACTGCGTAGTTTATTTTATAAAACATAACTATATTCTATGCACAAACATAAACTATTCAAACCTGTTTTAAAAATATTTATTGTGCGATTTTTAATTTACTCTCTTGCTTGATGAAACAGACCATAGCTTTTCTTTTCGAGGTGCAATTATATGTATCTAAATTTTATACTGATTTTAACTGAAAATGCAAAATTTTGAAACTTCATTTACTTTTCCTTATATTAAATTGGTTTCTTAAACCAACTTTTATATTTTTACCACTTAAATCCATATTTAAAGAATAAGATGTTTAATATTCTTTACAACCCTCGTATATCAGTAAAAAAGCATGCGTTTAAGTGAACTAAAGTACCTAAACAAGCCCCTAGATGGAAACACTGTTTAATTATATTTTAATCTAAATGCAGTTAAATTTTGCCTTTTTGGTGCTACTTATCGTCTTTTATTGTTAAAAATATATACTTTTAAAAGTTTAATCTTATGGGAAATAAAACTTTGAACTTTTGAAGTAATGAAATATATAATTTATGAAAGTTGAAAATGATTTTCGTCTAAAAAAGGTTTTTTTGCTGCATAAAAATTTCCAATCTCTGAATTATCGATGCGGCGGCGGGCGGTAGTTTTCGACCCAACAAAATTTTTATCGTTTATAGGCTGCACCGCGTCTCTTAAATAATTAAGTAAATTTTTACTTCCTTCTTCCCGAGCCTGCACGTCTTTTAACTGTTTCCTCCTGTATCCATTTATTTCTCAATCTTAACAAAACTCTCCGAATCATTAAAATTTGCCAAGTCTACTTGCTCACATCCTGCTTCCAATAACCCAACAGCTTGAGCTTTCTTAATCATTTAATTAAATTAATTAAATCCTTTATTGATTATGTACTTTATAATAATTATAAATAATTTTGACAAATATTGTCAACATTGACAACTGCATTGTTTGTAAACAATTATTCAATTTACACAACTAGATTTTCTATTTTGTTTTTTTTTTCGGATCCAACTGTATAAATTTTATTTTGATAACTTAAATAAAAACGTAAAAAATACGAGCCGTTTATGTTAGGTGAATCGCCTTACAGCATTTAAATTCTTAATTTTTTGGCTTCAATGTTTAAACAATTATAAATCTAAGTTAATTAAAAATGTCTGCGCTAAATTCTCACGATGCGTACATTTGGGCAATTGCAATAATATTTTAACCCACATTGTGGGTTGCTGTTCAAACATTTTATTTAATATATTTTAAATTAATTGAATTAAATATTTTAAATTTTGCATTGAGAAATGAACACGTGAAGCAAATGCTTAATTTGAAGTATTTTAGATTTTAAGCTTTCACGGTCATTAAGATATAAAGAACTTTCACTTTCGGGTTTAGACCGTGTTAATGGATTTTCACTTTGAAAATCCATTAACACGGTCTAAACCCGAAAATATACATAAATATATACACACATCGCCAAAATTCTTGCTAATTGCTAATTTTTATTGAAAAAAATCAAAGTCGTCACAAAATGTGAGAAAGATGTCAATAACCAGTATGTTCTCCTCTGTTCTCAAACAAAACATTAACACGTTGTGCTTGAGTGGCAACAATAAGCTCCTGAATGCAGGGGTTATCTCTATTCAAAATTACTCTTTATAGCATATCCCACACGTTCTCACAAGGAACCATGTCAGGTGAGTTTGCTGGCCATTCTTTGAAAAATCCCTTGCTATAGCAAATTGATAGCCCTTCTTGGTGGGGAGTGGCGTTATTGTCCATAAAGATAAAATTATCTTCAATTTCGTTTCGCAATGGAAGACGAATGGTTAAATCATGTTTTGGGCGTAAATGTTTGCCTGAGATCAGAGGAGGACATGCTGGTTATTGACATCTTTGTTTCTCATATTTTATTACGACTAAAGGCCTATTCAGAAGCTTGCATAAGAAAATAAAACATAAGAATGCGATGCCGTGATTGACTTGCAAGAAATATGGCGGCACATCAAGCCAATCACGGTATCGCATTCTTATGTTTTACGTTCTTATGCGAGACTGTGGATATGCCCTTAAAATAACAATAAAAATTAATTGATACAATTTTTTGAATTTAACTCCATAAAAAAACCTTACATGTGCACATCACATGTGATAAAGCGTTTTACCAAAATGCAGAATTGAACCCACATATTTGATGGAATAATTTTTTATTACGTTTCAAGTTAATTAGGGGGCTTAGAATTTTGGCGATCTGTGTATAAAGGAAAAAGTTCAACTACTTACTGTCATCAGATAATATTGTGAGATTCTCACAAGGTTGGTTAACATATTATTGCATGACACAATTTATTTTAAATGTAATTTTCTTGGTTGTAAAAAAACTCGGATTTTTTGGCAGGTTTTAATGCGTCACTTTATTTTATCGCTAACGTTTCTCCCCTCTTTGGGGGCTTTATCAAAGCTAAAATTGTGTGAGCGTAGTCATATACAGGGTGTTCCGTGAGGAAAGGGAAATATTTTAAGAATATGTTGTATAAGTCAAAATAAGAAAAAAAGTTCCCATAAACATATGTCCACAAACGGCTCATTAGGGAACTGCGCCCCTTCAAATGGGGTACCAAAAATTTAATTTTTAATTAATAACTTAGGAACCCTTTGTGTTATAGTAACAAGGTTTTGCATGTGATCTATTCTTAATAAGGCCTATTAGCCAATGGTATTTGCATGTAGTCACTTAAACCAGGGGCGTGCGACACGAGGGGTCTAATCACTTTTTGGCCCCAAACTGTTTTTCTGTTAAAGTTTTTTGTGGGTTTATTATTGGAATAGTATTCTTTAGGTAAAAACACAATAAAAAGGTACTCTTGTTAAAATACTTTAGGATTAACCGTTTTCGAGAAAAATACAATTAAAGGCAAAATTACAAGTTTCAAGAACCAAAAATTAAACACCAAATTGTTGAAAACCAAACTTTCAATGGTGTAGGTTAACTGTACACCAAAAACTAAGAAAAAAAGTTTGTATACAGGTAATTACAAAAATCAATGATAAGGGAGTTATGGTCTCCAACATTTTTGAAGGGTGATGGTACCTTTAAAATCGATTTTTGAACCTACATGTATAAAACTTTATTTCTTAGATTTTGATGTAGAATCACACTGCAAAATTATAATTCTGGTTTTTAACATTTTAGTTTTAATTTTTGGTTCTAGAAAGGTGTAAGTTTGCCTTTAATTGTATTTTTTTCGAAAACAGTTAATCCTATGGTATTACAACAAAAGTACCTTTTTTATGTGTTTTTACCTTGGTTATAATATTCTAAAAATAAACCCACAAAAAAGTTGAGCAGAAGAAGTTTTGGGCAAAAAAGTGATAAGACCCCCCATTACGGACGCCCCTGGTTAAAGTAACTACATGCAAATACCATTGGCTGATAGTCTTTATAAAGCATAGATCACGTGCTAAACCTCGATGCTTTAACACAAAGGGTTCCGAAGTTATTAATAAAAAATCGAAATTTTGGGACCCCTTTGAAGGGGCGTAGCTCCCTTACGAGTCGTTTTTGGACATTTGTTTATAAGAACTTTTTTCTTATTTTTACCTCTAAAATACATCCTTAAAATATTTCCCTTTCCTCACGGAACACCCTGTATATTATTAAATTGAACATATTATGCACTAGGAACCTTTTACAAACATAAAAATAAATATTACATTATAATATAAAAATTGGTTTGGACACCATGTCGACAAAAAGTCCAAAGCAATTTATTTATATTTTAATGTCATATCTATTTTTATGTTTGTAAAAGGTTCCTTGACCATAATCCCAGTCCGCACATATATGGATGCAACATGGTAAAGAAAGATTTTTTAGGTAACATGTGCCATATTACATGAGACATAACATACATATGTATGCTACATAACATGCCCTATAACAGAAAGATTTTTTACGTTACATGTGCCATATTACATAAGATGTAACATACCTATGTATGATACATAACATGCAATATTGCATGTTATGTATCATATACATGGTACGAGAACATACACGATACATAAAATGTTATGAATTCAATACTAAATATGGCGTCTATATTATTTTAATTTTTATAGGTTAGAATCACTAATATTCTTAAAATTGTTGTTAATAATAAAAGTTTTACCCTTAAGTAGTAGAAACGCATGTATTTTTAGACAACTTAACTGATTTTAGATAATTTTAGACAAAAAATTAAAATATATATATATATTTTAAAATGATTATTTGCTATTTTTTTTTCTAAAAATTGGCTTTTTATGTGGCCCATGATTTTTAAGCCTGGTAGAAAGTTTGCTTTCACAGTAAAAATGCACATCGTATAAGAATTTTGCCTGATGGATGCTACATATAAAGATATTTATATACTTTAATTATTAGGTTTATCAAAAAGACGTAAAAATGTTCACCATGTCTAAATCTATGATGCACTCCATAACAAGCAAAATTCGGAAACGCCTACTTTTATTGTTATGTACCTAGTATGTATCTGATATGTAGCATGTTATGTAGCTGATACATAACTTGAGGCGGAATTGTTAAAGTCCAAGGACTATACATGGGCTATAAAAATTACATGTCTGCAACATCACATAGAACAGTGGTTATGTACCTGCTATGTTCCTGCCATGTATTTGTGTTGACTGGGATATGTTCAATTTAATAATATACAGGGTGATCCATAACTGGCATGCCAAAATTTAAGAGGTGATTCTAGATCCAAAAATATAAAAAAAAGTTCCTATAAAGGTTGGTCCGGAAATGAGCCCTAAGGGATCTAGGGCCCTTTAAAATTGTAATAAAAATAAGGTTTTTAATTAATAACTCGGGTACCGTTTAAGCTAGAGCGGCGAGCTTTTGCATGTATGCTAGTATTAATAAGGGCAATAAGTTTATGTTATTTTATTTTTTTAATTTATCCAGAGGCGTGCCCAGACGGACAAAATATATGAGGCTTAAAACATTTTTGCCCCAAACTTTTCTATGTGTATGTTTTTTGGATTTGTTGTAAAAAATATAGATTTCTAGAGTAAAAATACATATAAAATATCATATAGTGTAACACTGTAGGAGCAACCGTTATCAAAAAAAATGCAATTAAGAGGAAGTAACATTTTGTGCCACCAAAAACGTTACTTTTTAAAAGGCTATTACTCCTTTAATATTAAATTTAGGTGTTTTGGTGTATAATACTTTTTTGCTCAGTTTTAAATGAAGAATCACCCTGCAGCATTAAAGTTTTATTGGTGCTTTTTTTTGTTCCCCATTCAATACGTCATCTTCGAAGGGCCGTAGCTCCCTTAGGGCTCATTTCCGGACCAACCTTTATAGAAACTTTTTTTCATATTTTTGGATGTAGAATCACCTCTTAAATTTCGGTACGCGAGTTCTGGAACAGGCTGTATATGACTACGCTCACACAATTTTAGCTTTGATAAAGCCCCAAATAGGGGAGAAACGTTAGCGATAAAATAAAGTGACGCCTTAAAACCTGCCAAAAAATCCGAGTTTTATTACAAACCAGAAAATTACATTCAAAGTTTGGCAACCTATATGGTAGTTACCTACAATTTATTTTTTTTATATTAAATAAATTTTAAATAAATTATTTAATACAAAATTTAATGACATTTCTCCACATTTTTTACGTAATATCTAGTCATCTATGTGAATCAAAACTTTACCCGTACATTTATGCTCTTCAATAAACTGTATTGCATCATTAATTTGTTCTAAATTAAATTTGGCACTAATATGGGCCCCTATAGTCCCCCCATTTGCTAATTCTAAAGTATCGTTGACTAAAGTTTTGTATAGTTCAATGTTCTGTTTTCTGAGGGCTTTTAGGCTGACAATGGAGACAAAAGAGTGGGGCACAGCAGCTGGAACGGTTTTGTAAAAATAGGGGGCTGCGTGAAATACTTTACCGCACGGGGAAACACTAAAAAGAATGAAAAACGCATTAGGCTAAGGAAAAATACATAGAATATATTTTACACGAGTGCGCAAAATAACTTTCTACCGAGTTTTGGACACAATTTTTTCTACAAACAGAATATGGTCATTTTATTTAAATTTATATTTATAAAACAACAACAAAATGATTGAGCAAAATACGGAACAGCGCAGAATACTTTAGCACAAGGAGAGAAACTAAAAACAATGAAAAACTCACATTATTTAACGGTAAATTCGAACTAAAACAAGCATAAAATGGTACTTATTTTGTTTTAACATTATTTGTGAAACAAAAAAATATGAAAAAAAAAATGATTACCTGAAAAAGTACAGTGGTGGCATTAAATATCGGGACAAACTATTTTTCATAGATTATAGTGGGTCTTGTGTCATATTTTAGAAAACATCAAAATATGTCAATGGTTTGTTTATTTTTTGCTGTTATACGAGTAGTTTGTAAAAAAAGTGTTTTTTATCTTTATTTTAATTTAAAATGAGTTTGCTTATCGTGGAAATTAAAGAGAAAAAATGCTCAGTAGTCCTTAGTATTAGGAAATATGGATGAGGTTCAATTTTACTGAAAACAGTTCAAGAAATAGATTTGTTTCTTAAGAAATCAAATCAAACCGAAAACGATCCTCGGTGGTCAAAATCTACAATGGATGGTGAAGCAGTTTTTAATTATAATTATATAAGAAAAACCGAGAAAAACAAGGTGCAGTTGCCGTATACTAGGATTTTTTTTTCGCTTACCTCAGAGAGACTCTTCAGTAATGAACTCTTAAACTCAAATCCATTTGCAGCAGAAAATTTATAAAACCTTGTGAGTTTTTAGCTGTACTGAAGAGGAAAATGAATATTAAACACATATTCTTTACCCGTATAGTACAATTTTGATCCAAAGAATATCAATTTTATTATTATTTAAATAATAACAACATTTGTGTGAAATTTAATGAATCAATAAATATTAATTTAATATTTTTTGACAGTAAACTTCAACTAAATAATTCAGTTAGGTCAAAACGAAGTAACCTAGTTTTTAATTTTTAAAATAATCCCATATTAATCCATGAAAAAAATATAAAAATGACACGATTTTTTTTGAGGTTGTCCCGATATTTAATGACACCTGTACCTATTAAAAAATAACAGAAAATCTTTTTTATTTAATATTGTAACAAAATTGCACAGTATTACTAATACTACGCCAAAATAAGGTAAACTATTTTTTTCAAAAATATTTTTTTTTTCGAAAAATGAAAAAAAAAACATCTTTAAATATTTTTTTATATTTTCGTTTTTTAAAAAAAATCTAGACCTGGCTAGGCCAACAGGGAAAAGTATTTATGTTATCAGCATATTTTTTTATCGTGTTTTGTAACTTATATTTTTTTACATTTCTTTTTTGTAAAAAAAAAACTAACAAAAATACAAAATAACCAAATAATGATTACTTACCATCCGCCAATAGAATTCATCATATAGTCGCCAACAGCGTCGTAAACAATGGGCACGCCCTTTCCTTCAGTGATTTTCATCACATCTTTCAAAAGCTTTTCGCTAAAATGTACCGTTTCAAACGCTCCCTTTTCTCTAACCAATTCAGCTCTTTCTTCAGTGTCAACGACGCCTATGACCTTTTAAAACAATTGTTTAGGAAAAGTGCGGAAAAATAAAAAAAAATAAGTTTTTCGTCTTTTAAAAAACGATTAAAAAGAATCGATAATTTTTTTTATTTTTTTTTTAAGTATTTGAAATAATGCAATATAGCATTTACTGTGAATAAGAAGTATACTATAACCAGGGGCCCTGGCGAAATAAGCTCTACCCTGGTATAAAAGTACATAAATATAACTTAACATAACATTAGATTAGTGAAATTTTTATGTTTAGTCTGAAACGGTATACAAAGACGTTATAAAATACATAAATCTAACGTTAGTTTCCTAATTAAATTCTAACCTTTTTCTAACTTTAAATATTTTTTAAATTTCCATTATTAATACGTAAGTTATAGTAGAAAATACTCATTTCAGACAGCTATGTACCTGGGTTTGATAATTATTTAATATTTCTAGTTTAAAAAAATATCCCCCAAAAGTCAAAATTATAGTAAGTCTGGCAACGCTGTACTAGAGTTGAAAAAATATTTTGAGATTCTGAATGTATAAATAAATATTATTTAACTAAATATAAAGTTTTTCTGAGAGGTAAACGTATTTATGGAAGTATAACAGGATATTACACGAAAAATATTTAGGACCACCTAAAATGATGTTTAAAATATTATGATTGCTAAAATATATTAAGATTTATTTGTATGAATAAATTTGTCCCCAGCTGCCATTTTATGATGCAGGTATAAATTTCCTAGTTGGCCACGCCCCCTCCGAAAGTTAGTAATTAACCGTACTTATAACGTATTTCTAACTTAAAAGTCTAACGTTAGATTAACGTTTGTAACTAACGTTTGATTCTAACGTTAAAAAGCGGGACATTTGCACATATTTTATAACGTACTTTTATACAGTTTTCTAACACTAGAAAAACGTTATTCTAACGTTAAATTTCTACTAGGGTAAGCACCCCCACAGGGGGTGCTCAAGTCCAGTTGGTAAAATTGAGTGGCAGATTTCTTAAAATGTATGTTGGAAAAATTGAGGGGTAAAGGGAAACTGGTCAGTAAATTGTTTACTTGAGAAAATTGGAAAGGTTGGAAATTTTTCAGAGGTGAGGACCTTATTTTTAGTCATCAAAGTTTTACGGTCGAGGTAGTCGTAGTAGTAAATTTTTGGGTTGGCCAAAGCTGGACAACTAGGCCATTTCTGGCCCTTTTTGTCACCCCAGGCAATCCCAGCCATTTACTAATTTGAGTCTTCCTTGAACCTGCCCGTCCTTTTAATAAAGGTCAGGATATTGGCCCAGGGGAGATTTCTAAGTTCCTCTTGGTTGAGTCTTTGAATTTCAAAGACTTGCAACCTGATCCTGTCGTATCTGACACACTCGGCTCTACAGTCGAGGTAGTAGAGCTTTTTTTGAGTTGGGAATTTTTCAGAGGTGAGGACCTTTTTTTTTAGTCAGCATAAGTCAGGGGTAAAGCTGTTTTTTTTGATTTTGAAAATTTCTCAATATTCAAATTTTTAGTTGAGAAATATTTGTTTGCCCCCTCCCCCAAAAAAATAAATTTTCGAAGCATCACTGAAAATATGATAAAAATTTTCTGTCAGGGGGGGCTCAGCACCTGGATATAATAATAGACTATAATGGAATGTGTAGCATAACTTCACAGCTTGTTATTATCTTACCTTTGCATTAAATATATTTGCAGCAACATCTACAGCAGCTAACCCCAAACCTGCAGGACCTGCAGATATTACTAATTTTTGCTTTTCTTTTACTTGCGACAGTTTAGCAAAAGCATAAAGAGCTGTAGAATGACCGTATGCTATAACAGCTGCATCCTTTCTTTCCAGATCACCTGGAATTCTCCAAACGTCATCAGCTTCAAGCTGCAAACAATGCATTTTTTTAATATTGGTAATTTTAAAAACTGAGAAAATAAAATTGAAAAAAATGAAAAATGAAAACAAATAAAAAAACTAATCTTTTACAGCAATAATCTTTATTATGCAACCAATATTAAAGTTTTTATCTCCTTTGGGAGACTACCCACCTTAATTTTTAGGTTAGATTAGGCAAATCTTTATTTAGACATGAAGCTGAAGTTTGCAATGTGGTTTTGCAACGAAAATTCAAATAGTATATTAAAGTACTAGTTTCATAACATACATTTTTAGCGAACGAGTACAAGTTTAGAAAACAAGCCGCTTGCGGCGAAAAAACGTTGCAAACTTCAGCTACATATTTAGACACAATAGGCTTAAGGTTATTGTAAAATACCAAAGACTATAATATAAATAATATTATTATTTCTTTGTAAAATACCTACAAAAGAAAGACTTATGAAAAAAAAACCTATATTCTATATTTCTTACCACACATTCTTCGGCAAGCCCACCAAACTTCTCAAGACTTAACCCTACAACTCTATCCCCACAAATAGCCACTTCGTTGGATACATCTTTGCCTTTTTCAATTACTTCTCCAGCCAGCTCGTAGCCAGGCACAAAAGGCAAATCTGCGTGCCCTTCTTTGAATTTTAAAACATCCACTGAATTTAAACTACAGTAAAGAACTTGAACTCTAACTTGATTGGGTTTTAACTTTTCTTGCTTTTTTTGTTCAATAACCAAAGGTTTTCCAGGTTCTTTAATCACTGCGGCTTTGTACGTGCTTGACAGTCGTTGTGCTTTAGATAAATGTCTCTGGAAATTATTATTTTTACACAATTGCAATAAACTTCTACCTAAAATGCTCATTTTGTTTGATTTTCTTAGTTGTAAAAGGTTTATTGTGGGTTAGACTAACATAACCTCAAATATGGAGCATTTACTAGTGTAGAAAAGTTACCATTTATCCCTTTTATAGATACTTTTTTTAAATTAGGATAATACGGGTTGTAAAGATTTTAGCTCGTATTTTTTTTAAGAGACTTTATATCTTTTATTGTCGTTTTATAATATATCATAGTTTTTTTCTGTTCGGAGTTTCTTGCTTTTAAAATTTTCCAAAAAAGGCAACAGTCCTACTTATAAATTTGAACATAACAGGTTTCTGTAATGATATACGATTTTGGTAATGAAAAACATTGCTAGGTGGCGGCACATGTATAAGAATCTAACAGAAATTAAAGTTGTAAAATGTGGGTGAAAAATCTCGAGCTTTTTACCGTAAAAAAATTACGGTTTTTTGTACAAAAATTAAGTTTGTTTTGTAAAAAAATTTAACAATATGATAGGTATTCAGAAGAAGTTTTGCCATTGCAATGCATTGCTTATTTCTTTTCGAAATTTCATTGTTATGTTCATGGACAGAAGCCGAGGGATGCATGGCAACAGAAAAGTCATGTTTTTTTGAAGCGAACGAAGAAAACTACCCAAAAAATATATAACTACCTGTTGCTGATGGTAAGTACTCACGTTAACGAGAGTTTATGATGTTCACATTACAGAAAAGTCAACAGAAAATATTCTGTGTTCACAAAACCGAATAGTTCACATATACGCATGTTCACATTATCGAGCTTATACCACATTTAAATTATCATTTGCCGACGGCGGCCCGACGTTGAGCCGATGTAGTATTTCTATTAATAATAAATAATTTCTATTAATAATAAATAATTATTTGCCATCATTTTGCCGACCGGCGCTCAGACAACGTTCCAACTTCGGGCTGACGTCAAAAAATGATCATTTGGCATCACTTTGGGCGGCCGCCGAACCATTGTTTATTGGGCAGGGGCACCCGCAGGATTTTTGATAGGCTGGGGGGACCAAGCGCGTTGTCACCAGGGGGAGGTTATGTGGGCATTGAAATTACCTCTCCGCCAGAGGCTTTGGCCCTGATCAGGGCCAAAGCCTCGAGGTCCAGAAAAAATAAAAATCTACAGAAAAATAAACTAGCAAGTAGAAACATGTTCTTGTAATATTTTAAACAACATGTAACATGTTCTTGTAATATTTTAAAGTTGCGTTGACATTTAGATTAAAAAAAATGCCTGCGGCGCGGTAGATTACAAATATTGTAATCACAGTCACAAGCAGTCTGCGCCAGCCAAAAACCAAAAGAAAATTTTAACTTAAATTGTTATAAAATAATTTGCCTATAAAAAGTGTTTGGAAAATTATTTATAAAAATTTTCGCCTGCAGCACATATTTACCAGTAATGTAATTACAGCATCAAATAATTTTATTTTCTTCTGTTTATTGTTTACGAATATTGTTAATTTCTAACGTTTGGACTTTTTAATTTAATTTTTAAGCGATAAAATTTTACAATTTTTATGGTCTATTTTAATTTGAAAACAGTGTTGAAATTTTACATTTCATAAAAACACAAAAACTCTAGCGCCGCAGCGAAATTTTTTACAAATGTAACGTTTAAGCTTTAGAATTATAGGATTAATTCTCAGTAAAAAAAAAACTAAAAAAAAAGATAAAACAAAGCCCTAGCAGGCGAAACTTTACAAATATGGAGTCCTTTCCCAGACAGCACAAAGATGACTTAAAGAGATCTTAAAGATGTCGTAGCTCGTCATTCAAGACGTCTTGAGAACTTCGGTTTTTGCCGTATATGCATCTTAAAGACGTCTTAACGGAGTCGTATGTTACAAAACGTAACGTCTTCAAGACATATTTTTTAAGACGCCTTACTGACGCCTTGCACAGGCGACTTTACAACATAATACCCCCTTCCATTTACGTTGCTAGGTACGGTCGTATTGATATAAAAAGCGTAATAAGAATTAGAATGAGAGGTTATTTGTCGAAAAAAGATCAAAAAAATTGTGATTTTTTTTATTTTATTTTGTTTGAAATTTTTTTTTCAGTTTTTTTTTTGAAAATTTCTTTTTTTATTTTTTTAAATTTTTTGTTTTTCAAAAAAAGATCTTTAAAAAAAATGATATTTTTTTTTTAATAGTTGATTGTGGTTAATTTATTTTTAGCGATGAGTATCGAAGTTAAGATGTCTTGTACCGATACTTAAAAGACATCTTATAGACATCATAATCAGATATCTTTTAAACATCCCTAAATGAAGTCCATAAGATATCCTTTTTATGTCTTTAGGCGTCCAGACATAATTAAGATCTAAAAAAGACGTCTTTAAGATATCATGTGCTGTCTGGGATCATACCATAATGGTCCACTTAGAAAAGGTCTGTATAGTTGCTTGTTTTGGCGTTCTGAAAGGAGTATAAATAAATAAAGTATAAACTGCTTATTATTTATAAACTGTCGACGCAGGGCCCCACTCAAGTCCGGACCCCGGGGAAACTTCCCCTCCTGAATCTGGCCCTGGTAATAATTACAATTAAATCTCGAAATAAATATAATTTAATTTTAATAATTAATAATTAAGTATTATGTATTATACTTATTTATAGAAAGTTAATTTCCGTTGAAAAGCTTATAAAGAACCCCGCACAAAACCCCGTGTTTTTGGCCTTCGGCTAAATTTGCTGGAAATTATATATTTTTTTAACCTTCATGTCCTTACTAATTAACCAAAATTTCAGCCTAATTGTATGTACAGTTTTCGAGATATCGAGCTTTAAAATTGGTAATTTAGAATTCAGGAAAATTTTACACCTGTTAAAATTTTGTTCTTTTTAATGTCAGTTTTTTACGTCTGATTAAACTCAATGGTGCAAACTGAAGGTGTTTAGATGCTTTATTTAAATGTGTTATAACATTGGCCACAGAGTGTTTTCCTTTTCCGTGACAACAGCCTAAAACAGGGGATATAATAAATATTAAAAATGCTAATTATTAATTTTGGTTTAATATTAAAAAACAGAAAATCTAACGGCTAGAATTTCATAATTTTTGTATATTTTATAGTTTTTGAGTTACTGAATAAAAATAATTGAAAGCGAAGCTTTTTAGAGTACTCAAAGTCCTTCCGTTTGTTCATGATGGGGGTAAACCACATCAAAATAAATGAACTCGATTCAGTCAGCTAAAAGTTTTAAATTCTCGGTAAATCTTACAAATAAATGGAATTTTAGAAAAGATATTGCTAAAGTAAAGTAGGTAAACCAACTAAAGAGCCTACATTGGCATAGTGGAGCAAAGGGCATGAAACGTTGAACTGTTATAAAATTACTTATTTCTGTTTTTAAGATAATCACAGTATGGCTTGCAATGGAGGCAGTTGAACCAAGTTAACCAGGTTCTCAAAAGTAATTTAAGCGTGGTAGGAAAAGGGGTACCTATAGATAGGCTAATTACTTAAATGTTTAAAAGGAAATAAAAATAAGAATCTAAAATAATTGAAAGCGAAGCTTATTAAAGTGTTCAAAGTCCTTCTGTTTGGGCATGATTGGGGTAAACCACATAAAAATAGTTTCACTCGATTTAATCAGCTAAAAGTTTTAAATTCTCGGCAAATCTTACAAATAAATAGAATTTTAGAAAAGGTATTTCTAAAGTAAACTAGGTAAACCAACCAAAGAGGTCCTACATTGGCGTAGCGGGTAAAAGGTATAAATCGTAAAGGTTTTATTAGATTACTTATTGCCATTTGCCTAGGATTATGGTGAATTTGGCATACATAGCATGATATATTTTGTCAAAATGCCATTTTTATATAATCTGACAGTGAATAATGTATGTACACCTAAATAAGTTCTTATTATAGGTAGAATATTTATTTTCATGGTTTTATAAAGACTAAGGTTTTATTATTAAAATACTACTTTATATAATAAAATATAACTTTATATAGTTAATCAGTTAAAATTAGTTATTAATAATTGCTCAAAGCTAAAAATAATTTCTCTCATGCTGATAAGTACAACTTTTATGAAAAATAAACATAGACTTTTCCTGAAATACCAAGTAAATATATTTTTTACACGTTTTTGTTACATATTGATAGATGGATAGAAACTGGATAATTAGGTAAAATATAAAACCCAGGGTCTAAGACTTCCTATAGGAAGATATGAAATACCTATAGTTGTAAAATATATTCCTCAAACCAATGAACCATTGAATCCAACGATCCGATATTCCTTATTATCAAATTATATTAAAACTAATTTTATTAAGATAGAGCATACAAAGGTGAAGCAATTTACTAGCTTTTTATTAACTTCTAGATTCCTATTTTTATTGCTTTTTAAACATTTAAGTAATTAGCCTTTCTATAGGTACCCCTTTTTCCACCCAAGGGCGGATTTATTTCATTTTAAGGTGGGGGGGCATACATAAGGGAAAAAAATGCGCATTCACCAAAAATATAATTTTGAAGGTATTTCTATGCTAATATATCTCCCTGGGGGGGGGGGATATGGCCCCCATGGCCTCTCCTAATTTCGCCCATGTTCCTACCACGCTTAAATTACTTTTGAGAAACTGGTTAACTTGGTTTAACTCCCTCCATTGCAAGCCATACTGCGATTATCTTAAATACAGAAATAAGTAATTTTATAACAGTTCAACGTTTCATGCCCTTTGCTCCACTATGCCAATGTAGGCTCTTTAGTTGGTTTACCTACTTTACTTTAGCAATATCTTTTCTAAAATTCCATTTATTTGTAAGATTTACCGAGAATTTAAAACTTTTAGCTGATTGAATCGAGTTAATTTATTTTGATGTGGTTTACCCCCATCATGCCCAAAAAGAAGGACTTTGAGTACTCTAATAACCTTCGCTTTCAATTATTTTTATTCAGTAACTCAAAAACTATAAAATATACAAAAATTATGAAATTCTAGCCGTTAGATTTTCTGTTTTTTAATATTAAACCAAAATTAATAATTAGAATTTTTAATATTTATTATATCGCCTGTTTTGGGCTGTTACCACGAAAAAGGGAAACACTCTGTGGCCATTGTTATAACACATTTAAATAAAGCATCTAAACACCTTCAATTTGCACCATTAAGTTTAATCATACATAAAAAACTGACATTAAAAAAGCACAAAATTTTAACAGGTGTAAAATTTTCCTGGATTCTAAATCACCAATTTTAAAGCTCGATATCTCAAAAACTGTACATACAATTAAGCTGAAATTTTGGTCAATTACTAAGGACATGAAGGTTAATAAAATATATAATTTCCAGCAAATTTAGCCGAAGGCCAAAAACACGGGGTTTTGTGCGGGGTTCTTTATAAACAGGCATTTTATACCAATTAATATTTTTTGTCCACCTTTAAACTAACGTAAAATACTGCTGCGAATATTATTCGCCGAACAATACTTTCCCATTATTATTTTTATGAGTAGTTAATAAAAAAAATTAAATGAAAAAGAAATACATTTATTTTTTTTTCAATTAGGTTCGAGGGGCTGAGCGCGAGGATATCTTTTGTACAAGCCAAAGGAACTCAGGAGGAACTCTGGAGGAACTCTGGAGAACTCTGGAAAAACTCCGAGGAGCTCTGAGGTACTCTGAAGAACTCTGGAGGAACTCCGAGGAACTCCGAAGGAACTCCGAAGGAACTCAGAGGAACTCTTTGCAAAAAGGAACTCTTTTGTACAAATTTTAGACGCGGTCAGAAACAATTATTATATCTTACCCATGCGGATTAACATTTTTATTTTCAAACTAGATGAGCCGTTACAAACACCCCAGTCCGCACATATATGGATGCAACATGGTAAAGAAAGATTTTTTAGGTAAAAGGCGCCATATTACATGAGACATAACATACATATGTATGCTACATAACATGCCCTATAACAGAAAGATTTTTTACGTTACATGTGCCATATTACATAAGATGTAACATACATATGTATGGTACATAACATGCAATATTGCATGTTATGTATCATATATATGGTACGAGAACATACACGATACATAAAATGTTATGAATTGAATACTAAATATGGCGTCTATATTATTTTAATTTTTATAGGTTAGAATCACTAATATTCTTAAAATTGTTGTTAATAATAAAAGTTTTACCCTTAAGTAGTAGAAACGCATGTATTTTTAGACAACTAAACCGATTTTAGATAATTTTAGACAAAAAATTAAAATATATATATTTTTTTAAAATGATTATTTGCTATTTTTTCTCTAAAAATTGGCTTTTTATGTGGCCCATGATTTTTAAGCCTGGTAGAAAGTTTGCTTTCACAGTAAAAATGCACATCGTATAAGAATTTTGCCTGATGGATGCTACATATAAAGATATTTATATACTTTAATTATTAGGTTTATCAAAAAGACGTAAAAATGTTCACCATGTCTAAATCTATCATGCACTCCATAACAAGTAAAATTCGGAAACGCCTACTTTTATTGTTATGTACCTAGTATGTATCTGATATGTAGCATGTTATGTAGCTGATACATAACTTGAGGCGGAATTGTTAAAGTCCAAGGACTATACATGGACTATAAAAATTACATGTCTGCAACATCACATAGAACAGTGGTTATGTACCTGCTATGTTCCTGCCATGTATTTGTGTTGACTGGGACCTTATCAAAACATCCTACCTGTGGGCGCCAAGTTTGGTAGAAACCGTTAGGGACAAAGCTTTTTTTTTCTTGAAGGTAAATTTGGGGCGCCAATAAATTACATTTACGAAAATAGCCCTGACGGTTTCTACCAAAAAAGAATTGGCGCCCCAAAATTAATTACCTTGGCACCCCTGCAAAAAAAAACTTGAGGCTTCAAAAATTACCTTTACAAAAAAAAAGCTTTGTCCCTAACGGTTTCTACCAAACGCCCAAAAAAATACCAGGGGGGCTCAGCGAAACGCCAGGGGGGATCAAACCAAGGCCCTAGGGGGCTTAGCCCCCCTGCCCCCCCTCTAGTTACGGCCCTGTACCTAGTGCTAATATATGAGATTTAGGTGTTAAGTTAAGCTTGAATTAATGCTTATTTATGTTTTTAATTTTGCAAAACTACGGTTTCTAGAAATATAATCCAGGATGCGATAAAACCTGATATATCATACCTATAGGTATAATACCTAGACAAAGGTATTTTTTTTCACAGGTTAAATCCCAAGAAGTATGAATTTTGTTGGGTAGCTTTTTTTGCAAAGTTCCGTGTGTGTGCAAAAACTTATGACTGGCAGGGCCGGCCTTAGTATTTTGGCACAATCTCGTTTGCCGACCAACGGCCATTAAGCGGCCATATGATTGAGGATCTAGTGCCGATCAGAACTTCTGGCAGAAGAGCGGTAAAAGGCTTGAAAACTGGTTGGAAAGTTATGATTCACTATGGGCCAGGGGATCACATTTTTTCGCAATACAAATAATTTTTTATTTGGGGATTTACAACACCGCTAAAATCGAACCCAGTGTTAAAAACTCCCATATATCAATTATGAAATTTGTGTGAAAAAATATTGCATTTTGCCGCCCCCCTTGTTCCGCCCCAATGTTTACCAAAAACAATTATGAGCGAGAGCTCCCAAAAATTAATAAAATAAATAAATAAAATGGGAAAGCAATAACCATAAAAATACATAGATTTCCTTACTGAATTGTTTGGAGAAACAGAATTTTCCCTTAATTTTCACCCTTTTTCTTCATTTATACTGTAAAATTATTATTATTTATTTATTAGTAAATTTATTACACTTTTCTAAAAAAAATGTGGTAAATTGTGCCAACTCATTTTGAAGAGCACATTATAAGGAATAAGGGAACGTTCAAGTATTACGTAACGCAAATTGTACCAAAATTCATACACTTCATACCTCGGTTTCCGCGTTATTAAAGGCTGTAGAGATTTTATATTTGGGGGGTAGCCAAAACATGAAATCTCTACAGCCTTTAATAACGCGATAAACGGGGTATCAAATGTATGAATGTTGGTACAATTTGCGTTACGTAATACTTGAACGTTCCCTAAGATGATATACATATAATTCGTTTAGATTGATTGTGTTGCGTTGTGTTGCGGAGTTTTTCCAAAATGACATTTATTTATTTATTTATTTATTTAGTTATTTATTTATTTATTTATTCGCCCAACAGATACAAGATCCTATTTATAGGACAAAACTTATAAATCTAACTTAGAAATACATATATGTATATAAAAAATATTAATTTAACCAAAACAAATCAATAATTAAATCTAACTAATTTATGCATTATAAAATATAACAAAAAAAAAAGTAGCAGAAAAAATAGAATATAATAATATAGTAATGTAGTAATTAAACTAAGTAGCAATCTTATTTATTTATTATTTATTTATTTTAAGTCGTTCGGGACCTTCAAAGGTGTTTTGTACCATACTGGACTGACAATATTACAAATAATTTAAGTGCTTTAAATCTAATCCAAACCATTCCATTTTTTTTTCTCAAAAAAATACTCCTTCGGCCAATATTCTATACCATACATTCCATGCACTTTTTCACAAACTGCGATAAATTCCAGAAGTTTTAAATTTAGGAAAAAGTATGTAGGTAGTATTTGAACATAAAAAAAACTATTTTCAGCTAATTATATTTTATTTGACTTATGCATCTATAAGAATATAAAAAATGATAAAAAACTTTTAAAATTCCGTGGAAAAGTTATTGAATTTCCTTTGATCCTAGTGATCTCCTCCTCCCAGAACTTGATTTATCCTGAAAATTTCGAGTCTATCGGATTATTCGTTCTTGAGTTATCCTGTTCACAAAAATCGTGACATCAGACAGACAGACGAACATTAAAAAAAAAGTTACTTTTTTTTTTCATGAAACAAATTTATATCCAAGAATTTTTGGTCTAGGACGATTTCTCAACATTTCTGAAAATTCCTAACTACCGTATAATATTATTCTAGCGCAGGCGCTGTGAATAATATAACAATAATAATAAATTACGTGTAAGATAATGTGAAATTCAAATATATATTTTAAAATATTACGTTTTTGCATTTTGAAAAAAACTAAATTTATTTAAATTTAATTATATTTTTAAGTAAAAAGAACATTTCTATTTAAAGTAAGTAAAGGAATACTTTTACTTATATCTTTGTTACTTAAATTTTAAATTATTAAGCTTTTTATTATAATACATACACCCTGATAACACACTTCATCCTAAGAAGGTTTTTTAATCGTTCCCTTGAAAAGGTTCTTAGCATAATGCTGTAAACATGCTAAGCATGTTCTTAAAAGGTGCACTGCTGTAGTAGCATAAGTGCTTTTACTCTAAACATTCTTAGCATGATTAGAGTATTTTGCTAAGGATATTCCCAAAACATATTCTTAAAATATTCTAATGGGGGTATTTTTAGAATAATGCTATAGTGCACATGCTAAGCATGATTAGAGTATTTTGCTAAGAATATTCCCAAATACATATTCTTAAAATATTCTAATGGGAATGTTTTTAGAATACTAATATGGCGTTTATATTATTTTAATTTTATTAGGTTAGAATTACAAATATTCTTAAAATTACTGTTAATAACATAAGTTTTATCCTTAAGTAGTCGAAATGGATGTATTTTTAGACATAAAGTGATTTTATATAGTTTTAGTCAAAAAACTAAAATTATTATTTTTTGAAATGATAATTTTTTGCTATTTTTTTCTCTAAATATTGGATTTTTGTGTGGCGCATATTTTTATGTCTGGTAGAAAGTTTGCTTTCACATTAAAACTGCATATCGCATATGAATCTTACCTGATGGATGCTATATCTAAAGATTTTCATATACTTTAATTATAAGGTTTATCACAAAGACGTAAAAATTTTCGCCATGTATGATATCACTCCATAAAAAGGATCGAGTATCATAAAATATATTTGAAAGAAAGAGAAAAACTACATTAATGTAGAAATCTGAAACGCCTACCTACTTTGTTTGCGCATGCGCAATATTCAATATTATTACTTAAATGCATCAAATAAGAATATTTTAAGAAGCATGCCAAGAATATTCTTAAAAGTACATGTACCTACTTCTAAAAACATTCTTAACATGTTTCTTAAAACATTCTTATTTGATACAGAAGCTTATAAGAAGCTTCTTATGAACTCCCAGAATGATTAAAATGGTATCCTTTGCATTTCTTTAATCGTTCTTAGAATATCCTGAGCAAAATAGATATGCTTCTAAGAAGCATGCCGTCCTTCCGGCTATTTATTTTAAGAATCTTCTTAGAAGGCTTTTGTGCTATCAGGGCATGTATATTGAAGATTTATAAATTTACTAAAACGTTACATTTTTATGTTAATTGTTTTAACCTTTACCTGGCACACCTCCCCTGAGTAACATACCTGGCACTATGGGGTTCGTACGAACCCCAGTGACAAAAATCCTTGTAAAACTTGAAATATTGATTATTTTTTTTTCTTTTAGAAAAAATCTGAGATCATCTTCAGATGCCCCTTTAAAGAGTGGAATAGTCAGAGTTTAGAAAAATCAAGATCAGCGTTCAGAAAAAATTCGGAAACTTGAAAAAAAAAAACGTTTTTTACAAAAAAATTCATAACTTTTTTGTTTTTTGATAAAAAAGGCTAAAATTTTAGGTGTGTGTGTGAGTGCCGGGTGGGGTACGTACACACCCCAACCTACTTTGACGACTGCCACAGACAAACTGAACCGTCGCAGCCCAGGTAGCAAGGGATGTTATATTACAAGAAATTAACATCACTTTTGAGTGTATTTTTAAACTAAATCATAACATCACATAATATTGAAAAATAACATGTATTTAACATCACATACAACGTAACACGTGAGACGTGACAGCCATATTATTTAATAACAAATATTTAGCAACGCTGTGAATATATCGCATGTCACATATTAACGTGGCTTTCACGTGAATGTCATGTTATTTTGCTTCTCACCGACGTTCGAAGCAAAAAAATCGATATAAGATGATGTTGATAGAGTAAATTATTATAAGGAAATTGTATACACATTATACGATTTCCAATGGATAGGCGGCTCTGCCGGGCTTCTCAAGACCACGGACACGGATTAAAGGAATATATTCTCCTCTCAAACTGCAATTTAGAATTTATCTGTTTCAATCTGTGATTGTTTCAATTACTGATTGATTTTAAATCCGATTTTTTTTATAGGGTTATTTAGAAAAAGCTAATATCCTAGGATATTATTTAAATATTAAAGTACCAGTAACGGCATCCATAAGATATTGGATATAACAGCGCAGGAATGTGGATTTATGATGTCACAAACACGTTATTTTCGGGATGTCATTGTGTGATGTTATTAGGGGCGGACTTAGGACATCCCCACCATGCTACATTCTTGTTAAATGAGACTACAATCTTCTTCTTCTTCTTCCTTTATTTTGGCCTTTTCTCAGTGAGATAATTAGCCAGATCCCTCTTAGTTACTCAATTCACCAAGAGTGGTTCTTGTCTGGCTTTTCGCCATGCCCACTCCTGTTTTAAATATATAAAATTTCCAGTCTTCTGTAAGACCTTTTCTTTTTCTTTTCCTTCTTTCCTTTTCGTGTTTACTGTTGGTTGTGTTAGCTGTTGCCAAGGCAGTTTTTTTTAATTTGTAAATATATTTGCGCATGCGCTAGTGTATAAAAAATTTTGTACGTATAAAAACTTCTTCACGTATTAGTTGCTTCCAAATCAAAATTTATCAGCATTATAAATGATTAAAAAACATAAAATTCCCTTCTTACTCCAATATAATCACATGTTCGTCATTTTACTGCACATCTTCCATACAATCACTATAAAATATATAAAATCGATTCTGGGGCATATCTAAGATAGCAAATAAATAAATAAATAACTAATACTAAAAGACTTGGTGCTAGAAAATTAAACGCGCTTAACGTATTACTAATTCCTGCCGAAAGTACATATTACTTATTTCACGGATGAAAAGCAACTGTTTGGACTACAATCTTAACATCACATGTCACATATTAACGTGGCTTTCACGTGAATGTCATGTTATTTTGTTACCTGGGAGCGCTATCCTAGTGGCATAGGTATAAAAGTGTACCCCTTGACTACCGACAGATGTCGTTACGAGTTTAGATTTCGAAGATTTAGATATCGAAAATCGACGAGAAACAGCGTGGGGTTCGTACTTACCCCCTGTGCCAGGTAAAGGTTAATACAATACCCAATAAACAATGGTGGCATGCCGACGGTGCGACGGCGGTCCGCCGTCGGCAATTGATGGGCGGCCCGCCGTCAATAGGAGACAGTTGCCTATAGGAGACAGTTGCCTACGGTCAAACGATGATCATTTGCCGCTCTTTTGCCGACCATATTGCCAACCATTTACCGACCATTTTAAGATCATCAAAGAATGATAATTTGCCGCTCTTTTGCCGATCATATTGCCAACCATTTACCGACCATTTTAAGATCATCAAAGGATGATCATTTGTCGATCGTATTGCCCAACCATTTACCGACTATTTTAGGATGAGATTTTGCAAATTGCAACTTGCAATCTATAGATTGCAACATAGACATTTTGTACTGCCCTAGTACAAAATTTTCCATAATGACTTATGCATTGATCGTTAAAAGGAATTGATCCTTATTTAAGGATATATTAAATTAAAAATAAAGTGTAGTGAAAGGGTACAGATGGTGGCGCCATCTAATGTTGCACAAAAGTATTTTATATTTGTATTTTATATTGGCTGTATTTCCGGAAAATTTGTGACCACGATCACTCTAGAACGCTTTTATCTAAAGACTTAAATTTTGGACTCCGGTTAATTATCCAAAGTTTTTTAAATGCAATACGAGTTTTTAGCATTATTATTATTATATTTGTATACAGTTTCCCCAATTATAGGGCCAAAAACAAAAAAAAAAAATCAAAAAAATTCAAAAAAAATAAAAAAATTATTTTTTTTTATTTTTAACTGATTTTTTTTTTTCAATTGTTTTTAACCCTATGGGGTAAATTTTACCCCACCCTGAATATTTTTGATACTTGACGGAAATAAAAATATATTTTGGATACAAAACGCCAAAAAACTTAAAAAAAAGCAATAACAATTTTTCAATTTTTTTTACTAACGCAAAACTTTCCTTGGGAAACGTAAAAATGCAAAAAGCAAAAGCATAATTATTATAATTAATGTTTTAAAAAACAAAACTGAAAAAAATATTTATGTGTAAAAAATATATAATCGGTTAATCGGCGGTATTTTCGTGATCAATGATCCGAAGTGTGATGGTATGCCGCTGTTAGGTTGTTTAGTCAGATGCCGACGGCGGACCGACGTTGAGCCGATGTAGTATTTCGATTATCATTTGCCGACGGCGGCCCGACGTTTAGCCGACGTAGTATTTCGATTATCGTTTGCCATCATTTTGCCGACCGGCGATCAGACGTCGTTCCTACGTCGGGCTGACGTCAAATAGCGATGATCATTTGCCATCACTTTACCGACCGTCGGCCGCCGAACCATTGTTTATTGGGTAATGTATTATCTATTGTCTGTTTTTTTCAAGCAAGAGAGCAAATAAAAAATCGCACAGTAAATATTTTTACAACGGGTTTGAATAGTATATGTTTGTGTATAGAATGTGGTTATGTTTTATAAAATAAACTACGCAGTATATTCGCACATCCAATATTCGAATCTGTCTTGAAAATATTAACTGTGCGATTTTTAATTTACTATCTTGCTTGAAGAAACAGACCATAGTTTTAAAGATTACTTAGGAAAAAATAGGAAATATTACTCTGGATCTAGAGCAGGGCCATAGCGAAGGAGATTTGGTGGGGGGAGGAGGTCAAAAATAACAACTTTTTTTAGTTTTTAGGCTAAAAACAACTTTTTTCTTCGACAAAAAAGTTCATGACTAAAAAAAAAATCCCACCCTTCTCTCTCAAAACTTCATGACTAAAAATAAAAAAGGTCCCACCACCCTATCTCAAAAAAAAAAGTTCCATTCATAAAAAAAGTCCCCACCCCTTTCTAAATGACAAAATAAACGTTGTTTTAATATTAAAAATTTGATGCTTTTAAGTTTTAAAGCTTTTTAAAAAAAGAGGATTAATTTAAATTTTTTAATTCTTTTTACAAATTGCACCTTCTGGTTAAGTTATTTATATTTTTTCAAGGTTTGAGAATCCTTACTTTTATACTTCTTAATTTATGAAGTTTACAACTTTTTTCACAAGATTAAAAATTTATAATTTTATTATTTTTAACCCATGAGATATGCAAGTTTTATATTTTGAATCCACGAAATATGCAATTTTTTTGAAAATCCCAACTTTTATATTTTTAATACATGAAATTTACCACTTTTTTCCCAAAATTAAAAATGTATTATTTCATTATGTTTATCCCATGAAAATATATGCAACTTTTATATTTTTAATCCATGAAATATACAATTTTTTTATTCTAAGGTTTAAAAATCCCAACTTTTATATTTTTAAGTCATAAAATGTAAAACTTTTTTTCCCAAAATTAAAAATTTATTATTTTATTTTTTTAAAACCCATGAAATATGCAACTTTTATGTTTTTAATCCATGATATATGCAATTTTTGATTTCAAGATAGGTGGGGGGGGAGGCTATATATTTTTTTATAATGCCTTGAACATTTTTTTTAATCAGGTATTTGCAAATACCAAATTTGGTATACATTTGGTATTAGTAAATTAAATAGTATAAATCATCAAATGGGGAAAATATTTTTTAAATATTTACAATATTTACCTGAAAATTGATATTTAGGGGTCTACGAGGTCGCTGAAACTGATTCTGATAAAAGTTAAACTCCATCCTCAAAAAGACCTTCTTGGTGTGTACTATGCTATGGTCTACAGCAGTATCAGTTATAATGTTGTAGCTTGAGGTCAAGCCACTGGGGCACTTAGAGTTTTTAAGTCACAGAAAAGGATCATTCGTTTGATCTTTAACTTAAAATATAGGGAATCCTGCAGGAACACTTTCAGATCTCAAAGAGTTTTAACCTTGGCGTCAATCTATATTTATAGACTGCTAACCCACATTCACAAGAACAAGAAGGAATTCCCAACTCACTCGCAAACCCACTCGCAAAATACCAGGAATAATTCCAATTTTAAGCTAGATAGACACAGAAAGGTGTTCTTTACTAAGTCTGCCAGATATTCCGGTTGCTTCTTGTATAACAAACTTCCATCAGAATTTAAAAATATACCTCTAAATAAATTTAAGAATAATCTAAAAAAGTTTTTACTAGATGGAGGTTTTTACAGCATAGATGAATTTATTATGGGTTGCTCTGAACATGTAACTTCCATAATATAGGCATATATGTTTTTATATGTGTTTTTTCTTAAATACCTTAATCTATTTATTATTGACGAGTCCATACTATTGTAAATAGTTTTTATAAGACAATAAAGTAATTCTAATTCTAATTCCACAGGGGGCAGGCTAAATGGGGAAAAATCGGATTACTCTTTTATTTGTGCAGTGTATTTTTACCCCAAAAAATTAAAAAAGGATTTTTAGGTATCTAAAAGCCGACCCCAGTAGCGCAATGGTAGCGCGTTTGATTACAGATCCTGGGGTTGTGGGTTCGAGCCCCACATAGAGCATGGATGTATAGTGGTGTAAATAGTCGGTAGATGGAACTACGATGACTAACTGTAATGTGGGTTGCAGGTGAAACTGTAAACAAATTTTCAGGGTGGATGCGAGTTCTGTTGAGGTCCGTGCTTCGGAGGGCACGTAAAGATGGCGGTCCCGTCAATTAGGCCATAGCAGCGAAAAACGACGTTAAACAGTAAAACAAACAACAACAGGTATCTAAAAAGAATACGATTCGCTCACCGCAGTAATGAGTAGAATCTAGCACATGCGCACTGGTTTGCTTATTTTTGTTTTGACGGAAGTCAAAAGTGGCTTCCGTTTAGGCAGTTGTAGTTTTATGAAATAGTTTAATTTGAGTGGGGTTACGGTGCGCATCAGGTCCACAAATCAAAAAATCAACTATATTTTTGCACTGATTTCTGGTTTTATTACTAAAACTTACTGTTCTTCAATATAATTATTTGCGGAAAATCCAGTTTTTTTTGTTAGAATATATAGCAAAAGATAGTTAAAATACTCACGAATTTCTGTTTGATTTTTTTAATGGGGGCGTTGGTTTACGTTAACAGTGGTTTGGTTTGGTAGTTTGCTGGTTTGGTGTTTTTTTTTAATGGGAGGCGTTGGTTTACGTTAACAATGGTTTGGTTTGGTAGTTTGCTGGTTTGGTGTTTTTTTTTTTAATGGGAGGCGTTGGTTTACGTTAATAATGGTTTGGTTTGGTAGTTTGCTGGTTTGGTGTTTTTTTTTTAATGGGATGCACTTTTAAGATACGATGTTTCAGAATTTAGAAGGCGATATATTTTAATGAATGTTCCGCAATTTTTTTTTACGAAAATACTATTAAAAATATTTTTAGCCAATTAAAAAAAAACTGTTAACTCGCAAAGAAAAAAGTAGATATTTTTGTAGAATTCTGCAAAAGAATGTTACATAACCTTAAAATAATTTTTGGCATACGTCAAAACAAAAATAAGAAAATCAGTGAGCGTGCGCTGGATTCTTCTCATTACTACGGTGAGTGAATCTTAAAATAATAATTCTAGCTAAGTAATTTTTCTTTCTGTGTATTTTTTTACTCAAAAAGAGCATAGAAACATAAACTGCATATTATGCACGTATTTGAGTAGGTGTATCAGATATACGGATTCTACGGTATTCGAAAAAAAAAAACAAACGGTGAATAGTTATTTATGGTACTAGTGGGTAAAGTAAGATATTGCCCATGGCTGACGCCTCGCAGGTTAATTTTCGAGAGGGCAATATCGGTTTACCCATGAGTGCCATACAAGGTTTTATCCAATAAATAGCTTAGGAATTCATATTTTTATTAAAATTTTTAATGACATTTACAAGAAAATAATTTGACAAGTGACAGTTGAGTGGGTAAAATAAATTATTATTCACTCAATAAAGTAAAAGCCACGCGGGGGTTATTATTGAGTTTATCTATTTAAAATAAAGCTGGTAATTGTCTTATTATCTGTATGTATTGGATAAAATATGTAATGATACGCATTCCATTTTATACTATTCACAGTGTATGTTATATTGCATTTTCTCAAATAATGCAACTTGAAAAAAAGATAAATAAATAAATAAATAAAAGTTCAACAATTTTTTTTTTCAAAAAAAAATCCTTTTATTAAAAAATGAAAAAATGTTAAAAAAAAAGCTTTTAGAAAAAAAATTTTTCGTGGCGAAGAAATTTTCAAAAAAATATTTTTTTTTTCAAAGAAATTTATTTAAAAAAAAATATATAATACTATTCTAGCGCTTGCGCTGTGAATAGTATAATAATAATAATAATAAAATCTCTGACACTTGACCCAGCCGAAACAAGTCAAGTGAGTTCACTTTGCAGCAATCCCGGATACTTTCGATTTCGTACGAAAAAAACTCGACAAAAAATAAATAAAATAAAACTTTAACCAGTTTTGAACTATAGTCCACGTATAAGTTTAAAAACCAAACAAGCATACAGAGTGTTTCGGGAGGAAAACGAAATATTTTAAGGATGTGTTGTAGTCAAAATAAGAAAAAATGTAATTATGGTCTGTTTCATCAAGCAAGAGTCAATTAAAAATCGCACAGTAAATATTTTAACAACAGGTTTGGATAGTATATGTTTGTGTATAGAATATAGTTATGTTTTATAAAATAAACCTTGCAGTATTTTCGCACATCCAATATTCGAATCTATTTTGAAAATATTTACTGTGCGATTTTTAATTTACTTCTTCGATTTTTATTTAATAACTTACGAACCGCGTCATAACAACTAGGTTTTGCACGTGATCTATGATTTATAAGGCCTATCAGCGAATGGTTTTTGCATGTGGTTACTCTTACCAGCGGCGTCCGAAATGGGGGTCTTATCACTTCTTTGTCCCAAACTTTTTTCTGCTTAACTTTTTTGTGGGTTTATTATTAGAATAGTATTTTTTAGGTAATAACCATAGACAAATTTTATTTTTTCTATGGTAAAAACACATTGCTTGCGTTCAATGAAAACAGCACAACTAGTCAAAAGACATCAAATGATAAGTTTTGCTAGCAAATGGCTAAGGGAACGTTCAAGTATTACGTAACGCAAATTCTGATCATTTTGAAATTAATCCGTAGCTACAGTGCGTATCTTAATTCCGCCCCTTTAACTTTTGAACGGCTTAAGATATCGAGTATCGAGTATCCACTTGATATGTTTAGAGGGCACAATAGAGACACGGTGCAAGAGGGATAACTTTTTTAATGGAAAAAGGGGTCGTGTGATATATTATTTTTAAGATTAATAAATTATCTTTATGAGCGGCTTCTCTAATATTTTAATTAAAAGAATTCATAGTAAAATATTAACGCCCCTATGTCACATCATAAATATATCTATAGATTCTGGAATAATTCCAAGGCAATGGAAAGAATCCACCGTGATTCCAATTTTTAAAAATGGAAATTCCTCTAATCCCAATAATTATAGGCCAATATCACTTATAAGTAATTTTGCAAAGGTCTTCGAGCACTGTGTCAAAAATAGGCTGTTAAAATTTTTTGTTAGACCCAAAATCCTTACCAGTAGGCAATTTGGTTTCAGAGAAAAAAAGAGTACTGAAGATGCAATTTTAGATTTATTTTCATATTTAAAGGAAAATCTTAATATGGACAAAAAATGTATTGCTATATTTTTAGATTTGGCAAAAGCTTTTGACACAGTGTCTCACAAGATTTTGTTAAAAAGGCTCTATAAACTTGGGATTAGAGGAATTGCTTACGAACTAATAAAAAATTATTTAACAAGTAGATTTCAAAATGTAAAAATTGGAAATTGTTTTAGTAGTAAGTCAGAGATTATTATGGGAGTCCCACAGGGCACGGTCTTGGGCCCGATTCTGTTTTTAATTTATATAAATTCCATAGCTAGCATAAAAAATATGTCTGGTCATATTGTGTCTTTTGCGGATGATACTGCAATGGTTTTTTCTGATAATAGTTGGGAGGGTGTTAGAAATAAAGCGGAAAATGAACTTTCCTTAGTCTGTAACTGGCTCAAAATAAGCAAACTCTCTCTAAATGTAAGTAAAAGTAACTTTTTAGCTTTTTCACCATATATTAACGGTCAACCCGATTTCAATTTTCTATATATTCACAGTAATGACTGCACTAAAAATAATTGTCAGTGCCCAAAAATTGAAAAGACATACTAAGTTAAATATTTAGGTTTGTTATTAGATCAACATTTACGTTGGGACAAACATATACATTACCTTTCGAATAAAATTAGACAAACCTTACCTAAATTTTATATTCTTAGAAATATTTTAAAACAAAATGAATTAATTCTTATATATAAGGCTCTTGTTGAATCTATTATTAGTTATTGTGTTTCAATTTGGGGTGCGCTTCATAAAAATTCTCTTATTAATCTACAAACTACGCAGAATACAATTCTTAAAGTTATCCTTCATAAAGTAAAGTTATTTAACACTGAATTGCTCTATAATGAAGCTAAAGTACTTCCTATTCAAAAATTGTACATTTTTAAGTGTCTTATATGGGCATTTAAAAACAGGATCCCCTATTGCCCTACTACCAACACCAGATTCACATTTAATAATTTAGCAATTCCTTTATTTAAAAAATGTTTTACTCAAAGGTTTTTATTATACGCAGCTCCCAAGTTGTATAATCAATTGCCCGATATTATAAAAGAAATTAAAACAATTAAACTTTTTAAAACTAACGTAAAAAATATAATTCTAAATGATATTATTAACTTTAAATATCCATTCTAAGATCCCCTTTTCCCTGTACGCTCGTTTTTGCTTTACTTTTGACCCTTATCTCTTTTTTATCTCACTTAACTAAAGTTATTTTATTTTTATGTCTATACCTTAACACTGGTCAGTAGAAGTAGAATTAAGTCAATTATTTACTTAGATTAATTTTTAGTACTTAGTATTACGTATAAATTAAGATTATTTTTTGTACATATACATACAAGCATTATGTTGCTTAGGTTATTGTATGAAAAATGTAAAAAATTGTACATCTACAATACATTATTATTAATTATTATTATATTATTTTTAAATATTAATTTTTAATTTTTTTTTTTGAAGCTGTTGAATTATTAAAATTTTTGTTAAAAATGCGATTTTCTTTTTTTTTAATTTTCATTTATATAATTTAAAATTAGTTTAAACTTATATTTCCCGTTTATTATAAAATTATGAAAAAACTCCCATTATTAACACTTTCTTAATTCTTTCATAAAAAATGGAAAAAAATAAAAATAAAATGTCAAATAGATAATTTTATTAGCTTTAAAATTATGTATCTCATGAACCCTCTCGCGTGTAAAAAATCCCGTTGTTGTCCCCTGTGATTGGGTGTATCCAGGGGGATTTTAGGATTTCGGGGGCTGTAACACTTTAAAATTAAAATATAGGTACTATGAAATTTGAAAAAAAATCGCCTGCGGTGCTAGAACATTCTTGCTTTTGTATAAAATTTAAAATTATACCACTGTTTTAAAATTTTAGACCATCACAATTGTAAAAAAAATTGCGGCGCTATGGCTTTCTTAAGTTTCATTTTAAATTTAGATTTAGATTTAGATAAAAAAAAACGTCAGAAATTAACAGAATTCGTAAAAAATGTCGCCTGCGGCGCTAACTTAAAGTTAGCGCCATTAACTAATAGTTAATCAAGGGCTGACTAACCTTTTTTTTTAATCGTTATTATATTGTTTGTATTATAAATATAATATAATATCTGTTTATTTTTTTATATAATATATTTAAAAAAAATATATATTATTTTTTCTCCTACAGCGCAAGATTTTCGATTTGTTAACTAATTTATGTATAATTTCGCCTAATTGGCCATTTTAATTAATCAAAAAAAAATATGCAAAAATTTTCGCCTGCCGTGCCATTTAAATTCTTTTCCATAATTGGGAAAAAATGTGTTGTCCCCCCCCCCAAAAAAAAAAACCTGGATATACCCTTACCCCTGTCTCCATTTGGGTTATGTTATTCACGTGTTCCAAATTTTAAGTTAATATCTTAAAATATTTACAAGTTAAAGGGCGGTGCGAATTTTTGACATGCACCGTATATTTGAAGGAAAGTTAGGAAATTGGAGGAAATAATAGAGAAATTAAGGGAATTATATGAAGAATTAATAAGGAATTAGAAAAAAATTTTAGGGAATAAGTGAAGAATTTAAAAAATAGAGAATATTTGTATCAAAACTGAAAAGTTGGCTGACGAATAACAAAAAAAAAATCCTTTTTACTCAATTTTTGCCAACTTGTGATAAAGAATGATATTATTCAAATTTTCCTTTACTTTACCAACTTTTTCGATGTGGTTGGAGGATGTCCCTCCAAATCCTATGACTACGTCTCTCTGAAACAGTTGGGGAGTTAAAAGAATTAGTCAGGAAATTGGGAGTAATTATTGTCTACAATATTTCTTCCGATTTCTGCTATTTCTTCGCGGAATGCCCTAAGTCTTTAAAAAACTTATAATTTAGATTTTTTATAAAATAATTAAAAAAGGCTTATAATCGACTTCACGTTAATTTTATTATTGAAATCAATTAGTGTGACCGCGGTTTCGCTATAATAGATATAGCATCTACGGACTTAAATACATATAATGGGACATCTTTAACATTCTGGTCATAAATAACACTAAGGACATTACACAATTAAATTGTATATAAGCCTTTTTTAATTATTTTATAATAAACCACTTCACTATAAGAAGTTCAGACGTTCAGAACCATGAATGAATTTTCAAACTGGATTAGATTTTTTAGTTTTTTTTCTTGACGAATATTGACTTTGCCAATTTGGCACTCGAATGAAATTTTTGACATATATGTATATACTTGTTATATGTTATAAACAACAGCGAGAAATCGCGATTCCAACCGATACTTGTATTCGTTTTTGACACTTTCATTTGTTAACCTTTCTTTAGCATCCAGTTAGCAGTTTGCATTTAGCGAGCCTCGCGGCAACTTCTTGTGAGATTTTTGACAGTGCGTGCGATGTTTTTGCGATGTTTTTCGGCGGTTATACACGTCAATGAGAAGTTTGTGTTTTTGGAATAATGGCAGTTAAAGAAGGCTATTTTCAAAAAGGTAAAATACAATTTTTTTAAATTAATTTTAAGATTGTGTTGTCTGGGAGACAAGGGACCATTTTAAAAAATATGCGATGTATTGATTGTATTTTTTCCAGAAAAAAATACTTCGGCACGAAAAATTATCGTATTTCTTTTTAAATCAATTAAAAAATCATCATTACTTTCTTCAACATTTTCGACCTTGCATTCTTGTATAATTATATTAAAAAAATCATAATAATTTTTACTTTCCTCAATATTTTGGACCGCCTAAGTCGAAATCTGTAATAATTTAATTGGATCAAAAAATTAATCATGTTTTCCACCATTTTGAACCTTCCAGAGACAAATAGCCAATAAACAAAAAGAAAATTGCCAGAAGAAGAGCAAAGTAATTTTAAATGTCATGTTATCCCGCATTTTATTTTAGTTTTAAGTTTTTAAAGTGTCTGTAATTGTCCCCTTTTTGCTCTAAATGCATACCAAATTCTTTTATATTCACCTGCTACATCCTGTAAGGCATTGACAATGCCAGCCCTGATGATGGATTAAAATTCCGAAAGCGCTCGGCAGATAATAATTTTGTTTTTTAATAAACTATACCTAAATACAAAGAAATATTATTTATATTTTTATAAAAAGAAAATTGTCAAAAACTCCATTTTTCGTTTTTATTTTTGCAACTTTTGAAAGCTTACAATTTTTATTAAGCGAGACTATGCGGCAACTTTTTGTGAGATTTTTGACAGTGCGTGCGATGTTTTGACGATGGTTTTCGGCGGTTATACACGTTAATGACAAGTTTATGTTTTTGGAATAATGGCAGTAGATGAAGGCTATTTTCCACAAGGTAAAATACATTTTTTTATCAATTAAATATTTAAAAATGTGAATGAGTTGTCTAAAAGACAAGGGATCATTTTAGAAAAATTTTCAATGCATTTTCTGTATTTTTCCCGGAAAAAATATTTGGGCACAAAAAATTATAGCATTATAGCAATTTAAATCATGAAGGCTATTTTCAAAAAGGTAAAATAATTTTTTTTTTAATTAATTTTAAGATATATAAAAATAAGTAATGCATTTTACTCATTTTTTTCAAAAAAAAAAATCACAATATGAAAAAAAAGTATTGTTACTACTCGTTTATTTTTCAGTTACCACTGCGGTGAAATTTTTCATATTATGAAAAATATGATTAAAATTTTTCATAATTCATATAAATCAAATTACGATATATTTTGCTTTCTCTGTCTAGACATATTTTGAAAGAACACGAATGAAATAATTAAATTAAATTAAAATATTTTACTAAACTTTGCAAAATCCAAATTCTGTTTTTGTTTTTTCTGAACATTTCTATGGGAAAGTGTTATTTTGTTGACAGCAGTCTTTTACATCGGCACTTAGTGCTACTAAGAGTGCCGATGTATTGAAATCTTCGGCGAAAAGTCAAAATCTTTGACCACGTTTTTTTCACATTTCTCGACGTTTTAGACCATTCTGAGTCGAAATCAGTAAAAAAATTTTTGCGTCCGTCTGTCTGTCTGGGTGTAAACTCTCTAACTCCATTTCTACATGAGATATCGACTTGCGGTTTTTTGCATATTGTTTCTTATCGTATTCCGAAGAGCTGATTAGATTTTGGGGGTAAACGATTGGGGTTAAGGGGATAAAAATAGGATAAAACTCCTATTTTTAGCGTTTTTTGTTTATAATTAAGGCAATTATTATTGTATTTGGTTAATTTAGCACTTATATAAAATATAATTTTAAATTGGTCAAAAAATGTTACAAACAACATTTTCCTAAAACGCATTGTTTTAGAGATATTGACGTTTAAAGCAGTAAAAGTTTTTTTTAGCATATCTCACATATTTAAAACCCTATTTCAAAAAATTATATTTTAAATAAAAGCTCTTTTTAAGCCCTATAAAAATGTTATATACAGTTTTTTGCTAGAATATAATGTTTTAAAGATACAGAATTTAAAATCAAACAAAACACCTAGTTTGAAATTTGCAAACTAGATGGCTCTAGTGTACAATAGTGCCGATGTTTTGACAGGGTGCTTGCAACGTTTCATCTAGTTTAATATTAAAACCCATTATTATTTTATTTTATTTATTTTTATGATGTTATCTGCTATATTTCAAATAATATTTGAAATATCACCTATTATACATTATTATTATTATTATTACTAAATCTTAAATTATTTAAGAACAATTTAAAAAGAAATTTTTAAGCGATAGTTAAAATTTCAAAGGTGCACTATTATCTTTTCTTCGAAAGTCGCATTACATAATTTTTTTCAATATAAATAGGCAATTATTATTAATAATAATAAATCAGGATGGGTAATATTTTTTAATATTATTATTAAAGAATAAATTGTAAAGTTTAACAAGTCGTGAAGATACAGAGCGGTCCAAAAGTCACCCCCCCTCCTTACTTTTGAACCAGTTGAGATATCGACTTCAAATTTGGAACTTTTAAATAAGACAACTTAAACTATCTTTTAGCATATATTTAATACTTTCAGCTCTTAAAATGTGGGCAGGGGGGCATGGGGGCACATTTTTTTTAAGTGAAAGGGGGGTCGTGTAATACATCATTTTAAAGCTTATAAAATTCTCAATTTAACTACATATTTTTAAATTAAAAAAAAAATGGGTTTAAAATGGGGTTGAAAATGGGTATTAATGTCAAAATTCCTCTAAAAAAAAAACAAATAATTTTTTAATAATGCCTAATCTCATCATAAAAAAATGTTAATTATACTTTTAAACTAATTTTAGTTGACATAAATAAAAATTTATAAAAAAAACTTAAAAAATTGAATGTTTTAGCACATAAAATTGAAAAATCAATACCTTAAAAACATTTTTAAAAAATTTAAAAATGTTAGTTTAAATAGAGAATTTTATAAGCTTTAAAATGATGTATCACACGACCCCCCTTTCCATGCCCCCCTGCCCACATTTTAGGAGCTGAAAATATCAAATATATACTAAAAGATAGTTTAAGTTGTCTTATTTAAGAGTTCTAAATTTGAAGTCGATATCTCAACTTGTTCAAAAGTTAAAAGGAGGGGTGACTTTTGGACCGCACTGTATGTAACGTAATTAACGGTAGGATTTATTTTGCCAGTAGTGGAAAAATAACAGCTGTTGTTTATAAAGAACTTTCACTTTCGGGTTTAGACCGTGTTAATGGATTTTCACTTTCCGACGTTTCGTCTCTTACTACTAGAGACATCTTCAGGGATTAATCTGAAACTAAGTTTCGAATCAACTTGTGTCACTATTTATGACGAGTTGTGGTTATTCACCCGTGACGAGGTTTTTCCTATCAAAGACTTCCATATTGCAGGTAAGTGGTAACCAGTGTCCCGATTGATATTGTTAGGATGCTTGATGATTTCTATCGATTCCCGTATCTTCCTTGGCATTTTTCTGTTTTCTGTTAATATTTGTTTTGTTTCAGACAAGTTGATTTTATGACCTGTTTCATGTACATGTTCGGCTACTGCCGATAAGGAAATTTGTTTCTTTCTTATATTGCGCTCATGCTCTTGAAGTCTCGTAGAAATTTTTCTCTTAGTTTCACCTATGTAAACCGTACCACAGGAGCAGGGTATTTTATATACGCCTTCTGAACTCAGGGGTATTTTGTCTTTTGTTGAAGTCAAACATTGACCTAATTTTTGGTTGGACCGAAATATAGGCTTAATATTTGATTTCTTCAAAAGTTTACCTATTTTATCCGTGATACCGCTTACATAGGGAAGTATAACTTGTGTCTGTCTGTCATTGTCACTATTGTCCTGTTGTTTGGGTCTGGGATTTCTTGTTTTTGTGTCTTTTTTTAGTTAAAAAAGGTTTTTCTGCAAGATTCGATAACCAGGCTATATTTTTGAGCGCTAAAAACGAATTGACAATGAAAATTTTTTTTTTTTGTCACTACCAACTATGGTCTGTTTCATCAAGCAAGATAGTAAATTAAAAATCGCACAGTAAATATTTTTACAACAGGTTTGAATAGTATATGTTTGTGTATAGAATATAATTGTTTTATAAAATAAACTACGCAGTATATTCGCACATCCAATATTCGATTCTGTTTTGAAAATATTAACTGTGCGATTTTTAATTTACTATCTTGCTTGATGAAACAGACCATAGTTAAGTTGACATTACCTAATCAAAAAGTCGACAATAATGGAAAGTACTATATCGAGCACACTAAGTGATAGATTAAATCAATACAAACAAAAACGTAACTAAAGATAGAAAAAACGATTTACCGCGCAAACCCAAAAATTTTTTTTCGTAAATTTAAAAATATGGAGTTAAATGGAGAATTTTATAAGCTATAAAATGATATATTACCTGACCACCCTTTCCATTTAAAAAAATGTGCCTCATGCCCATATTTTAAGAGCTGAAAGTATTAAATATATGCTAAAAGATAGTTTAATTTGTCTTATTTAAAAGTTTCAAATTTGAAGTCGATATCTCAAAAGTTAAGAGGGGGGGGGACTTTTGGACCGCTCTGTATAATAAAATTAAATGTGGTTGGGTAGGTATTATATTTTTTAAATAATTTATTAGCAATAAATTGTAAAGATTAATATTTTTATAGAGATTGTTGGTTAGATAGATAAATGCCATTCTTCGGTTACCTGTTGCGATATATTTCCTCTATAAATTAAAATGGTGCTTTTACGAGGGTACATTATTGTGTTAAATCAAAGAACTTTTACCTCAAGAAGGAACATGATGAAATCTACCGTATGCTTTGTTTGAAGCTTGAACCAACTACGGTGGTGGGGAGTGACTATTGTTTACACTTAGTTCGCGTAAAGAGAGAGAAAGAATGTGTAAACTCACAGTCTAATGTCGTAAAATGACTGACAGGGGTACAGTGTTGCCGATTGGAAACATATACTTTGGATATTTTATTGTAAATTTTAAGAAACATTAGTTCTGTATGAGTTTTATATGAACTAGTAGTTTAATTTTAATAGATTTAAATATACTATATTATTAAACAAAATTATAGTATACATAAGGTGGAAACTACGCAACATCGCTACTAGGTAGCCTGAAAGTCGACTAGCAAAATCTACATTTTACACCACAAAGCTGTATCGCTTTTCTGTTAATAAATAAACAAACAAAAAGATGACGCCTTCATAAACATTGGTCTGAAATTACTTCTTGAGGTAAAAGTTCTTTGTGTTAAATATATTATGCATATTTTATACATTAAATATATATAACCTAATGTAATAGTTTAACACAATATTTAGGTCTGTCTTACTTTATGCTATAGAGTTTTTTCTAAGAAATTTTTACTGGGTATCCATTTTTAAAAACTGGCCCATTTTTACAAACTGGCCCATTTTTAACGAAAAAAGAAACAATATACCTTATCAACAGGCTTGTATAACCGAACCTAACGCATAATACATAATGACATAATTGCCATATATTAGTCCTCTTCTTCTTCTATCATCAGTTAACCAATCTTATGCGCATATATATTGCGATAGCGAATAGATAATCTTATGTCATATATCGTATGCAAATTATGTTATTATGCATTATGTTTGTTTATGCAAGCCTGTGGATACGGCTTGAGGTCCGTTAATAAATAAAAATACAAAATAAATACTAAAAAATGTTTATTATTCCATCAATCTATTTTCTAATCATAGTAGAGTGATATTGGTAGACTGACAGTTTCGGGCTGCTGGCCCTCTTCAGTACCAAGAGTCAACTCAGTCTACCAATATCACTCTGTACGATGATTAGAAAATAGATTGATGGAATAATAAATTAATATTTTTATAATTTTGTTTAAAATTAAAAGTTTCTGTCCTTGATAATTCTACGCCTAACCACTCGTTAGTGGTACTATGTGCTTGAGACACACAAGTCTTAAACTTGCTACCATTCAAAGTCTCCAGACTAGGAGAGGTATGAGTAGTTGTCTACATATAGCAATAGATGGCGCACAAGTCTACATCAATCTAACGGCTATATTCCTTTTGCGAATAAAGTCTAAAACCGTTCTTTTAATCAGCGTGCAGAGTTGACTCTTTGTACTGAAGAGGGCCAGCAACCCGAAACTGTCAGTCTACCAATATCACTCTGTACGATGATTAGAAAATAGATTGATGGAATAATAAATTAATATTTTTATAATTTTGTTTAAAATTAAAAATTTCTGTCCTTAAAAAAGTTTGTTGACGTCACTGTTTTTATATCACCCCTCGTAGCTCAAAGCTAGTTGAAAATGTGCAGATTATCATGACTAATTAAAAAACATTTGACCCTGATTTTATAACTATTAAAATGTTAATTGAAATTTTTATTTAATAATTAAGTAATCTATATCTTCAACATTTCAATTACCTTCAGAAAAATTAAATTATAAAATGGAATTAAAAACATGGACTCAAATGCTTTTAAAATGATATTATGATCCTTAGGAACGATTAAATCATAGAAGATCAAGCCGTGAAGATATGTGCGTTTTCCGAAATACTTAAACGCAACATAAAATATTGCTGCGAAACTTTTGAAAAAAAAATTTTCATTTTTTTTTTCTTTTTAGATAGTTTTTAAAAAGTTTAACCCCCAATGACATCGGGGGATTCTTTTCAAAAACAATAGGGATCTTCCCCTTATATATAGAACTTGATTTTTCCTGAAAGTTTCGAGTGGAACGGATAATTCGTTCTTAAGTTATCGTGTCCACAAAAAACGTGACTTCGGACGTACGGACAGGCGGACATTTTAAAAGTTTATTATTTTTTCATGAAACACATTTGCGTCCAAAAGGTTTTGTCTAGGATGTTTTTTTTGGCGAATTTGGGAAATTTGAGGGCATTTTTATACATACAATAGTATATTACATAACTATTGTGGAAAGTGACATATTTAACGCAAGTGGGAAGGTTTACAAACGAGCCGCTAGGCGAGTGAGGAAACCCCACGAGTGTATGAAATACAGTTTCCAACGAGTTATGTACACTTTTTTTCCTACGATCCCGAAAAAATATGAAGTTTCTTATTTTAAAATGTTCTAATTTTAATTAATATTTAAGAAAAGCAAAGCACAAAATAATTTTAAAGAGCATACAAATTTATTTAGTGCTCTGGAAACATCAAAGCAATTAAATTAGCGGAGGTTAGCTTCGAAACCGTAAATATAGTTATAGGCCCAGGTTCATAAAAATTAAAAACGAAAAAAAAAAAATAAAAAAAAATTAAAAAAAAAATTTTTTTTCGTAAAACGAAAAATAAATTAAAGAAACAGTTTTTGAAAAAAATTGTTTTTACCCCATTTTACCCCCTTACCCCAACCCGACTTTTACCAAAAACAGTCCCAGTCTAGAATTTTAGATAATAAACCTATGGTCCAACTTTGAAGTCTTTAGCCCAAAGCGTTCTTGAGTTATCGTGGTCAAAAATTTCACGGACACACAGACCGACAGACCGATAGACAGAATTTTTTTACGGAAATTATATTTTTTGGATATAAAACGTCCAGAAACGTAAAAAAACCAATAAAAATTTTTATATTTTTTTACTAACTTGAGGAAAGTAAAAATATATTTACAAAATTGGAGAAGGTGGCGCAATGTCGATTTCTCCCGTTAGATTAGACAGGGACAAAAGTTCTACCCAAAAAGGATAGAAGACATACATACACTCCCACTTCCACCCAACCAAACAAATTCTATATTTGTTCTTTGTTGAACAAATACAATATTTACTTGGCCGGACGAAAAGTGTAACTATATTATTTTAATTAAAGAAATTACTGGCGCCATCTAAATTTTAGTAGAATTATCTTATTCTACAGATTCACATTATCTATGTTCGTTCGTGCCGCTCAGTGCTACACTTTCCGGCAAACCAAATAAATACTGTATTTGTTGTATGAAAAACAAATACAGTATTTATTTGGTTGGCTGGAAAGTGTAGCACAAATGAGATAGAGATAGGGTAGACGTCTTTTGTTTCATAATTCTAGTTGTAGAGAGCTCCATTAAAAACTTTTCGGTTTTAAATATGATCTTGTCTGTTGGAAAACAGCCTAAAATGCTAGTATTCAATAACGAGTGCATTTGTTAAATTCGAAATATCAAAAATACTCCTTGGCATGTTCGAATTTAAAATGTCATGAAATGTTGAAAAACATGTTCTATTTTAAAAATTCTTTAAATTTCTTAGAATCTTTTAAGATGCGCCACGTTAAATATGTACTATCTAAAATGAAGTGGAAAAATGGAAAGGGGCAAAAATAGTACATTAAAGTACTAGTTTCATAACATACGTTTTTAGCGCACGAGTACAAGTTTAGAAAACGAGCCGCTTGCTTTAAAATTTTCTTCTTCTTCTTCTTCTTCTTTCTTCTTTATTGGCGCATTTGCATTTAAAATTTTAAAAAACTTACATTTAAATTGATGACTGATCTAGGGATTTTTGTTTCGGGTTGGCATTACAGTTTTCGCCATGTTTAAAATTTTAAAAACAAAATTATTTTGATATATTTTATAGTAATTTCTTCTCTTTTTCATTGCAAGTAACCAAGCCACAATTTTAACACGGTAAAAAAATAACCAAAATTTTGTAGAAAATTATACTTTAAAGAGACGTTCACATTTTCACGGAAAACGTCAAGCGATAGGCTTTTGTCTGTCGCCAAACCAAAAGAAAAAAAAAGTAGAGACCTCTTATGGGCCTATAAAAACACGCAAAATGCGTGTGATTATAAGCTTATAAGAGTCGCAAAATAGAAAAAATATATTTCAGTTTTTTTTCTTTAAGAATATTCTGTAATAGCAACTTAGGTAACTTTAATTTAGTACCAACATTAAACAGTATTAAATTTATTAATTGGAAAGTGAACTTACTGTTTGATTTGAAATTGATACTTATTAAATAACTATAGCTAAATATACAGCTTAATAATATTATATTTCAGAAACTTTGAACCCAACGGACACAAGTGCATAAAACTCCAGAACATATTAGATAGTTGTAGCTCCCTTAGAAGACATGTATAGACCTACGTTTCTCGAAACTTATTTCCTATTTTTCATGTAAAATCACGCCTTAAAGTTTTGTCACCTTTTTCAGAATCACCCTGTATAGCAGGGTTTAATTAATTAACAAACAGGGTGTATAGTTAACGAACTGGGTTATTTTTTTAAATTGTCTCGTTAGCTAGCTGTCAGCTTTCTAATTCAATTTTTCCTATAGAAACCAATACAAAATCATTAGAGATATTTTCGCGCAATAAGCATTTTTTGTATTTTGTAGATTTCAGTTTTTTCAAAAATGATTTGTCCACAGTGTTACATGTACCTTTTTATGTTTTTTATTAAAGAAATCATATATAATTGAAAAAGTGTAAAAAAGAACTGTAAAAAAAGTTGGGGACCCCCGTTTTACACGCCCTTGGATAAAGTTTCCAAATAAAAATTATACCTTTTTCAAGGTTAGGACATGTGGTTACAGATATATTTATAAAAACCATATTTTGGACAGATCCTTAAAAGGAGTGTGTAGAATCGCCCTTTAAATTAAGTACCCCTATTAATATAACACCCTGATAGTGGTGGAAAACTCGTACCAGGTTTTAAACCATAACCGATTAATACAAAAAAAAAACGGTTTTGTGTTTGTGACCAATTACGAGCATTTAGATAAACCGGTTTGGTTTGGTTAACCGGTTATTGTTAGATTTTAACCGGTTTTCTGAAAATGGTCAAATCCGAGGGATAAAACTCTTCCCAGAGGTAGGAAAAGGCCTTTTTTTAGTTATTAAAAGTTTTGTCAGAGGTAAAATGCTTTTTTTAAGACGAGGTTATCACCCTTTTTTATAATCAAAATTTCTGTCAGCGGTAAGAGAAGGTAAGGACCTTTTATTTTATTCATCAAAACTTCTGCCAGGAGTAAAGCTTTTTTTCAAAAAACCAGTTCCAACCGGTTTTAACCGGTTATTGCTTTCGAGTTTTAACCGGAAACCGGTTATCGACTCTGGTTTTCCATCCCTATAGAAAACCTGTTAATTATTTTATCCATGACCAGAGGTGTAACCAGGTCCAAATTTTGGGGGGGCTTGAGCCCCCTATATATGTGTATATGTCAAAAATTCGTCAAAAATAAATGCGTAATTTTACTTTTATAGTTTAATTTGGGGGGAGCTTAACGAAATTTGGGGGGCCAAGCCCCCTAAAGCCCCCGTAGTTACGCCTGTGCCCATGAGTCTGTAAAATATCAATAAATAAATAAATAAATAGTATATTATTCCATCAATCTATTTTCTAATCATCGTACAGAGTGATATTGGTAGACTGACAGTTTCGGGCTGCTGGCCCTCTTCAGTACCAAGAGTCAACTCTGCACGCTGATTAAGAAAACGTTTTTAGACTTTACTCGCAAAAGGAATATAGCCATTAGATTGTACGATGATTAGAAAATAGATTGATGGAATAATAAATTAATATTTTTATAATTTTGTTTAAAATTAAAAATTTCTGTCCTTACTAAATAAATAGTATATTCTAATAATAATAATAATAGTTTATTCATCCAAAGATCTTACAAGATATAGGATAAGTTAGTAATGTATACTTAATATAAATATTATAATTTACAAATATAGATGTACTTATTAAAATTAAATTCTTCAAAATCTTTAACTGTATAAAAGGCTTCAACTAGTATGGAATAGACAATATTCCTGGCGAGCGGAAAGTTTGTCATACGAGCAGGCAGGCGAGTATGACGGATCCGCGAGTGCAGAATGAATATTCCATACGTGTTGTAGACTATACTTTTTCTTCGACTGCAAATATGAAACACTGTATGGCTTTAAACTGCGGACAAGGTTAAACACAATGTTTTTTGTGACTCGACATTGTAAATGCAACAAAACACATCTTTTTAAATAAAGCAATTAATGTTATTTAATAATTTTATCAAATCAGTACTTAAAAAAGATTTTTATTTAATTTTAGCACATGTTTACAAATCATAATGCAAAATTTGAAGGTTATGTCAGATTGTTGTGACAGATATCAGGTTTAAATATTTAACAATAGATGAAGCAGTTTTAATTTTTTGAACAAAATTGATAAAAAACTGATCAAATATTAGGAAAAAACTAATAACCTTTATGTAAGTTTAACGCAAAACTTTAAATTGCATTAAATTATTCAATATTTCATGGTAAAATATATATATATTTTTGCTAATTTTGCTACAGTTTTCTTTATTTTTATAAACAAGAGATGGCACTACATGTGCTCATTCTAACACTTGATACGGAATATTCATACCGTATCTAGAGCTAGAATGGATTCATTCTGTCTTTGAAAAGTGTGTGTATTTGCTTACATTCCAAAGCAGTCGTAGAAAAAACTTATACCCGTTGGCTTCTAAATATCATTTATAACTTCTGAAATTTCTTAATTGTAAAATAGGCAATTATCTTAAGTGTGTGCTGAAAAGACATTAATTATATTAATGTATAGACTTTTTTTGCAATTACCTAAGATAAAATATTATATAAATGTTCTAATTTCATTTTACATATATTCTATGGGTAATATGTTATTATGTTAACATAAGTTGCAATTTTGATATAATTAACATATTTATTAATTAAAATAAAATTAAAATAATAATATAATAATTAATATATTAATATCAAGTACTTACCTCCTTAATATGTGGGAATAGTAATTTTTTCTCTTATTGTCCGTCTAACCGTCTGTCACGTTTTATTTCTCGGTCAATAACTCAAGAAAGAACAAGCCGTGAAGATATGTAATGCTACACATTCCATTATATATTATTCACAGTAAATGTTATATTGCATTTTCCCAAATACATACTTAAAAAAAAAATAATTTTCAAAAAATAATAAAAAATAACATTAAAAAAAAGATTGAAGTTGAAAAAAGAATAAAATTTGAAATTTATTTATTTCCAAACTTTTTAACATTTTTTTTTAATTTTCTTTTTAAAAAACGAAAAAAGTAAAAAAAAAATCAAAAAAAAACTTTTTCAAAAAATTATCATTTTTTTTTATTTGCTTTTTGTGAAAAACGATTTTTTTTCTTTCTTATCCCACTCCGATTTTTACCAAAAACAATCCCAGCCTATAACTTTGAATAATCAACCTATGATCCAAATTTGAAGTCTTTAGCTTAAACCGTTCTCAGGTTATCGTGGTCACAATTTTTTTTTACTGAAATCATCTTTTTTGGATATAAAACGACGAGAAAGTTAAAAAAGCAATATTTTTTTTTCAAATTTTTTTTACTAACGCAAGACTTTTTTACTTCCCCCGAGGGGGAACTGCGAGGAGTATACTATATATGATAATTCAAAGCATTACAGAATATCTTTACGGCTTATTATTATTATTATTATTATTATTATTATTGTCTTTTATTGTTATAATTATTATTATTTATTATTATTACTAAACTAGTGAACCTAACCTTAAAGTTAATTAGTAAGGTTAATAAATAAATTTATTTTCTATATAACTTAAGTAATAAATTATTCCGTTGTATTTTAGCTTTTGAAAAAGTCATAATATATGATGAAACGTAAAGTGTACTGAGAAGTGACGAATAAAAAGTGCCAAAATTAACCCAAAACTTTTGTTTTTTTGATTCATGGGATTATTTATTTTTTTCATTAAGAAACATGAAAAACCATAACGAATTACATCGGCACTTAGTGCTACTAAGAGTGCCGATGTATTGAAATCTTCGCCGAAAAGTCAAAATCTTTGACCACGTTTTTTTCACGTTTCTCGACGCTTTTGACCATTCTGAGTCGAGTCGAAATCAGTAAAAAAATTTTTTGCGTCCGTCTGTCTGTCTGTCTGTCTGTCTGGGTGTAAACTTTCTAACTCCATTTCTACATGAGATATCGACTTTAAAAATAGGGTAAAACTCCTATTTTTAGCGTTTTTTGTTTATTATTAAGGCAATTATTATTTTATTTGGTTAATTTGGCACTTATATAAAAGATAATTTTAAATTGGTCAAAAAATGTTATAAACAACGTTTTCCTAAAACGCATTGTTTTCCTGATATTCGCGTTTAAAGCAGTAAAACGTTTTTTTAGCATATCTCACATATTTATAACCCGATTTCAAAAAATTATATTTTAAATAAAAGCTCTTTTTAAGCCATATAAAAAATGTTATATACAGTTTTTTGCTAGAATATAATGTTTTAAAGATACAGAATTTAAAATCAATCAAAACACCTAGTTTGAAATTTGCAAACTAGATGGCTCTAGTGTACAATAGTGCCGATGTTTTGACAGGGTGCTTGCAAGGTTTCATCTAGTTACTTATTTATTTTCTATATAACTTAAGTAATAAATTATCCCGTTGTGTTTTAGCTTTTGAAAAAGTCTTAATATATGATGAAACGTAAAGTGTACTGAGAAGTGACGAATAAAAAGTTCCAAAATTAATCCAAAATTTTTTTTTTTTTTGATTCATAGGATTATTTTTTTTTTTTTTTTCATTAAGAAACATGAAAAGCCATTAAGAATTTATTTTATAAAATTATACTTAAGGCTTTCCCAGTTTTGATCTGTCATGCTTGGGGAAAGTATAAACACAATTCTAGGTCAAGAAAATTACCACGGTGTTTTATTTATTGTTATTTAGAAGAAAATGTTGGCGCACATATCGTGAGAACTTTTGCCGCTAAAAATTATAGTCTGTGGAAAAAATATGTATTTCTGTCAAAATTTACATTTATACGATTTAACACGTTAGAATTTCCAAATAATAGAAAAAAGAACAAGCCGTGAAGTTATGTAATGCCACGCATTCCATTAAATACAATTCACAGTAAATGGTATATTGCATTTTCCTAAATATTTGCAAAAAAAAATTCAAAAATAAATTTAAAAAAAACTTTTTTTTCAATAATTTTTGTTTAATTTTCTTTTTGCGAAAGACGAAAAAGTTTTTCAAAAAAAAATAAAAAAATCCAAAAAAAAAACACATAAAAAACTTTTAACAATATTTTTTAAAGATATTTTTGGAAAACGAAAAATAAAAAAAAATATTTTTAACATTTTTTTTAATTTCTTTCTTGTGAAAAATTAATGATAGTTTTATCATTTTTTAAAAAATTTTAAACCTCCATACCTTTTTTGTTTTTGGGGGATATAATTCTTCCCCTTATAGAAATTTATTTTTCCCGAAAATTTCAAATCGATCAGATTATTTGTTCTTGAGTTATCATGTATATGTACTAAAACGTGACAGACGGGAGGGGCAGACCTACAGACAGACATTTTCTTATTTTTTCATGAAACACATTAGTATTTAAAGGCGTATTTTCACGGAGCAATTTGTACGCTAGTTTGGTGCTGTGCAAGTTTGCTGCCAGATATAGCATGAGAAGAATTGTATAATCATTTGCCTTTTCATGGAGCAAGTTGTACGCAAGTTTGACGCTATATATTGCTTGTTAAACAGTGCTGCCAACCAGGCAATTTTGATGTGTCTCTGCGTTTGTTGACAAAAACATAACCTAGCATTTGCTTTTTTAAGGAAGTTTTTTAGTTAGACAGAACGGCCTATTATTAATAATAATAATTATTAACATGTACAGTTGCTACTATATTAGTAAAAATAAATGGATTTGGTAACTTTTTTCCAGGTTGGTGCCACGAAAATAACTATAAATCTTGCGTGAAAATCGTCGAAAAATAGAACTGGTTCTAATAATTTGATGGCTCGAAAATAGCATCAAATTTGCATAAAGGCATGCGCAGTGACTGAATCATTCTTGCAACAAAATTGCATAGCACCAAACTTGCGTACAAATTTCTCCGTGAAAAGACGCCTTAAGATTTTTTTGTCTAGGATGTTTTTTAGGGAATTCGAAACTACCGTATAATACTATTCTAGCGCTTGCGCTGTGAATAGTATAATAACGATAAACCATACAGTTTGATTCTTGTGCTTGACACCAATATTTTAAAAATTTAATCCTTAAGGATTAGGGGACATTCATAAAGTATGTCACGCTGTTTTCGCAATTTTTTAATTTCCCCCTCCCCTTGTCTTAAAGTGTAACCATGGGACTGACCCCCCTCCCCCTATGTTATGTAATTTACATATTTTATTACATTTTAAAAACAAACTTTAAAAATAAAATGGAGCAGCGAATAAAAAAATGATTTTCTCTATATAGTCTACACGGTGTTTTCAGTCTTTTGGCAGAAAATAAAGAGAATCATTCTACATCAAAAAGCATGAATATGTCCGGAAATAAGACCCTTCGAAGATGACATATTGAATGGGGAACAAAAAGAGCATCAATAAAATTTTAGTGGTGCAGGGCGATTCTTCATTTAAAGCTAAGCATAAAAGTATTCTTTACCGAAAACCTAAATTTAATATTGAAGGAGTACCCAAGGCTATTAATAGCCTTTTAAAAAGTAAAAATTTTGGTGGCACAAAATGTTACATCTACTTTATTTTTTGAAAACGGCTGCTTCTACAGTTTTACACTATGTGTTTTTACAGGAGAGGGATACCTTTTACAAAAAAATCCAAAAAAAAATACGCATCCGTCTAGGCACGCCTCGGGATAGATTCAAAAAACTAGCTCTAGCTCAAAGGGTAAAGTTATTAATTAAGAAGCGGTTTGGACTTTTTTTTTTTTGCGTTCAAAATGCATGTTTTGGAGTGGAAAAAGTGCCTTGAAAATTGGTTCAAGAAATTCAAATTTTTCAATTTTTTTAAATGGAGTTTTTTTTATTTTAGTTTTTTTTAACAGCCCAATTTGAAGTTGAAAAAGAAACTTTTTCGTTCAATTATGTAATTGTTTATACTCAATTTGAATCTGAATAAAAAACACCCCCATTCCATTTAAAATTTTTAAGTTCCCTCTCCCGTCTAAGGGTGTGGATGAAAAAAAACATGATTTAATAAAAAGGTCCAAACGGTTTCTGAGATATCGACTTTTAACCGTTTAAATGGCCCACCAAGTATGCAGTGTGCCACTTAAATTTATTTTTTTACGCAAGGCCGTAAACATTTTCAAATAATGTATTCAAATCATTTAGAGGACACTATAAGGTTTATAAATATTCAACATTCGACGCTTCATGATTTTTTTCCGTTTTTTTGGTATTTTTTACCTGTGTGCGTCGGTTGTCAGGTGGTAGCACCAGGATCGCCCATTCCCGGAATATAAAAGGTACTCTCGTATGTATATTATAATATTTTTTTCTTTTTAAAGAATGTTAATTTTTGAAAAAAAAAATAACTATATTTTTTAAATTTTTGGTTGTTTTTAAAAAAATTATTATTAAAAAAACTTTTCCGTGTGGTGCAGACACTGTAATAATATTATGTGTGTCAAAAAAATTTTTGGTGCCAATTTAAAAGTCTCTTAAAATACAATGATAAATTATCAATTTAAGAATAATTATTATTAGGGGTCACCATTAAAATAACCTTACACGCCTATAAAGTTTAAAACAATTTTCACTTTCAATGACCACGGCATAGAAGTAAAGAAAGTCCTTTACTAATGTTAAAAAATTTCGAGCGAACAGAATAAAAGAAAAAAAAAAGGTTATTTTACTGATAAATTAGGTTAAATTTTTATACTTTACATCTGCGGAAGTTTTTTTTTTAAATATTTTATCTATTTGCGTTTCATAACATACGTTTTACTATTTTGCGACTCTTATAAGCTCATATTCACACGCATTTTTCGTGTTCTTATAGGCCCATAAGAGGTCTGTACTTTTTGTTCTTTTCGGTTGGCAACAGACCTGGCCTATCGCTTGACGTTTTCCGTGCAAATGTCAATGTCGCTCTAAAGTTAAATTTTCTACAAAATTTTCTGTTTAGGTTATGTTTTACCGTGTTAAAATTGTGGCTTGGTTACTTGCAGTGGAAAAGTGAAGAAATGACTCAAAATAAAATTCGTTCTTAGAATTTTAAACATGGCGAAAACTGTAATGCCAATTCGAAACAAAAATCAGCCATCAATTTAAATGTAAGTTTTTTAAAATTTTAGAGCAAAATAGAAAAAATTGTATAAAGCACTCGTTTCATGACATGTTTTTAGCGCACTAGTATTTTAGAAAACTCACCGCAAGCGGCTGTTTTCTAAACTTGTACTCGTGCCCAAAAAATGTATGTTAGTACCTTTTTTGTTAATTGTAAAACAGTTTTCGAATTTTTTTTGTTCATGTTCCAGTTGTTAACAAAAACAAATGAAAATTATTACAAATTTCTAAAAATACTGTTTTCTGTATTCAACAGTACCAACAGCATAATATATTTAAATATGTATGTTTTGTGTGTGATTTTGGGCTGTGTTTGATTTTGTGTCAGTTAAGTTCAAGTTACTCACACGTGAATGCATGGTAATAGGTTTTAATAAACAAAATTTTGTTAAAAATGTCACTTGTACCCCTTGGCTTCTCACCTCATCATAATATGATTATTTTATATGAGTTACATTTTTTGCCCTTACAGACCAAATTTTGATACGAAAATTCCCAGTTAATATTAAAGATATTAGGATTTTTTTTTAATGTACATTAAAGAGTTGCTTGAGTGCCTAAGGTCGTCTTTGTTTTTAATTCTTGCTTTTGAGACTTAATTTTTTATGATTGAAATAACGTAAAATTTACTTATTTTTAAAGTATATTTAAAACAAAAAAGACGAAAAAAGGTTAACGTAGGCTCCAAGCAACTCTAACTTAATAATGGTAAAAACCTCATATATCAATATTATTATCATCAGATCAAAAGCCTTACAAATGCCAAAGGTCTTATGAATCCGATTAAAAAAAAGGGTTTATTTAAAGTAGAACTAAATTTTTCATCAACCGCACAGTGCCCTGAAGAGGAAAGAATAATTTGAAACCGCTAGGCTGGAAAATAATCAATATTATGCATTCAAGCAAAAACTATTGTTTTATTAAAACAACAAAAAATGTATTTGTTAAATAAATTACATTATTAAATTTCTACGTTTCTTGAAAAAGCAGCCTTCTGACCTATTAACTTTTTATTACCACTTTTACAACTATTTCGTGTCTGTAAAATTATCATAACTTTTTGTTTTTAATCGGGTTTTTTCAAATTACCCAGTAAACACGAGTACGTCAATTGACGTGAAATACACGTGAATTTCCGGTCAAACTCGTTCTCGTCAACAAACGTTATTTGCACGTTTTTAATCGACGAATTTCTTATTTTATAATTTGATTTTACCTCAAATATTACTATAAAATAATTTGTTATAAGACAGTTAAATTAATTTTTAGAAAAATTCAAAATTGGAAATATGATTCATGCATCACCAAAATTGACATCAAAATCACGACGATTTTTTATATTTATATTATATAATAAATAATAATAATTTATGGTTCAAAAATTATGAATCATAATAAATATAATCCAAGCACTTATATCCTGCAAGTATGCTCTATTAAAAAGCTGTTTGTGGATTAAATCAACCAAACTAGACTCTGATTTTTTTGACTTGTGGGGTTTTGCTTGGAACCTCCTCAATCTACGTCCTACTACCTATTTTTGATTTTTTTTAAATGTTTAGCCTCCCAAAACCTTTTATTTTTAGTAAAGTTCTTTTTATATAAGGCATCATCTTTAGTAGTAGTACAGGTAAAATAGGAAAAATAAAAGAAAAAATTTGTCCACTCATGAAACCTTAGTAATAACTTCATATAAGCAGTAGAATTAAAGATCCGAAGAGTCTCCAACATTTTAAGGGGTGGAACATTGTTTTTTGGGGGGGCAAAGCACAGTGGTCCCAAAATAAAAAAAAGTTTAATAAGTCTGATTTTTTGCATAGTGCCATTTTTGGCACCGCTGTTTACGAAAAAAATAGTGAAAAAAATGAAAAAAAAAAAAAAATTGCGACATTAGGGTGGCTCAAAAAATTTAAAAATGTCTGATTTAGCTGAAATTTGACATAGAAGCTTCTTTTGGTAATAATAATACGGAACATTACTCAAAAACTTAAAATTCAAAATGGCGGAATAAATATGGCCGATTTATTTTTTAATTTTGCCAAAATTAACGAAAATATTGCAAAAAACAAACAAAAATTAAGAGATTCAACCCATTCTGTTATGCCTTATTTTCCTTTCAATTCTTTTTTTGTTTTGTGGCATATTAAGTTTTTGAGTAATGTTCCGTATTATTATTACCAAAAGAAGCTTCTATGCCAAATTTCAGCTAAATCAGACATTTTTAAATTTTTTGAGCCACCCTAATGTCGCAATTTTTTTTTTTTTTCATTTTTTTCACTATTTTTTTCGTAGTCAGCGGTGCCAAAAATGGCACTATGCAAAAAATCAGACTTTTTAAACTTTTTTTTTTATTTTGGGACCACTGTGCTTTGCCCCCCCCCCAAAAAAAAACAATGTTCCCCCCTTAAAATGTTGGGGACTCTTCGGATCTTTAATTCTACTGCTTATATGAAGTTATTACTAAGGTTTCATGAGTGGACAAATTTTTTCTTTTATTTTACAGTTTTTGCTTTAATTTACCTGTACTATAGGGACCTGATAAAACTATAATTATTGTAAAAAACGAAGAATATAGAAAATTTAAAATAATATAAAATTTATTGATTGAATCAGTTTTTTTTAAATTAGAAAATTTATACATAAATGTATTTGTAATACGGAACCGTATAATAAATAATAAACAAGCCGTGAAGATATGTAATGCTACGCATTCCATTATATACTATTCACAGCAAATTGTATACTTTGACGCACGGATCAGTGGCTACGGGAAAAATGTTTGAAATGTGTGTGCAAGTGAGAGGCCCGTTGTAGGCACGCACGCCTTATAACGCTCTTGACGGAACGAAGAGAGCGCGAATGATTCCTCCCCCTTTCGTCTGAGACTTTCTTTCATGCGGAGAACTATATATTGTATTTTTTCGAATACTTAATTAAACGCAAGTAAAACTTATTTAAAACGCAAAATAAAATATTGCTGCCAACAAAAGAATACTTCTCTTGGGGAGCGTTCAAGTGTTACGTAACGCTCCTGGGGGTGGAGCTGGGATTCATTTTGGAGTGTTACTCCCATGTTAATGGTATAGGAAAATAGCGTTACAGAGGGGGGGTGGGGGTCCAAAATGATCAAAATTTGCGTTACGTAATACTTGAACGTTCCCTTGTATACAAGTATACAAGGTTCAAAATACAAGTTTTTTTTTATAAAAAAAATATAAAAAATTGTTATTTTCTTAACTAGTGTATTAAGTGGATAAAATCACTTAATACACGAGTTGAGAATTTAATTTTATCCAACAGCTTTTATTTTTAAATAAAATTCTATAATTTTGCGAAAAATTATGTCAAAAATATTAAGTTTTCTTAATACTAAAATAATAGGTAGCCATGGCCTAAGTATGCCTATTAAAAATAAACAATTGCTAGTTTTACATTTCTTACAAACGTCAAAATGGACAGAATTTTTAATAAAAACAGTATTTTATTCAAAAACTAAAGAATAATATGGGCTTTTCTTAAATTTTTATGGTTTAGTTAACGTGCTTCTATTTATAGAATAGTTATAATACTTAATTAATAGGGTATGTAACTAATTTTGGGTGAGATCAAAAGCTGTACGTAAAAGAGTGGGTGAAAAATTTTTTAGTTACCAGTGGAAAAAAACTCACTTTTGACATTTAAAATAGTGCTCAAAACAAGTGTTTCTGTGAAGGTGTTGGATAAAATATTTTTTTGAAAACCAAAAAATTTTTGTAAAAAAGTTTGTCGATTTTTTTAGAAGTTTAACCCGCAATAACTATTTTGTATTTGGGGGAATTGTTTTCAAAAACAACAGGGATCTTCTTCTGTTATAACTTGATTTGATTTAATTTCCTGAAAATTTTGAGTCGATGGGATAATTATAGTTCGTTCTTGAGTTATCGTGTTCATGAAAAAACGTTACATCGAACGGACGGACAAACTGACATTTTTAAAGTTGCTTATTTTTTCAGAAAACACATTTGTATCCAAGAATTTTATGTCTAGGACTATTTTTGGCGATTTTGGGAAACTACCGTATAATACTATTCTAGCGCTTACGCGCTGCGAATAGTATAATAAATAAACAAATATAAAATAACCTTGGGTTTGAAGAAAGTAAATTTCAATTATTGAGTCTTGTACAAAAATGACATAGATAAACAAGTGAATATCTACAACTCTCTCAAGTATTTTTAAAGATTTTTTATAAAAATATTATCTTTTCTTCAAACGTCAAATATTTTAGAAAAATAATAATTTTATTTTTAATCTACTAGATTTAGAACATACCATTATTTATCATGTTTTCAAACTGTGAAATCAATTTTCTTCACCTATAGCAATAATAATTTTTTCTCTCCTACACTGATAAAAAAGATAATTTAGATTTATTTGGATATGATAAGTTTATTTAAGTCAAATAAATATTTAGTTCTTGTAAATAAATATTTTAATTTCAAAATCATTTATTAATGGGAACAAAATAGTTTATTTGGACTATGACATTTCTAAAAAAATTCGCCTGCGGCGCTATAGGATTTTTACTCCCCCAGAACGATAAGGGCACAAAACGAAGCAAATATGCACGCTCTTTTCCAAGTGGACCATACAGTTTCAAATTCGTAAAAATTTTCGCCTGCGGCGCTAGAGTTTTCTTGCATTTAAACTTTTAATAGTAATACTTCTAAAATTCAAATAGGCTATAAAATATATAAAAAAAGCTTTTACACGTTCTTTTTTATTGAAGTTTATAAAACCTTAGCTTGAAATTTGTTAATATTTTCGCCTACGGCACTAGAACTTATACCACTGTTTTCAAATTTAAATAGTCCAGCACAATTGTAAATTTTTTTACCTGCGGTGCTACGGCTTTCTTATTTTTTTTTTATTTAAATATTTAAAACTTGAATTTTACTACATTGAATTAAAAAAAGGCCGGAAATTAACAGAAGTAAAAAAAAACATGAAAAAAAATTCTCCTGTGGCGCAATTTTCATTCCTTTCGAGATTTTATGTCACTGATGATAATTTTTAAAAAAGTCCAAAATGATCAAAATTTTCGTTACGTTATACTTGAACGTTCCCTTACTTACTTTTAGTTCGATTTTGGAAAATACTAAGTTTTCTTATATAAATTGTTTACTTATAATGTAAATATCCATTGAAAATCAAAAATAAAATGATCTATCGGGCGAAACGTCTTTTAATCGGCAAAAACGTATAATGTTTTATCCAGTACCTGTTGATTTTTCTGAAAATATATAGTACCGTATCTTAAATAGTTATTAATATTAATAATACAAGGGCAAAACGTTAAGTTTTTCGATTGAGTAGGTTTTTAGAAGCCGAGGGCCGGCCGATCGGGCCAGCCCAAGGGTAATAAACCTACGAAATCGAAATTTAACTTTTTGCCCGTGTATTATACAATATTTTTTATTCGATTGTCACTAATTATAATAAATTAGTAAAATATACTTAATTTTAAATTGCAAAAAGTATTTCTTTTTAGTGTCTTATAACTTTTTAGTTATCCAGGACAAATTGCTATCCAATCAAATCGCTAAAAAAACAATTAAATCGTTTCTTTTGCGTGAGATTTCATTTTCAAATTAAAAAAGCTATAGCTTGGTGATTAATTTCTGTTAAAATGTGTCTGTTATGAAGATAGTAATACTTCTGAACCGTTCTATGAATATTATAAATATTGAAATTGACTTTACAATTAAAATTTTGTGTTTTTAATTTATTTTAGTGGATGAATACAGATTAATAAGTTAACATATATTTTGAGGTTATGTTATAGAAGAAATTTTTATTTTGTAGGAAATGTTTATAATAACTGTATCTGGTCAAAAAGAACAGTTAGTTCAAGACCAAACGTGACCAAAAGGTCATATTTCTTTATAAATATTACAATAAAGGTAAAGCATCTTCTTTTAAAATGCTTAAAAATAACAAGATTTAGTTAGCGGGCGAAAAAAAGTTTTTGGCGCTAGGCCCACAAAGTCCGACTTTTCGCCCGCAAAACATGAACAAAAAGTTTCGCTTTTAGAATCAATCGAATAAAAAAAATTATAATAATTATTTTCGTGTTAAAATGGTAGGAACGTTGGATTTTATAACTGTGACATAAAAACAAAAAATATCTACTTATTTAACCATTTTATATAATAAATGACATTTAAGATGAAAAAGATTATAATTTATCACAATTATTATTATTTTAAAAGAGTACACACAAAAAAATATTTTTTCAAACGAGAAATTGCGTATCTCTTTAAAGTCTACTCAAATTTTCTTGGTTTTTAGGTTATAATGGTCGTTTTTCGGTCCGAGTTAACGGGGCAAATTGCTTAGTGATTAAGTACATATATATTTACAAACATATGCACTACAGTGTAAATTAATTTTCCTAAAGTTTCGTTACCGGCATACCAATACAGGGGCGAAGAAGATTTCGTGGTGGGGGGGAGAAGGTCAAAAATTACATTTTTTTAGCCTAAAAATACAACTTTTTTTCTCCAGAAAAAAAGCTTTATCCTTGACGGTTCTGCCAAAACTTGGCGCCCCTCGCAAAACAAAAGAAAAACCCTAAAAAAAACCTTTTTCCCTGACGGTTTGACGGTTTCTACCCCACCCTAAAAACAAAGTTTTGTCCCTGACGGTTTCTACCAAGACTTGGCTCCCGCCCTAAAAAAAAGCTTTGTCCCTGACGTTTTCTGCCAAGACATGGCGCACCACCCTAAGAAAAAAAGCTTTGTTCCTGACAGTTACTACAAAGACTTGGCGCCTCACCCTGAAAAGGAAAATTTTAAGAAAAAAGAAGAACTCGGCCAATAGAATCGTTTTCAAAGTCAAATATATTATATTAAAAACAAAAAAAAAATCAAAAAACGGCGACGTTAGGCAACTCTTTAATTAAACAATGGTAAAAACCCCATATCGAAATCTTTAACCGAGAATTTTCGAATAAAAAAAGCCTTACAATACCAAAAATTGAAATTTAACCAATCGGAAATGGGTCTAACTCACTCACACATACATATTTTTTTAATCATGGACAAGGCTTTTTTTTATTCATAAGAACTCTTAAAGTTAAAAGATTCTTTTGGCTAATTTATTATAGCTTATGATATACCATGAAACTTGCATTAATGTATAGGGTGACCAGATCAGCGTGGCCTTTGAAAGGGACGGGTGTAGCCTTCTTGGCACATTCCAGTGCACCGAATTCGCCATCTTTTATGATCTGCCTTGTGTATTTTTGTTTTGCCATCTTCTATTATGTGCCTAGAGTATTTTTATATTAATGTATGTACAAGTTAAAATGAAAAATATATTTATGGTTATTAATCGTGTGAACTGTTAAATTTTACGTTAGAAGATATTTTTTTTTCTGTGTTTTTAATGATAACTTTTTATATTAGCGTGGAAATTACTACAGTAGTAATTTATCAGTGATAGTGCGCAAGTCAGGATACATATCCGATTAGTACTTGCGCACTGAAAACCGCATGATTATATAGAGAAACCCTGGTTAATGATTCGGAAGAAAAAGACCAAATAAATAGAGAGAGAGAGAGAGGGTGACCAGATTTGTCCCCGGGGACAGGCATTGTAGTTTTTACTCAAAAACGTGTGAACTAAAAAAAAAATACGTAAAAATGTCCTATTTAGTTAGGGTGAGCGGATGAAAATATTGATGTCCCCGGAAATCCGGGACATATGGTCACCCTATTTATGTAATACCGCCACGGTCTTCTAGAAGAACTTTTAAATGACATGACAACTTTCATTTTTTTCTTTTTCGAATTTGTTATATGAGCTCTAATTAAAAAAATAAGACTAAAATTTTAAAAATCGTTAGAGCCGTTTTTGAAAAAAATGTGTTTTTTAGAAAATATCTCTGATATTTCACGCTAACATACTCAGTTTGCCCTCGATGGCTCGTATTTTGACCAAACTTGGCATAGTGGTACTACTATGGTACCTAAGCACTCCATCCAAAAAATTTTCAAAACGGTCCATCCGTTCACTAAAGTCCCACCAAGTTCTTGAAATAGCTTATCTCTGTTATTTGAAAAGGTATTAAAATTTGCAAAAAATAGCATTAAATCAAAGCCAAAGAAGATTTGACTAACTTATTCAAAACCGCCCCTTGCTTACCCACTCCCTTGAAACTACCCCAACTTCTGTTTTTCAAATAGCACCCCTAGTTCTTATTAAAGACTATGAAAGTGCACTTTATTCTGAATTCAACCATTTATTATAAGTGGTATCTTAGATTTTAAGGGGTTCTAAATAACAATTATTATTTATTAATAGAAGGGTGGTATTTAAAACAAAATTGCGAGTAGTTCCAGGAGACTGGGTTGTTATGAGTTAGTTTTGAATATATTAATCAATTTTCTTTTGGGTACAATTTAACGTATATTTTTGGAAAATTTTCTGGTTAAATTTAAAATAAAATGTGCTTTTATATTTTTTAGTAAAATAGGGAAGTGCTATTTAAAAAACTAGTTGGAGGTGGTTCCAAGAGGGTGGGTTAATAAGGAGTAGTTTTGCATATCTCAGTAAATTCTACTTTGACTCCAATTTAATTTAATTTTTTTTTTAATTTTTTTAAATAACGGAGATATAGCCCGTCTAAAACCTGGTGGGGCATTATTATTACTAAATAATAATTGTTATTGGAAGCCTCTTAAAAGAATAAGATACTATTTATAATACATGGTTTAATTCAAAATGAAATGTAATTTCATATTCTTAGATAAAAATGGGGGTGGAAGGTGTTATTTGAAAACCAGAGGGTGGGGTGGTTACAAGGGAGTGAGTAAGCAATGGAGGGGGGGGGGTGAATAAGTCAATAAAATCTTTTTTGGCTCCCATTTAACTCAATTTTTTACAAAAGTTTACCTTTTCAAATAAAGGAGATATAACTTGTCAAGAACCTGATTGGTGGGACACCCGGTATCGTGAACGGATGGACCGTTTTGAAAAAAATTTGGATGGAGTGCTTAGGTACCATAGTGGTACCACTATGTCAAGTTTGGTCAAAATCCGAGATATCGAGGGCAAACCGAGTATGTTAGCGTGAAATATCAGAGATATTTTCTAAAAAACACATTTTTTTCAAAAACGGCTGTAACGATTTTTAAAATTTTGGTCTTATTTTTTTAATTAGAGCTCATATAACAAATTCCAAAAAGAAAAAAAAAATGGAAGTTTGGACTCATGTCATTTAAAAGTTCTTCTAGAACAGCGTGCCGCTTTTAGATAAAACCGTAAATTAAACCAATTTTTTGTGTGTGTAAGCAGAGACACGTTTTCATGACCTTTCTTACTATATTTTAGCGATGGTTGATGATAATTTTGTGCATTCTTGACTGTAATTTGTATGAAAAATTCTAGTCAGTTAGTTTATACACTTTCTTTGAGAGATATAGGTTAAGTTATGTAAGAATATTTGCTTTCTATATAGCCACTAAATAACAGTATACAAGTAAGCTTCTTCTATGTCAATAATACAAATTATATTTACATTTACCTGTTATTTATTTCTTAGTTAAAAATAACCCGAGTTAGGTACCCAAACAGCCTTACGGGGATATTCGTTTTCTTACTATTATACACGGAAAAAAAAAATTATAGCTAGGAGCGCTATAACACACATACCAAGCAAATTATAATCGCTTATTATATAAATACAAGGCTTTCTCTTACAATTATGGCAGTCAGTGTAAAAATTTATATGAAATACTTTAATTGTTTAGTGAATAATAAAATATAACAAATAGTATGGCATTTATAGCTTAAATAGATTTAATTATTGTCCGTGCTAATAATTTTTATAATATAATAAAATTTCTGTAAATTTATAATAGTGCCTGTAATAAATATAATCGTGTCTGTAATATATATAATCGTTTCCAATTTATTTTTAACATTATTAGTTATTGTGTCCCTTATAATCTATAGCTTAAATCACTATAATTTGCCACTGTTACCAAATATCTTATAATGTATAGCGCAGAGCCCACTAATTTCTTTCCGTGTAGTTTATCATTCATAATAGTATATTAAAGTACTAGTTTCATAACATACGTTTTTAGCGCACGAGTACTATTACTATTACAAGTACTATTATACTATTTTTTCTATTTTACTCTAAAATAAAAAAAAAACTTACATTTAAATTGATGACTGATTTTGGAATTTTTGTTTCGGGTTGGCACTTCAGTTTTCGCCATGTTTAAAATTCTAAGAACAAATATTATTTTGATATATTTTATAGTCATTTCTTCTCTTTTTCACTGCAAGTAACCAAGCCACAATTTTAACACGGTAAAAAATAACCTCATTTCAAAATTTTGTAGAAAATTAAACTTTAAAGTGACGTTCACATTAGCACGGAAAACGTCAAGCGATAGGCTTTTGTCTGTTGCCAAACCAAAAGAAAAAAAGTGCAGACCTCTTATCTTAATGCGAAATATTATTGATATACAGTGCGTGCATTAAGTCTGGAATCACCCGATTAACTTTTTAGTTACAAGTAAAACACAAAAACCCTCGGATAGGTCGATTTTTATTTTTAATTTTGCAAATTATGGTGTAATAAAAGTTATTAAAATTTGCACCCCCTTGCACCCTCACCCCCCAACTTTTTTTTTTCAAATAGCAACCTACCCCTTGTGACACTTCGTTGGAAAGGTAATTTAATAAGCTTTCCAACGGTGTATAATAAAGCCTAATTTGGTAAAGGGCTAATGATAAAATGCACAATTTAGTTTATTATAAAGACATGTAAAGTATAACTTTAGTTCACTATAAATGTTCAAATTGATGTCCTTCAGATCTTTGACAGTGGACAGTAAAAAAACGGGATTAAAATCGATTAAATAGTAAACATAAAATTGGTCAATAAAAAGAAAAAAAATTGCATTTTTCAACAGGGTATAAAATATTACAATAAGTTTAAAACAACCTTATTTAGATTCTCAGGAAGGTGCCAAGTAGGAAATAGGGCAGCAATTGAGATTTCTCCCGTTAAATTAGACAGGGACAAAAGTTCTACCCAAAAAGGATAGAAGACATACATACACTCCCACTTCCACCCAACCAAACAAATTCTGTATTTGTTCTTTGTTGAACAAATACAATATTTACTTGGCCGGGCGAAAAGTGTAACTATATTAAAGAAATTACTGGCGCCATCTAAATTTTAGTAGAATTATCTCATTCTACGGATTCAAATTAGCCATGTTCGTTCGTGCAGCTCACTGCTACACATTCCGGCCAACCAAATAAATACTGTATTTCTTGTATGAAAAACAAATACAGTATTTATTTGGTTTACTGGAAAGTGTAGCACAAATGAGATAGAGATAGGGTAGACGTCTTTTGTTTCATAATTCTAGTTGTAGAGATCTCCATTGAGATTTCTTCCGTTAAATTAGACAGGGACAAAAGTTCTACCCAAAAAGGATAGAAGACATACATACACTCCCACTTCCACCCAACCAAACAAATTCTGTATTTGTTCTTTGTTGAACAAATACAATATTTACTTGGCCGGGCGAAAAGTGTAACTATATTAAAGAAATTACTGGCGCCATCTAAATTTTAGTAGAATTATCTTATTCTACGGATTCAAATTAGCCATGTTCGTTCGTGCAGCTCACTGCTACACATTCCGGCCAACCAAATAAATACTGTATTTCTTGTATGAAAAACAAATACAGTATTTATTTGGTTTACTGGAAAGTGTAGCACAAATGAGATAGAGATAGGGTAGACGTCTTTTGTTTCATAATTCTAGTTGTAGAGATCTCCATTGAGATTTCTCCCGTTAAATTAGACAGGGACAAAAGTTCTACCCAAAAAGGATAGAAGACATACATACACTCCCACTTCCACCAAACCAAACAAATTCTGTATTTGTTCTTTGTTGAACAAACACTATATTTACTTGGCCGGGCGAAAAGTGTAACTATTTATTTTTATTAAAGAAATTACTGGCGCCATCTAAATTTTAGTAGAATTATCTTGTTCTACAGATTCACATTAGATATGTTCGTTCGTGCCGCTCACTGCTACACTTTCCGGCCAACCAAAAAAATACTGTATTTGTTGTATGAAAAACAAATACAGTATTTATTTGGTTGGCTGAAAAGTGTAGCACAAATGAGATAGAGATAGGGTAGACGTCTTTTGTTTCATAATTCTAGTTGTAGAGAGCTTCATTACCATATTATGCGTAATATTTCACACAAACAATGTTTAAATAAAACATGCGTTTTTTCATAGACCCTTTAACAAATTAGGCTTTATCATAAACTGTTGGAAAGCTTATTAAATTACCTTTCCAATGATGTATCACAAGGGGTAGGTTGCTATTTGAAAAAAAAAAGTTGGGGGGTGAGGGTGCAAGGGGGTGCCAATTTTGATAACTTTTTTTAGACCAAAATTTGCAGAAATAAAAATATAAATCGACCTGTCTGAGGATTTTTGTATTTTACTTGTAACTAAAAAGTTATTCGGGTGATTCCAGACTTAATGCACGCACTGTATATGAGCAAGGAAGAGTTTTTGCCTCAAAAAAATCTAAACGTCCTGAAAATTGGTAGAAATTTAGTTTAGACATTCCCGATGGACGTGCTAAGTCTCCAATAATAAGACGATCTTGCTCCGACTTTAAGGTAAATTTTGGACTTTTTTGTAAATAACTTCCAGTCATTAAAAAAAAAGAAACTATAAAAAAAGCTTATAAAATTCTTTACAAAATACCTACTTGGTCAAAAAAGATTTTTCAAGATTTTTTTTTATTTTCTCTGCAAAAAACGAAAAAATTTTTAAATTTTGAAAATTAAGTTTTTTCGCTTTTTAAAATGTCCGCATAACGTTTTTGTTTTTGGGGGATCACTTTCAAAATAAATAGAGACCTTCCCCTCATAACACTTGTTTTTCCTGAAAATTTTGAGTAGATCAGATAATTCGTTCTGGAATTATCGTGTTAACAAAAATCGTGACAACAGACAGACAGATAGACGGACGGACAAACAGACAGACGGACGGATGGACAGGCAGACAGACGGACAAACAGAAATTTTCAAAGTTTCTTATTTTTTTCATGAAACACATTTGTATCCAAAAATTTTTTGTGTAGGACTTTTTTTGGTGATTTTGGGAAATTCGAAACTACCGTATAATCAACGAACTAACAACTCTTTTCTCTGGAATTTCATTTGTAAAAACTGACAAAAACGTAGCCAACATATACATTTGTCTGTCTTACTCGCACAGCTTTGTTCTAACAGAGACAACAATAAGAGTTAATGGTAATTGTTATTGTTCAGGCCTGAATATACCTAGTATTTGTTTACAAACAAACCGAGATGGTGGCGATACTTTATATTAACGGTATGGGTATTCTAGATAGAAGAGCAGTTAGTTTCTACCAAGACTTGGCTCCCGACCTAAAAAAAAGCTTTGTCCCTGACGGTTTCTGCCAAGACTTGGCGCACCACCATAAGAAAAAAAGCTTAAGCTTTGTTCCTGACGGTTACTACAAAGACTTGGCGCATCACCCTGAAACGGAAAATTTTAAGGAAAAAGAAGAACTCGGCCAATAGAATCGTTTTCAAAGTCAAATATATTATATTAAAAACAAAAAAAAAATCAAAAAAATGCGACGTTAGGCAACTATTTAATTAAACAATGGTAAAAACCCCATATCGAAATCTTTATTTATAACCGAGAATTTTCGAATAAAAAAAAAGCCTTACAAATACCAAAAATTGAATGTTAACCAATCAGAAGTGGGTCTAACTCACTCACACATACATATTTTTTTCAATCATGGACAAGAGTTTTTTTTATTCGTAAGAAACCCTAAAGTTAAAACATTCTGTTGGCTAATTTATTATAGCTTATGATATACCATGAAACTTGCATTAATGTATAGGGTGACCACATCAGTTACAGCGTGGCCTTTGAAAGGGACTGGTGTAGCCTTCTTGGCACATTCCAGTGCACTGAATTCGCCATCTTTTATGATGTGCCTTGGGTATTTTTGTTAGTTAGTTCGTTGCGTATAATACTATTCTAGCGCTTGCGCTGTGAAGAGTATAATAAACAAAAGCATCGTCATTTTATTTTCAGCACAATTGTATTTATGAATTATTAACCATTAATAATAATTTATTTAATCAATAAAATATTTGCTATTATGCATAGCCCACTTAAGATGAGTAGTTTACTCAGATTTGCATTTATGGAATACCTCATTAGCAACAAATGTATGTAGTAAATAGCAAGTACTAGGTATTTCAAGCGTATTATGCAGTAATTTTAATATACAATTAGGCCAGTTAAGATACATAAAATCTCTGGGTTACCTACCCAAAAATATATCAACGACAGTATAACATCTCTGAATCAGAAATAAAAATGTAGTCTCTGTATGAATGGACAGCAGTCCAATACGTTAGGCAACATAAATTTAGGTCTTTAATACCAACCCAAAAAGAAAATTCCCTAAAAATATTAAATTTGGATTTGGATCACAGTGCAACAAAAAATGTGCATTTTATGCAAAATTATTAAAGAATACATAAAACAGTTTATTAAATACAAAAAAGTACAAAATCTGCACACACAACGGGGTATTATCAATGACTGTCAAATTAAGCAGTAGGTCATAAGTGTATTATCAATGACTGTCAAATTAAGCAGTAGGTCATAAGTTCCCTAGGAGACTTTAGACCTAATGTAATTTAAAATATAATGTAAAATGTTATTTTTTTCCTAGAATATGCATAATTTTATTTTAAAACATTAATAATTATACTTTTATCTCTTTCTGTAGAACTACTCTCTTTATATAATCTAAATAGGCGGCAGTCCATTCCAAAAAGCCCGCTCCTACATTGACAGTAGTACTGTCAGTAGTACTGTCAGTAGTACTGTCAGTAGTACTGTCAGTAGTACTGTCAGTAGTACTGTCAGTAGTACTGACAGTAGTACTGACAGCATGTTCACGAAATTTAAGTAGTATTTTGAGACGTGAAGCCTAGATATAAAATATAAAACAGACCATAGAAAATAGAATTTGAATCTCATTTCATCTTTTTTTTTAAACTTTTTAATCCATATATTTTGTATATTTGCTAATAATAAAAGAAAACCCTTTTCACTTCGATTTTTTGCAACTTATCAAAAACTGTGGTCTGTTTCTTCAAGCAAGATTGAAATTGAAAATCGAACAGTGAATATTTTCAAAGCAGATTTGCATATTGGATGTGCGAATATACTGCGTAGTTTATTTTATAAAACATACTATATTCTATACTATATTCTATACACAAACATATACTATTCAAACCTGTTGTAAAAATTTAGTGTGCGATTTTTAATTTACTATCTTGCTTGATGAAACAGACCATAGTAAGAAAATTCCTTAAGCCTTATCGACTGGCCTAAATATGTTTTGAAATAATTACCATTGGTAATTTACCATTGGATGTTCACACAGATTTATTGTTTTATTTTTTAACATGCCGTATGTCTGGCATTTAAAAGATAACCTGCCACAAGAACTTAATATACCTGACTTGGATCTAAGTTGTAAAACTAATTTCCTTGGTACCATATTTGACCAACAGCTAACTTTTAAAAATCACATTGACATGGTCTGTAAAAAGTTGAACAGCGCGTATTTTGGTATTTTGCGTATGAAAGGTGATTTAAACGAACCAGCAATATTATCGATGTACTATGCTTTAGTTTATTCTCATCTTTCCTATAATATTATCAGTTGGGGTGGTTCCACTGACATTAATAGAATAGTTGTAGCTCAAAAAAGGATACTAAGACTAATATTTAATTTGCCTTTTAGACATACCTGTAGAGAAGTTTTTAAAAACAAACGAATTTTAACTGTATTTAGTATTTATATTTTTAAATGTGTGTTATATGTAAAAAAGAATTATCTTGATTTTATAAGAAATTCAGATATCCATAACTATAATACTAGAAATAGTAATAACTTACATATACCTCAACACAAGAACGCTTTTTACAAGAAATCTCCTTCATATTCCTGTATACGTTTTTATAATAATCTTCCTAGGGAACTTAAAAGTATTGAAAATTACAATTTATTTAAAAAATCAGTGAAAGATTATTTGATAGATAAGGTTTTTTATTCTATTAATGAATATATTACATTTTAATCTATTTGTACTTTACCTATCTTTGCATATTATTTATGTTACTATTTTTTGTATTTCTTGTAATTTGTTTATAATTTATTTATTTTTTTGTTTAGTGTAAAATTAACATATATGTGTATATATCTATATTTTTGTGACTTGCTATATATACTCAATGTATCTTTCATGGTTAAATAAATACATTACATTACATTACATTATATTACATTACATTACATTATGTAACTTCTACTCTCACTTATGTCTTTACGGCGTAAATTTTACGCTGTCACTTCGATAAATTTAACATTTTTGTACAACAAGCCGTGAAGATATGTAATGCTTTGTATTCCATAGTATACTCTTCACAGTGATTAGTATATTGCGTTTTCTCTCAATCTATATATACCTATGTATAAGCGGCTTTGTCCTGACTGCACTCAAAAAATGTCATTGTAATTTTAATACTAAATTTTATTTGTAAATACATATTTGTTATTTATATCGCCACCATTGGTATTTAATACTTTACTTGTGATATTAAATACTGCAATGTGTGTATTGTATAAATGTTGTCATACTAACATAGAGACCGTGCTGGTACATTTGGATCCCCACGCAACATGTGTTTATTAATACTATCATGTTATAGTAAAAATTACTGTAACATTTGGTAAAGCATATCACACTTATAGTATGGTTTACTTTGAGTTGTTGTTAAGTTGTATTACTGATCTAGTTTAAAGTATTTTACAGTATTCAGAAAAATTAACAATCGTTAAATAATACCAAAACTTTGATTAGTAATAATATAAAGATTGCAACCACACACAATTACACACTGATAAAATAATCTATCCTTTTTTTACTTTTCACTGTATTATTACTAATCAAAATTTTGGTATTATTTACCGATTGTTATTTTACTAAATACTGTAACACACTTTAAACTAGATCAATAACACAACAACTACAACTTAAAGTATACCAAACTACAACTGTGATATAATTTACCTAATGTTACAGTATTAATAAACACACGTTGCGTGGGGATCCAAATGTACCAGCACGGTATCTATGTTAGTATGACAACATTTTGTATACAATACACAAATTGCAGTATTTATAAAGAAAATGTTTTTTTTTTCGTTACATATTTTTTTTTTCGTTACATATTTTTTTGCAATATAGGAAAAAGTGTAGTTTATTATTCCATCAATCTATTTTCTAATCATCGTACAGAGTGATATTGGTAGACTGACAGTTTCGGGCTTCTGGCCCTCTTCAGTACCAAGAGTCAACTCTGCACGCTGATTAAGAAAACGTTTTTAGACTTTACTCGCAAAAGGAATATAGCCATTAGATTGATGTAGACTTGTGCGCCATCTATTTCTAGATGTAGACAACTACTCATACCTCTCCTAATCTGGAGACTTTGAATGGTAGCAAGTTGAAGACTTGTGTGTCTCAAGCACATAGTACCACTAACGGGTGGTTAGACGTAGAATTCGTAAGGACAGAAATTTTTAATTTTAAACAAAATTATAAAAATATTAATTTATTATTCCATCAATCTATTTTCTAATCATCGTACAGAGTGATATTGGTAGACTGACAGTTTCGGGCTTCTGGCCCTCTTCAGTACCAAGAGTCAACTCTGCACGCTGATTAAGAAAACGTTTTTAGACTTTACTCGCAAAAGGAATATAGCCATTAGATTGATGTAGACTTGTGCGCCATCTATTTCTAGATGTAGACAACTACTCATACCTCTCCTAATCTGGAGACTTTGAATGGTAGCAAGTTGAAGACTTGTGTGTCTCAAGCACATAGTACCACTAACGGGTGGTTAGACGTAGAATTCGTAAGGACAGAAATTTTTAATTTTAAACAAAATTATAAAAATATTAATTTATTATTCCATCAATCTATTTTCTAATCATCGTACAGAGTGATATTGGTAGACTGACAGTTTCGGGCTTCTGGCCCTCTTCAGTACCAAGAGTCAACTCTGCACGCTGATTAAGAAAACGTTTTTAGACTTTACTCGCAAAAGGAATATAGCCATTAGATTGATGTAGACTTGTGCGCCATCTATTTCTAGATGTAGACAACTACTCATACCTCTCCTAATCTGGAGACTTTGAATGGTAGCAAGTTGAAGACTTGTGTGTCTCAAGCACATAGTACCACTAACGGGTGGTTAGACGTAGAATTCGTAAGGACAGAAATTTTTAATTTTAAACAAAATTATAAAAATATTAATTTATTATTCCATCAATCTATTTTCTAATCATCGTACAGAGTGATATTGGTAGACTGACAGTTTCGGGCTTCTGGCCCTCTTCAGTACCAAGAGTCAACTCTGCACGCTGATTAAGAAAACGTTTTTAGACTTTACTCGCAAAAGGAATATAGCCATTAGATTGATGTAGACTTGTGCGCCATCTATTTCTAGATGTAGACAACTACTCATACCTATCCTAATCTGGAGACTTTGAATGGTAGCAAGTTGAAGACTTGTGTGTCTCAAGCACATAGTACCACTAACGGGTGGTTAGACGTAGAATTCGTAAGGACAGAAATTTTTAATTTTAAACAAAATTATAAAAATATTAATTTATTATTCCATCAATCTATTTTCTAATCATCGTACAGAGTGATATTGGTAGACTGACAGTTTCGGGCTTCTGGCCCTCTTCAGTACCAAGAGTCAACTCTGCACGCTGATTAAGAAAACGTTTTTAGACTTTACTCGCAAAAGGAATATAGCCATTAGATTGATGTAGACCTGTGCGCCATCTATTTCTAGATGTAGACAACTACTCATACCTCTCCTAATCTGGAGACTTTGAATGGTAGCAAGTTGAAGACTTGTGTGTCTCAAGCACATAGTACCACTAACGGGTGGTTAGACGTAGAATTCGTAAGGACAGAAATTTTTAATTTTAAACAAAATTATAAAAATATTAATTTATTATTCCATCAATCTATTTTCTAATCATCGTACAGAGTGAAATTGGTAGACTGACAGTTTCGGGCTTCTGGCCCTCTTCAGTACCAAGAGTCAACTCTGCACGCTGATTAAGAAAACGTTTTTAGACTTTACTCGCAAAAGGAATATAGCCATTAGATTGATGTAGACTTGTGCGCCATCTATTTTTTTGGAATAATAAATTAATATTTTTATAATTTTGTTTAAAATTAAAAATTTCTGTCCTTAAAAAGTGTAGTGTTTTGTTGACAGCACCATTTTTAATTATTATTATTAACCGATTCAAAATAAAAACATACAATTAAAATTAATAATCCTAACCTTTTAACAAGTGTAAGATAATGTTAGATAAAGATATACAAAGGTAGGAACGGTAGAAAAACTAAATATACATTTATACCTACATATTTAAATAAAAGAATAAATTTAATTAAAATCTAAAAACAGTTATTAATAATCCACGGCTATTACAGAACTTTTTCCGCCTTTAATTTAATAGCCGCACGAAGTCCATACTACCAAAAAGGTCCCATGTTGCCACCAGTAACTTTTTGGCATTGAGAAGGGATTATTTTAACTTGCCGTTGGACACATAATGTAAGTAAGTAAGTAATTTGTGATACACAGTTTTCACACGTCAAGTTTATATCAAATAATAAATAAATGTTATATTAACATAATTAAAATAGATTAATCTAAATCAAAATTCAAAATACAAAATTTCACGGCACAATTTAAGTACAGCCAAATACATATTCAAAATTTGTAATTTAAAAAATCACTCGTACTGTACAGGGCTTTTTCAATCAAAAACTCCTTCAATTTAATTTTAAATTGCCTTGTTGAAGATTACGCATATTTAATGGCAAATGATTAAAAAAAGTAGGTCCATAGAAGTTAAAGCCAAGTTTACTGCTCTGAAGTCTAAAATTAGGCAATCTTATATTATGGGAGAATCGAGTGTTTCTCTCATGGATATCTAATTTTTGAGCAAAATCAGAAAAAAATAACAGGCAGTAACATAAATAAACAAAGAAGGTACAGTTAAAATCTTAATTTCAACAAATTTATGCTTTATATCATCCCTATAACCCATATTGCATAAAACCCTTATTGAACGCCTTTGAATCCCGAAGATTCTATCCAACCCTGAAGCACTCCCCCAGGTCACAAGGCCATAACTTACCCTAGACTCAAATACTGCATGGTATGCTGTTTTTAAAACGCCAGGAGAGACCTGATGTGCAGTGAGAAATTTAAATATTTATTTAAAAAAATGCAAAAATAGGCACTAAAAATAATATTTCATAAAAAAACTATAGCGGCGTATTTCTTAGCGTTTTACCTTTTCTTGAAAACGAAAGAACACAATGTATTTTGAGCCGTTTTCGGTAAATGCGCCTTAGTAATTTGTAATTTAAAACGTCAGGAGAGACCTGATGTGCAGTGAGAAATTTAAATATTTATTTAAAAAAATGCAAAAATAGGCACTAAAAATAATATTTCATAAAAAAAACTATAGCGGCGTATTTCTTAGCGTTTTACCTTTTCTTGAAAACGAAAGAACACAATGTATTTTGAGCCGTTTTCGGTAAATGCGCCTTAGTAATTTGTAATTTGTAATTTAAAACGTCAGGAGAGACCTGATGTGCAGTGAGAAATTTAAATATTTATTTAAAAAAATGCAAAAATAGGCACTTAAAATAATATTTCATAAAAAAACTATAGCGGCGTATTTCTTAGCGTTTTACCTTTTCTTGAAAACGAAAGAACACAATGTATTTTGAGCCGTTTTCGGTAAATGCGCCTTAGTAATTTGTAATTTGTAATTTAAAACGTCAGGAGAGACCTGATGTGCAGTGAGAAATTTAAATATTTATTTAAAAAAATGCAAAAATAGGCACTAAAAATAATATTTCATAAAAAAAACTATAGCGGCGTATTTCTTAGCGTTTTACCTTTTCTTGAAAACGAAAGAACTCAATGTATTTTGAGCCGTTTTCGGTAAATGCGCCTTAGTAATTTGTAATTTGTAATTTAAAACGTCAGGAGAGACCTGATGTGCAGTGAGAAATTTAAATATGTATTTAAAAAAATGCAAAAATAGGCACTAAAAATAATATTTCATAAAAAAACTATAGCGGCGTATTTCTTAGCGTTTTACCTTTTCTTGAAAACGAAAGAACACAATGTATTTTGAGCCGTTTTCGGTAAATGCGCCTTAGTAATTTGTAATTTGTAATTTAAAACGTCAGGAGAGACCTGATGTGCAGTGAGAAATTTAAATATTTATTTAAAAAAATGCAAAAATAGGCACTAAAAATAATATTTCATAAAAAAAACTATAGCGGCGTATTTCTTAGCATTTTACCTTTTCTTGAAAACGAAAGAACACAATGTATTTTGAGCCGTTTTCGGTAAATGCGCCTTAGTAATTTGTAATTTGTAATTTAAAACGTCAGGAGAGACCTGATGTGCAGTGAGAAATTTAAATATTTATTTTAAAAAATGCAAAAATAGGCACTAAAAATAATATTTCATAAAAAAACTATAGCGGCGTATTTCTTAGCGTTTTACCTTTTCTTGAAAACGAAAGAACACAATGTATTTTGAGCCGTTTTCGGTAAATGCGCCTTAGTAATTTGTAATTTGTAATTTAAAACGTCAGGAGAGACCTGATGTGCAGTGAGAAATTTAAATATTTATTTTTAAAAATGCAAAAATAGGCACTAAAAATAATATTTCATAAAAAAACTATAGCGGCGTATTTCTTAGCGTTTTACCTTTTCTTGAAAACGAAAGAACACAATGTATTTTGAGCCGTTTTCGGTAAATGCGCCTTAGTAATTTGTAATTTGTAATTTAAAACGTCAGGAGAGACCTGATGTGCAGTGAGAAATTTAAATATTTATTTAAAAAAATGCAAAAATAGGCACTAAAAATAATATTTCATAAAAAAAACTATAGCGGCGTATTTCTTAGCGTTTTACCTTTTCTTGAAAACGAAAGAACACAATGTATTTTGAGCCGTTTTCGGTAAATGCGCCTTAGTAATTTGTAATTTGTAATTTAAAACGTCAGGAGAGACCTGATGTGCAGTGAGAAATTTAAATATTTATTTAAAAAAATGCAAAAATAGGCACTAAAAATAATATTTCATAAAAAAAACTATAGCGGCGTATTTCTTAGCGTTTTACCTTTTCTTGAAAACGAAAGAACACAATGTATTTTGAGCCGTTTTCGGTAAATGCGCCTTAGTAATTTGTAATTTGTAATTTAAAACGTCAGGAGAGACCTGATGTGCAGTGAGAAATTTAAATATTTATTTAAAAAAATGCAAAAATAGGCACTAAAAATAATATTTCATAAAAAAACTATAGCGGCGTATTTCTTAGCGTTTTACCTTTTCTTGAAAACGAAAGAACACAATGTATTTTGAGCCGTTTTCGGTAAATGCGCCTTAGTAATTTGTAATTTGTAATTTAAAACGTCAGGAGAGACCTGATGTGCAGTGAGAAATTTAAATATGTATTTAAAAAAATGCAAAAATAGGCACTAAAAATAATATTTCATAAAAAAACTATAGCGGCGTATTTCTTAGCGTTTTACCTTTTCTTGAAAACGAAAGAACACAATGTATTTTGAGCCGTTTTCGGTAAATGCGCCTTAGTAATTTGTAATTTGTAATTTAAAACGTCAGGAGAGACCTGATGTGCAGTGAGAAATTTAAATATTTATTTAAAAAAATGCAAAAATAGGCACTAAAAATAATATTTCATAAAAAAAACTATAGCGGCGTATTTCTTAGCATTTTACCTTTTCTTGAAAACGAAAGAACACAATGTATTTTGAGCCGTTTTCGGTAAATGCGCCTTAGTAATTTGTAATTTGTAATTTAAAACGTCAGGAGAGACCTGATGTGCAGTGAGAAATTTAAATATTTATTTTAAAAAATGCAAAAATAGGCACTAAAAATAATATTTCATAAAAAAACTATAGCGGCGTATTTCTTAGCGTTTTACCTTTTCTTGAAAACGAAAGAACACAATGTATTTTGAGCCGTTTTCGGTAAATGCGCCTTAGTAATTTGTAATTTGTAATTTAAAACGTCAGGAGAGACCTGATGTGCAGTGAGAAATTTAAATATTTATTTTAAAAAATGCAAAAATAGGCACTAAAAATAATATTTCATAAAAAAACTATAGCGGCGTATTTCTTAGCGTTTTACCTTTTCTTGAAAACGAAAGAACACAATGTATTTTGAGCCGTTTTCGGTAAATGCGCCTTAGTAATTTGTAATTTGTAATTTAAAACGTCAGGAGAGACCTGATGTGCAGTGAGAAATTTAAATATTTATTTAAAAAAATGCAAAAATAGGCACTAAAAATAATATTTCATAAAAAAAACTATAGCGGCGTATTTCTTAGCGTTTTACCTTTTTTTGAAAACGAAAGAACACAATGTATTTTGAGCCGTTTTCGGTAAATGCGCCTTAGTAATTTGTAATTTGTAATTTAAAACGTCAGGAGAGACCTGATGTGCAGTGAGAAATTTAAATATTTATTTAAAAAAATGCAAAAATAGGCACTAAAAATAATATTTCATAAAAAAAACTATAGCGGCGTATTTCTTAGCGTTTTACCTTTTCTTGAAAACGAAAGAACACAATGTATTTTGAGCCGTTTTCGGTAAATGCACCTTAGTAATTTGTAATTTGTAATTTAAAACGTCAGGAGAGACCTGATGTGCAGTGAGAAATTTAAATATTTATTTAAAAAAATGCAAAAATAGGCACTAAAAATAATATTTCATAAAAAAACTATAGCGGCGTATTTCTTAGCGTTTTACCTTTTCTTGAAAACGAAAGAACACAATGTATTTTGAGCCGTTTTCGGTAAATGCGCCTTAGTAATTTGTAATTTGTAATTTAAAACGTCAGGAGAGACCTGATGTGCAGTGAGAAATTTAAATATTTATTTAAAAAAATGCAAAAATAGGCACTAAAAATAATATTTCATAAAAAAACTATAGCGGCGTATTTCTTAGCGTTTTACCTTTTCTTGAAAACGAAAGAACACAATGTATTTTGAGCCGTTTTCGGTAAATGCGCCTTAGTAATTTGTGCTGCAGAAAAAAAGCTTAAAATAACCCATGGGATGGAGTATACAGTACCCTAGCGGATACCCCCATCGCTAATCCATAAATATAAACAAAAGTCAACGTAAAACTAGCGTAAAGTTTGCGTTGAATCTTAAAACTCGACACAAATTTAATACAAAATTAACTAAAAATCAACGCAAAACCGACGCATAATAACGCAAAACCCATGCAAATGTCATAAAATTAAACAGACAAATAATCCACGCGAAACTAGCGTAAAATTTACGTTGCCTCTCAAAACTCGAAACAAATTCAACAAAAAATCAACGCATAACTAATGCAAAACCAACACAAGTGCTAAAAAAAGTTGGAGGCAGGTTAAATTTATATTCTGTAGGTACATAGAAAAAAATATTCCTTGAACCAAGGACACGTGTTTTTGATATGTTCAAAGCCATATTGTCTTAATTTAGATCTAAGGCTTTCACGGTTGGGTAAATCCATGGTAACTGTCGTTACAGCCGCAGAAAAAATGACACTTTCTTTTAAATATTTTATTACATTATTATGAAAGATTGTTTGTTATTTGTTATTATCAAAGATTGTTTCTTAAAAAGTAATAATTTAATAAAAATTTTAAAAGGAAGTGTAACGGGTAAAGTTGTAACGGGTAAATGTGTAGCGGGTGTAACGACAGTTACCATGGATTTACCCGGTTAGATATATTTATAGAACTAGTAGTTTCGGGTTTTAACCTCGGTTTTAACCGTGTTGATGGATTATTACTATCTGACGTTTCAGTATCCCTGAAGATGTCTGTAGTATTAAGAGACGAAACGTGGGATAGTAATAATCCACCAACAGGGTTAAAATCCGAAACTACTAGTTCCATATTCTCTTGTTTCAAGGCTATAATTACCTTGAACCAAAGTCAATGTCCTTGAATAAAGAGCGCTGACCTTTATTCAAAAACCAGTGTTCATTCAAGGACATTGACTTTGGTCCAAAGAAATGCTAGCCTTTACAATTTATTTTACTACCCTAGTAGAAATTTAAGGTTAGAATAACGTTTTTCTAATGTTAGAAAACTGTATAAAAGTACGTTATAAAATTCGTTCAAATGTCCCTCTTTTTAACGTTAGAATCAAACGTTAGTTACAAACGTTGATCTAACGTTAGATTTTTAAGTTAGAAATACGTTATAAGTACGTTTAATTTCTAACTTTTGGAGAGGGGGGGGGGCAACTAGGAAATTTTTACCTGCATCATAAAATGGCAGCTGGAGACAAATTTAATCATATAAATAAATCTTAATATATTTTAGTAATCATAATATTTTTAAACATAATTTCGTTACATTTATTTATAAAATAGCCATCTTTTTAGGTGGCCCTAACTATTTTTCGTGTAATATGCTGTTATACTTCGATAAATACGTTTACCTCTCAGAAAAACTTTATATTTAGTTAGTTAATATTTATTTATACATTCAGAATCTTAAAATATTTTTTCAATTATAGTACAGCGTTGCCAGACTTACTATAATTTTGACTTTTGGGGGATATTTTTTTAAACTTATTATAGAAATAATAAATAATTATCAAACCTAGGCACATACTGTCTGAAATGAGTATTTTGTACTACAGCTTACGTATTAATAATGTAAATTTAAAAAATATTTAAAGTTAGAATTAGGTTAGAAAAAGGTTAGAATTTAGTTAGGAAACTAACGTTAGATTTATGTATTTTATAATGTTTTTGTCCAACGTTAGTTTTTAAGGTTAGATTTATATATTTTAGATTTTAAGCTTTCACGGCCATTAAGATATAAAGAACTTTCACTTTCGGGTTTAGACCGTGTTAATGGATTTTCACTTTCCGACGTTTCGTCTCTTACTACTAGAGACATCTTCAGGGATTAATCTGAAACTAAGTTTCGAATCAACTTGTGTCACTATTTATGACGAGTTGTGGTTATTCAGCCGTGACGAGGTTTTTCCTATCAAAGACTTCCATATTGCAGGTAAGTGGTAACCAGTGTCCCGATTGATATTGTTAGGATGCTTGATGATTTCTATCGATTCCCGTATCTTCCTTGGCATTTTTCTGTTTTCTGTTAATATTTGTTTTGTATCAGACAAATTGATTTTATGACCTGTTTCATGTACATGTTCGGCTACTGCCGATAAGGAAATTTGTTTCTTTCTTATATTGCGCTCATGCTCTTGAAGTCTTGTAGAAATTTTTTTTCTTAGTTTCACCTATGTAAACCGTACCACAGGAGCAGGGTATTTTATATACGCCTTCTGAACTCAGGGGTATTTTGTCTTACCTGCAATATGGAAGTCTTTGATAGGAAAAACCTCGTCACGGGTGAATAACCACAACTCGTCATAAATAGTGACACAAGTTGATTCGAAACTTAGTTTCAGATTAATCCCTGAAGATGTCTCTAGTAGTAAGAGACGAAACGTCGGAAAGTGAAAATCCATTAACACGGTCTAAACCCGAAAGTGAAAGTTCTTTATAGATTTATATATTTTATAACGTTTTTGTATAAAGTTTGAGACTAAACATAAACAATGTCACTAATCTAATGGTATTTTAAGTTAGATTTATGTACTTTTCTACCAGGGTATATTTTTTTTGTCAATATTAAGTTTGTTTCCACAAAGTGTTAAATTTTTAAACTCCTTTTTTATTTTTCCTCATGCCTATTTTCTCATTATCAACAACAGGGGGCCATTTTCTCTGGAATTACAGCTATTATTATGTAAAATTATCGCGCTTAAAAAACAAACAGCTGTGTTATATTTTATATTGTGTCATAACCATTCATATACTTAACTATTAATATTGTCATAATTTAATTTAAAATTTACCAAATTAAGTAAACTGGTGGATGTTTACTTTCGAATAATTGGGAGACTTTTAATGATGAAATAATCAAATTAAAGATTTCACGTTTCAGAAAAATTTTGCGTGATAAAATATTAATTTTAAAGTGTTTGATTTTACCATTTCGTTATTTACGTTTTTTTATCCCATTCCAATTTTTGCCAAAAGCAATCCCAGCCGAGGACAAGTGATCTATGGTTCAATTTTCTTAAATTTTGAAATAATATTTTCCTGGCTACAAAAGCAAAGTTTTACATGAAAAATAATTTTTCTTTGGATGAATATTACTTCACCTATAGTAATTACCAGTACCCGGCGTATTTCCATTTATACCAGTCTTCAAGTTAATAAAAGCGGCTTTACCTGGAAATAATTCAGGGAGTTTAGATTTTTGGTTTATTGGGTAGGGTTTAAGGCCGCAAATAAACAATTTTGCGACATTGAACTCGATTTGGAACTGTCATTTTTATAACGTATTTTTCACGGACTTTTTAAAATATCTCAAGATCGGTGCATCCTAGGACAAAAAATGTTTCATATGAAAATAAAGAGGATCAAATCTCCAACATTTTTTGTGTCATGTATTTTTTTGTACGACTTATAGCTAATTCACGGCACCGCCTTAAACGTTACGCTGTAAAGTTTTAGATTTTTCTTTATGACTTGGTTAGGAAGGCTTTTTTATGTTTAATACAATGGTCATTCAATCGAAAATCGGTTTACTCGAGATAATGGAGCACAAATGTGTGAATTATTAAAAAAAAAAAATAATTTTACGTAAATTAAAAAGAAAGTACCAGATTGATTTTTTTTTAATTTTAACCCAAAATATTCTAAGGGACATGCCTAACTGACGATAAAGAACAATTTTGGTTTTTCGAAAAAAAAAATCGAAATCTAAAAACGTATAGTGTAACGTTTAAGAGATATTTTAAAAATCCGTTTTTTTTGTGAAAAACACGTTAAAAAAATAACAGGCCTAAATCCAGTTCAACGTCGTAAAATTGTTTTTTTATTTGCGTCCATTAACCCTACCCAATAAACCGAAAATCAATATTTCATAAAAAAACTATAGCGGCGTATTTCTTAGCGTTTTACCTTTTCTTGAAAACGAAAGAACACAATGTATTTTGAGCCGTTTTCGGTAAATGCGCCTTAGTAATTTGTAATTTGTAATTTAAAACGTCAGGAGAGACCTGATGTGCAGTGAGAAATTTAAATATTTATTTTAAAAAATGCAAAAATAGGCACTAAAAATAATATTTCATAAAAAAACTATAGCGGCGTATTTCTTAGCGTTTTACCTTTTCTTGAAAACGAAAGAACACAATGTATTTTGAGCCGTTTTCGGTAAATGCGCCTTAGTAATTTGTAATTTGTAATTTAAAACGTCAGGAGAGACCTGATGTGCAGTGAGAAATTTAAATATTTATTTAAAAAAATGCAAAAATAGGCACTAAAAATAATATTTCATAAAAAAAACTATAGCGGCGTATTTCTTAGCGTTTTACCTTTTTTTGAAAACGAAAGAACACAATGTATTTTGAGCCGTTTTCGGTAAATGCGCCTTAGTAATTTGTAATTTGTAATTTAAAACGTCAGGAGAGACCTGATGTGCAGTGAGAAATTTAAATATTTATTTAAAAAAATGCAAAAATAGGCACTAAAAATAATATTTCATAAAAAAAACTATAGCGGCGTATTTCTTAGCGTTTTACCTTTTCTTGAAAACGAAAGAACACAATGTATTTTGAGCCGTTTTCGGTAAATGCACCTTAGTAATTTGTAATTTGTAATTTAAAACGTCAGGAGAGACCTGATGTGCAGTGAGAAATTTAAATATTTATTTAAAAAAATGCAAAAATAGGCACTAAAAATAATATTTCATAAAAAAACTATAGCGGCGTATTTCTTAGCGTTTTACCTTTTCTTGAAAACGAAAGAACACAATGTATTTTGAGCCGTTTTCGGTAAATGCGCCTTAGTAATTTGTAATTTGTAATTTAAAACGTCAGGAGAGACCTGATGTGCAGTGAGAAATTTAAATATTTATTTAAAAAAATGCAAAAATAGGCACTAAAAATAATATTTCATAAAAAAACTATAGCGGCGTATTTCTTAGCGTTTTACCTTTTCTTGAAAACGAAAGAACACAATGTATTTTGAGCCGTTTTCGGTAAATGCGCCTTAGTAATTTGTGCTGCAGAAAAAAAGCTTAAAATAACCCATGGGATGGAGTATACAGTACCCTAGCGGATACCCCCATCGCTAATCCATAAATATAAACAAAAGTCAACGTAAAACTAGCGTAAAGTTTGCGTTGAATCTTAAAACTCGACACAAATTTAATACAAAATTAACTAAAAATCAACGCAAAACCGACGCATAATAACGCAAAACCCATGCAAATGTCATAAAATTAAACAGACAAATAATCCACGCGAAACTAGCGTAAAATTTACGTTGCCTCTCAAAACTCGAAACAAATTCAACAAAAAATCAACGCATAACTAATGCAAAACCAACACAAGTGCTAAAAAAAGTTGGAGGCAGGTTAAATTTATATTCTGTAGGTACATAGAAAAAAATATTCCTTGAACCAAGGACACGTGTTTTTGATATGTTCAAAGCCATATTGTCTTAATTTAGATCTAAGGCTTTCACGGTTGGGTAAATCCATGGTAACTGTCGTTACAGCCGCAGAAAAAATGACACTTTCTTTTAAATATTTTATTACATTATTATGAAAGATTGTTTGTTATTTGTTATTATCAAAGATTGTTTCTTAAAAAGTAATAATTTAATAAAAATTTTAAAAGGAAGTGTAACGGGTAAAGTTGTAACGGGTAAATGTGTAGCGGGTGTAACGACAGTTACCATGGATTTACCCGGTTAGATATATTTATAGAACTAGTAGTTTCGGGTTTTAACCTCGGTTTTAACCGTGTTGATGGATTATTACTATCTGACGTTTCAGTATCCCTGAAGATGTCTGTAGTATTAAGAGACGAAACGTGGGATAGTAATAATCCACCAACAGGGTTAAAATCCGAAACTACTAGTTCCATATTCTCTTGTTTCAAGGCTATAATTACCTTGAACCAAAGTCAATGTCCTTGAATAAAGAGCGCTGACCTTTATTCAAAAACCAGTGTTCATTCAAGGACATTGACTTTGGTCCAAAGAAATGCTAGCCTTTACAATTTATTTTACTACCCTAGTAGAAATTTAAGGTTAGAATAACGTTTTTCTAATGTTAGAAAACTGTATAAAAGTACGTTATAAAATTCGTTCAAATGTCCCTCTTTTTAACGTTAGAATCAAACGTTAGTTACAAACGTTGATCTAACGTTAGATTTTTAAGTTAGAAATACGTTATAAGTACGTTTAATTTCTAACTTTTGGAGAGGGGGGGGGGCAACTAGGAAATTTTTACCTGCATCATAAAATGGCAGCTGGAGACAAATTTAATCATATAAATAAATCTTAATATATTTTAGTAATCATAATATTTTTAAACATAATTTCGTTACATTTATTTATAAAATAGCCATCTTTTTAGGTGGCCCTAACTATTTTTCGTGTAATATGCTGTTATACTTCGATAAATACGTTTACCTCTCAGAAAAACTTTATATTTAGTTAGTTAATATTTATTTATACATTCAGAATCTTAAAATATTTTTTCAATTATAGTACAGCGTTGCCAGACTTACTATAATTTTGACTTTTGGGGGATATTTTTTTAAACTTATTATAGAAATAATAAATAATTATCAAACCTAGGCACATACTGTCTGAAATGAGTATTTTGTACTACAGCTTACGTATTAATAATGTAAATTTAAAAAATATTTAAAGTTAGAATTAGGTTAGAAAAAGGTTAGAATTTAGTTAGGAAACTAACGTTAGATTTATGTATTTTATAATGTTTTTGTCCAACGTTAGTTTTTAAGGTTAGATTTATATATTTTAGATTTTAAGCTTTCACGGCCATTAAGATATAAAGAACTTTCACTTTCGGGTTTAGACCGTGTTAATGGATTTTCACTTTCCGACGTTTCGTCTCTTACTACTAGAGACATCTTCAGGGATTAATCTGAAACTAAGTTTCGAATCAACTTGTGTCACTATTTATGACGAGTTGTGGTTATTCAGCCGTGACGAGGTTTTTCCTATCAAAGACTTCCATATTGCAGGTAAGTGGTAACCAGTGTCCCGATTGATATTGTTAGGATGCTTGATGATTTCTATCGATTCCCGTATCTTCCTTGGCATTTTTCTGTTTTCTGTTAATATTTGTTTTGTATCAGACAAATTGATTTTATGACCTGTTTCATGTACATGTTCGGCTACTGCCGATAAGGAAATTTGTTTCTTTCTTATATTGCGCTCATGCTCTTGAAGTCTTGTAGAAATTTTTTTTCTTAGTTTCACCTATGTAAACCGTACCACAGGAGCAGGGTATTTTATATACGCCTTCTGAACTCAGGGGTATTTTGTCTTACCTGCAATATGGAAGTCTTTGATAGGAAAAACCTCGTCACGGGTGAATAACCACAACTCGTCATAAATAGTGACACAAGTTGATTCGAAACTTAGTTTCAGATTAATCCCTGAAGATGTCTCTAGTAGTAAGAGACGAAACGTCGGAAAGTGAAAATCCATTAACACGGTCTAAACCCGAAAGTGAAAGTTCTTTATAGATTTATATATTTTATAACGTTTTTGTATAAAGTTTGAGACTAAACATAAACAATGTCACTAATCTAATGGTATTTTAAGTTAGATTTATGTACTTTTCTACCAGGGTATATTTTTTTTGTCAATATTAAGTTTGTTTCCACAAAGTGTTAAATTTTTAAACTCCTTTTTTATTTTTCCTCATGCCTATTTTCTCATTATCAACAACAGGGGGCCATTTTCTCTGGAATTACAGCTATTATTATGTAAAATTATCGCGCTTAAAAAACAAACAGCTGTGTTATATTTTATATTGTGTCATAACCATTCATATACTTAACTATTAATATTGTCATAATTTAATTTAAAATTTACCAAATTAAGTAAACTGGTGGATGTTTACTTTCGAATAATTGGGAGACTTTTAATGATGAAATAATCAAATTAAAGATTTCACGTTTCAGAAAAATTTTGCGTGATAAAATATTAATTTTAAAGTGTTTGATTTTACCATTTCGTTATTTACGTTTTTTTATCCCATTCCAATTTTTGCCAAAAGCAATCCCAGCCGAGGACAAGTGATCTATGGTTCAATTTTCTTAAATTTTGAAATAATATTTTCCTGGCTACAAAAGCAAAGTTTTACATGAAAAATAATTTTTCTTTGGATGAATATTACTTCACCTATAGTAATTACCAGTACCCGGCGTATTTCCATTTATACCAGTCTTCAAGTTAATAAAAGCGGCTTTACCTGGAAATAATTCAGGGAGTTTAGATTTTTGGTTTATTGGGTAGGGTTTAAGGCCGCAAATAAACAATTTTGCGACATTGAACTCGATTTGGAACTGTCATTTTTATAACGTATTTTTCACGGACTTTTTAAAATATCTCAAGATCGGTGCATCCTAGGACAAAAAATGTTTCATATGAAAATAAAGAGGATCAAATCTCCAACATTTTTTGTGTCATGTATTTTTTTGTACGACTTATAGCTAATTCACGGCACCGCCTTAAACGTTACGCTGTAAAGTTTTAGATTTTTCTTTATGACTTGGTTAGGAAGGCTTTTTTATGTTTAATACAATGGTCATTCAATCGAAAATCGGTTTACTCGAGATAATGGAGCACAAATGTGTGAATTATTAAAAAAAAAAAATAATTTTACGTAAATTAAAAAGAAAGTACCAGATTGATTTTTTTTTAATTTTAACCCAAAATATTCTAAGGGACATGCCTAACTGACGATAAAGAACAATTTTGGTTTTTCGAAAAAAAAAATCGAAATCTAAAAACGTATAGTGTAACGTTTAAGAGATATTTTAAAAATCCGTTTTTTTTGTGAAAAACACGTTAAAAAAATAACAGGCCTAAATCCAGTTCAACGTCGTAAAATTGTTTTTTTATTTGCGTCCATTAACCCTACCCAATAAACCGAAAATCAAGGGCGTAGATGAAGGGGGGGTAATGGGGGTAATTACTCCCACCCCATAGGTGTGGGCGCCAATTTTGTTTGCAGGGCGCCAAGTTTGGTAGAAACCGTCAGGGACAAAGCTTTTGTCTTAGGGTATTTTTTTGAGCGCCGTCATTTTTTTTTTTTAGGGGCGCCACGTTTGGTAGAAACAAACCGTCAGGGACAAAGCTTTTTTTCTTCATGGCATTTTTTGTGGGGCAATTTTTTTTGTAGGCGCACAAAGCTTTATTTTAGGCTGTTTTTTCTTTTGCTAGGGGCGCTAAATTTGAGGCTTGAAAGGCCGGCCCTAGGTATCCCCCCCCCATAGAAGAAAAATATCTACGCCCTTGCCGAAAATCAAAACTCCCTGAATTGTTTCCAGGTAAAGCCTCTTTTATTGACCTGAAGACTGGAGTACAAGTGGAAATACGCCGGGTACTGGTAATTACCAGTAGTCGGCGTAAACTTAGTTATGACTCATCAGCGTTAAAAATAAAAACACTAAGTTTACTGGTTATGAATCATCATAATTTAAGATAGAAAATTAAAACAGATTCTTATTTACTTACTTACAATAATGATATTGTTTTGCGAATTTGAGCGAGAAAATCAATGCTTATTCAATAGGCCATAAATTTGATAATAATACGTATTATAAATAATCATTTAAATTCTAATGCTATATTAGATAGTTAAATATATATAACCATTTATAGACTACATTATATAACAAGCTATGAAGATATATAATGCTTTTTAATCTATAGTATACTCCTCGCAGTTGCAAGTAGCTTTTAAAATAGAATAGAATAGAATTATATTTATTTCAAAAGAATAAATTAGTACAAGGGACACTTTTTCCTGGTGAAGTTTTAAGTTAAACTTAATTACATTATATTATTTTTTTTCTATTTTGCGACTCTTATAAGCTCATAATCACACGCATTTTGCGTGTTCTTATAGGCCCATAAGAGGTCTGTACTTTTTTTTTTTTTGGGTTGGCTACAGACCTGGCGTATCGCTTGACGTTTTCCGTGCAAATGTCAATGTCGCTTTAAAGTTGAATTTTCTACAAAATTTTGTGTTTAGATTATTTTTACCATGTCAAAATTGTGGCTTGGTTAATTGCAGTAAAAAAGAGAAGATATGACTATAAAATATATCAAAATATCATTTGTTCTTAGAATTATAAACATGGTGTAAACTGTAATGCCAATCCAAAACAAAAATCCCTAAATCAGTCATCAATTTAAATGTAAGTTTTTTTAAATTTTAGAGCAAAATAGAAAAAATTGTATAAAGCACTCGTTTCATAACACGTTTTTAGCGCACTAGTACTTTAGAAAACTCCCCGCAAACGGCTTGTTTTCTAAACTTTTACTCGTGCGCTAAAAACGTATGTTATGAAACTAGTACTTTAATATACTATTATAATTGTATAATTTTTAAGTGTATACAGGGTGATCCATAACTGGCATGCCAAAATTTAAGAGGTGATTCTAGATCCAAAAATATAAAAAAAGTTCCTATAAAGGTTGGTCCGGAAATGAGCCCTAAGGGATCTAGGGCCCTTTAAAATTGTAATAAAAATAAGGTTTTTAATTAATAACTCGGGTACCGTTTAAGCTAGAGCGGCGAGCTTTTGCATGTATACTAGTATTAATAAGGGCAATAAGTTTATGTTAATTTATTTTTTTAATTTATCCAGAGGCGTGCCCAGACGGACAAAATATATGAGGCTTAAAACATTTTTGCCCCAAACTTTTCTATGTGTATGTTTTTTGGATTTGTTGTAAAAAATATAGATTTCTAGAGTAAAAATACATATAAAATATCATATAGTGTAACACTGTAGGAGCAACCGTTATCAAAAAAAAATGCAATTAAGAGGAAGTAACATTTTGTGCCACCAAAAACGTTACTTTTTAAAAGGCTATTACTCCTTTAATATTAAATTTAGGTGTTTTGGTGAAGAATACTTTTTTGCTCGGTTTTAAATGAAGAATCACCCTGCAGCATTAAAATTTTATTGGTGCTTTTTTTTGTTCCCCATTCAATACGTCATCTTCGAAGGGCCGTAGCTCCCTTAGGGCTCATTTCCGGACCAACCTTTATAAAAACTTTTTTTCATATTTTTGGATGTAGAATCACCTCTTAAATTTCGGTACTCGAGTTCTGGAACAGGCTGTATATATATTTTTTGTTTTTAAATGATTTATTTTCATATTTGGTATAACTGACTATTTTAATGAAGGTAATTTTTCCAGAAAAAAATACGTTGATATAGACCAGGGTCGATAATTTTTGAAACCAAAAAAAATAATAGTAGGATGAAACCCGTTAAAAAAGGACGAGAATATAACAAAAATGAAAGGAAAAATAATTTACGGGCGATCTGAGGCCGGGAAGTGGAAGGGGGTGAGTTTTTAAGAGTAAAAAACGGTGTATCTCAATTTCCGGCAAAACTACAAGTCCTATGGAAAAAAACTAAATGACAAAGTTGTAGGTAATAAAGAGACCTACAACTTTTGTAATTACACTTTTTTCACATAACCTCAAAATTTATGTGAAAAATTCAAATAATCAAGTTTTCGGTTTGGACTTTTTATCTTATGCAAAAAAAAATTTTTTTCACGAAATTTGGTGAAAACTTACCTTTTTATGTCCTAAAGACACTGTAATTTTTTTGATTTGAAATATTTATTTTTTCACCTTATTTTGACTTAATATCGAAAAAGCACCCTAATTTTCAAGATGTCTTATTAAATATTAACTTATTTGGTTGTTAATTATAGTAGTATATTTCGATTTGTATTTTTTTGTTTATCAATGTAACATAGAATCTTACGTTTTTCAAGTAATTAAAGTGTAAATTTTACTAAATAGCTCAAAATTGTACATAGTGATTAAAAAAAAAAATCGGATTCGAGTTTTTTTCTTTTCTTTGCATTTTCTGAGAACATTTACCATAGTAATGTATATATTTTTTTACATTATCAGAAAGAAGAGATTTCAACGAACAAAAAACACCCTGACTTTTTTTAAAAAGCTGATATTTTGACGCGAGAATTTTCGATTGAAAATTAGGGTGTTTTTTCGATATTAAGTCAAAATAAGGTGAAAAATAAATATTTCAAATCAAAAAAATTACATTGTCTTTAGGACATAAAAAGGTAAGTTTTCACCAAATTTCGTGAAAAAAAAAATTTTATTGCATAAGATAAAAAGTCCAAACCAAAAACTTGATTATTTGAATTTTTCACATAAATTTTGAGGTTATGTGAAAAAAGTGTAATTACAAAAGTTGTAGGTCTCTTTATTACCTACAACTTTGTTATTTAATTTTTTTCCATAGGACTTGTAGTTTTGCCGGAAATTGAGATACACCGTTTTTTACCCTTAAAAACTCACCCCCTTTCACTTCCCGACCTCAGATCGCCCGTAAATTATTTTTCCTTTCATTTTTGTTTTATTCTCGTCCTTTTTTAACGGGTTTCATTCTACTATTATTTTTTTTCACTTTTTACCATTTTCAAAATTATCGACCCTGGTCTAATAGCGTATTTCCAATCTAATTTTTTCGATTTTTTAAAAGTTGAGTCTCCTAAGTATAACTTTTTTATTTTGTTTTTTTTCTTTGAATTTAGGATGAATGATTCTTAAGGATATATATTTTTATTAAAATTTTAATTAAAATATTTTTTTTTCTAAAACAGATAAAATTTTGTACGACTGATCTTTTTAATAAAAGTATTTCCTGAAAAAGTGATCGAAGATTTTCTTTCACTATTTTCGCTTTTTTTTAAATGTTTTACCCCTTATAACTTTCCTCATTCTGGTCATATTATTTTCTTGAGTTATCGTGCTGACAAAAAGCGTAACATCTGCCGAAATTTTTTAAAAAGCATTAATTGGTTTTATCATTGAAATCATCGTACATTTTACAACATAGTTTGATTTAGTTTGACAGGTAAGAATTAATTTTTAAAGTAAGGTTATTTATTTCAAATTCAAAACATGTCAAAGCAAAAACACAGTATCCACTTTGATTTTATTTTTCTAAAAATTAAAATTAGTAGAATAAAATTTATCGGAAAAATAAAACAACCTAATTTACACAACTTTTCTAATTATAAAGCATTATAAGAATAATTTAAATAGTACAATACAAAAAACTAACAAAAAATCCAGTACTTACTCTATTTTACCCTAGACGATTTTTGTCAAAAGCTTAATCCAACTTTTAAAATCTCTTGTCAAAATGATATGCTGTTGTAAAATTTACTATTTCAATGCCTCGCTTGATAAATAGAATAGAATAGAATAGAATAGTTTTATTGGTGCTTATAAATTTTTACATTTTCTTGCACATGTCTAAAAATTTGAACATACAAAAAAAAAAAAAAAATTAAAACCTATTAATGAATTTTAAAAAAATTCGGCAGACATACGGATGGACAGACGGACGGACGAACATTTTTAAAAGTAGCTTAAAATTTATATAACGCACTTTTGTGCATTTTTTTTTATTTTGAACAAGAATTTGCTCTTCTGTGAAACTACGACGAGTGTAATAACTTTTCTTTGTAAAAGGATATGTGATATATTGCATTTTGCCCGATATGTATAACATGTAACTCAAACACCGGAAATGTAATATAATTCTTTAAGGAAGGTGATTTACCGGTTTTTGCTTTTCAACGGCCCAACGGAGCTAGAAAAACCTTGATTTACGTCACATTGACTTCAAATGTATGAAACTGGAAAAATATCCCGGGATCCCATAAACTAGGAGTTTTTAACCACTAAAATTAAAACTTTTAACTTCCTCAACAAAAAAGTTAATGACTATAAAAAAAAACCTTCCCACTACTTGTAAAATTACAACTTTTATGCCCTCGACAAAAATGTTTACGACTATAAAAAACAAACCTTCCCACTACTGCTAAAATTACAGTTTTTATGCCCCCGACAAAAAAGTTTATGACTATAAAAAAGGGACCTTCCCACTACTGCTAAAATTACAATTTTTATGCCCCCGACAAAAAAGTTTATGACTATAAAAAAGAAACCTTCCCACTACTGCTAAAATTACCACTTTTATGCCCCCGACAAAAAAGTTTATGACTATAAAAAATAAATCTTCCCACTACTGCTAAAATTACAACTTTTATGCCCCCCACAAAAAAGTTTATGACTATAAAAAAGAAACCTTCTTACTACCGCTAAAATTACAACTTTTATCCACTCGACAAAAAAGTTTATGACTATAAAAAAGAAACCTTCCCACTACTGCTAAAATTACAACTTGTATGCCCCCGACAAAAAAGTTTATGACTATAAAAAAGAAACCTTCCTACTACTGCTAAAATTACAACTTTTATGCCCCCGACAAAAAAATTTATGACTATAAAAAAGAAATCTTCCCACAAAGGTCACAAAACGACTATAAACTATTAAATAAATAAAAATAAAAATAAATAATCTACTGCTAAAATTACAACTTTTATGCCCCCGACAAAAAAGTTTATGACTTTAAAAAAGTAACCTTCCCATTACTTCTAAAATTACAACTGTTATGCCCCCGACAAAAAAGTTCATGACTAAAAAAAAAAACGTTCCCACTACTGCTGTTTTGTATTTGTCTAAGGGGGCTGAAAATTTGGTGATTTCTACCTACTTACCTAAGTAAGGACAGAAATTTTTAATTTTAAACAAAATTATAAAAATATTAATTTATTATTCCATCAATCTATTTTCTAATCATCGTACAGAGTGATATTGGTAGACTGACAGTTTCGGGCTGCTGGCCCTCTTCATTACCAAGAGTCAACTGTGCACGCTGATTAAGAAAACGTTTTTAGACTTTATTCGCAAAAGGAATATAGCCATTAGATTGGTACTGAAGGGGGCCAGCAGCCCGAAACTGTCAGTTTACCAATATCACTCTGTACGATGATTAGAAAATAGATTGATGGAATAATAAATTAATATTTTTATAATTTTGTTTAAAATTAAAAATTTATATCCTTACTTAGGTAAGTAGGTAGAAATTACCAAATTTTCAGTCCCCTTAGACAAATACAAAACAGCAGTAGTGGGAACGTTTTTTTTAGTAATGAACTTTTTGGAAACTTTACGAGAAAGTCGGAAATTTCATGAAAAATAACTAAAAATAAAAAAGTTGTTAGTGCTATTATTTAATTATTTATAGTTTTACCCAAAATTTATTTAATTTTTTACTTTACCTTTTCTGGTATTCCCAACTTTATTACATAATTCCAAAAAAGTAGAAAACTTCAAGAATTAAAAATCAAAGAGTTGTTAATTTTATAACATAAATTGGCCATTTTACACCTTTTCCCATGACTAAAACTAAACTGTTTTAGTTTTTCGTCACGAAAAAGTTGTAAAACGAGTTAAAAACATAAAAGTTGCGATTTTACGAAAAAGTTGTATATTTTACAAAAAAGTTGTAATTTTTACTAATTAAAAATATAAAATTTGTCAATCAATAACCTTCTAGTTAAGTTATTTATATACAGGGTGATCCATAACTGGCATGCCAAAATTTAAGAGGTGATTCTAGACCCAAAAGTATAAAAAAGTTCCTATAAAGGTTGGTCCGGAAATGAGCCCTAAGGGATCTAGGGCCCTTTAAAATTGTAATAAAAATAAGGTTTTTAATAATAACTCGGGTACCGTTTAAGCTAGAGCGGCGAGCTTTTGCATGTATACTAGTATTAATAAGGGCAATAAGTTTATGTTAATTTATTTTTTTAATTTTTCCAGAGGCGTGCCCAGACGGACAAAATATATGAGGCTTAAAACATTTTTGCCCCAAACTTTTCTATGTGTATGTTTTTTGGATTTGTTGTAAAAAATATAGATTTCTAGAGTAAAAATACATATAAAATATCATATAGTGTAACACTGTAGGAGCAACCGTTATCAAAAAAAAATGCAATTAAGAGGAAGTAACATTTTGTGCCACCAAAAACGTTACTTTTTAAAAAGCTATTACTCCTTTAATAGCAGTGGCTGAGATCTTACCTTACAAACCGATCACAGCAAGTACAGATTTTTTCTGAATTCATTAAATATTTATCTGATATTAAGGGTTTTACGGTAGGAGTCCCTCAAGGAAGTATATTGGGGCCACTACTTTTTGTCATTTTAAATGACCTATATGTGACCCTGCAGGACGGAGACCAGACTCTGGTGAGTTTTGCTGCTGACTCCAACATCTTGTCAAGTCAGATACACAAAATATTATTTCAAAAACAGAAACTCTTTTTACCATTGTTAAAAACTGGTTGAAACAAAATAAATTACTTTTAAATGAAGATAAAACTAACTTTATGTGTTTTAAATTAAAAAATCAACCCAGATCAAAAATGGTATTAAATGATAAAGAGAGGGAGTTATCACAAAGCCTAAAGTTTCTGGGTCTCCATATTGACGCAACCCTAAGTTGGGGTACACATGTGGGTCATTTATTAATCAAATTAAACAGAGTTTCCTACTCACTCCTTGTGCTGAGGAATTATTTAGACATTAACACTCTTAAAGTGGTATATTTCTCAAATTTTGAAAGTTTATTAAGGTATGGTATTATTTTCTGGGGAAAGTGCTCAGACATTGAATCTATTTTAGTATCACAGAAAAGAGCGTTAAGAAATATTTTTAAATTAAACTTTAGAGAAACCTGCAGAGGTAAATTTAAGTCAAACAATATCCTTACTGTTATATGTATATGAGTCAGTTATGTTCTTAATTAAAAATAAAAATTTATTTGAATCAGTTAAAAGCAACTCTACCAGAATACTGGACTATAATATACCAAAGCACAGATTAACAATTTATGAAAGGGGTTCCTTTTATTCATCAATACAATTTTTTAATAAATTACCCTCTGATTTAAAGAAAATAAAACATAACCAACGAATATTTAAAAAACAACTTTTTAAGTATGTATGCAGCGTCGAGCCATACACATTAAATGAGTTTTTTACATACTAAGTTAAAAATGATAGTTGACCTCATTTGCGGTCTTTGAAGCTAGTGAGACGCCATTCTCTAAGTGCTACCTTTTGAAATGATCTCTACTACTGCTTTCAGATTATTTTAAAATATGACTACATTTCTCTAAATGTTCTTTTAAATGTGCTGTTGTATATTGTATCAATGTCATGTTGTAACTGGATATTTCTTGGAAATTAAATTATTTATTTATTATTTATTTATTTATTTATTTATTAAATTTAGGTGTTTTGGTGTATAATACTTTTTTTCTCAGTTTTAAATGAAGAATCACCCTGCAGCATTAAAATTTTATTGGTGCTTTTTTTTGTTCCCCATTCAATACGTCATCTTCGAAGGGCCGTAGCTCCCTTAAGGCTCATTTCCGGACCAACCTTTATAGAAACTTTTTTTCATATTTTTGGATGTAGAATCACCTCTTAAATTTCGGTACGCGAGTTCTGGAACAGGCTGTATATTTTTTAAATCCCAACTTTTATATTTTATCTATGAAATTTACAACTTTTTCGATTTGAAGATAGGTGGGCGGAGACTCCCCCCTATCCCCTATTTCATCCGTTGTGCGGGCCTGATTCGAGCTGTTGAACAGTTTCCTTACGATTATATTAATGTAAAAAAATTGAATTAATTTAGATAGATACATTTAAAGTGTAGAATTTTTAAATAATAGATTTTTTAGGTAGGCGCTTGGTAGGTAAGGGAACGTTCAAGTATTACTTAACGCAATTTGTACCAAAATTCATAAACTTCATACCCCGTTTCTCGCGTTATTAAAGGCTGTAGAGATTTCATGTTTTGGCTACCCCCCAAATAGAGGGTGTGTTAGGAGGGGTAGCCAAAATATAAAATCTCTACAGCATTTAATAACTCGGGAACTGGGGTATGAAGTGCATGAATTTTGGTACAATTTGCGTTTCGTAATACTTCAACGTTTCCTAATTGTTTTTATTTTTGTTTTTTTTTATGCTAGCATATGCTATAATGTGATTAAATAAATGTTTTTTTTTAATTTAATTAAAAAACCTAAATAGAGCAATACCTAATTTAAACAAAACATATTATAGGAAAAAAATATCATACATGTGTATGAAATAGACCGTGTCTATTTAACTTAACGTTATTTTAAATTATAATAATTACGTATTGGTACAGAAGCCGTCATAAAATAGAAAACACGTTTTAAAAGTCAATGGTTTTTTTACTATTTGGGTTTTATGAGTACTAATCAAGAAGCTAGACTTCCTTTGTGCTAATTGAAAAAATCAGCTGACAGCAAACAGTATATTATTTTACTAAGAGGAAAATTGAAGCTTTTTTTTTACTATTCTGTAGAATTTACGGACGACGCGAAGCGGAGTCCGGAAACTACAGACAAGTAAAAATAGATAATTTCACGTTCTGAGCCTCAAAAATAGAAACTAAAAATATGCGAATTAAAATTTTAATACTCTTTATTTCACAAGTGACTAGTCGTTATTCATATATGATATTAAGATATGTATCACTTTGAGAAAAAAATATCAACACTTGATAAAGTACTGCACAATTTCCTGTGTTTTAATTTGAAAACGTTAAGAAACCAAATTCCAGTGTGGGTTACCACTTATTATCTATACTCTACGCAGTCATAAAGCCAGAATAGTATATTCTATAACTAGTATGGAATAGACAATATTCCGCTCGAGCGGAAAGTTTGTCATACGAGCCGGCAGGCGAGTATGACGTTCCCGCGAGCGCGGAATGACTATTCCATACGTGTTGTAGACTATACTTTTTCTTCGACTGAAAATATGAAACACTGTATGGCTTTAAACTGGACAAGGTTAAAAACAATGTTTTATGTGACTCGACATTGCAAATGAAACAAAACACATATTTTTTAATAAAGCAATTAATGTTATTTAATAATTTTATCAAATCAGTACTTAAAAAGGATTTTTATTTAATTTTAGCCCATATTTACAAATTATAATACAAAAATTGAAGGTTATGTTATTTTTTATCATAATATGATAAAAGCATATCCACAGGCTTGCATAACAAGCATAGTACATAAGAATGCCAGGCCGTGATTGGCTTGATGTCTCGTCATGTATCCTGTAATCACGGTATCGCATTCTTATGTACTATGCTTGTTATGCGAGGATGTGGACATGTCTTAACTTAATCTTCAAAATACATCATAAGTTTGGCATAAGAAAAATTGCGTAAAAATACTCTACAAATAAAGTTTACATGGACATTAAAATACACTGCCCAGTAAAAGAGCTTTCCCATTTTTCACCTCCGCCCGTAAAATGGATTTTTTATTATTAGATTCACTTTCAGCAACCATAAAAACCTTAATATACCAATTTTCACGAAAACTACCCTCTGCCCCTTTAAGGGTAAAGTTAGAATTTTTTTATAATCAGATTCACTTTCAACAACCTCAAAAACCCCAATATAACAATTTTCACGAAAACTACCCCCCACTCCTCATGGGGAGGATTTAGAAAAAAATTATTATCAGATTCACTTTCAGCAACCTCACAAACCCCAATACACCAGTTTTCACGAAAACTACCCCCACCCCTCAGGGGGTGAAATTAGAAAAAAAGTATTATCAGATTCATATTCGTCGACCCCAAAAACCCCTATATACCATGAAGAAAATATTAATAATATTGAAAAATATTTACCCCCCATCCCCTCGGGGGTGGAATTAGAAAAGTTTTTTTTATCAGATTCAATTTCAACAAGTTTAAAAACCCATATATAGCAATTTTCAAATTTTTCTAAAAAAATTTATTTTCCCCATTTGCACCCCTTGCCGCACCCCAATCCCGAGCGAGAACTTTTGGTAACATACCTGTATGCCAAATTTCAAGTCTAGCTTAAAGTTATCGTTCCCACAAGATTTCCCGGACAGACCGATCGACCGACCGAGCGACAATTTTTTTTTGCTCGAAATTGATTTATATAGACATAAAACGTCATAAAACGCAAAAATACATAAAAAAAATGTTTGAACATTTTTGCATGAATACAAGGCTTTCCGAAATTTTGAAAATTTTTAAAATGGGAAAGCAAAATAGGAGTTCCGTTTTTTAGCTCTAATTCGTGCTCAGTGATCAAATTTTTATTTTAATATTAGTTTTATATTCTTTTAAGCTTAAGTAAGTAAAAACAAGGTAATTTAAAAAGTTTCGTTTTTATCGAAAGAAGATTAATCTTAATTTTGTGGGTGGACATTAGGGTGCTTTTTTTTTCGACTATTTTTTTTTCGATGCCTTGGTCCACTACTTAATAATAATATTAAGGGCTGAAATTTTGAGGGAATTGTTTTTAAGGTACTTCCAACAAAATTTCGTGATGGGACCGAAAAAAAAATAGTCGAAAAAAAAAGCACTCTAGTGGACATAAATAAAACTCACCCGGTATAATACTAACTGCGAGCCGTATACTCTATGGAAAACGAAGCACTACATATCTTCACGGCTTATTTAACCATTATATGAAAGTAAAAGTGGATTATGGCATTCTGTCGTTTATTATCAATTTGCCACAACGGAATATCTCCAAAAACACATAAACATTATGTTTAAAACATACGAAATTTATGTTAATCCGTCCAAATCAGGTAATTTGTGGATGATTAACACCGAATATCTCTTAAGCTTATAATCATAAATAAACTTTTATTTAGTATTGTAAAATTCCTCTGTGGTATTACGAATAAAAACTAGATGAAACGTTGCAAGCACCCTGTCAAAACATCGGCACTATTGTACACTAGAGCCATCTAGTTTGCAAATTTCAAACTAGGTGTTTTGTTTGATTTTAAATTCTGTAACTTTAAAACATTATATTCTAGCAAAAAACTGTATATAACATTTTTTATAGGGCTTTTATTTAAAATATAATTGCCTTAATTATAAACAAAAAACGCTAAAAATAGGAGTTTTACCCTATTTTTACCCCCTTACCCCCCATCGTTTACCCCCAAAATCTAATCAGCTCTTCGGAATACGATAAGAAACAATATACAAAAAACCGCAAGTCGATATCTCATGTAGAAATGGAGTTAGAGAGTTTACACCCAGACAGGCAGAGACAGACGGACGCAAAAATTTTTTTTACTGATTTCGACTCAGAATGGTCTAAAACATCGAGAAATGTGAAAAAAACGTGGTCAAAGATTTTGACTTTTCGGCGAAGATTTCAATACATCGGCACTCTTAGTAGCACTAAGTGCCGATGTAATATTTAAGATTTCAGGTTTTAATAAAACCTTCATCATAATCACACGGTGTTTTTTTGCAAGATTTAACTTTTTGTTTCCGACCCCTAATTTTTTTTCATAAATTGATTAAACACACCATAAGAAGCAATTTAGGCAAATATAAAAAAAATCGACCGGATCGATTGTTTTTTTTTACGTTTTTTTCTAATTTATTGTACTATGTTCATAGGACGTGCCTGTAGAGCAGTAAATAGAAATATACATATATAATTAATAAACAAATATCGGGACTAGGACTTTAAATAAAAACACTAAGTTTTATGCACTAGCGACGTTCCGTCTTTAATCAAGACTTTATCAAGCTTCAGTTAATTAGAAATATGTCTACGTGTACGGTTCTATAGTTTTGTTTATTGTTCGTAATTGTTTATTTAAATAATATTTATGTTAAATGTAGTGTTTTAAGTATGCTAAGCTTGATAAAGTCTTGATTAAAGACGAAACGTCGCTAGTGCATAAAACTTAGTGTTTTTATTTAAAGTCCTAGTCCCGAAAATTATTAATTATAGTCACTACATTACAAAAAGCCGTATCTCCAACGCCAAAGGTCGTAAATTTTTTTTTCTAATGAATTATAATATAAAACAATAATTATTGTTTTAGGGTGAAGTCGAGCGAAATTTCAATTTTTTTTTTGGATTTTTGGTTTTGAAATGTCATGAAATGTCGAGAAAATATCGGTCTGTCTGTTTTCTGTCTTTAAACCTTGAAACTTTTAAACTAAATGTAAAATTGTTTCAATTTTAGATAATAAATATTTTTAGAATATTTTAGATTTCTTTATGAAAAAGTAGTTAGAGATTTATATTAGAATAAAGAAAATGTTAAAATAAATATTATACACGGTGTATTTGAAATAGCGTCGGAAATTTTAACAGATGATTCTACATCATAAAATATGACAAAAAGTTGGGAGCTACGCCCCTTTGAAAGAGGCTAAAAAAATCGGTTTTTATTCAATAACTTAGGATCCCTTTGAGATATATTAACGAGGTTTTGCACGTGAATTAATCCTAATAAGGCCCATCTTTTTATGTCATTTTCACGTACTTATTTAAACCAGGGGTGTGCGAAACGGGGGGGCCTTATCAGTTTTTTGTCCCAAACTTTTTTCTGTGTAACTTTTTTGCAATTTTATTTATGAAATATGATTCCTTAGGTCAAAATACATAAAAAAGGTACTCTTGTTGTAATACTGTAGGATTAACCGTTTTCGAGAAAAATTCATTTGAAGGTGAAATTTCACGGTTCGAGGATGAAAAATTAAATACTAAAATGTCGAAAACCAAAATTTTAATGATGCAATGTTATTCTACATCAAAAACTAAGAAAAAAAGTTTCCATACATGTAGGTCGAAAAAACGATTTTAAAGCTACCATGGCCCTTTAAAAATGGTGCATATTTAGGAGACCATAGCTCCATAAGGATTGATTTTTGAAAGTACCTGTATATGAGGTTTTTTTCTTAGTTTTTAATGTACATTCGCCCTGCATCATTAAAATTTTGGTTTTCAACATTTTAGTATTTAATTTTTCGTCCTCGAATCGTGAAATTTTACCTTCAAATGAATTTTTCTCGAAAACGGTTAATCCTACAGTATTACAACAAGAGTACCTTTTTTATGTATTTTGACCTGAGGAATCATATTTCAAAAATAAAATTGCAAAAAAGTTACACAGAAAAAAGTTTGGGACGAAAAACTGATAAGCCCCCACCCCCGTTTCGCACACCCCTGGTTGAAATAAGTACATGAAAATAACACACAAAAACGGGCCTTGGTAGAATTAGTTGACGTGCAAAACCTTGTTGATATATCTCAAAGGGTTCCTGAGTTATTGCCACTTAGCCACTTTCAAAGGGGCGTAGCTCCCTTATGACGCATTTTTATACATATGTTTATAGGAACTTTTTGTCATATTTTATGATGTAGAATCATTTGTTTAAATTTCCGACGCTATTTCAAATACACCGTGTATTAAGACGAAGTATTGTAAGAATATTTGTATGAAAAAATAAAGGATATTTAAAAAAAAAAATAAACGATTTAGGACCTTTGTATTTTGCGTGACCTTATAGTATATTAAAGTACTAGTTTCATAACATACGTTCTTAGAGCACGAGAACAAGTTTAGAAAACGAGCCGCTTGCGGCGAGTTTTCTAAAGTACTAGTGCTCTAAAAACGTGTTATGAAACGAGTGCTTTATACAATTTTTTCTGTTTTTGCTCTAAAATTTAAAAAACTTACATTTAAATTGATGAATGATTTAGGGATTTTTGTTTTGGGTTGGCATTACAGTTTACACTTTGTTTAAAATTCTAATAACAAATGATATTTTGATATATTTTACAGTCATCTCTTATTTTTTCACTGCAATTAACCAGTCCACAATTTTAACACGGTAAAAAATAACCCAAAAACAAAATTTTGTAAAAAATTTAACTTTAAATTGACATTGGCATTTGCACGCAAAACGTCAAGAGATAGGCTTTTGTATGTTGCCAACCCAACAGAAAAAAAAGTAGAGACCTCTTATGGGCCTATGAGAACACGCAAAATGCGTGTGATTATAAGTTTATAAGAGTCGCAAAATAGAAAAAATATGGTTAACATTGCGGTGCGGCAAGGAAGGCAAGGATGCAAAAAATAATATTATTATTGATCGTAGGGTAAAAATTCTTGCACGTGTAAAATTTGTTTGCACATGTTTAAATAAATATGGAGTTGGGTTCTGCTTTATTTTTAATCAGAAATACGTGAACCTGTGAAAAAAACAATAATTTTTGTCAGAAAAATAAATTATACTAAATGCATTTGTTCTATGTGAGAAAGTTAGGACAAAATGATCTAAAAAGTCCAATCAAATTACTAAAGTCCTGACTTTTTCGTCTAGTAAAGACTAATTAAGACAATTTTATTTAGAAAACATTGAAAATTTTCAACATAGCACAAACATCTTAGGCTAATTTTCAGGATTTGGGTGTTAGATAGGAATTTCTTTTTAGTAGGCACATGGGGCCAATATAATGGTGTGCTTATCTCAAAATTTGTTTCGTGATAAAATAAGCAACTTTTTATTTTGAAATGTCTGTTTGTCCTTCTGTCTGATGTCACGATTTTTGTGAACACGATAACTCAAGAACGAATAATCCGATCGACTTGAAATTTTCAGAAAAAATCAAGTTCTACGAGGGGAAGATCCCCATTGTTTTTGAAAGTAATCCCCCAAAAAAAACAAAAAAGTTATGGGGTGTTAAACTTTAGAAAAAAAATCAATAATTTTTCGTTTTTCAATTTTTTTTATTATTTTTTTTTAAGTATTTGGGAAATGCAATATACCATTTACTGTGAATAATTTAGTATAGTTCAAAATGGAATGCGTAGCATTACATATCTTCACGGCTTGTTTTATTCTTGGGAGCAGCTTATTATTTAAAGTACATGATGTCACTGTCTGTACCACTGGTACACTGTACCAGTTATATAAAGATAATTATTTATTTTCCTTATAATAACCATTAGACAGTATCCTGTATATTGAATATTCAATCAATAATAAACATAAAACTACTTTGTTTTTATTGGTGATCATCTTCTGACCTTTTGCAGACAATCTCACGACCTAAAGATGCCTTGCCATTTAAAAATGTACAATGCTAAAATTAACTACTAAAATTAATTACACTGTTAATAAAATACTGAATTTTTAGTATGTACAGTGTGGTCCAAAAGTTACCCCCCTTCTCTTAACTTTTGAAAAAATGGAGATATCGACTTTAAATTTGGATTACGTTAATAAGACTAAACTATCTTTTTGGATACATTTCATATATTTTTAACTTTTAAGATACATATGGGCAGGGGCATAGGGGAGAATTTTTTTAAACGGAAAGGAGGGTCTTGTGTGATACATCGCTTTAAAGCTCATAAAATTCTCTATTTGACAATGTTAGTTTTTAGGGATTTTTTTTTATGGTTTAAAAATGGGTTAAAAATGAGAATTTTCGTTAAAATTTGTTCAAAAAATCAAATAATTTTTGAAACATTTTTAAATTTATAATGTAGAAACATTAATAATTTACATTTCTACATTATAATTATTATACTTTTAAACTAACGTTAAATGATATAAATAAAAATCACAAAAAATCTTGTCATTATGCCAAATTATAATTTGTCTTATTTTCGTTCAAAAGTTAAGAGGTAGTGACTTTTAGACCACACTATATCTATGCATGTCTGTTTGTTCTCATCTAGAGCCTAAACTACTTGGCTTATTTTAACGATCGAGGTGTCAAAAGATTCATCTTGATCACGCGAGTGACATAGTCTATATAAAACTCCATGTTTCGATAATAATGATAGCTGTTATCAGGAATTTAACAGAAAATCAAAGTAATCTATAGATTTTTATTATGAATTCAGTCTCATAGGATCCGTATTATTTTATTTTCTTTATCAGACATATCACGGCGGACTTGGATTAACTTTAAAACAAAAGACCTTGCACCGATCGGACTTTTTCATAAATCTTTTCTACGATGTCTGACGCGTATTTAATGTCAGTATAAAAATAATCGGTAGAGGGATTCGTGAGATAAATCAAATTTCATTTGTTTTATATTTTTTTCAGTGTATGTTTAAATTTTATTACGGATATCGAAAGAGTTTATTTTTTTAAGCAATTTTGTAGAATATCTAGTAGTTTTTATTTTCATTTGTTTCTAAATTATTTAAAATCAAAATTGACAAAGTTTTTAAGTCTGCCATTGTAATGTTGAGATATTTAAAATTTGTAAAATAATTTAAAATTAGATTAACGCCATCTACACATTTCATATTAGGAAATTACCACAAAATGGCTCTAAGCGCTAAAACACAATATCTATAGAATAAAATGAAGTTGTCGTTGGTACTAAGTTAGAGCCATTTTGTAGAAATTTTCTAACATAAAATTTGTAGATGGCATTAGTCTAATTTTAAATTATTTTAATTTTTTTTTAAATATTTTAACAGGTTACAATGGCAGACTTAATTAAAAAAATAGTTTTATTAATTTTTATTTTAAATAATTTAGAAAAAAATGAAACTTGATTTATCTCACCGATTTTTTTTATACTGATAATAAATACTCGTGAGTTATGGTAGAAAATACTTATAAACAAATCCGATCGATGCAAGGGCTTTTGTTTTAAAGTTGATCTAAGCCCGCCGTGATATTGCATAAATTGCATATGTACACATGCATTGTTTCGTAGTCGGTTTTTTTGACACATCGACTTGTTACATTTCTTAAATAATTAATTTTAATTGTTAAGTTTTAACAGTGTACAACATTGCTGAATTGAATAAAAATTTGTATTATTGAATTTTTATTATATTTATACAATACCATTGATAAAACACCATGTAGGTTGTAATTATTATTTAATAGACAACCGTAAAATCACATAATACGCATTGTTGGACAATGTAACAAATTGTTAAAAAATAACAAAAATTTATACAATACGTAAGGTATGTGTGTACAAAAGCGCCAGCTGGGAAATGTAACCCTGTTATTTTATATTCTAAATGTTGCATGTTTGTTTAACCTCGTACTATTCTACTTAATTAAGCATCCCCTAGTCCAGGACTTGTGTGGGCTAGTAGTAGAGGGAACCACCGGCTTATACTGACTTTCGAACCAGTTTCTAGGGAGTGTCCGTTTCACTTATCGCCTTCGCCAAATTTCAATTATTAATTAACTGAAAAAGGCAAATCGGCGCCAGTGAGAATCGAACTCACGATAGTAGACTTGCTATGCATACGCGCTAGCCACTACGCTATGCCTCCCAAGATCACCCAAAAGGCAAAAAAGTTATGAAGGTTTAAAAAGTGTCCGGTTTTTTTTAGACCACCCTATAGAAAACGGGGTGGTGTTATGCATCACTTGAAATGTATTATTTTTTACCCAACGGTGTGTTTACAGGGCGGTAGCTATGGGGGTATGAGGGGGAACGTCCTCCTCACCCATCTTGAAAAGATCTTTATTTCATTGATCCAAAACAAAAGTCGTACTTGTAGGGATTTAAAATACAAAAGTTGCATATTTTACAAAAAAAGCTATTACAGTGATTCAAAACATAAGTTGTAATTTCACGAAAAGGTGAGGACATTTTTTTTTATTCATCAAAATTTTAAAATTGTTTAGGGGTAAAATTCTGTCACGGACAAAGCTTTTCTAGAGGTGAGAACCTTTTTTTTCTTTTTTTAGTCATCAAAATTTTGGTTAGAGGTAAAAACTATCTCACGAACAAAGTTTTGGAGGTGACTTTTTTTTATATATTATTAGGTTTTTTCTTAAAAAAAAGTTTTATTTTTAGGCTAAAAAAAGTAAAGTAATTTTTTTCATTGTCTCCCCCCCACTCAATCTTCTTCGCTACGGCCCTGTTTATTTATTACACGAATCATCACAAAAAGTAGTAGGCGTAAACTCAGTTACGACTCACCAACGTTGAAAATAAACACAGAAACATAGCCTTACGGAATAATTTTGCCGAATTATGAGGAAATTTTTTATTAAGGTCACTAAATCGAAACATTTGACGACTAATTTGTTACACACAACAATATTGACTATACATATTAACTATACATATGTATATATATATATATATATATATATATATATATATATATATATCGGTGTTTTTCAAAGAAAAAACCGACATTCGGTTTTTATCTTTTAAGAATACGAGGTTTTTAATTTTTATTTATCGATAACTTTTTTTCCCACTTTACTCGTTTAAATGGAATCTCTAGTGGGGTATTGTACGACGTTTACTTCACACCCCGAAAATAAAAAAATCGAAATATGTTATAGCAATGTTCTTCATACACAATTTTAAGCAAAATTGAAATTTTTTATGTGCATGGAATATCCCCCACGACCCCAAGAAAAACTCGAAACTACTGACCCTAACAAAAAAAAAAAATTTAATTAAAAAAAATCTAAAAATAAAAAAACTGAAAATTGAAAAAAAAATCTAAAAGTTGAAAAGAAAAGTCTAAAGATAGAAAAAAAATTGAAAAAAAAATTACAAATAAAAAAAATACATAAAAATATATCCCTCCGGGTAAAATTGGGGTAAAATTGTTAAGCAAGGTTAGTAAATAGAAAAATAATTTTGGTTTTTAAATAATCCGTGCGGAGAACGGGGTTTGCGGCTAGTAACTGATAAATTATAAGTATACTGACAATTCGTTACCGTAGTAAATACTAAACGTTATTGCCTATATGGAACCACAGGCAATATTTTTTATTAATTACAAGTTGTTACAGTAAAACATAACGTTGCCCTAGTAGAAATTTAACGTTAGAATAACGTTTTTCAATGTTAGAAAACTGTATAAAAGTACGTTATACAATATGTGCAAATGTCCCGCTTTTTAACGTTAGAATCAAAAGTTAGTTACAAACGTTAATCTAACGTTAGATTTTTAAGTTAGAAATACGTTATAGTACGTTTAATTTCTAACTTTCGGAGGGGGCGTGGCCAACTAGGAAATTTCTACCTGCATCATAAAATGCCAGAGACAAATTTATTCATATACATAAATCTTAATATATTTTAGGAATCATAATATTTTTAAACATAATTTCATTTCATTTATTTATAAAATAGCCATCTTTTTAGGTGGCCCTAAATATTTTTCGTGTAATATGCTGTTATACTTCGATAATTTAGTTAGTTAATATTTATTTATACATTCTGAATCTTAAAATATTTGTTCAATTCTAGTACAGTGTTGCCAAACTTACTATAATTTTGACTTTTGGGGGATATTTTTTAAAACTTATTATAGAAATAATAAATAATTATCAAACCTAGGCACATAGCTGTCTAAAATGAGTATTTTCTACTATAGCTTACGTATTAATAATGGAAATTTAAAAAATATTTAAAGTTAGAATAAGGTTAGAAAAAGGTTAGAATTTAGTTAGCAAAACTAACGTTAGTTTTATGTATTTTATAACGTTTTTGTCAAACGTTATTTTTTAAGGTTAGATTTATTTATTTTATAACGTTTTTGTCAAACGTTAGTTTTTAAAATTAGATTTATATATTTTATAACGTTTTTGTATAATGTTTGAGACTAAACATAAAAATTTCACTAATCTAATGTTATGTTAAGTTAGATTTATGTACTTTTCTACCAGGGTGTTCTGTTATGTTTTACTGTAACAACTTGTAATTAATAACAAATGTTGCCTGGGGTTCCAAATAGGCAAAAATGTTTAGCATTTATTACGGTAACGAATCTCAGTGTATGCTTTTAAGTATATCTTTCATATAACTGAATTTATAAGCATTATTCTGCCTGCATACAAATAGAAATCTAAAAAACAAAAATAAATCGAACGCTTTATTAATTTGTCATTATCAGTTTTATTTGACTTTCCCATACGTAGTACCTCACCTAAATAATAAATTACACTTAAATTACAAATTAAATAAAAATTCATCTAATATATACACTTAAATTACAAATTAAATAAAAATTCATCTAATATATACCTACCTAGGGAACGTTCAAGTATTACGTAACGCTCCTAGGACGGTGGGGGTCATTTTGGAGTGTTACGCCCAAACGTTCCCCTACATAATTATTGATTTCAGAAAAAAAGACAGACTAACATCTCTACTCTAATTTTCTCTACTCCCTAACATCCCTACTCCATAACATCCCTACTCCACAACAACTCTACTCCGTAACATCTCTACTCCATAACATCTCTACTCCGTAACAACTCTACTCCACACTATAGACACTCGATTAGCCACTTGTCTTAACTCAAAAGAATATTTGTCATGCTAAGTCACTGTCAAAAATTAATTCAGTTTATTAATTACTTACATATTAGTGCATGTTAAGAGTACCCGGTCATTGTTGCTTTTAGAATAATTCATTTATGATTGATTTTTACCAAAAACAATCCCAACCCAGATTTTGGCCAAATTTTAAGACTAAAGACTCTAAAAGCGTTCTTGAGTTATAGTAGGACCTTAAAAACCGCAATATATTAACTTGCACGAAAATAAAATCATTCAAAAACAGTTACCCCCACCCCATGGGCCCAGGGGCACCTCAAAAAACCCTATACCAACTTTTATGATGAAAATATTGTAAATATTAAATAAAAACTCAATAATACAAATTTTGTACTTTTTGCGTTTTTCCCCATGTATGTTTTTGTTTGCCCCCATGCTCCACCCCAATTTTTACGAGAAGCAATCCAAACCGAAGAACTTTTGGCCAAAGTAGAATTTTAAAGTGTTCTTGGTGGTTACAAGTTTTTTTTTTTGTTGAATGACTGCTCGGAATCAATTTTTATTACAAAAAACGTCATAAAACGCATAATCGATAATAATTCTGATGCGGTGATAAAAATAAATGTATTTTATTTATTCAAAGAACGTATAATTTGCAGAAGTCCTCAGGAATGTATAAATAAAATTGCAGTTGCGTTATTCTACATGAAGGTAATGAAAGTATAGATATAATTAGATAATAAAATATCATTATCATTATAGTCTATTCAACAGATAATAGTTATTTATGGTACTAGTGGGTAAAGTAAGATATTGCCCATGAGAAAATTAACCTGCGAGGCGTCAGCCAAGCAGGTTAATTTAGGTTTTATCCAATAAATAGCTTAGGAATTCATATTTTCATTAAAAATTTTAATGACATTTACAAGAAAATAATTTGACAAGTGACAGTTGAGTGGGTAAAATAAATAATTATCCCCTCAATAAAGTAAAAGCCACGCGGGGGTTATTATTGAATTTATCTATTTAAAATAAAGCTGGTAATTGTCTTATTATCTGTATGTATTGGTTAAAAATAATATAAGTTATTTTATTCTTTTTTACAAGAAAATTCTTGAAGGATAAAGGTAATTTAAGGGGTCTTTCTACTATTTATTAAAACAAAAGTCCTATTTCCCTATACTTAAGTTTAAATATAGGGAAATAGGCATTGTATAGTATACTCCTTGCTGCAGCAAGTAGCTTTTTTCCTGGTAAAGTTTTAAGTTAAATTTCTAAGTGGCGCCGCCTAAAACTTTTTTGTTTTTAGTAAGCGCTCACGCACTTCATGTCTGGTGATTCTCTTCGAATAAAAAGTCCAAACCAAGATTTAAAACTCTCTGATTTCTTTCTTACTTTCTTTTTTTGTTGTTTTTTGTTTTTTGTATTTTTTTGTCAACTACTTCGCATGGCAATATTAGAAACACCGCTACAACACTACAGCAATCTCAAAAAATTACCTTTTCGCTTCTTTATTGAGTAAAATACAATATGGGCCAAGAAAGTGCATGTTTGTGCCTACCTCATTACCTTCTTGCCCTGCACTAATCGATGCTACCCAGCTTGCGATAGTCAGCACAATTTTACAAGGTTTTATAGTGGAAGAGCACGAAACACGAACTGCATTTTTATGCACGCCATTACCAACTGGATACAGATACATCATATATACTGCATCTTTTCGATATAACAGATATACTGGCAGTGCCATCTATGACACAGAGGACGAACTAACAAGTTTAAAAGGGGGTGGAAATATAAGAAATATGGCAATAATTTTCTCACGCAGTTCGCCGTCTTCATCCAATGAAGATGGCAGGTTAACGTTTAGCTTAAGTAATTTAGTTTTTAAGTGAGTGTTTGTTGCGCTATTGCTATGACAGTTCTTTTATCACAGAATATTGCGTCATATTAGTACATAATGCTAATAACATTTAATTTAAAGAAATCAACATAGTATAATATGCACAGAGTAAAAAAAACCTTAAATTGGTAACATAAACACTGAATAATATCGCAAAAAATGTTGATGAATTTAATTTGAAACGTACAACGTGGAAGATAGGTTTTTGTTTAAGTTTAAAGATAACAAGTTAGCGTTTGCGCAAAGATCATTTGGTTTGGTTTGAGAAGGGACAGTGAGAAGTTTTTTGCGAGTCAAGATAGAAAAACAAACAATATAACCCAGAAATTTGGACTTCGGGGATGGGAATCCCTAGATTCCCGCTGTGACCCGAATTCCTAGATTACAGGAAAACTAAATAGGGTACAAATACATATTTGTGGGTACAAATACATATTTGTACCGAGCTGGCCAAATTCTAAAAAGGAAAAGGCCACGATCATAGACAAGGAAAGACCTCCAAAGCCGTTGCGGAATACTGTGATAAATGTGCCTAGCGCATCTGAGATAAACTTGCACATGCGCACTACTATTATTGTTTTTGACGAGTATTTTTAACCTTAGTTTTGTGTGTCAAATAAAAATTGTAAAAAATTCAACAAAAAACAATAAATATCTACGAAGAAACGTCGATATAGTTTTTTAAAATTATTTTATAAGAATTTCTCGAGGTGTGTTTGAGTTTCGGGATTGTGTACACCTACTTTGAGTATACCAGGGATTGACCCTTTGCTCTTCATAAAGCAACAATACAGGTCATGTTTAAACATATAAACAAATGCAGCAAAAACAATTAAAACACAGTAGAAGTATAAAAATGAACAGAAACAAACGACGATCTGACGGTACTGACAGTATAAACAAACTACTAATAATTCGTCACCCCAGTATTGATTTGCCATATCTCTATTTTCGGACATTTTAAGATTTTTACTGGGGGATTTTTGGAGATAAGACAAATGAATACTGGGGTGACGAATTGTTTTACGACCGACAGCATTTCACAGCTGATAGAGATGCGTACTGCGCAAGGCCAGATATATTGCGTTACGTCATTTCGCTGCCCAGTTCTGTCACAAAATAATCTTGCGCAGGCTGGACTAATGGTTCTCTTTCCTTCTTTATGGCCACGATTCTTTGAAGAAGAATAAGAATTGTCTTACCCACTTTATAATAAGCAGTAAAGAATATTTTAGGAAAAAGAAATGTTTTGTCTACAGCAGTTACGCTCTGTATGTTTTGACTGCATTAAGGGATTAGAACCCACATAATTAAACCAGTTGGCCTCCAGTTGGGATTTATTTCAAAACGAATTTAATATTCTTTTACAAAAAGTGCATGATATTTAAACTTAATTACTGACAATTAAGTTATTTTAAAAGCAGTTAATAGAACTAGTTTAATTTGTTTATAATATGTAAAAATGCAATAAGGGAACGTTCAAGTATTACGTAACGCAAATTTTAATCATTTTGGACCCCCCTGTAACGCTATTTTCCTATACCATTAACATAGGCGTAACACTCCAAAATGACACCCCCCCTAAGAGCGTTACGTAATACTTGAACGTTCCCTTGTGAATTATTGTGAATATTTTCAAAACACATTCGACTATTGGATGTGCGAATATACTGCGTAGTTTATTTCATAAAACATAACTATATTCTATATACAAACATATACTATACGAGTCTGTTGTAAAAATATTTACTGTGCGAATTTTAATTTACTCTCTTGCTTGATGAAACAGACCATAGTTCAACTTAATTTTTATTCAAGCACACCGTGTCTTCTGTTTAATAAAAACTTTAAAAAATTCCCCGTGACTTAGGTTACCTATAGCGTCAAGGCAATTAATTTTTAATATCGAAAAAGGAAAACAGTTGAAATAATGGGTGAAAGTTCTGAAAATATATTCAGAACTTTGAATGGTAATATTACAATTAAATGAGATACCATACTAATTATAATTCAATAGCTGCATATATTATAACTAATAGCAGATATTTAGAATTTTTAATGACTCGGACAGGTGAAATTCTTTTGTCTATTTTTAATTTTGTATTTGTATTATTGCAGATTACGCTGTCTTGCTTTAATACAACAATGAGGCTGGGTTTATCAAAGTTCAGCTAAATTTAACTGACACATAATAACCATAGCAACTCCAACAAAATCCAGAATTTGCTCTTAACTGACCCAAGTAACATGTTAGATTTTACAGCTTAAATTGGCTGTACCTCGCATTTTAAACCAGCGCTTAGCTGTATTTCGGTAATTTGCTGTATTTAGGATTTTTTATTAAACTGTTTTTACATCCACTGTTATAGCTATAATCGACTTGGCGCAGCCAATAAACAGTACAAAATATTTTTATATACTTTAAAAATATCTTACAGCAATCAAAAATAACAGAAATTTAATGCATTTTAAAACCGCTTAATGCTAGCATTATTGCCTAGTCACTCTTATTGTCAAAATGGTTATCCATCCGGCGGTAAATAACGTAACTAATTCATTACAGAAATCTGTAACCTAAAATAACATGAAATTTTCACACAGGAAGCGTGTCTTACTTACAGCCTATAAAGCCGGCTAATAGATGACCATGATGTAACAGCTTCGCCATTTTTTTTGCTTTCCTTAGTAAATAAAAAGATGAAAATCTACAAAAAAATTATAATTTATGAAAATTTTCGGACCGTGTATAAAGAAAAATAAATAAATAAAAAAAAAACTTTATTAACATCAATTTATTTTAACTAATCTTCTCTATTTTTGAGGCGCGTGAAATATAACAAGTTTTCATCATCACTTTTCACAATATTATTTTATTCGCACTTAAATTATATGTCATAGAACTTGTAAAAGTCCACAATAAATAATACATTGTTATTTTATCTAACAAAGATATATCGTGAACAGACAACAGAGTAAAGCTTATAACAATATTATATTATTAAATTCCCTAAATTTGTAATAAAAAAATTAGATATATTTATCGTTTTATGTTAACCACAAGAAAATACAGAATATAGCTGTTATCTATCATTAGAATGTTTGTGAAGTCGATATTCCAGCTTAAGTAAAATCCTTATAGCAACCATATAATGACTCTCCTAAATAGGCCAAATGCTATCGCTAAAACCACTTCAAATCTCGTTTACAGAAAGCTGTTACAGCCAAGCTAGCTTTGATTTGACAACGAATACGTAGTAAGACACTTTAAAGCTACTTGTGTTACTTGGGGAGACTTTATCTGTTAGATAAATTTTAACTCTACATTGATAAACCGAGCCTGATTTAAAGTTTAGAAAATATGTAGGGTTCCATTTAAAAATCAAAAGTTGGTGTCACTTCCGTTTAGACCGGAAGTGATATTTTTTATAATGACCATGCCAAAATTATTTACGGTTCATACAAGCTCTGTAAATTTCAGAAAGTTATCTTTTATAGTTACGAGGATAATTCGTAGGCAATACTTCTTGTATCACCCGGTAGTCGCAAAATAGAAAAATAAAATAAATACAAAAAAATAAAAACCTGCCTATGAACAATGCAAGATAAAGCGAAGTGTGTAAAAATGCTGTCGACAAATTAAGAGAGACACAGCCTGTACAGCTTAATAAAATAATGAAAGGTTATTTAATCTAGTGTCCCGTACTCCGCCTACCATGACTATTATGAAATCTTGTAACACAAATAATTAGGCTTTTGACATAAACAATTATGGGTGACATTGTCAAGGTAAAAATAACACCGTTATGATTGTTGGTTTTATAATATTAAATCATGTTTTATTTGTTTAATAAATTTTTGATTTGTTGTCTGGAAAGAAATGGTTAAGTTATAGACAAATATATCTAAAAGGTTATCAACTTTAACTGTTAATTTTTTTAATTTTTACGCAATTTTTTTCAAAATAACCATATGAACTTGAATTTGATTTGAAAGCTAATTTGATACAAATTTTAATATTATCTCCCATATACTAATAAGTTTTCATGCTCATTTTAATTAAATTTAATAAAAATTTAGAAGCATGTTTTTTAACTTTTTCTTTGTATATTAATAGTAATTATATACCAAGGTAGAGAAGAACTTTTTTATAGCCGAGCGTATTAAATCCCGAGCTGCGTAGCAGCAAGGGATTTAAGAGTGCGAGGCTATAATAGTCTTCTCTACCGTAGTTTATATATTAGTTTTTTCACTACTAGCACTATTTAACTATTTTTATTCAAATAATAAAATAAATTATGAACAGAAATTATATTTCTTAAAATTTTCATAAAAATCAAGCAGCCTTGATCAGTGAGATTTGCTCAAATAAATACTTTGAACTGAAGTTTAAAAATTTAGTTTTTTTTTATTGTTTTTATAATATTTAGCTAATTATTGATTGTATTGGCAATAATTAATTATATTTAATAAATAAAAAGTTATTTAAGGCTTTTTTCTTGGGTTTAATTACACAAAGAACTGAAACATCTAAAGTGACAAAAATCAATTGTTTATAAAATTTACTCCTACTAGCAGAGAAAAAATTATTATTGCTAAGGGTGAAGAAAATTGATTTCACAGTCTGAAAACATGATAAATAATGGTATGTTTTAAGCTAGTAGTGAAAAAAAGGATTTATTTAGATAGATGTATATTACCTTTTGCTCAAGCTTCTTATTGAATAAATCCGACACCTGCTCACTAAATAGAAGAGATAGTGGGGTTTTTGAGACCTCAAGTCAGGTTCCAGGGTTAAAATTTTTAAAAGCAAAAATTGTGTAACTTTGTCAAAATTCAGCAGAATTGTTGTTATCAAGTAAAACAATTTACTTGAATTAAAAATATCGTTTTCTTCAAGTGTACTAAAATGTTCATATATAATAACTGAATACACTGGTTAGAAGTGATCTCTTTTTTTAGAGTAAAAAAATGAGTTCATTGTTGTACGCCGTAAAAAAAAGTTAGTAAAACCACCACTGGCGGCAGCACTCTTTGACTTTGATGACAGCCATACTTCAAACTTATTTATTTATTATGTAAACAGGTGGTTGACTCGAGATTCTGTATAAAAACCTTGTGTGAAATTGATTAAAAATGATTGAAGAAGAATATATGGTTTATACATCTACAAATCTCTCTGACATTGCTAACGCTACATTAGACAATTTAACATCGAAATCGCGAAAAGTGTACGATTTAGCCTACGAAAAAAAATTAAAATGAGCTAAGGAAGGTTTATTTCGAAAGGGTTTTATTGGCCTATTTTAATAAAAAAAAACATACTTTATTACTGAATAAATTAAATTAAAAAATTAATATTTTAAAAAAATATATAGGATGTTTGAAAAAAAAATAGTACGTTTCACTCAGAGGAAAAGTGCTTTTTTTTACTCGTCTGTAGTTTTCGGACTCCGCTTCGCGTCGTCCGTAAATTCTACAGACTAGTAAAAAAAAGCTTCACTATCAAATTATATTAGTGTCCTTTGATTATACAATTAATAAACAAATATCGGGACTAGGACTTTAAATAAAAACACTAACTTTTATGCACTAGCGACGTTTCGTCTTTAATCAAGACTTTATCAAGCTAAAAGAGAGAAAAAGACCTTATGTAATAATAACATAAAAAAATATATAACTTAAAAAAAATATTAAAAAAATTAAAAACGTCTACTTTTTAATCTTATGCCTAGATAATACGAAAAACATTTACCTTAGCATACTTAAAACACTACATTTAACATAAATATTATTTAAATAAACAATTACGAACAATAAACAAAACTATAGAACCGTACACGTAGACATATTTCAAATTAACTATATATGTTTTTTCTTCCTCTTTCTTATCACAAGAACACCTATATGTATTCTTGGTAGACTATAGTGAACTATATTTATATCAAAGACAAATGCTGAAGGCGCCTTTATATAAAATATAATAGCAAAAGCTAAATACCAACTTATCATATAACAAATGAATGCATATAACACATCGCAAACTATCAACTAAAAAAAAAACTAAAAAAGAAAACAAAAAGAGAAAAAAAAAAAAAAAGAAGAGAAAAAAAAAATAACTACCCATCAAAAGGCTAGGTTACATGATTTTTTTTGTCTTTTTCTCCCCCTTTTTAACCCCTTCAATTGTTCCCTTTTTATTCTTTTTTGTTTACTACCCCCCTCCCCTCCTACACGTACCCCTTAATGAATAGCATGTCAATTAACATCTACTTTTTGGTATTTTATAAGATTTCTTATACTCCTCCAATAATCCTGAATACACCGTACTAAGTCTGTCTACGTCAGTCCTTAAATTAATGTTTTTAGTCAGTTTTATAAAAATCATTTCTGCAGTTATAAAACTGACTAAAAACATCAATTTAAGGACTGACGTAGACAGACTTAGTACGGTGTATTCAGGATTATTGGAGGAGTATAAGAAATCTTATAAAATACCAAAAAGTAGATGTTAATTGACATGCTATTCATTAAGGGGTACGTGTAGGAGGGGAGGGGGGTAGTAAACAAAAAAGAATAAAAAGGGAACAATTGAAGGGGTTAAAAAGGGGGAGAAAAAGACAAAAAAAATCATGTAACCTAGCCTTTTGATGGGTAGTTATTTTTTTTTTCTCTTCTTTTTTTTTTTTTTTTCTCTTTTTGTTTTCTTTTTTAGTTTTTTTTTTTAGTTGTTAGTTTGCGATGTGTTATATGCATTCATTTGTTATATGATAAGTTGGTATTTAGCTTTTGCTATTATATTTTATATAAAGGCGCCTTCAGCATTTGTCTTTGATATAAATATAGTTCACTATAGTCTACCAAGAATACATATAGGTGTTCTTGTGATAAGAAAGAGGAAGAAAAAACATATACAGTTAATTTGAAATATGTCTACGTGTACGGTTCTATAGTTTTGTTTATTGTTCGTAATTGTTTATTTAAATAATATTTATGTTAAATGTAGTGTTTTAAGTATGCTAAGGTAAATGTTTTTCGTATTATCTAGGCATAAGATTAAAAAGTAGACGTTTTTAATTTTTTTAATATTTTTTTTTAAGTTATATATTTTTTTATGTTATTATTACATAAGGTCTTTTTCTCTCTTTTAGCTTGATAAAGTCTTGATTAAAGACGAAACGTCGCTAGTGCATAAAAGTTAGTGTTTTTATTTAAAGTCCTAGTCCCGATATTTGTTTATTAAAAGCTTCACTTTTCATCTTAGTAAAACAATATACTATTCTTTTTCTGTGTGTTTACACGTCTCAGATTTAAAATATGCCTTCAGGCGTACATGTATTATTGCAATAAATATACATTATACATAGATGTAGCTACATTATTATGATTTACAAGCAATCATATGCTACATACTAAAAATTTTACTACATCAATATAATGTAGTGATGTTGAAAATTCGATCACTAATTTAGTGATGTGGTTTTTTACTATTAAATATTTTTCTACTAATGATGTGATATATAATTCGGTTATAGCCGAGCAGTTAATTATAACTTTTATTATAACTTACTCAGTTAGGTTGGCCATACAATCTTCCATCGTATTTAAAGTATACCCGAGCGGAGAATATACTTAACCACTTATCACTTTATTCGGGAGCGGGTATTCTAGGAGACGGCGCTTTGGAAACAGATAAAACGATTTCTTCTTAACTTAAGAATAATATATTAAATAAATGTGAATAAATTCTCCAAGAACATGAAAGATCAATTCTTACTTCTAAGAGCTTTTTCTATGCAAAGCCCTTAAATTCTAATTTCCATTATATATTAGTTTTCCATTAAATACTTCTAACTTAAAACATTCTATGATTGAAATCCCAACTATTCGCAATCATTTTCAAATCCCAATTTATTGTCCACATTTTTCTTAGTGTAAATATTAGAACTGGTTCGTATAAGTCATTCAAATTATTTTACAAAATACTTTTCAAAGTTAATTAATATTCGTCAAAATTTCTATCAGTGTTCATGCTAACAATATTTATAAGTGTCCAATTATTTTTATGTCGGATAATACAAGTCTCAAAAATTTTCTAAGTTTAAAAACTATTTTTAATTCAAAAATAATTCTCAAAAATTATTTCTCACAGAAACTACATTTTCACTTTTGACACTACTGGATACTTTTTAACTAACAAGACAAAAAACTATTCAAGAATGATCACCTCTAAAATTTGGAGCTCTATTTATTCTCTTCATAAACCCATAAATTAAAATGAGGCATATTTAGGTCACACGCGCTAATGTTTCTGGGTGTGAATTCCCCACTACCAAAGTTCAACGATTTTTACTTAGAGGGGTCCGAACAAAACCCGAAAATATCCGACGTTACTCATGCTTACTTTTAAGAATTAGATCTTATAGGCTATGTATATTAAAATAAAATTTTAAAATTATACGGATCATAACAATAATACAATAAATTATTGTAGTAAATCTTACCCTGGTAGAAAAGTACATAAATCTAACTTAACATAACATTAGATTAGTGACATTTTTATGTTTAGTCTCAAACGTTATGCAAAAACGTTATAAAATATATAAATCTAACCTTAAAAACTAACGTTTGACAAAAACGTTATAAAATATATAAATCTAACCTTAAAAACTAACGTTTGACAAAAACGTTATAAAATACATAAATCTAACGTTAGTTTCCTAACTAAATTCTAACCTTTTCCTAACCTTATTCTAACTTTAAATATTTTTTAAATTTCCATTGTGAATAGGTAATTTATAGTAGAAAATACTCGTTTTAGACAGATATGTGCCTAGGTTTGATAATTATTTATTATTTCTATGATGTTTAAAAAAATATCCCCAAAAAGTCAAAATTATAGTAAGTCTGGCAACGCTGTACTAGAATTGAAAAAATAATTTATGATTCTTAATGTTTAAATAAATATTAACTAACTAAATTTAAAGTTTTTCTGAGGGGTAAACGTATTTATCGAAGTATAACAGGACATTACACGAAAAATATTTAGGGCCACCTAAAAAAATGGATATTTTATAAATAAATGTAACGAAATTATGTTTAAAAATATTATGATTGCTAAAATACATTAAGATTTATTTATATGAATAAATTTGTCTCCAGCTGCCATTTTATGCTGCAGGTAGAAATTTCATAGTTGGCCACGCCCCCTCCGAAAGTTAGAATTTAAACGTACTTAACTATTTTAAAAATCTAACGTTAGATTAACGTTTGTAACTAACGTTTGATTCTAACCTGAAAAAACGGGACATTTGCACATATTTTATAACGTACTTTTATACAGTTTTCTAATATTAGAAAAACGTTAATCTAACGTTAAATTCCTACTAGGGTAGTGATGTACATCTAAGTTTATATATTTCTATAGACAGTGTAAGTGGGCATATTTCATATGTATACAGCCTGTTCCAGAACTCGCGTACCGAAATTTAAGAGGTGATTCTACATCCAAAAATATGAAAAAAAGTTTCTATAAAGGTTGGTCCGGAAATGAGCCCTAAGGGAGCTACGGCCCTTCGAAGATGACGTATTGAATGGGGAACAAAAAAAAGCACCAATAAAATTTTAATGCTGCAGGGTGATTCTTCATTTAAAACTGAGCAAAAAAGTATTATACACCAAAACACCTAAATTTAATATTAAAGGAGTAATAGCCTTTTAAAAAGTAACGTTTTTGGTGGCACAAAATGTTACTTCCTCTTAATTGCATTTTTTTTTGATAACGGTTGCTCCTACAGTGTTACACTATATGATATTTTATATGTATTTTTACTCTAGAAATCTATATTTTTTACAACAAATCCAAAAAACATACACATAGAAAAGTTTGGGGCAAAAATGTTTTAAGCCTCATATATTTTGTCCGTCTGGGCACGCCTCTGGATAAATTAAAAAAATAAATTAACATAAACTTATTGCCCTTATTAATACTAGTATACATGCAAAAGCTCGCCGCTCTAGCTTAAACGGTACCCGAGTTATTAATTAAAAACCTTATTTTTATTACAATTTTAAAGGGCCCTAGATCCCTTAGGGCTCATTTCCGGACCAACCTTTATAGGAACTTTTTTTATATTTTTGGATCTAGAATCACCTCTTAAATTTTGGCATGCCAGTTATGGATCACCCTGTATATTTAATATTTATAAAAGCTGTCTAGTTTTATTCATGACAAATTTTATTATTTAACTGGTCGTGCGTTGCATTTAATTTTTTGAATAAAAGTAGTGGGTTTATTTTATTTCATCTACAGAAATTATTTAATTTCCTAAATATATAATAATAAGACGGAAAACATAACTTATGAACACTTTTAGATTTTCAATAACAAACGGTCGTAAGAATTTTGAGACCCTCTATACTAAGTGGTTTTAGTCTGTTTTAAAGTCTATGCTCTAGAGGTACTATACCAGAAATTGAAAATTTTTGATAAGCTCAAGATATTAAAACACATCTGTATAAAAGGTATTTTATTATATCATAATATACCGGGTGTCCCAACTCTATTTACCCAGCGATTTTCAAGAAAAGTAAAAGAGATAATCAAGTTCTGCGAAAACCATCTTAAATTAGAGAACTTAAACTATCTTTTAGCATATATTTAATACTTTCAGCTCCTAAAATTTGAGCAGGGGGCATTGGGAGGAGTTTTTTAAATGGAAAGGGGGTCGTGTAATACATCATTTTAAAGCAAATACAATTCTTTATCAGACTGTATATATTTTTTTAAACAATTTTTTAAGGTTTTGATTCTTTAATTTTTTGTGCTAAAAATGCAGTTTTTTAGGTTTTCTTTTTTGTAAATTTTTATTTATGCCAACTAAAATTAATTTAAAAGAATAATTTACGTTTTTTCATCATAAATTAGTAACTTTTAAAAAATTCTTTGATTTTTTTGGAGTAATTTTGACAAAAATACCTATTTTCAACTCTATTTTAAACCCACAAAAAAATGTTTAAAAAAATAAAGAATTTAATAAGCTTTAAAATAATGTACTAAAAGTATAAAATATTTGCTAAAAGATAGTTTTAGTTGTCCGGGACACCCGGAATAACTATTTAGCCATTGTAAATAACGATTCGTAATGCATTGTAAACTATTGGTAAGCATTGTTAACAGTTGATCAATGTTCTGGGCAAGCTATATCACCCAATCTAACACCGTGTGACTTTTTTTTTGAAGATTTTGGAATAGAAAAAGCGATTGTTTGAAGCATTATAAACGTTCAGAATCTTAACTTCAGACCTTTAATTTTAAGACTGTTATGGTAATAAGTTTGATTGTTAGAAAATAAATATTCACCTAAGGTTTATCCTAATAATATTAACCTAATATACAGGGTGTATTTGAAATAGCGTAGGAAATTTTAACAGGTGATTCTACATGATAAAATATGACTAAAAGTTCCTATAAACATATGTCTAAAAATGCGTCATAAGGGAGCTACGCCCCTTTGAAATTGGCTAAAAAAATCGGTTTTTATTTAATAACTCAGGAACCCTTTGAGATATATTAACGAGGTTTGGCACGTGAATTAATCCTAATAAGGCCCATCTTTGTATGTCATTTTCACGTACTTATTTAAACCAAGGGTGTGCGAAACGGGGGGGCTTTATCAGTTTTTTGTCCCAAACTTTTTTCTGTGTAACTTGTTTGCAATTTTATTTTTGAAATATGATTCCTTAGGTCAAAATACATAAAAAAGGTACTCTTGTTGTAATATTGTAGGATTAACCGTTTTCGAGAAAAGTTCATTTGAAGGTGAAATTTCACGGTTCGAGGACGAAAAATTAAATACTAAAATGTCGAAAACCAAAATTTTAATAATGCAATATTATTCTACATCAAAAACTAAGAAAAAAAGTTTCCATACATGTAGGTCGAAAAAAACGCTTTTAAAGCTACCATAGCCCTTTAAAAATGGTGCATATTTAGGAGACCATAGCTCCATTAGGATTGATTTTTGGAAGTACCTGTATATGAGGTTTTTTTCTTAGTTTTAAATGTACATTCACCTTGCATCATTAAAATTTTGGTTTTCAACATTTTAGTATTTAATTTTTCGTCCTCGGACCGTGGAATTTCACCTTCAAATGAATTTTTCTCGAAAACGGTTAATCCTACAGTATTACAACAAGAGTACCTTTTTTATGTATTTTGACCTGAGGAATCATATTTCAAAAATAAAATTGCAAAAAAATTACACAGAAAAAAGTTTGGGACAAAAAACTGATAAGCCCCCCCCCCCGTTTCGCACACCCCTGGTTGAAATAAGTACATGAAAATAACACATAAAAATGGGCCTTGGTAGGATTAGTTGACATGCAAAACCTCGTTGATATATCTCAAAGGGTTCCTGAGTTATTAAATAAAAACCGATTTTTTTATCCAATTTCAAAGGGGCGTAGCTCCCTTATGACGCATTTTTAGACATATGTTTATAGGAACTTTTAGTCATATTTTATCATTTAGAATCACCTGTTAAAATTTCCTACGCTATTTCAAATACACCCTGTATTTATCATTGCATACTGACCTCAAATTGCGGTAATTTTAAAAATGTTTTTCTGGCTATATAAAATTATATAATGTTTATAAAAATATGCTATTTTTTTAATAACTAAAATTATGAAAAGGTCAAGAATCCTATCATCATTAATTAATCAAACTTAATTTGAAAAAGTATGCTACAGTAATAACACTAGACCAATTAAAAAAATCTTGCTGTTAATACACTACCGCACATTCTCAAAAATATAAAATAAAAAGAGGAGTTCCTCAAGGTTCAGTTTTGGGGCCATTACTTTTTTTACTCTACATAAATGATCTACCTGAGTTCTTACGAGTCTTAATTATTATGTTTGCGGACGACACAACAATAACTTTGTCTGCTAAATCTATTGAAGAACTATTATCGCTAATAAACAGTATAATGGATAGCTTTAGTTCGTGGTGTCAAAGAAACTCACTTATACTAAATAGTAGTAAAACTGTATTTGTAAACTTCTACAATAGACGAAGTATACCTAAAGAATCCCTTCCACTAGAAATTAAGTTATCAGGGAACACCAAATTCTTGGGCACAATTTTTGATTCCAATTTAAACTGGGATGAACATATTCAAAGTGTTTGTGGTAAATTAAATAGGGCTTACTATGCTATTCGTCAGATGAGATGTTATTTGGGCGGAGATTCAATAATGACTGTTTACTATGCCCTAGCATACTCGCATATGTCTTTTAACATAATAAGTTGGGGAAGCGCAAGACACATTAAGAGAGTATTGACTGCTCAGAAACGTCTAATCAGGCTAATTTTTAACATGGGGTATAGAGATAGCTGCAGACAGGTTTTTATAAACAATAACATTTTGACTGTTCTTGGAATTTATATATTTAAATGTATTGTTTATGTTAAAATGAATCGAAATATTTTTACTCCAAATTTAGATCTGATTAATAAAAGAAGAGAAAATGTACTGCCAATTATAAAGCACAAAACCGCACTTTATGAAAAATCCCCTCTATTTAAATGTATTAGCTTTTATAACAAATTGCCAAAGGAAATAAAAAATATAAAAAATGAGAACCTATTTAAGAATGCTGTCAAGAATATTGTCATAAAGTGCTGTCCCTATACAATTAAGGAATTTTTAGATTTTAATTTTAATGATGTTTAGTAAATTTTGTATTTTTAAATTTGTTTCTCTGTCTATTTAAGTATTTATTTTAGAAATAATATTTATTGTACTTTTTTTAATTTTATATGTTACCCGAGATATGCTAATTTTAATTTTACCAAATATGACCTACCATATATACAGAAATGTATCACATGATGGCTAATAAATATTCTATTCTATTCTATTCTATTTAATTCCGGACACCTAAAAAATTGACATTATTTAAATTCAAATATTTAAAAAACTAATTAATGGATTTTTCTAATTCTTTTTTAGTTTTAAAGCTTAAACATTCTCTACTTTTCTTTATTTTAAGAATGAATAAATTTTTTTTTTCGTATTAACAGCAACAAATAATGTACAACTATGTTTCTTACCCCATCTTCCAGGACTTGCATGGTACGCCACTGCAACTGTTTATCAAATTATTAGTCTTTTTTACTGCCGCCGTTTTAATGAATATTTTCTTTTTTATTTTTTTACTTTTTTCCTTCTGGTTTAGGAGATATCAGGATTTTCCTGAAAGGTGTAATTTTTTCAGTCAGCTCAAAAAGTACTAAATCAGCAGAGTTTTTTATTTGAAGCTCATGTCTTTTACTTCTTCTTCTACAGTTTCTACATCCCGGGGCAACTTTTTATTGCCGTCTGACGGAGGCTTAACAGTGATTTCGCAGAACTGCCGCCGGACGGAGTGACCCTATTTTTTCTTCTACTCAAGTTTTTAAAACCCAATTTATGTTTTTGATAAACTTGATTAGAAAAAAAAAGTAACTCGGTCAAGCTTCAAATTTAAAGCACAGCATCAATCAAATTCATGTAGTACTTTTTAAGTTAACTGGAAAAATGACAACTTCCAGGAAAATCCTGATATCTCCTAAACCAGAAGTAAAAATGTAAAAAAATAAAAAAGAAAATATTCACTAAAACTGCGGCAATAAGAAAGACTTTAATAATTTTATAAACAGTTGCAGTGGCGTACCATGCAAGTCCTAGAAGATGGGGTAAAAAACATAGTTGTACATTATTTGTTGCTGTTAATACGAAAAAAAAAATTAATCATTCTTAAAACAAAAAAAAAAAGTAGAAAATATTTGAACTTCAAAAAAAAAAAAAAAAGAATCAGTCAAATCCATTAATTAGTTTTCGAAATATTTGAATTTAAAAAATGTCAATTTTTTAGTTTTTTAGGTGTCCGGAATTTAATGTGCGGCAGTGTATTTATAAACTCATTTAGTTAAATACCTAGGTCGTCATCTTAGTTTGTCTTATACATTAATTAGGTGTCCCATATTAAGATATATTAAGTAACACATATCTTATAAGATAACAAAGTTAATTTCAGTTAATTAATGACTTTCTATGGAATTTAATAGAGCTATATTAAGTGTTATGGCAATCTATGTGGGTGAAATATAATACAACAGGGTATGTATTCTCGGGCTCGAGAGAACGCATTCCCGGGAGAAAGGTAGTGTGGGTTGCATATTATTTCTCTCGAAACGCAAAACTACTTATTCTTGAACTTCACTTCGCATGAAAATTGAGGAACTTTACATCTACTACTCGGGACCGTGAGAAGCGGTCGTTCACGGAAATTTTGACATATAAGTTAGTCGCGCGCATTCGAACATAACCCTATTTTTGCTTTGGTTTTGTGTTGTTGATTTGAATACCGTTTTGTTTTATAATAGTTAATCGTAATTAATAAAAGATTTTTTATATTTATAAATTATTATACATATTATGATAATAATAATATAACGATGGATGATTTGGAAATTGTGGGGGCTGTTGCCCTTTTGGGAGATTA